>LR999915.1:9387500-10012500 GCA_905220335.1 Noctua pronuba | reverse complement strand
GCACAAGTAAAAATGGTAAAAGAATTACAGGGCGTCAAAAAATTCGTCTACATCGCTATCAATTGGTAATATTTGAAAAAAAAACATTTGGGCTAGTAAAATGAATACCTTGTGTGGGTGACGTATTTTCCTCCAAATCAGAACTTGCTTTCAACTCCAATTTTCGTTTATTGATTACCTGAAAAATGATGTTTAATTTGTAAATGTTAGACATAGGTGAGATTCGGTTCTTCGAGGAAATTCTTTTGGTCTTAAATGTTATGCAAAATATTTAGTTACAATTCCGCAAAAAGGCGCGAGTGTTTCGCGCCTGAGCTTCGAGGTAACATCTTCCGAGGATGATACTCGACAAGTGTTATGTGTTACGACACGTGTTATGAATCGTGTATAGGTTTGGATGCATGTTGCATGCTTATTTTTTCCACTTCCTTCATTATTTTGTGGTGCTGCTCCTATAACTACGGGGTGTAAACAGACCCTTCACCAAGCCGTCAACCAAGCATTCTGTACATCAAACTAAGTAACTTTACGCAAAAATTTTTGCTGGGAAACGAAATTTTTTTTTGGGGTCAAAAATCACTTTTTACGGTAAAACGCAATATAATGCGCTCAAAACTTATTGCTGATGGATGCTTTGAATAGTAAACGGACCATGGAGGTAATTGGAGTAAAGTTAGAACCTGAAAAAGTAGTATTTAAAAAAAAACGTGTGAAAAAATTGGAACTTTGACCCCCAATATCTCCGTAACTAGAAGGTTCCCAGGTATGGTCCAGAACAAAAAAATGATCACAATGACGAGGAGAACAAGTGCTTTTCGGCTTCGTTAAGGGTCTTTTTACACCCTTTATTTGCGAAATTAAAACTAAATATTTTGCATAACATTTAATGGCATGGATTTCCGCAAGGTAACGTTGATTTCATAACTTTTCTTTTTCTTGCCTCGTTGGTGTAGTGGTCGCAAGTGTTATTGCCGAGTATGAGGTCCTGAGCTCTGGTCAGGCAAAGTGTTGTTGGGCTTTTCTATCCAACAGTAGCAATCGCCCCTTATTACATGAGACTTTGTGGATGTGGGTACCACAGGGTACACACCTCTGCCTAACCCTGCATGGATAACGTGTGGGATGTTACTCTTAAAAAAGAGCGTCTTCAACAAATATTCTTCTTTTTAATCATATCTTTCTGAAAATTATCTGAATTTTCACTCATTCGAGCGAAAGGGGCGCCTAACAAGTATATTTTTAAGACAGATTTAAGTCACTATGGTAGGAGGGCAAGCCCTAGAAGGACATACAATGATCTTGTTGAAAAGGTTCTTCAGAAAGGTCAAGTGCGTCGTAATCGCAACTGGCATACGTTATGACCAGATGTATAAATGTGGATGAGGTGAAAGGAGTAAGGATCGTAGCCCTTCTGCTACGATCCTTACTCCTTTCTGTAGTTTGTAACCCGTACCCCCACGGAAAATGATGTGAGTTTATGGATACAATAATTATGTCTGTTATTTTATCATAAATGTCACATTTCCAGGATGGGTCAGGACGGATGGGCCAGAATCGTCACACAGTGGGTGCCTGAAGACGGTCGTCGTCACCGAGGTAGGCCCAAGAAACGCTGGCGTGACGATTTGGACTCGTTCCTGAAATCCTGACTGATTGGCCAGCGGAGGCAAAACCGGGGGCAAAAGCTGGGAATAAATGGGGGAGGCCTTTGCCCAGCAGTGGGACAGAATAGGCTGATTAAAAAAGAAAAAAATATCATAATTACCTTTTTCATGATATCTTTCGTAACTTTCAGCAGTTTGTCCTGTTTGCGCTTCAATGAACTCCAGTTGAACATGAAAGGGAGGTGCAACCAGATTTTTTGAATTCTTTCGATAATTAGAGCAATTAAGTCTTCAGTTGCATGAGCATAGTCTTTATCTAGCATGCCTTGGTATTGTTCATTTAGTCCTAGCGATGTATCTGCAGAAATATAACGAAGGCTTGCATCAGATCGGAATAGGAACTAATCAGTTTTATTTATGGTTGTAATTGGGCTGAGTAAGAGGAGCTCATGGATAAATAATAACAGCTGCTCGGGTCGATCTTAAGGTTAAGCCGTGTTTGCCTAGGTTGGTCTGTAGATGGATGTCTACGCCTTACGTACAAAGTTTCTTCCGTGTCTGATAGCACGTTATCCTGGTATTCAGCTGCAGCCGGTTGGATTGTAAGCCACACCAATATATGCAGATGGGATATGCCTAGCCAGTAGAGTAGTAGAGAATTTCATGTTTTTGCTATAAAACCGAACGTCATTATTATTTCCCTGCAAAAAAAGTATTGTGTTTGTTTACTGTAAAATACACTCTCCTTTCGGTGAATGAGTTGAAGAAGAACAATCGTCAAAATTCCAATTCTGACGATTCATAAAAAAATATACAATATTGATGAAAATTTTCATCTGAGTCGGCATTTCACTCGACCACGGCCAGTCATAGGCCTCTCTCAAGCTTAACGACAGCGACCACTGCTCCCATCCAGTGATATAAGATAGATAAATCATTTATTTAGTGCACACAAAAGACAGCACAACACACAGAAGCACAATTAAATAATACAAATTACACGACTATATAAAAACAAGGTGCCAATTTACAAAAAGAAAAACATATTTACGAAAGTAGTATAGTGACACCATGACATACTTCAAATCAAATAACGAGTATACAAGGTGCGGTGTGCGTCTCAAGGTTGCACCAAATGGCAGTCCAGCTCAGCATGACACATACAATGTATGCCCTTTTCCAGTAACACGTAATGCCTAAAGTACAATGTTGGATTTTCTACACTCAGCTTAACACAGAGAAACCTAAATTCAACAGTGCAATAGTCATTTTTGCAAATTTAAGTGAAACGGGCATTAGTGACAGAACCACGATAATTACCGCAAACAATCTTCAAAAAATGGTGGACCAAGTATCGCTGCATATTGAAATAGTCCTTTCCAACTTCAGTAGCCAGTACAGACACCAAGTTATGAGATTGCTTGTTGTAATCAGCCACAAATGTGTTCAGCACTTGAAGATTGAATGCTGGGTTGAGGAGCCTCCGATGCCGCTTCCATGTTGATACTAGAAAAGTATAGCATAGCATAACTAACCCGTAATATGGCCACTGCTGGGCTACCAGCCAGTCTCCTCTGAGTGAATGAGAACAGACTTTCGTCCTATATTTTGCAGATTTTCAAACTCACTCAAAGCATTTATTTCAAGTTTATCATAACAAGCACTTTTGAATGTCAGAAAAACAAACAAGGCGAAGCTACAGTCCAGACACAAGGCAAAGTTAACTAACTTCACTAACTTGTGAAAGTATTGTAGTTGCCCAAATAATTTATTTTTATCGAAAAGAGTTTTTATTTTGCTTTTACTTACCATTTGCTGTAACCAGCCCGGAACCGTACATTTCCTTCGCAAAATTGAAGAAATATGGTTTTTCTAGACATGTTTTGGCTACCGTTAAACTGTCATCAGGGTCTGTTAATACTGAAAAAATAGAGCATTTAGGTGACAATAATTCACATCGTTTTAGTCGAAAGGGTTATTTATTGTTAATCAAATCCCTTGAAAATGTCTAATGTCATGAAGGACATAACATTAATATCTCATAACAATTTATTTACCATCCACCTGCATTCTCCAGTCATCCCGCGATCACGGCGCTTGCATCAGCGTCGAAGTATTGGGACCTCAAAACTTATCCCGTAAGTGACAGTATAAGTATTTTCTGTACTTGCTTGCTAACTTCTATTACATAAGTTTTTTTACATTTGTTTATTTAACATGCATTTTTAGTAAGTAAAATAAGTTAGTATGTTTTGGTCAAATCTTGCAACTGAATTTCAAACCAGTTCCCTACAACCGATTGAGCTGAAGTTTTGCATACACCTTTGTTTCTGTTTGGTTTTGGTGGAAATAAATGTTTACGACAGACATGACTTGATCCTGCAGCCAGGATCATCGCCTCACGAAAAAACTCTTCAGCGTTTAATAACGCGGACACCAAAATTTGTACACACGTTCAATTTTGATAGATAAACCTAATTATCTTATTTTAATTTTATAAACACTTGAATAAATATCTAAACTTCCTTGATTGTTATCGTCTTAAAAACATAAAATTTAAATTACAGATGAAACGGATATCCGGTTACTATCCGTTATCTGGCCTATCCGGCCAATTTTTACCATCCGGCCGGATACCGAATATGAAAGAAATCAATAATTTCTCATTAACACAATATAAATCGTGCGACAGTAGCTTTTAAACACCATGTATTTATAATTAAAAATGCAAAATTCATATGTATTGATAATAATTTGGTACTCAAAATTAACAAGTGGGAAGTTATGGTGAATAAATACAAAATTTTCAGTATTTGAAAATAAAAAGCGACTCCGCTTGGCTTCGTAAACACCACTCTTGTGCGGCAGCATTAACTCAATCCGAATCGATCGAATATCCGGTAGCCGGATATCCGGTCATACGGCCTCGAGGCTTGCCAAATATCCGTTATCCGGTATCCGGCCAAGTTACTATCCGTTTCATATCTTATTTAAATAATTATTTTTAAGGTTAAAAGTAACATTCTCACCATATATAGGATGTGGTCCAAAATGTACCTGGGCGATGCCACCATTTTTTAAGCAGAAGTTACATACGTTCTTCTCGAATTCCCATAAATCTGAAAAAATAACAAATAACTTTCAATTTATTATCCTTAAATTATATTGAAACTAGAATCGTCCCCCTTTATAAGGACGTTTAAATTAAGACTTAGACAAAAATCAAGATCTTTTAACTATGTGTGTACCTATTTCATATTATGAGGGTATACAAACACAGAGGGATACCGTTACGTTGTCTCGGAGGCTCTTTGAAGCATCATTCTAAAGGGACATTACAAGACTGCAGTAAGCTACGGTGTTCCGAATAAATGCGTAGTAGCCTTTGATTCTTCTTTTTCCGATAAATGTCCATTAAAAATAAGTCCTAAAGGTCCTAACTATCTTTTTGTCCTTGTTTCATGTTGACAAAAAACGCATACGTCCCATGACCGCAAGGTCGTAGTATATGTACGTTTCTTACTCCCCTGTGAACCATCATGCTCTTATTTCCTTACTTATTTTCTGTAACTATCACAAATGTTCCCTTACACAGTTCATGATTATTCTACCTATCTTCTTCCTAACTTTGTTGAGCTAGGCTCCCGATCTAACCAGATTTTGTCTATCTGCCTGATCTTCACTAACCAGTTCTTGGGTAACACGACTCCAGTTAGGTGAGAGTATCTTCTTTTCACTTTTTTCTATAAGATGCGTATGTTTAATGATCTCCCTGCTGGTATGAGTCCTAACCTCCTCTTCTAAATTGAGATTCGAAATTGTGAAAACTTACCTACAGGACCCCTTGCTAGCTGACAGGCGTGTCCTATCAACGGCCACGCTCCAGGGAACATCGGGGGCGATTCATGTCGTGGCTTCTTCCGGCTCCAAAAAGCGAACACTACACAACATGTTGCTACCAAGGCTACTAGAAACATTATAGTAATACAGTCATAAGGACATCAACGCAAATTGAATCGGTACTATTATATTTATACACAATAGGTGCTTAAAGGTGTCGTCGTGCGATATTTTTTATCTGTTTGTCAAGTAAGGGTTAGCCTGGTGTTTGCACCGTAAACATGAAATCAATGCATGGAGTTTGGAGTTAGACTGGCGATAAAATTACACGTTCAAATTATTTAAAAGTAGTTGCCATTCGAGATATACCATCTGCAGCATCACGACTCTAGAGTCCTTAATGTTTTATCGCATCATATTTTGAGACACACCATAATTACATATTAAATTAAACTTTTTGCTACTACTAAAAATCAAGGCCGACTTACGCCCAATTCAGGGAACGACAATCATCACAAAAATCAGCTGATAACCAATACAATCCCTTCATCTTCATCATTATCATCAACGGTCTGAATTCATCCACTTCTAGTTAAGGGTTTCTCTTTTTTTGTGCATCCAATTTTTCCACGTTCCTGTGTCAGCAGCATTGATAACTGCCATCAGGAAACTCACTTTTCTTGCATTGAATTTAGTCACAACGGTCAAAGCAAAATAGCAAAAGCCGTAAAAGTTATAGAAAGTTACATATTGTCATCATGTTGCAAAATGTTGCCATACAAAAAGTACTCACTTTGGTGTGAATGCACCTTTTGGACCTTAAGGATTTGGGAGTATGAAGAACAGGATGTAAAGTTCTTCATCCCCCATAGAAAAGGAAGGATCCTCCGACCAGACGGGTGTTACGTCTACTGCCCAACAGATGCTGTCGGATTTTCCTATATACTCTTAAGTATCGGGTAACTATAACTGCGCGATATAGGAATTTCATGTTAGTTTTTGCAACAAAAAAACTATTTAAACAAAAACATGTCGTGTTAAATATTGTGTGGTGGTACGGAAGCATTTGTGTGCAAGTCCAACTCGCACTTGGTCGAGTTTTTATTTCTCATCATATTTGGCAAATAACTAATTTTATTATTAGATTTGAATATTTTTACGCTTAATATTTTGATTAATGAGGTCTTTGCTTCATAAATAACTACTCTGAGAAAAAACACCAAAACAATGAGAGAATGGTATTCATTAGCATAGTGAAAAAAAAACATACAACGCAATTACGCATGTTTTTAACACGTGACCAGATTATTAAACAAAATGCCTTTTCAAATTGAATTAATTAAAATCTACGTTTTATTATATTCCTCATCTAAATAATGTGAATTTTTAAATTGATATGTACAGACTTTCTTAGTTTTTCTTGGACATCATAGCCATCGGTGAAGGAAAACAGCATGAGGAAATCTGGACTTTATAACTCTGAAATCGGCAACCCATCTTGGGCAAACATGGTGATCAATACTCGTGCCTCCTCTGAATGAGAAGACCAGCAGTGGGACCGTCATAGACTGGTATAGTTAAGTGAAGGAAACCTCAAAGTTACCCTTTTATTATAAAAAATATACAATCATACAAGCCCTTGCTTTGCTTCACGTGTTTTCACGTGACATAGCATCAAAGACAAAGATATTTAACTTGACTCGCACAATATAGGTATAAGTTTAGTTCTGAACATATCTTCTTAAGCCGCTAAAAGCGGCTTAAGAATATTTACAAAGGTTTCACTTAAAGGGGACGGAAACGATTGCATACCATAAAATTAAATCAGGAACAAAACGGTTTTCAACATAATAAATCCACTTCGTTTGCAGAATTTACCTTGATTAAAAAGATCGCAAAATACGAATAAAATCCGGTTGCAGCAGTGTTTTTTTTTATATGAGTAAGGCATTTGATTTTGTAGACCATATCATCTTACTGAAGAAATGTGAAAAATATGACACTCGTGGTGTCGCCTTAGACTGGATGGAACAGCAATGTATTGAAATTTCAAATTTAAATTCGAATCTTGAATCCACTATCTTCCTCCCGATCGATCCAATCCTCCTCTAAATTAAAGAAGTATGGCGTATCACAAGGGGTTGTTTTGGGCCAATCATTATTCTTGCATTACATTAATAATTTACCCAACTCTATATTCTATTTATTAAAAAAAAATCTATGTCTTGTTGTCCAATGAACCATTATTAGGGTAAAAAAAATATGATAAATATAAAAAACTCATGTTCTTAATTCTAATCGGATTTGTTTGCTAGTTGCTGGTTTAATCAGAATATCACATTGTGTTGGTATACTGTGGACGTCACCAATGACGCGATATTTTCGGAAGATGTGCGCTAGCATTGTCTTCATCGCCATCATGCCATACAGTCGCCCTGTTAAAGAAAAAGGTATGTTATGTACTAGAAGTAAAAGTCCATAATAACCTATATTAATGGCAATCGCTTTCCAAATTTTTCGTGTTTCTTCAGCAGTTTTTAGCGGGACAAGTGTATATGTCAGGCCTATATATTTTTGACTTTTCTTTCAACCTTATGTTAGTGATAGAATATCACTTAGTCTAGACCCTCAGTCTTCATCATTTAATCAAAAGCCGTCCAACTCTGGACCCAAGCTTCTCTCATGTATCGTTACGTCTTTTTACAATGTGCACCGTCCATTGCTAAATAACTGTGGCAATTGTTTGGTCTCGATATCAGTTCTACTTCGGAAATCCTCACATCTAAGTCAAACCCAGGGCAAGTCCGAGCAAGACGACCAGTTGCAATACTGACAGGCTGAATCTATGGAGATGCAACAAGGCAACAGTCGGAGAGTCACTCTTACTTTGAACCCTGTTATCAAGCCCATTGTTAACGACCAAGTTTAAAAATCGTAAAGAGAACTGTACCATATTCTGTCTACAGAAAACCATGGTCATGATTATGTACTAATAAGTTGTCCTAGCTTTTACCTAAACAGTTTCGTCTTCCAAGGCTAAAGGTGGCGAACGCGTTAGGGTTGACAGGCAAGGAGGTAGGGTCCAGCCATCGCTCCGGCTTGTACTGCTCCGCGTCTGCCCCCCACATGGGGTGACGATTGATCCCATACACCCCTATCAAGCAAGTACTTCCAGCTGGTAATACGTAGTTCTCTGAAATATTAAGATAAACAATTGCAGTAAAGTTCTTTGGAAAGGATTCATACAGGGACTACTTCAGTTATAAGTTTACAACATTGCTTATTCCAAATATTTCATTAAAATCGCACGTTTGAATACTAATAAATTGATGTTGATGGATTTACGGGAAGAGTGTAACCAAAGTAACGGTGGATGGATAGCATGACAGATGATGTGCATACAAGTTGTATGAGTGATATTGTACGTACTTAGTTGTACATCAGATTGAATGCTCCTAGCAACAGACGGAACTGGAGGATACAGTCTCATACTCTCTTTCAAAACTGCTTCTAAATACACCAACTTTGGTAGATCCTCTTTTGTGAAATCTCTATCTTGATTTCCAAGCACTGTTTGTATCCTGTATCATAAAACAACGTCCCATAAGATTTTTTAAACATAGGCTAGGTATAGTCGGCTTTACAAATTCCTTGTACAACATAATATACCATTTAGTTCAAACTTTTTAATTCAAACTTTACTGAGTTCGAAATTATCTGCTATTTAGGCAGATAGTCTATGTGAGTCCTACTAGACCAAATAATTTACTATGCCAAAATATTGTTTTCATTAAAAAAGGCATATGAAGATTTTCCCATAATATCCCACTTAAAAGAAGCATACTGTGGTTGCGCGGACACATAGACATAAAAATTAGTTTTGTTGATTGGCACGGGTAATCCCCTCCTCTTTATCATTCCTGCACAGAACCTCCGTTTGTCTATGCAAAACCGCAATGGCTGACCTTTTACCACCGCGTTAACACACGCTCTCGATATATTTACAAAAGTGGTGAAATTGGTGTGATCTTCTCGTTTTCGTTTGTCTCCGTGTTATGTGCCACGCTCCAGGAAGCTGCTCCGGGGAATCGAGGTATGTGCAACCCTTCCTTATAAGCGTACTGCTCGTTTTTCTTGTGTTCCATATCAGTACGCTACTCCGCCATCTTTGCTCGTGCCAATTTCTAGTCGTTTGAATTATTAGCAAAAAACCAGCGCAAACATACTGTCTTCTACGGTTCACAATCACTTGATCAAATGAAACAGTTCGACAATTATTTTTGATACTTACTCCTTATAAATTCGTTCTTGCATATCAGGATAGGATCCCATTACTAATAAAGTGTATGTCATTGCAGTAGCCGTCGTGTCGTAAGCGGCTGCGACAACAGTGTCCAAGTGTTCCCGGATCTCATCATCCGTAAATGCATCCTGTTTGTCCGCAAGGTCTAGCAGTTGATCCAGGAGTGGCTTGTATTTGTCTGGAATTGATTACAACGTTGTTATTCAAGAATGTGTAATGATGAAAAAATTATCTTTTTGTGTAAATGGGGCACTTAATATCATGTCATGGGTGTCCTGAAGTTTGCTCATAACAGAAACTGATGCTGCTAATAGTGCTCATAGCCAAGTTCTGGGCCGACTTATTAAAGTTTAACATCGACATGCTATGAAATAGAAGAAAGCGTATTTTGCGTGTTTCAATCAAAATATATCAAACTGACTCTGCTACAAGTATCTTTTGGCTTTTCAATTATGGAGCTAGTATACATAATAATGTCTAAGTCTATAATAATAATGGTGGGATGGGATGGCAAAAATAACAAAAACTTTAACTACAGTCCCTTCACGATCATGTTAGCTCTGGCCGCACCAAGCTCATGCTCGTGCGCAACAATGATTACTGTGATTTTAAAATTAGAGGTAAAATAACTAAGGTGGACTCTGCATTCGAGACATGAGATAGACAATTTATTTTTAATTTGAAAAAAAAGTTCTCAATGTAGATTTTATTCGGGCTAGTAAAATTATTATTAATACCTTGCGTGGGTGTGGTATTTTCCTCCAAACCATAACTTGCTTTCAACTCCTGTTTTCGTTTATTGATTACCTGAAAAATGATGTTTAATTTGTATATTTTAGACGTAGGTGAGCTTCGATTCGTCGAGGAAATTCTTTTATTCTTATATTTTGTGCAAAATATTTAGTTTTAATACCCCAAAAAGGCGCGGGTGTTTCGCGCTCGTCGAGCGGTCATCTTCTGAGGATGTGCCGTGGAGGGGCAAAACACGTGTCGAGTATAGGTTTGGCTGCTCCTATACCTAAAACTAAATATTTTGCATAACGTGTAATGTCATGGGTTTCCGTAAAAATTCAATTGATTCCATATTTTTTCTTGCCTCGTTGCTCTAGTGGTCGCAATTGCTATTGCTGAGTATGGATCGTAGCCCTCCTGCTACGATCCTTCCTCTTTCCAGTAATTACTGCCTACTGGTCAATGATGTGAGTTTACGGATACAATTATGTCTGTTATTTCATCATAATTACCTTTCTCATGATATCTTTCGTAACTTTCATCAGTTTGTCCTGTTTGCGCTTCAATGAACTCCAGTTGAACATGCAAGGAAGGTGTAACAAAATCTTTTGAAGTCTCTCGACATACAGAGCAAATAATTCTTCAGTTGCATGAGAATAGTCTTTGTCCAGCATTCCTTGGTATTGTTCATTTAGTCCTAGCGATGTGTCTGCCAAAATATAACGAAGGCTGGCATCAGTTCGGAATAGGAACTAATCAGTTTTATTTATGGTTGTGACTGGGCTGAGTAGGATGAGCTCATGGATAAATGATAACGACCGCTCGGGTCGATCTTATGGTTAAGCCGGCTTGCCTAGGTTGGTTCTTGGATGGTTTTTTACGCCTTACATACCAAGTTTTCTCCATGCCTCGGAAACCACGTAAAGATGTTGATCCCGACTTTCGGTTGTAGATCTTTGACAGTCGTTACAGATAGTCAGTGGCCTGAAAGTTTCACAACCAGTCTTACCAAGGGCTATCGTATCACCCAGTACTAACTGGGCTGTGGAGGCCTGATAGGCACTCTCTCCATGTAAAATACTGGTATTCTGCTGCATCCAGTTAGACTGGAAACCGACCTCGACAAAGATGGGAAAAGGCTAGGTAGACGATGAACTGGGCTGTGTGAGGCAGATAGTAACTCCTTGTAAAATACTGGTATTCGGCTGCAACCGGTTGGGTTGGAAAGCATACCAATATATATGGGAAATGCCTGGCCAGTAGATGGAGAATTGCATTCCCCTCTTTAAAACCGAACATCATCATTCATCATCATTTCCCAGTCAAAAGAGTCATAATAAATTTGATCGACTCTTCACGTGACCAGAGGGCGGGCCTATTTTTTGCCCAAAGAATCAGCATTGCCATCCAACGTGGCAATGCTGCCAGCCTTTGGACACTTTTCCTGTTAACAGCGATGTGGACGAATTTTTTGACGCCCTGGAACCGTTTTGATACTTGTACATATTTATATTACTATTATAGATTTGTAGTTTGTAAATACTGTAAATATTAATAAATATTACTATGATTAATAAACACATTCTCCTTTCAGTGAATGAGTTGAAAAAGCCCAAATTTCAAAATTCCAATTCTGACTATTCATAGAAAACACGAATTTAACCAAAAATTTTCATCTGATTACTTACGGCAAACGGTCTTCAACAAATGGTTGACCAGGTATCGCTGCACATTGAAAGGGTCCTTTCCAACTTCAGTAGCCAGTACAGACACTAAGTTACGTGATTGCGTGTTGTACTCAGCCACAAATGTGTTGAGTACTTGAAGATTGAATGCTGGGTTGAGGAGCCTCCGATGCGGCTTCCATGTTGATACTGGAACAGCATAGCGTAGCATAATTAGCTCGTAATATTGCTACTGCTGGACCACCGTCCAGCCTCCTCTGTATGAATGAGAACAGACTTTCATCCTATATTTTGCAGTTTCAACTTACCACTTGCTATAACCAGCCCGACACCGTACATTTCCTTCGCAAACTTGTAGAAATATGGTTTCTCTAGACATGTGTTGGCTACCGTTAAACTGTCCTCAGGGTCTGTTAATACTGAAAAATAGAGCATCTTGGTATTAACAATAATAGGCTATTTGACAACATCAAAAAAAATATGATATATATATTTAGTCTGTCAGTTAGATCACTAAAAAAAGTTGGACACGTATTTTTTCTTTTGTTCCATAATCAAAAAATGACGACGATACAGCGCATCAAAGTTCAAGAGAGGGGGCTTATGACGTCACTGAACAATAACAGAAATTGTGTCGTCACGCGAGATTTCAACGCGCTGCGCTGTATCATGGTCATTTTTCTTTTACATGACAAAATAAAAAATACGTGTCCAATATTTTTTGATAATCTAACTGACGGACTAAAAAGATTTTTTCATGCAAATACCCTATTCACATCGTTTTCTTTTTTACTCGACTGCAAAGGGTTATTTATTGTTAACTAAATCTCTTAAGTCATGACAGAGATAGCTTTAATATCTTCTCGGAAGCTTACTATACAGACTCAACTTTCAGTAAAACAATGAGCTGTGAGCATTAAATCGTGACCCTTATGGTAGAATTTTCAACACGGCCCTTCTAACTTCCAAGCGTGTCGATGGAGATCTAAATTAAGTCGACCCAGGCTATGACTTTGGCACCTTTAGGCGTTTGGCGTCGTAGGGTCAATCAGTTTCTGTATTGAACAAACAACAGGACACGATGTACACGACATTAAACGCCTATATACATACATTTCAATGATTTACTTTGAGTCGAGTCAGACTGAAATAGCCGTTGAGTCAATGTCCCTTCCTTCCCTTCTACACTACTAAGCCGCACCACTGGTGGTGTCGTGGGGATTTTTTTTTCCCTTCTACACTACTGGTCCAGTGGTGTCGTAGGTATTTGTAAAAGGATAATATTTTTGTGTTCACCAAAAATCTTAAGGTACATCTATGTATGCATTTCTAAAATATTGATCTTAAACCCGTTTAATTGTTTTACTATAATTAAACTACTCGGCCAACAAAATATGTTACATCAAACAAATTCCAAATTAACACCAAGATATATAACACTTTTTTATTGTAGTGCGCTGCAAATATTCTATTGTAACAATAACTATTTTATTCTTCCCCGAAAAATACTGATCGTGCACCAAATATTCCTGAATGTTACACAAAATTTTTAGTATGCATCCTAGTACCGTATACCCATTTAAAACGGTTTTGTACAACTTTTATGTACTGGTTGTTGGTTGGACTGTACGTAACGGGGCATTGGGGAAACGTCCTCCCTCCCCCCCCCTTGGGGCACCCCGACGTTAGGTTACGTTAGGTTACTTTAAATCCTGCAGGCAGAAATAGGAGCCCCGCGTAGCGGGGCTACGTCGACTTCTTCACAGTGCCCCGTTTCGTATCCACTGACCAAATTTTTTAAGTCCCAAAAATATTTTTATAGTTTTAAGCGTGGACGCCCCGCGTCCACGCTTAAAACTAAAAAAATAAATGCTTGTTTTTAAAATTAGGTGTATTACTATTTTTACAAATTTGCAACAGTTGTTAAATAGATGCTCGTTATGACATATTTTAATTAACATATTTTGGTGCACATTCAGTATATTTGGTGGAACACAGGCAAAATTAGGTAAATGAAATGGGAATAAATTGAAGTACTTTTAAATACCATCCTTTGTAAAATACATATATATGCGTTCCCTTCCACACTACTAAGCCGCACCACTGGTAGTATCGTGGGTATTTTTTATTCCTTTCTGCAATACTGGTCCAGTGGTATCGTAGGTATTTGCAAAATACATATATATGCGTTCCCTAATTACACTACCTAATTTGTTTCCGAGAAAAAAAAAATGTAAATATTTTGGTTCTATGCTAGATAAACTTATTAGTATTGCTTTTTTTTTTTTTTGAACGCGTATGTATGTATTTTACAAATACCTGCGATACCACTGGACCAGTAATGCAGAAAGGAAAAAATAATACCCACGAAACTACCAGTGGTGCAGCTTAGTAGTGTGGAAGGGAACGCATATATTATATGTATTTTACAAACACCTACGACACCACTGGACCAGTAGTGTAGAAGGGAAAAAAAAATCCCCACGACACCACCAGTGGTGCGGCTTAGTAGTGTAGAAGGGAAGGAAGGTTTTATTCGATAATAAATATTTACAATATTAATTAAGGCTATCATAAAAGTTACGATGATAAGTTGGGATGTCGCCTACAATGGTACCTAAGTTGTGGTTAAGTTAACTCAGCTGACTGAATATAATTAATATAATTAGTCGTTTCCTTTTTATTGAAGTAATTTAAAAGCATTTTAATTGGAGGTTAGACAATTGACTTCTATACCGCAGCAGACTTCATGGGACGTCATATTATGAAATTTTTACGTAAGCCTTTGACAAACCAACACTGATACTCAAAAGATTATCTTTTACTTTTGAATACAAAAATAAAATCATCAACGTGTCGAAATAATACGAAATAATTAAACTATTATATTAAAAATTGGACAGGGCAAAGGTCTTAACACGATGGCTGCCTGAAGATGGACGGCGATGCCGAGGCCGGCCCAGAAAACGGTGGCGAGATGATTTAGACGCGCATAATGAAGGCTGGTTCGAGGTGACGCCGAAGAAGAGTACCTGGAAGGATATGGGGGAGGCCTTTGCCCAGCAGTGGGACATAAATGGCTATTAAAAAAATATTAAAATTGTTATTTTTCACCGTGTTTAGATCTCGATGACGACCCATGATGTCTATTACGTTTCCCCAGCAAATTAGATTTGACCTTGTATAACTTTTTGATACCTATTCGCGACACTACCCTGTTAATTGACGGTGAAATATTGTCTGAATAATTTATAATACTTGAAGGAATGAATACTTTAATAATTATGTATCCAAACTTGATTGTGATCTTATGAATAACATAATTAATTAGAATTTCGTTTATTATTTTTTCTTACTTTTATTTTTTAATATTTAATTATATTTTAAATATTTGTATCAACAAGAATTATATAAAAAATATTAAAAATATAAGGTCCGACCTACAGGTGGTCAGGGCTGAAAAAAATATATTTAAAGGTTAAAAGTAACATACTCACCATATACAGGATGTGGTCCAAAACGAACCTCGGCGATGCCACCATTTTTTAAGCAGAACTTGAATATATTCTTCATAAATTGCCAAAAATCTAAAAAAATAACAAATAACTTTAACTTATTAGCCTTGCATTATATTGAAATCAGAATCATCGCTCCCTTGAAAGCACGTTTAATTAGGACTTTGACAAAAAGCAAGATATTTTTACTAATGTATTCCATATTCTGAAGATGAAGATATCTTACTATAATTACAGTAAAACTACCCTTAACAAAAGGCACTTATTTCTTCCGTCATTCCCGTCCCGACAATACCTGGGAACCTTCTAGATACGGAGATATTGGGGGTCAAAGTTCCACCTTTTTCAAAAGTTTTTTTTTTAGTACAAGTTTTTAATTTTATAACTTTACTTTAAATACTTCTACGACCACCGTTTCCGCACATATGTTTTGAGTGCGTTACATTGAGTGTTGCAGTAAAACCTGAGTTTCCACCCTAAAAAAAGGCGATTCCCAGCAATAATTTTTGCGTAGAGTTACATAGTTTGATGTACAAAATGATTGGTTGACGGCTTCTATGTGTGTCTCATAATTTATGAAGGTACACAAACACAGAGTGATACCGTTGCATTGTCTCGGAGGCTCTTTAGTACTTCATTCTGGACTCTGAAGGGTCATTGCAAGACTGCAGTAACCTGCAGTGTTCCGTAACCTTTAATTCTTCTTAATCTGATAAAGGCCCGTTAAAAAACAAACTTAAAGATCCCTAACACAGTTCATCATTATCTACCTAGCCTTTTCCTAACTTTGTTGAGATCGACTTCCTATCTAACCAGATTTTATGTATTTGACTGATCTTCACTACCCAGTTCTTGAGAATATCTTCTCAGTTTTTTCTATAAGATGCGTATGCAAATCAAAATCAACCTATATTGATCTCACTGCTGGTATGAGTCCTAGCCTCGTCTTTCTAAGATGGAATTGTGAAAACTTACCTAAGGGACCCCCTGATAGCTGATAGGCGTGTCCTATCAACGGCCACGCTCCAGGGAACATCGGGGGCGATCCATGCCGTGGCTTCTTCCAGCGCCAAAGGGCGAACACTACACAACATGTTGCTACCAAGACTACGAGAAACATGATAGTAATGCGATCATACGGACATCAATGCAAATTTAATCGGTGCTCTTATATTTATACACAATGGGTGCTTAAAGGTTTCGTCGTATGATGTTTGTATTGTCATCTGTTTGTCAAGGATGACTTGTGGAGGTTTTGTCAGATTAAAGGAGAGGGGAAATTCTGGGCCCAGCAGTTAACTAGTTGAAATGTGTATTAAAAAATCCGTTATATTTTTCTAAAGGAAGTCACAAAATACAGTACCATGTTTCTATCTAGGAAGCGAGAAAAGTTAAATTAAGTTATGAAACTATATACTCGATTAACTACATGCCTGAATTCTTAGTAATCGATACTAAATGAATCGGTAAAATCTTAGAATATGTATGAAAATCAAGTGACAGGTGCTTATCAATCGTTTCGTCGAATCGATTCGTAGCGAATCGAGTTCCTTTAATTTTTCTTCACTTGGTAACACTGGTCACCGACTGACAGATGACAGGCAGAAAAAAACCGGCCCTCGTTCGTTTTCTTTCGTTCTGAGTACGCTTGTATTTTCCATGTTTTAGTGTATAACTCCACGACCTCGGCTTTGCATAATTATAAAGGACTATTCGACGGATCCTGCTACTTTGAATTACCTGACTCTCTATTTTGGATAACTGATTACTCCTGATTACTAATATCGGTCGGATATTGACTGATTGAGTGGTCGCAATAACTCTATTGGAAGAAGAGTCTTGGACGATGGGGCGATTTTATCAGTTATTCGTCAGTGGCGTGCATGTAAGTACCTATTCAAATCAAGCTTTTAGCCTATCAAGCGAACAAAACCCAACTTATGTACTTACTGATTACGGTCTCCGGCGTCATGTCTGTCGGCTGTCTTTTTGTTAGATAGCATATAAAACAATACTTACTTAATAGCTTATTAGTTGATTATTTAGCCTTACGAATCTATGGAATGTGCCTTTGACCGTTGCATTAGGATTAGGTACATGTAATGAAGCTTTTTTATGGTTGAACATGATTTAAATTGTTAACTTATTTCAGGTAACCAGTCAGAACTACATATGTATGCCAAGAATGTTGGAACTTGGCCCAAGATGTGATTCTTGGGAGACGTCTGAAGCACCAACCCAAGTTGGCCATTGCAGTGTTTGCGTCCGCTGCGGTCGTTCACCGTAAGCACGGCGGTAAAACCACCTTCTTGTATGCTGCTGCCTTGACTTGCCCTTTTGTAGGACAGTAGGCTGCTGTGCCATGTAATGTGCGCATATGGTATTTCAGTTGGGCAATACCAAGAAAATATCGTACCTCCTGAACAATTCTTAGATGATATAATCAAAATTATTGAAGATGAATAATAAATATTTTATACATAAATATTGGTGTTTTATTTTACTTACTCTTCTCTCTTTTTAAAAAAAGTACCTAATGCTTCTAAGTGCAGGAAATTGGATGTAGAGACTATAGCGACTATCCATCCGTCGGAAGAATCGACAAAATGACAGATTTCTTTTGGTGATCTGTCATTTTGTCGAATCCTCCGTCAACAAAATCCGTTTCGACGGTGGTCATGCTACGCGTGCAGGGCGTGCCAAACGTGTCAGATCTTCGACATGTCGCACGTGGATGCTCTTTACTTGCACTCCATGTATAAAATCATAACACAACCGAAGTCATTCATAAAGATTTGTCAAATAACCTCAAAAAACTACAATGTTATAATGTAACCTCACTTTTACTGTACTCCATATAACTTGATTCCTGGATAGCCAAATTTCACCAAATTTTCAGTGAGGCCTTGTTATTATATCCTCTTACAAATAAGACTAGTTTGATTGAGTTAACACCTGGGCCCAGGAATCTATGGAGTAGTTCCCTTCTCCTTTGAAATCAATGCAGAATGAATGAATCAATGGAGTTCGAAGTTATACTGGCGTTATATACAGGGTGTAAACGGACCCTTCACGAAGCCGTCAACCTACTACTACTCATAATTGCATAGGTAGTTAAGTGATTGTTTACAGTTGTAATAAATATAATAAATAAAGTAATTAATTAGGTATCATACTGCGTGTTTCACTATACAGGGTGTCAACGGAGTTAGTTTTTGTGTTTAGTTTTTTATGTTTTATCTCATCAGTTTTTGAGATATCAAACATTTTAATTACATATTTAAATTAAACTTTTTGCTATTAATAAAGACCAAAGGCGAACGGAAATCGTCACAAAAATCAGCTAACGACAGTCCACTGGGTACCATTTTTTTAGGCCCGTTGTTATCCACTTAGCTCTTTGGATTAGCGAAACTTTTATTTTATTAATTGGAAAACATAAGTCATAGAATAAATTTATAGAGGTCAAGGAACTCATTTAATGCATTATTGGGATCAACGCATATGAAACGTTAAATTTTGAAGGCGTTTTCTAAATTTTTTGATATATTCATCACTTTGAGACCAATGACATAATGTGCAAGTATTTTTTACACGACATTTTAGCAATTGTGCTGTCTGCCAGACAATGCTAATTCTGTAACCTCACACCTGCTGCCTCTGATATTGTGAGCAATGTTGTCAATGTAGGACTCGCTGTAAACGTGTCGGTGATCGAATACCCAGAATCAGATTGTAACTGCGCGGTATATTTTGAAAAGTGACAGAGGTTTTGCAATTTTTACAAGTATCTATATTAAAATCTCCACACAGTATGATCTTATTATTACGCTTTAGGCAAATTTCTTTTAACATCATGTCCAAATTATCAAAAAACGACAATATTTTATTCACCTATTTAAGTCAATAACTCCGAACGGAATAAGATTTGGCAAAAGTCGTGTAAGTAGCAAAGGTTCTCCTTAAAAAGCTCTAATGATGTATATTATCTTATGGTTATTGGTTGCCAAGAAAATCTTAACTTCGGTGTCCAAATAGTCAGCTATTTAGTTCAATAACTCTGAACGGACTGCGAATTAGCAAAAGTTATTTTAGTAGCAAAAATTGTCATTGAAAGCTCTCTGCAATGATATATATGTTATTACTAAGGTCACCCAGAAAAACTTAACTTTGGTGCTCAAATAGTCACCTATTTAGGTCAATAACTCCGAACGGACAACGAATTGGCGAAAGTCGTATTTCTAGCAAAGGTTCTCCTTGAAAAGCTCTATGCAATTATATGTTGGATTATATGTTACTAGCTTATGCCCGCGGCTTCGCCCGCGTGGAGTTCGGGAATTGCCCACGGGATCTTACTTCTGGGATAATAAGTAATCTATGTATAGTATAGATACATGGTTTTTATATAGTTGCTTATAACTTGCAAATATTAGGTCATAGTAATATCAATTAGGTACTTTACATATTGTTATGTGAATATTGATACCTTGGTTTGAGATTGGACACCGGTGACGAAAATCAAATGATTAATTAGGAATCTATTTATAGACATAAAACTTTTACATAATATTTAATATCAATGTCGCGTATCACGAGCCAACGCGAAAATCGGTGGAATAAACCATATTTACAGACGTCTACCTCAGAAAAATCCTACCTACTTACTTAATAGGTAAATACTCCCGCGCCCCGCACGCCCCGCGCAACACTACGCGCCATGCGCCGGTCTACGTGAGCTTCGAAGCCCTATTTGACTCTGTTGGGGGATGATTTTGATTTCTGAAAAAACTGTGATACACGTATCTCATAATTTTAATTGAAAAGTATGTATACAAATTTTCAAGTCAATCGACTCAGAGAATAAAAAGTTTCACAGAATACTAAACACCCCATTTCACCCTCTTAGGGGTGGACTTAAAAAAACTGTTTCTTAGCGGATTACTCTTCACAAAGAACGCACCCTCCAAATTTTATGTCTCTAGAACCAGCCGATTGGGCTTTGCGTTGATGTATCAGTCAGCCAGTCGACAATGAATTCTTAAATTGGGGGATGATTTTGGAAAAACTGTGATACATGTATGTCATAATTTTATCTGAAGAGTATGTACACAAATTTTCAAGTCAATCGACTGCGAGAATAAAAAATTTCATAGAAAATTCAACACCCCATTTCACCCTTTTAGGGGTGGAATTTCGAAAAACCCTTGCTTAGTGAATATTTACTCTTTACAAAGAATACACGCTCCAAATTTCATGTCTCTAGAACCAGCGGATTGGGCTGTGCGTTGATATATCAGTCAGCCAATCAAGACATTAAATTTTTAAATTGGGGTATGATTTTGGAAAAACTGTTATACACGTATCTCATAATTTTATCTGAAAAGTATGTACACTAATTTTCAAGTCAATCGACTACGAGAATAAAAAGTTTCATAGAAAATTCAACACCCCATGTCACCCTCTTAGGGGTGGAATTTCGAAAAACCCTTTCTTATTAAATACCTACTCTTTACAAAGAATACACGCTCCAAATTTCATGTCCCTAGAACCAGCTAATTGGGCTTTGCGTTGATGTATCAGTCAGCCAATTACGACATTGAATTTTTAAATTGGGGGATGATTTTGGAAAAACTGTGATATACGTATCTCATAATTTTATCTGAATAGTATGTATACAAATTGTCAAGTCAATCGACTGCGAGAATAAAAAGTTTCATAGAAAATTCAACACCCCATTTCACCCTTTTAGGGGTGGAATTTCGAAAAACCCTTGCTTAGTGAATATTTACTCTTTACAAAGAATACACGCTCCAAATTTCATGTCTCTAGAACCAGCGGATTGGGCTGTGCGTTGATATATCAGTCAGCCAATCAAGACCTTAAATTTTTAAATTGGGGGATGATTTTGGAAAAACTGTGATACACGTATCTCATAATTTTATCTGAAAAGTATGTACACTAATTTTCAAGTCAATCGATTGCGAGAATAAAAAGTTTCATAGAAAATTCAACACCCCATGTCACCCTCTTGTTGGGAAGGCTAGGCAGATGATGAGGACCTGGAACAGAAGTACATAGAATACTTTTTCATTACTCATACTCGGAAAGTAGGTCTGAAGTTGTCTGAGGAGGGGGTTGAAAGTTATACTTTCAGCCCTAGGGAGAATCGCTTTCAACTGACAGCTGCTAAATTATTAAAAAAAAAAAACTAGTTCTGTTTTCACATTTCTATTGAACCATGTTCCAACTTTCTATACAGCCACTCAATTACAGCGCGATGTAAAATTGAAATAACATAAAGTATTAATTAAAGAAAACATTTTTAAATGACTTTATTATAATTTAGTTTCAACTATTTCTTTAAAATAACATAGATTTGCGCAAAATATTTACCATTTTTTCCATGATGAAATTGAAAATTAATGGCTGAATAGCTGGCCGGCCACAGAAAAAAAACAAAATAGGCGGGAAAGCGGCAATCCGATCTTAGTTTGTTTTTTCGAGTTGTAGAGTTTTGTTTATACTTCCGTATAGCAGAGATTTGTTTTTAAATTCAATGTAAATTCAGATATGGATTTAACGCCTGATTTCATAAGAAAAGAGGCTAAAGCAATAGTGGAAAACCTTTTACCACCTAAATCAAAACAAAGATACCTAAAATCGTACGACGATTTTATGAAATAGCGCGCTGTGAAAAAAGTTAAATCGTTATCAGAAAACGTTTTGCTGATATATTTCAACGAATTATCAAAGAATTACAAACTTTCAACATTATGGAGCGTGTATTCTATGTTAAAGACAACATTAAGTACTAAACACAATGTAAATTTAAAGAATTTTGAGAGACTAACATCGTTTCTCAAAAGGCAATCTGATGGATTTAAATCGAAAAAATCCAAAGTATTCACTTCTCAAGAGGTAGAAACCTTCTTAAACCAAGCGCCTGATGAAATATACCTAGTAATGAAGGTAAGCAAATCTTTTTATTGTTATTCACATAGAAGAAATTTGTATCAAATTGTAACTTTCTATATATTATACACCAATTAAAGAGATATATCTACTTTTCAGGTAGTGTTGATATTGGCAATAAGTGGCGCTTGCAGAAGTATCGAACTAGTAAATATGAAGGTTGATGACATTGAGAAACAAGGTGATATAATACTGGTGTGTTACGTGGCACTAAAACCATAGTTGACCGAACCTTCGTTATTAAAAAAGAATTTGTAAAGATAATAGAAAAATACCAAAAATTACGACCAAGCGGTATAGAAACGAACCGTTCTTTTATAAATTATCATAAAGGGAAGTGTCTGCGGCAAGTAATTGGCAAAAACAAGATTTCGTGAATTCCTAAAGAGATAGCCACCTACCTTAATTTGCCAAACTCAAATCTATATTCGGGTCACTGTTTTCGCAGAACATCGGCAACTTCGCTAGCCGATTCTGGTGCCGATTTAACTGTCATTAAGAGGCATGGAGATTGGAAGTCGAGTAAAGTAGCTGAAGGCTACATAGAAGAGTCAGTGGAAAATAAAACTAAGATATCACACAGAGTAACAGAAATGATAAATCTGCATTTCACTGACTCTCCACAACCGAGCACTTCAAAAGATTATCTGGTGCAATCCAAAAATATTGCTGTGACAGCTACAGAAAATAGACAAATATCAATGTCCCCAACATAAACCCAAGAATCCCAGGATACAGTAGAAACTCAAATTTCCCAGAAAATATGAACATACCCGGACTAAACCTTTCACTAACTATAACTAATTGTTCTAATTTTACCATAAACTTTAAATAAATATCTCACCAAAGTTGTTGATTTATGTAAATTAAAATTCACTATTTTTTTCTTTAGGTAATTCATGTTTTTATTTTTACTTTCCTTGTATTCGTAATGAAAAGCACAGTGTTTACCTCGGGTTAAAGACTTATTTAGTCCCTCGAACTATTGGCGCCCTCGCTACGCTCGGGTGCCAAACCTCGTCTCGGGACTAAATAAGTTACTTTTCGGTAATACGATCCCGTGAGATTATATCCGAACTCCAGACAAATGGAATCATTATAAAACAATGGTGCTGCTGAGAAAAACCGGATAGAAAACTAGTATGTATGCAAATCTCATTGAATTTAAATCTTCTAGAAATCTCAGATAAAGTTCAAGTTCAGGTCGCCACTTAAGTAATCAAGACAATGGTCTGATTAAATTAAATTAAGTAATTAAAATTAAATCCGGACGAGCTGGACAGAACCAACGACCAGTGGCCCACATTAGCCCTGGATCGAAACAACTGGAAGTCATGGGGAGAGGCCTTTGCCCAGCAGTGGGATGACGCAGGCTAGCAGTATCAGTATCAGTAATTAAAATTAAGTCGTAAATTCGTCGTAAAAATAAACGTAAATTAAGTTGTTTTAAAAATGAGTAATGAAATTAATGTGCAGTTCAGCTATCACTTTATCTTCCACGTAGCGCATATTTCACTTAGGTAATCATTGTTAGTTTATTCAATGATTACTGTTTTGCGTAATAAATCGCACAGATGCAAGTGTAACGTAATGCTATTGAGCATATCACACACACACTGACCAAACAATTAAGTAAATCAGTTTCGAATGAGATTTTTTCGGTAATACGTCATAGGTTTTAAACGCTCGCACGTAGCGTGTGATGACTAATGCGAGTGTGTCCATACGGATAGCGGCTGACATGGTTGGTATAGGTCCCGTCACGTAAAAAGAACGCTGACCGATCAAGAAAACTTTATCTGTTTTTTTTTAATATCAGTCTATTCCAAAATACTAAGTAGCTAGTAAAGTACCTATTATGATTCTACAATAAAACAATTACACTAATATTATAAAACAATTAGCTTAGTACTACAGGATGCGACTGTACCCGTGCGAAGACACATCCCCTTCACTGTCGCTCAGCGTTCTTTTTACGTGACGGGGCCTGTATATCCCGGATGACGTCATCAAATAAACGTACAACCAAAGAGAGGCCTTAACTCAGCAGGCCTTCAGTGGGTGAAGTCGGGCTGTGGATGATGATCATAAATAAGGGGAAGGGGGATGATGACTCGTCATCGGTATTCAAAATCATATTTAACTAAAGGTAAACTTATACTGACACTTACGGGATATCTTCCGTGATTGTTCATTATTCTGAGCTCCCGATATTTTGAAGCTGTTGCAATCGTCATGATCATGGGATGACTGAAGAATGCGGGTGGAAACCGTGAAAGCTTTAAACAGTGTTTGGAATAGTAAATTTTTTGGTCAAGTAGTACTAAGACTTTCTGCCTAAATGACAGATAATTTCGACCTAAGTGAAGTTTGAATTAAGTGGGGTATGTTGTATAAAGAATTTGTAAAGCGTCAAAATAATGAACAATCGCGCGGAAGATATCCCGTAAGTGACAGTATAAGTTTAGTTGTAAACCGTGAAAGCTTAAAACAGTGTTTAACTAAAGATGCCTAACGAATAGCTCGATACTTTACGATATGTTACACGTGTGTTCAATCAAAAGCATGGACACTTTTATAGTAATCCTAGACATTATTTATTATACTAGGTACCAGTTATTATGACAGTCACTTTAAATCTGCAGGTTAAAGCTCCAAGGTCATTCGAGGTCACCAACCAACTGCAGTTAACGTGTTTTGAATATTAATACTTACAAAGAGACAAAATGACTAACTTGATATCCGGTTTAGCGGCTAAAAGTTAGCGTACAATGTATGAATGAATTTTCACCTGCTTAAAAAAACAATAACTTTTTATAGTAAACTAAATTCTTAGTCAATATGACTAATGAAAGTGAAATAAACCGTAATATGCTCGTGAATGTTGTGTGTAAGTTTTTTTTATATTTTTTTAATTTATTATAACATTTTGCTTATGACTTTAATGGAAGTACTACGTACTTTAACAACATAATTTATTTAATAAAATAGCATAACATAACATTATACCTGTAATCCGCGAAGGGTTAGACAGAGGTACGTACCGAAAAGCACACCCACGTTTCGTTAGTTATGTTTTTAAGTCCCGTGTAAAAGGGCGACCCTATTGCTATCAACCGGGATCTAATCAGAGCCCGTGGCGGTGACTGTGATTTTTTTTATGGAAAAATCAAAATATTATTATAACACTTTGCTCGACCTAGGAATTAAACACAGTACCCCATCCTCAGCGGTCGCGATTGCGACCACTAGACCGAGGCAGTTATCATTCATTTCGTCTTTTTTTTTTTCGTATGGGAAATCATCAAATCCCCCCCTCCCCCCGCTATGGGCGGAGTCGAAGGGAGTATCAGACTTTTAAACCCATCCATGTTCCTTCTTAGCCCTTTGTGTTCCAGGGCCGATGTGTCTCTTTCGAACAGTCCCCCCGGCATGGCAGGATCATTCATTTCGTCTTTAAACACAATTTTCTTCAGAACAGTAACTAATGAATGATTGAAAAATTAATCAAAACAATAAAATATTTAACAGCTGGTTCGCGCTATTGCCAACTTACAAAACGCAACCTCAAAAAGGATTTGTTTCAAATTTACATGACACGTAGCGCCATCTTCCCGCCTACGTTTGGTATTAATATAATTAGTTCAAGAACTAGTTAGCAGATGTCAGCACCAAGCTATCAACCAGCACAATGAACCATCTTCTTATTTCTACAGAACGATTATTTCAGAAAGTTCTATCTTTTCCAATAGTAACAACTATTCTAGAGACAAAATAAACATTTAAGTTGAGTGAAAGTGTTCTTTCAACTACATAATAAAGGGTGTAAAAAGACCCTTAACGAAGCCGAAAGGCACTTATTCTCCCCGTCATTGCGATCATTTTTTTGTTCTAGACCATACCTGGGAACCTTCTAGTTACGGAGATATTAAATTGTATTGTATTGTTAAAATTTTAAGTGTGATACAATATCGCATTGGGTCTAGCCTGTAAGGATATTTGTATGTTTGGAGTAAATAAATAAATAAATATTGGGGGTCAAAGTTACAACTTTTTTTTTAAATACATGTTTTTAATGTAAGAACTTTACTTTAAACACCTCCACGACCCTCGTACTATTCAATCCATCTATCAGCACAATGTTTTGAATGCATTACATTGAATCCTAATGTAACACGTGATTTTTCATCCCAAAAAAAAAGTCGTATCCCAGAAATAATGTTTGCGTAAGTTACTTAGTTTGATGTACAGAATCCTTGGTTAACGGCTTCGTGAAGGGTCCGTTTACACCCTGTATTTTCAATTAATAACATTTTTGCCTTTTTTTTTGTAACATTTGCCTTACCAAAACTACAATTTCTTTCACAGAATCTTAGGTTTACCTATTACACACTCACATTATAAACTCAAACTCAAAGCATTTATTTCAATTAGACCATAACAGGCACTTTTGAATGTCAGAAAAACAAAGAAGGCGAAGCTACAGTCCCAGACACAAGGCATAATAACTTGTGAAAGTACTGTAGTTGCCCATTCCAAAGCGTAGATCTCTATGGAGAAGAATGGGCAAGAAACTCCATGGACACTCTTTTCAATCAAAATATTTTTACAAAATCTTGGTTACATCATTCATGTTGAGATAATACATATATGTGAGAACGATGTAGAAAGATGTGCACATTAAGAGCGTCCAGAGTAAAAGATTAGATCAACAATTTAAAAACAAAGTAGTTAGAGTAAACCATGGCAGCTAAGAGATGACCAGTCCCAACTGACAGCGCCCGTTCACGAACATGACGCATGGATCAGCACCATTCAACTCAACCATTTTGAAGGGAACCGAATGATCCGACACACCCGCCACCATCAGCGAAACATTTGAGTGAGCATGACATTCTCTCAACCGCCAGGGCAAACTCGAGTCAATGAATGATAACTAAATGTAAATGGTAGCTTTACAGTACATAGTACTCACATTATAATTTCTAAGATTTGCTTTCTTCCAAACAATTGTTTAAAACATGTTGTTTTATCAAAATAAATGCTAGAACTGCTAGAACCGCTCTACTCCAGCTTATGTCAACAAAAAAACACAAAAATAACATAATTCTAACACCAAAAAGTTAAGTTCCCAAGCTAATAAAAATTATAAATAAACTGGTTAACAATCATTGTTATAAAAATACCTGTCTAACTAAAGAGCTACTAACGATGTACTCACAGAACGCATATTTTAACAACCCAACTTTTTTAATCTATCGTTTTCCCTCCAAAACTACAAGAACTTTGCATTGGAGCTAGACCTTAACTTCACCTTTATAAAGTAAAAAATTGTTCGGCACAATTACAAAAAACACTATGTATTTAAATGTATTTAAAGCTAGGTTAAAGTCATCGGTTCTTAGATAAACGTTACTATAAAATTCAAGAATTTATGGAAGACAAAATGTTGAAATAGAGTTCGAATTTAATTATTATGTATGTGTTAATTATAAAAAATATTCTTTTGTATGTATAAAGCTAGATTAATATAATATTTTAATTGTAAAGTTACTAATCTACGTGATATTATATAATAGATATTCACACTCTGCAATGTTATTAGTTTTAAGTGTATGTACTCATTCGTTTTAAGCTTAGTGTATGTGTACATTGTGCATTCAATACATAAAAAAAAACTTTTTCTCAAAGTAAGGAACTTTTCGGATTCATCAGACATAATTTTCAAGATGTCAGTAGGTAAAGACGGCGAGAAAATAATAAAAAAAAATTTTTTTCAATACTTACATTTTCTCGAAAACTGGTTCTTATCGCACTACAATTAGTTTCAACGTGCAATGTATTTCACACGCGTGGATTTTTAATATTTTTCCGCACATGTGCGGCAATCAAAATTCCGACGGATAACTATACTTATAATAGTCGGTTATGATTGTTTTTTTTAAATCTCGTCAAAGTGGTATGCGTACGGCGTTAATTTTTTGAATATTTAAACTGTATTTAAAAATAGAATATCATAAGTAAATAAAAATGATTATTTAAATACAAAAAATACTTCTATGAACAAATTAAAATTGATTTGTGTTCTTAATTCAAAATGTTTGAATTTTATATTTTTCATATTAGGCTGTTTAGCGGCTTCATTCTTCGTTGACAATGTCGTGAACAAGTTTTCTGACGCCCTGTAATTCTTTTCTGCTCAATCCAGTTTGTATAATATGTCCATGATTTGGACAATTTAAATTAATGTTTAATTTTGCCCAAACAATAGTAAAAAAATTAAATTTTTCAGCAGTTTACCTACTTTTGAACGAATTATCGCTATTTTTGAAACAAATTGTTTTTTTTTTGTATTTTCCCGTCTTTTTAGACTGAATTGTGAGAAGCTGGTTTGGACGAGGTTTTTATGAGTCTGGCTATTTTTGTTTAAACTTACGTTACGTTAAAAAATATTAAAAGTCGTAATGGCTATAGCACTAGGGGAGGCTGGGCCTTCAATGAACACAGCTCCGATTCGTCTTTACTGTTACGCGTAATAGATTGTACGATGAATGTTGACCATTGTTTGTAGCGAGACGACAAATAACATTGGTTCTTCTTTATCGTGTGGTTAGTTCGTAACCTGGTGTCAGAGTTTTTATGCCGCCCATGGGCCTCTGACTTGGCTTTACATGCCGTCAAGAAATATCTCTCAGGCATGCTAGTTTCCTCACGATGTTTTCCTTCACCTTATACTATACGCACATGAATCCATAACATTTAACTTATAGACCAAAAAAATGTGCTAAAAAAATACCTCTAATTTCCTTACACAGAACGAAATAATAATGTTATCTTACAACATTTCTTCGCAAAAGTGCGATAATCTTTCTTAAGGCGCTCAGATTGGAACCAAACGCGGAGACATGTCCTATAAGTGCGTTTCGCTTCGGAAAAGACGATAATAAGACATAACGTTGTTCGACATTATTTCCGACACGGCTTGTTATTAAGGATGCCTCTTACACCGTGTGCTCGTCAAACCATTTTCTATTTTTTATTAAATTTACCCATCATAGGAATTTCTCCGGTATCGTGGGTGCGTTTACTTTACAAACAATTAAACTGACTTAAACAAACAGCCAGGGCCGGAACAACTACATGTAGGCCATACAAATGTGTTCCGTGCGAGAATCAAACCTGCGACACGCAGCGCAACGGCCATTCACGCAATTATGCTTCCTTCAAAACAACGACCGCGTGTACATGGGTCGATCTCCAGAGGCATTTTTTTTCGTGCCGGACGGGATAAACCCATTTTAAAATCGAAAAACGTTTTCAAAATATTTTTTTATAGACAGTTCGGTATCTAATCTACGTGGTACAAGGCTAATATTATGAATAAGTTTATTATAAATATTTTAAAAAAAATCTTAAACCCTAAAATCCTGATCGCTCTGGGTTGACCCAACTCCCGATTGAATGAAAAAAATATTCTTTAACTTTTTAATGAGAAGGATCTTATGAAACAACTTATTTAGATTACATAACAAATAGTTAATCTTCATAGTAATAATTTTTCTTTTGTTATATTATCAATACTTTTGCCACAATTTGAATTTAAAATCGTGACCGGGCATTTTATCTCATCGCTCTGCGCTGAGGTAAAACAGCGCCCTCATCCATAGTTACGCATTATAGACACTCTATTCCCCTCCCGCGGGGCAGCGTCGATAGTGGTCTAACCGCCGAGGAGGATACCTGTGTGCCACGTTCCCGCGTTCCAACATTACGAAGGTAAGTTTATGATTGCTCTGGTTTTGGTTCTCGAATTTTATGATTGCTATGGCACGTTATTTAAATTCAATAGTAAGCTTGCGAACGTGTTTGTTATGTGAATTAAGTGATCGTTATGATGTTTTTTATGAGACGTAACCACAACTTTCTACTGCTTTTAAATTCGGCTATATTTATGATTCTGTGACTTTTTCTGATCGCTATGGCTCTGATTGCTCTGTCCAAAAAGACCAGAGCGATGATATTTTGCATTAATTGTACGTTATAAATCTATTTTAAGTAGTAGTACCGGACTGTAATAATGACAAACGATGAACTATGCCTATAAACTTTAATTTATAACCTTTCCTGGGTTTCTTCGGATAACCTAAACCCATAAATAGATTTTGACGTATTTTACCTTGATGATACCTTGCATTTAGCTACCACAACTGTAACCCCTTCTCTAAAATTTTATCGCAACTATTGTCAGGGCCATCTTTAACCAATTGGAGGCCCTGGGCACTTTACAATAATGGGGCCCCTTGTAAGATGCAAGAGCGAGCGAAGCGAGCTCAAATTTTTGTAGCATCCTTACTCTGATAGTTTAGGATTTCGCGTGACAAGTTCATACGCAAATATAAGTAGTAAGTAAAAGCATATGGGTCTTCACTGAGGGCCCATTTATTAAATCCTAGCAAAACAAATTGAGACTTGTAGGGAAATTAGTTAAAATTATGGAACTTGAAGCAAAGGTCCATGAATGATGGGCCTTTATTATGTTCTGTTAAATATGTGAGTGTAACTCTCAATCCAGACGCCAACTAGTGGTATAGCATAAACCTCAGAGAGCCCTGTTCCTTTGTTTATCATTTTTATTTTTAGAAATTTTAATGCGAGTGTTGTAAAAGCAAGCGAAGCAAGCTCAAAAAGCCACTATCTTTGACACTTCTAGGAAATTGGGGCCCCCTTGGATTGTGGGGCCCTGGGCAAGTGCCCAGAATGCCCAATGGGAAAGATGGCCCTGACTATTGTTGCAGATTGAAATCATGCCTCGAAATAAATGATCTATTGAAGAAAAACGTCTCAGGAAGAAATAGGCTGAGCGTCGTAGAATGGCCAAGATAAAAAATAATCCAGATCTATACGCACAATGGCTTGTAAAGTCAATAATACATTTCTCTTACATATAATCTTGTACATGTACACTGAATATGACTGAAAACGGCTAAATAAATAATATTTTATCAATATTTATTTTTTTGTTTCACTGATTTCACCACTTATGATCACTCTGGCACCAATTATGATTGCTCTGGTCGCGAAATTTTTTGAACTTAAATATTTCCATAACTGTTTGTGTAAATTGAAGGCCACTAGTAAAAATATACCATTTGAATATCATTCTTTTTAATGAGATACGTAATTACCATTAAATATCAATATCTGAAAAGCACCAGAGCGATCATACGAATACGCCCGTTTTGGAGATTGACCCACATGCGCTTATTCTAGCATGTTTGCCTAAACCAGTGGGTTCAGTTAATAGCAATATGTCAGTATTTCTCGCGGCTTGCGCTTAAATAAGCTTATGAGTGCGTGAACGCCTCATGAGTTGTGCGCAAAAGGCGCGCGCGAATATACGCCTACACACGCTTCCAAAAACAAGCTTACACGCGCTCAAAATACGCTTATTTGAAACCGCCCTAAGATTACTTCTATTTTGTTCACACGATTTTTTTGTCTCATGAATGTTTTGCCATTATTTCGTGTGTATAACTTAAGGATGGTTTGAAATGCAATCTACAAAGACCATCATTGTTACATTTTTTTTTCTGTTCGGTGTGATAGGCGGTGCTCATCTCGATGGCCCCGTTTCAGCCAAATGAAATTAGCAAATCCAATAAATTCTAAACGAAGGCGCTCGCTTCGCTCCGGTGTAAGAACGACTTCAACATAGTGGCATAAATTCTGCTATTTCACAGCGATTCAACTAGTTTTGTAGAAAATTTAAAACAAGGTGTAAACAGACCCTTCACGAAGCCGTCAACCAAGCATTCAGTTCATCAAACTAGGTAACTTTACGCAAAAAATATTGCTGGGAAACGACTTTTTTTTTGGGGTGAAAAATCAGTTTTACGGTAAAACTCAATGTAACACACTCAAAACTTAGTGCTGATGGATGCTTTGAATAGTAAACGAGTCATTGAGTTAATTAAAGTAAAATTAAACCTTTAAAAGAGGTATTTAAAAAAAACTTGTGAAAAAATTGGAACTTTGTCCTCCAATATCGCCGTAACTAGAAGGTCTAGATATGGTCTAGAACAAAAAAATGATCGCAAAGATGGGGAGAACAAGTGCCTTTCGGCTTCGTTAAGGGTCTTTTTACACCCTTTATTATCACCTATTGTTACTTCAAAAGGGTAGGCACAGGATCACGACAGCCAGGACAGTGATCGCACATTGGGCCAACTGTGCATAATTCACATTTAGGTTGAAAGGAATGAGCCTAACCGCATAGCCAAGAGCAACGTTTCAAGGAGAAAACAAACTAAAGAAGTTGATTAGAAGATGCCACGATCACCTTTATAGCAACAAAAAAAAACCATTGTCCCTTTTGGCACGAGGAGCTCGTGGCTAAATAATAACCGCCGCATGGGTCCATCTTCAAGGATAAGCCGCGCTTGCCAAGGTTTATTTGTGTCAGTTGCATACCGAGTTTCCTCCGTGCCCCGGAAAGCACTTTAAGCCGTTGGTCTCGGCTGTCATTTGTAGATCTTTGGCAGTCTATGGAGGTAGTCAGTGGCCCGAAAGTCTGACAACCAGTCTTACTAAGGGTTATCGTATAACCCAGTACTTAGCTGGGTTGTGGAGGTCAGATAGGCAGTCGTTCCATGTAAAATACCAATATTTAGCTGAAAGCCAACCCCAACAGAGGGCTAGGCAGATGATAATTATCTCTTTCATTTTGTGACAACATTAAATATGACCATGCATTTCTAAAACACGCTGTATATCGCTCCATGAAGCGCTGAGCAACCTTTAATGTGTGGGTCACGTTTTGGCACCATAATATGTCTCACATAAGGGCAACCCTCTGGTTGGTTTAAAATTAAACAGTTTTTTTAATAATTACAATAATATAAAATAAAATAAAATCTTTATTGACAAGTGATTGTTCAAACATTAGTGTAGCCCTAGCTCTTGTACTAGGATTTCCTGTATCACAAGAGCCAATTATAAAGGGTGTAAATAGACCCTTAACGAAGCCAAAAGAAACTGTTATATAAAGGGTGTAAAAAGACCCTTAACGAAAACGAAAAGCACTTGTTCTCGTCGTCATTGCGATCATTTTTTTGTTCTACACCATACCTTGGAACCTTCTAGTTACGGAGATATTTGGGGTCAAAGTTCCAACTTATTCATAAGTTTTTTTTAAATACATATTTTTAATGTAAGAACTTTACTTTAAATACCTCCATGACCCGTTTACTATTCAATCCATCCAACAGCATAATGTTTTGAATGCGTTACACTGAGTCCTACCGGAAAACGTGATTTTTCACCCCAAAAAAAAAAAGTCGTTACCCACCAATAATTTTTGCGTAAAGTTACTTAGTTTGATGTACATAATGCTTGGTTGACAGCTTCGTGAAGGGTCTGTTTACACCCTGTATTAGCGTTTGTACATGTTATCATCAAACTAAGTAACTTTACGCAAGCTCTAGAACAAAAAAATGATCGCAATGACGGGGAGAACAAGTGCCTTTCGTTTTCGTTAAGGGTCTTTTTACACCCTTTATATAACAGTTTCGTCATCAGACAAATACCCAAGTGATTATTGAATAGTTACTGCTTTTTTTTAGAAATCCCGACATTAGCGCGTAAAATTACGAAAATCATTTTTAGTTTTCAATAATCCGGTCCTTTGCAAAACTAGTGCTAGATTTTTTTTTAACATGTGTTTAAAGAAATTTGCCATTGTGTAATGAATACAAAAAAAAAAACAACAGGGAACTAGCTATTAACACAGCCACATAGTAAAAAAATACCAGTAATCATAATAATTAAAGTTAATGTCTTTAAAACAAACAAAACTAACAAAAAAAATGCTTTTAATGACTTCATAAATTATTAATTGACTAACTAGTCATTTAATTTAGTAAAGAATAACTTGTTGGTGTTATGTTAATACTTCTGGCAAAGAGATAAAGATTGCTAATAAATACGGTATTACATGCAAAAGTTACCTATTACCCAGCAAGATATTTTTTTTTTCTTATCCTGCTCTGTCCCACTCCTGGGAAAGGCCTCCCTCCACTCCTTCCACTTCTTCTCGCGAACCCGCGCGTCCTCCTTCCAGTTCGAACGGAACTTGTCCAGTTCGTCCCGCCATCTCCTTCGTGGCCTGCCGCGACCTCGCCTCACTGTGTCAGAGCACCAGTTTCCTGCTATTTTGGCCCACAGTTCGTCGGCGGTAGACATTTCCTGCCCAGTCCCATTTGAGTTGGGCAGCCCTTTGAGCCACGTCAGCTATATTTTTTTTGGAGCGCAGTATTGTGTTCCGAACACGATCCGTTAATTTAACACATACTTACTGTATATAATACTGCGCTCCATTGCTCGTTGGCAAACCTTGAGTTTGAACTTCTGGATGTTAGTCAAAGACCAAGTCTGTGCACCATTATCGATCATTAATATAAATCCGTCAAGCTATTGCCTGCAATCCGTGATCTCCTCATAAGAGCTTCTGTAACTATTATACAAGGTGTAAACGGTCCTTCACGAAGCCGTTAACCAAGCATTCTGTTCATCAAACTAAGTAACCTTACACAAAATTTTTTGCTGTGAAACTAATTTTCTTTTTGGGTGAAAAATAACTTTTTACGGTAAAACTCATTGTAACGCACTCAAAACATTGTGCTTATGGATGCATTGAATAGTAAACGGGTCATGGAGGTATTTAAAGTAAAGTTATAAACTTAAAAAATAGTATTACAAAAAAACATGTGAAAAAGTTGGAACTTTGACCCCTAATAACTCCGTAACTAGAAGGTTCCCAGGTATTGTCTAGAACAACAAAAAATATCACAATAGCGGGGAGAACAAGTGCCTTTCGGCTTCGTTAAGACTCTATTTACACCCTTTATATTTTTGTAAACTATCGAGCTATTTTTTCAAAGGACCGGATTATTGAAAAGTAAAAAGGATTTTCGTAATACGCGCTGATATCAGGATTTCTAAAAAATAAGCAATATCTATCATTTGGGCAATTATCACATGAAGAAACCGTTATGAACTTATGACACCATTACAAAGTTTCGAGTTCACTTTTATTATGTACTAACATTATTCTTTAGACATTTGTCAGGTTTATAAAGGGCATGTATTTAAATCGATATCTGAATATTCCCTCTTTTCGAACAAAATATTTCAAGGTTAAACCAAAAACTACTGACTTGCACACAAATTATGCACACTAAATAAATCAAATTAAATATATTGTTTAATGGTATTTGCAGAACCGTTTTACTGAACGAATAACTATTATCAAAATAGTATATCTAACAATTCCTTAGTTCAACAAACATATTAAAACTTTTTTAAGGAAAACCATCACCTAATTTACTTTTAGGAACATCGTTTATTCTAAATAAAACTCAATTTAATCAGTAATTAAGTACACAAAACACGTTTGGTTTCTGTCACGGCTCCGGCGCTGCGGGGCTCCGACGGTCCCACGCGAGCTTATCGTCGCAGATAGGTTTTACGTTCACCACCGCAGCTTCGGCTTGCTGGCCGGCTTCAGCCGGCCAGCCTCAGCCGCGGCAGCGAGCGTTAAAACCACCTGCTCTTCAGCTCGCGGGCCGCCTCGCCCCTCCGCGCCTACGCGGGCTTAAATTACACTCTAGGGGTAGGGCAGACAAGACTACGTCGGTTTTGCAGCGATTCTTTTCTGTCACTAACTTTTGTAGCACAACATATTGGCCTTTTAGGAGAATATTTTAATTTCATGAAATTTCAAAATAAATACGTAAAACTAACTCAAAAGCGTTTTTATTGATAATGGAAACTTACTTTATTGTGACACTAGCTTCTGCCCGCGACTTCGTACGCGGATCCTGTTGCTTATGCCAGCGACAACGGGGTCGTCAAAATCGAAGATCTGAAACGTCTGATGTCGAATTCTAAGAGCCCGGGGACGGGAAAACAACGGGATGCGCGAGACGATTCGAGACTTTCCATATCTTTCATTTTTGTAAGTCAGAAGTCGATGCGTAGATACGCTTGGAACTCAAGCGTAATTCTCTATCCGTGAACGTCTCCGACTCGCGAGACAATGCGTGACGTTCACGATCAGTGGTCAGTCGTGCATCACGTTCCCCACTTGTCTCTAGAGACCTAGAAGTCGATGCGTAGATACGCTTGGAACTCAAGCGTAATTCTCTATCCGTGAACGTCTCCGATTCGCGAGACAATGCATGACGTTCACGATCAGCGGTCAGTCGCGCATCATATTCTTCACAGTTCTCTAGAGACCTGGATGTAGATGCGTAAATACGCTGAGAACGCTGGCGTGCTTCGTTATCCAAGAGGAAGAGAAGAGAAGAGAGGAAGAGGTTTCCACGGAGCGAGTTGCAGCCTGATGTTCTCGAACAGCATCAAGTCTCTCCTGACGTTCTTCGGTAGATTCTTGGGATCTTATGATCCTCAATCTTTTAGCTCCTTTGGAACATTGGGAAAGATTTGACCTCTTTCTAGGCATGGTTATAGTTTTATTGTGAAGAGATACCTGATCAATTAAAATCTAAGTGACTGCTCCCCTGTGTTACCGGGTAGTCTACCGTGTCACGAAGATAAGTGGAAAAAGTCTAAAACACTCAAATAACATAAGCCCGAAGGCATATTTATTCGATAAAATAAAAAAATAAATAGGAGTTTTGTTCAGTAGAGTCAATTTTTCAATGATATACCGTCGTCATCGAATATCAGTCCTAAACTGTTACCGCCTTCACCGCGTTGAAATACTCCCAGCTTATGTTATTTTATAATTATACAGTGAAATTAGTGACAGCTTTGATTTCCACATCAGATGTTTCTGATCTTCGATTTTTATAAGTCAACAGGAAATGCCCATCAGACCGAACAACTTTTGCTAAGACGTCATTCCTATATGTGTTATGGTGTAGCTGGGCTCTTGGAGTTCCACAACAGGTGTTCCAGATCTTCGATTTTTATAAGTCAACAGAGAGTGCTCATCAGATTGAACAATTTTTGCTAAGACTTCATTCCTATATGTGTTATTGTGTAGCTGGGCTCTTGGAGTTCCACAATAGGTGTTCCAGAACTTCGATTTTTATAAATCAACAGAGAGTGCTCATCAGATTGAACAATGTTTGCTAAGACGTCATTCCTATATGTGTTATGGTGTAGCTGGGCTCTTGGAGTTCCACAACAGGTGTTCCAGATCTTCGATTTTATAAGTCAACAGAGAGTGCTCATCAGATTGAACAATGTTTGCTAAGACGTCATTCCTATATGTGTTATGGTGTAGCTGGGCTCTTGGAGTTCCACAACAGGTGTTCCAGATTTTCGATTTTTATAAATCAACAGAGAGTGGTCATCAGATTGAAAAATTTTTGCTAAGACGTCATTCCTATATATGTTATAGTGTAGCTGGACTCTTGGAGTTCCACATCAGGTGTTCCAGATCTTCAAATTTATTCTCTCAGCAGAAAATGCTCATCACGTGGAACAATTTTTGCTATGGTACCATTTTTGTATCTCTTATAGTTTAGCTATTCTATTGCGGTTCTGCATCAGGTGTTCAAGTTTCCAAGATAAATTATAGCCTATATGTTGCCCAGACTTAATACCTATACAACAAAAAAAAAATCTTTCAAATCCGTCTAGTAGTTCCGATGATTAGCGTGTACAAACAAACAGACAAACAGACAAACAGATAAACAGACAAACAGACAGAATTTTTTTTTGGATTCGTGCTCTATTACTGTTTCTAAACCCCCCTCAATTTTTTTTTTTTAAATATATTCAATGTACAGACACAGTTTTTTTACTGTCTTATTATATGTATAGATATATAGATTGTACCTTTAGATATCAGTTTTAGAAATTTCGTAGTAAGATTGTACAATTTAGAGTGCAAGTTAGTATTTTTGATAAACAATTCGTATGAACAATTCGGTGTGAATTCGATAAAAAAGGTCATCTCGTTTTTTGTGATTTTTTCGTTTTTTTTTGTAGGACACTTTTTGTTAATCAATTGGTTTTTTTGCACAGCATTCATTTTTCTGGTATGCATTCAGTTAATGAGTGGAGTTACCTAGTGTGCTGAAAAATTATACAGATGTGCATTTAAAAATATCCCTTTATAAAGGTACAAAAAACCGGCCAAGTGCAAGTCGGACTCGCACATGAATGGTTCCGTACCATCGTAGTAGGGGAGCCCCCTTTAATTTATTTTTATTATTTGTTGTTATAGCATTTTCCTACTCCTCCGCTATACTTTTACAGTTGTTTCTCAGGGACTTCGTCGAGCTTCATTGTCTCGGCGCTTTTCTGGTGGTCGCCATTGTTGATTCTGGCTTGCAGGAGTTGCAGTGGTTTAGGAATAGTGTGGGGGCTTGTTCCAATAAAAAAAATGTCGTTAAAGCTACAACAGAAATACACATTCTATGAAAATTTCAACTGTCTACCTATTACGGATCATGAGATACACCCGCTGACAGACAGACGGACGGACGGACAGCGGTGGCTTAGTAATAGGGTCTCGTTGGTTACCCTTCCGGTACGGAACCATAAAAAGTAAAACTAATTGAATAAAATACTCGTGTTTTAACCGGGTACACTATATAAATACGAAAAACTTTATTCCGACGGTCACAAATCCGAATGTTAAAATACCGATTTTCATAATTCCGAATTGTTCAAAATTCCTAATATAACAAATCCGATTTATCATTTATCCTATTTTATAATTCCTAAATTTCAATATTCCGAACGTTTATAATTACTACTATCACAATACCGACATCAATTCAATCGATCGAATAACAAAAAGTCCGACTTAATGATAATACGAAACATCAAAAATACGAATTCCGATTATTAAAATACCGATTAATTAGAATTCCGAAATAAAAACGCCTAGTAAAACTGAATATCAAGACAAATAAACTCATAATTGCTTGTCAGAGAGAAGTATAATATTGTGTTTAGAATGCGGAGGTAGAATTGAAAAACTAATGACAATGCGTTTTACTACTCATAATTGCATAGGTAGTTAAGTGATTGTTTACAGTTATTACCCTTGTGGTAAATAAAGTAATTAATTAGGTATCATACTGCGTGTTTCACTATAAAGGGTGTAAACGGACCCTTCACGAAACCGTTAACCAAGCATTCAGTACATCAAACTAAGTAACTTCATGCAAAAATTATTGCTGAGAAACGACTTTTTTTTGGGGTGAAAAATCACGTTTAATATCTTTTACAAAATCTGGGTTGTTTATGTATAAATTTTCTAGTCCCTCACTTTGTATACGTTTATATTTAATTTGGCCAAAGTGAAAGTTACAATCTTTTGATCTTTTGATCAACTCAAAATGACTGCCTTTTTAAAATCTGTGATACAAGGCATGTGTCACAAATTTTGAAAAAGCAGTAATTTTGAGTTTTGGACAAAATTTTAAAAATGTATTGACAAAAGATTGTAACTTTCACTTTGGCCAAATTATATGACGTATACAAAGTGACGGACTATAAAATTTGTACATAAACAACCCAGATTTTGTAAAAGATATTAAATGTATTATTGCACTAAGTTATTTGAATTATGAAGTGGTGCCTCGCTATTACTAAGCACTGATGAAGAATTTTACTGGCGATAGTAAAAAAACTACAATGGTTTTGAATAAATTACGTTGAACGTAAAAATCAAACACCCTTACATTCGGCCCAAAGTTTTGGAATGTTCAGGAACTACATGAAAAAAAAATTGCACTATATTGATTTGATCGGCAAGTAAAACTTTGCCCAGCAATGGGACAAAATGGGCTAGCTATTTAAAAACAAAATCTGAAATTCTGTTCATCTCCATACAACAATGCTGCTCACATAACGCCATCTATCATGCGAAGAAAAATCAACTGCCTACATCATCACCATGTATGACAGCTGCCTGTAAGTGGACGAGGACTAAGGGTACAAAGGCACGTTCGTGTTCCACGCGCGCCTCAAAGAGATGTCAGCAACAGGAAGGAGCCCGCAAGGGCCGATGCCTGCCGGGGCTGCGGGACTGTTCGAAAGAGATACCGCGGCCCTGGAACACAAAGAAGGAACATGGATGGGTTTTAGTCAGTAAAAGTCTGACACTCCCTCCCACTCCACCCAGAGCGGGAGGAGTTATTTGAAAAAAAAAAAAAAAGTACAAAGGAATTGTAGCCGGTGATTTTGTAGTTTCTTACTTTCTACTGTCCGCCATGGACTGCCTAGCCTTTTCCCAACTATGTTGGGATCGGCTTCCAGTCTAACCGGGTGCATTTGAATACCTGTATTTTACATGGAGCGACTGCCTATCTGATCTCCACAACCCAGTTAGTACTGGGTACGGTACCCGTTGGTAAGACTAGTTTGTCATCGGTAGTAATTCTTGTAAAACTAGTACGGTTTACGGTGGCGGTTTTACAGTAATTATAAGTCCAACACGTGTAGTATGACCCACCGCAGAAACAGGTTTTGTCGACGGAAGAATCGACAAAATGACAGATATCTTTTGTTGATCTGTCATTTTGTCGATTCTTCTGTCGACAAATTCTACGGAAAATGATAAAATGGCCGCTTTAACAAAATCACAATAGGATCATAATATTATATTAAATCTCGTTAAAATTCTTAAAATGGTCGCAGACGCAGTTTATATTATGAATTGTCACTTTGTATCTATTTTAAGCACTGTAACAGGTTGCGCGGATTCATATGGATTGGTAGATATAAACTCATTGGATTACACTATTGTTTTCGTATCGGCTAAATTCTTTGAATTAGTTTTTCGTTTTTTTTATTGGCTCCGTGCATTTCCTATCCCCATCCTTTTCCATCACATGCCCATCGCCTTCGTCAGAGCGAGAAGGAATATGCGACGCCAGCGCGACCTACCGTGTGTCTGGCGTTTCGAATTTTTAATGGCTAACTGTCGACCGCGCTGAGTATATACTGTGCTTCAAGAAAATTCAAAATTAGTGAAAATTGGTGGGTTTCATCGTTTTTTGAGGAGTTCAACGCTTAAGGAGACTGTGACGAGGATATTGTATTGTGATATTGTGCACCCTTCCTTTCAATCGTATTGTTCTTTACTGGTTTTCCTAACAATATGCGTCATCCATCTTTTTTTCGCAAACGACCAATTTTCAAATCGTTAGCATTATTTCGCTTAATCCGGGTAAACAATAACATCCTTACTATTCTTATCCTTACTCCTTACTGATATTATAAATGCGAAAGTAAGTTTGTTTGTTACCTTTTCACGCCTAAACCACTGCCCCGATCATTCTAAAAATTTGCATATACGTTGTCAGTTGTACAGAAACGGATGTAGGGTACCTTTCATCCCGATAAAAAGGATTGTTCTCGAGGAAAACAACAATAACGTTCTTATGATAATAGATGGCGCCACGTGTCTTTCGAATCATGATTGAATTATATTATTACAAGCGGAGAACAACCCGAATTGATTGTCAAATTCTAAATTAACGCGAGCGAAGCCGCGGGCAAAAGCTAGTAATTCATATTATTATCCTATTATGATTCTGCTAAAGCGGCTATTTTAGGCCCCTAGATGTCATCAAGATGTTTTTCCTTTAACCATGGCAGTGATGAAGTACATATGACAAATCCGCGATTAAGGGCCGATTTTTAATCATTAGATAACTTTTACCTAAAGAGTAAATGTGTCGTTTTGACGGAGTGTTTAACAAAAACAAAAAAAATAACAAATTTATTCATCGGATAAAAGTTAACTGGCGATTGAAAAACCGGCCCTAAGACGAATTAACCAAGAAATAAGCCTACACGAGAATTGGCAATAAAGCGTCCTCTAATAAAGGACCAAAAAAAAAATTTTTTCTGCCAAATCAAGTTAACGTGAGACTTTTTTAAATGTGTCATTCAAATTGTTTCCACCTACTTCACGACAATTAAGAATAATACCATATTTAACTTAACATAATAATACGGTAATAATAAAAAAATTACAAGTCAAAAGGCCGTGCTAAGTTGAAATCGGGCTGTGGGTTCTGCACCCTGATAATTTTTAAACCGGCTCCTACAAAAGGAGGAGCTTATTATAACTTTTTAGCCGGTATTTTCGGCCGGTACCTTTTTTTTTAAAGTACACTATAATACAGGTCGGTGCCGTCAGTGTACTACGTGTTTTGTCGTATTATTTTTAGTTGATATCATCCTTTGTTAATCAATTTTGCCCTGACGGTAAGGTAACCTTTGAAAACACTAGAGGTAGAGACACCAACCTTAAGTATTTATAAATTTTGTTGAATCAATTTTAGCCCAAACGAAAACAAACAACGGAACGACAAATAGCATACATGTCGCATACAAGGCGCTAGCATTCGTATCGCCGCAAAATTTTTGCCGACGCACCACGCCACATGGGTCAATCGACCGATAAAAAGTTTCACAGAAAATTCAACCCCCCATTTCACCCTCTTAGAGGTGGAATTTCGAAAAACCTTTTCTTAGTGGATACCTACTCTTCACAAAAAATACACCCTCCAAAATTCAATCTCTAGAACCAGCGGTGTAGCTGTGCGTTGATATATCAGTCAGTCAGGACTTTGAATTTTATTGACTCTCGTTGGTCTAGCATCTAGCTTGCGATTAGCAAGCGCGACTGCTGAACAAGAGCTCCTGGATTCGATTCCCGGGTCGAGCAAAGCGTAATTAGGTTTTTCAATCAGGAATTTCTCAGTAACAGTCACAGAATCTGGATCTGTGCCCGGTTGATGACAGTAGTCTCGCCCCCTATTACATGGGACTTTAACATAACTGGCGAAATGTGGGTGTACTATTAGGTACACCTTTGCATTACTCTTCGGGAATTACAGGCGTTTTCCAAAATTCAAATTACTAAGTATCAGTTTCGTGTATTAAGTTTCCTAGAGACGCCTTTGAGACCGACGCTCGTGAGCACACAAGAGTGGTTTTGCTCGGTTTTTACGTTTAAAGTAAAGAACCCTAAAATCAAAATTTAAATAAATTATATAAACTAAGGCCTATAAAAGAAAAGTACGCCATTGCTGATAGGCATTTTAATCTCACATTCCCAATGTTGCTGTTGGTGTTAATTTTAATTTGGTGTGCGGTGTTTGCAATATGGTGGGCCGTGAAACCACGGTATCCCTCGCCTCCGGTGTACCCTGGCGCCTTGCCAATCATTGGACACGCAATTGAAATGATGGCAGAGCCTTTAGGTATGGTTTGAAATATTACTAAATGTTCTTTTTCGCCGTGTCGATGATTGCCTTTTAAAAAAAAAAAAATGTTTCATCCAAAACTCTGCCACCTCGACGGCGTTGGTGGTGGCCTCGGACAGGTCCCTCAAAGTGCACGTGGAACCACACATAGTGCAGGATAGGAGGTGAGCCATAGTTTGCTTTGAGGCACCGCAGTCACACATGGCTTCATTGGAATACCCCCACCGGACCAGGTTGTATCTGCAGCGCCCCACCTGGCTTCGCAATCGGTTTAGGGTATGCCTTGTGTCTGTGACTGTAGCTTCGCTCTTTGTTTTTTTCTGTGACTTTCAAAAGTGCCTGTTATGGTCTAATTGAAATAAATGCTTTGAGTTTGAGTTTTGAGTTTGAAAACCACTAAATGTTGATAATGTGACTGCTTAGCAAAAATGGCCGATTTATTTTGTTTAAAAAGTTAGTCAACGGGGGCTGGTAATGGTGAACAACGTTTTTTATGGGACGGCACTACATACAGGGTTAGTTTTTAATGACCAGCCATATTTTAAAATTAAGATCTCTATAATGAACGGTTCAGCTCTGGCGGAGGTCGGGGTCTGGAAAGACCGATTGCTGATCGGCTGGAGAGTCGTGGCGTTAGAGGTTTTACTCGAAAGTTTCTGCAAGCTTAGCAGTTTTTGGTTGCAAGAAAGTTTTAAAGATTCGAACGACTATGGTACATGGCCCAGAGTAGTGATTGTTGTATTCTCGATTATTCCTAATTTAACCGTATTTGATTTAATCAAAAAATCAAATCAATAAATCGGATGAAGTCTGAATTGGATGGTAATGGTGAACTACATTTTTTATGGGACGGCACTACATTCAGGGTACGTTTTTAATGACAGGCCATATTTTAAAATTAAGATCTCTATAATGAACCGTAGTTGAGTGTTAAATATTTTAATAAAAGTTATAAAAGTATTCAATCAAAAATGTCGTAAAGTGTTATTTTAATGACATTATTATTCCGTATTTTTTTTTTAATTTTCAGAACTAAAATTTTTTTTTCAGTCAAAGTTGATATGATTTCCAAAGGTTCTGTTAAAAAAATATAAATTGTATATATTATCGATTCTGAATGATCTGTTTTGGCTGGTCTTCAAAAATTAAGCCTGTATTTTCTTTTAGCTGAAATTATAATTATTAAAACATGACATATGGGCATCATGTCACTTGTGGTATAAATAAGTCAAATATCTAATGTTAGAGTGAAGATTCTTACTATTATACTGGTCACCATAATATGTCAAAGACAATGCCAGTTTGATTGGAATAAGTGTATGTTATTATAATTTGAATGTGTTTTGTTTTGTGCCAGACACAACTTTTGACAACTTTGAGTACCGGGTAAAACGGGGTGAATAGGAACGCAGGGGTGAATAGAGACAAAACTTTAAAAAGGATTTTAACGTTGAATTAATAATACTATGTTGAAACCGAGGTATCTAAGTAATTATGTATAACTAAGTCAATAAAATAGAGTACTTTTTGGTAACATATCATATCAATTCAACGTTAAAATCCCTTTCAAAGTTTTGTCTCTATTCACCCCTGCGTTCCTATTCACCCCGTTTGGCGTAGTCAAAGTTTCATACATTTTTCAGCGGTGATTGTAGCGCGTGCTCGATTTATTTGTTGAAAAGTATTATCCTCAGGTTTTGTGTGTTCCTTCTTGTTTTTTTTTAAATAATGAGTCGTGCTTATTCCCTATTGGCTAACAAATAGTTTATTGCGTTTTTTTAGAACTTAAGACATCAAAATTTAGTAGATCTACCATTGAATTTGTTAATTATTTTTTATTTACATAAGCCGAACTACATCTATGGGAGATGTAGTTCGGCTTTTCCCAATGATTAGGGAGAGACGCAAGAGAAGCCCAAATCTCATACAAAATTAAGCAGTCTTCTTCAGTTTAAATTAGCCCTGCACATTTTATCATTTATTTTTAAATAAAAAATAATTAAAGTAATAAAAGATGTGCAAAAAAAACAGTCTGCACGACGCTGGAGTCTGTACGATGAAATTATAAGCTGAACATAATTACATTGCTCATTAACAGTTATATAAAGTCGTAACTAGCATTAATTGACATTAATTTGTTTTAACTACTTTTAATTAGTTACGACTGAATGTAGGAGTAGGCACACATGTCCAGTATGAAAAAAAAAAAAACCATCTTCTTGCCCTTGTCCCATTCCATTTGGGGTCGGCGCAACACGTTTTCTTCTTCCATTCTCCCCTGTCAGACGTCACGGCATCAATTACTCCTTTCTCTTTCATATCATTCCTCACACAAGCCATGCATCTTTTTTTTGGCCTTCCTCTCCCTCTCCACCCATCAACATTCATGTCCATCACTCTTTTAGTCAAAAATAATACAAATAAAATAAAAGATAATAAATATTATCCATCATGGGTTGAGCACCAGATAGAGAAGTATGGAAGGAGAAAGGGGAGGCCTTTGCCCAGCAGTGGGACACCATGTAGGCTAGCAAAAAAAAAAAAACCATCGCCGCGGTCTTTTAAATTTCTGCTTTATTGAATGTCAGTCATAATAATTATAATGATTTACGACGTAAATTAATTGCTTTGTCTATGTCTAAGGCTTAAAATGCGCTTAAACAGGTTTCATAATCGCTCAGAAATTAGTAATTAAGTAGTTGATAAAATGGGCAATTAGAGTCGTAGTTTAGACGTCATCGCAGGGTGCGTTGACGTCAGTTACAAATATGTAAATGTCGCGAGAACATAACGAGCATATAAAACAAAACAAATATTTCCCAGCAATATTTTTTGCGTAGAGTTAATTAGTTTGATGTACGTAATGCTTGGTTGTAATGGGAGGCTTTATGAAGGGTCCGTTTACATCTTGTGTAACTATGTATAAAACAACTCAAAAGACGTAAATAAACAGTAACAAAAATACAGGCTGTCGTTTTGCATCCTCGTCAAATTCAAGGAGGTAACTATGCTTACGATTCTCGACCCGAATCAATATTAAAATTTTAAAGTTTTTTTTTGTTACGGAAATCGGTAAGTTTGAACCACCAGTGTCTGATCCTCGCCCTATAACCGCGCTTTCACACACATAAACAAAATCAAGCGTTTATTCGATAATTTATTATTCCCTAAACCACTTTCCCCCGCCTATTCTGTTTTTTTTTCTGATTATTCTGAAATACTGTCAAATTTAAAGAACTAAAAAACCTAGCGTTTATTAATTATTGACCGATCCCGTAATTTAAATTGATTATTTTATGAAAACCTCCTGAATTTTGACGAGGATGCAAAACTACACCTTGTATACAAGTTTGCCGGAGACCAAACAAAATAAGCATTTATACACATTATAAAGACAAATGGTGTGTTTGGTCTCGCTCCTACTACCGTTTGGTCTGCACACGCGCTCACTACCACCAGGCCACCATCCGCTACCTCCTATCCACCTCGATATAATAACTTACTGCTGGGCCGAGGTCTGTCCCTATGACTTCCAGTTCTTTCGACCCAGGGGGAATGTGAACCTCTGTTCGTTGGTTTGTTCAGCTCGTCCCACTATCTCTTCGAGATCTGCTGCATAAGTGTTTAGGGTGACTGGTAATTAGTGACCGATACTTAAACACGTGGTTGTACTCATGATAACTAACAACTTACCCAAAGAAACTTTTTCTTTATACACTTTCACTATTATCCTGATAACACAACAGCCGTATGAAATTCACGCGCGTGCCTGGGACCTATCAGCTGTTAGCCGCGTGACGGCCTTCTTTCTCCCACTGTGCTCTGCCTACCTACTGTTGCACAATACGATAGTAATAAGACAGAACGACGCCACGCTAACAGCTGATAGGTAACAGGCGTGCGTGCGCGAATTTCATACGGCTGTTGTGTTATTGGGATAAAAGTCAACGAGAAGATATAAAAAAAATTGTATAATCACGTATTTAAGTATCGGTCACTGATTACCAGTCACCCTATATGTAGGTACAAGTTAAAAAGAAAATTTTCTTCATTGAATTTCAGGAATGTGGCGAAAAGAAAAAGAGGTTTATCAATACTGCTTAGAGAACGGTGGAGTCATTCAGGTAATGTTTGGCCCACATCCCGTTTATGGTAAGTTTATGAAACTCTATTTTGTTACAGTGCTTAGTATTGTGAACCTCAAGTATAAAAAGAGATTCATCATATGCCTAGCCTTTTCCCAACTATATTAGGATCGGCTTCCAATCTAACCCGATGCAGCTGAATACCAGTATTTTACATGGAGCGACTGCCTGTCTGACCTCCACGACCCAGTTAGTACTGGGTAATACGATACCCCTTGGTAAGACTGGTTGTCAGACTTTTTGGGCCACTGACTACCTAACGACTGTCAAAGATGTACAAATGACAGCCGGGACCAACGGCTTAACGTGCTTTCCGAGGCACGGAGGAAACTCGGTATGTAATGGGTGGTCACCCATCCACAGACCAACCTAGGCAAGCACGGCTTAACCTACAGATCGACCCGAGCGGCTAAAGGGCAAAGAAGGAACATGCATGGGTTTTAGTCAGTACGAGTTTGACACTCCCTTCCACTCCGCCCAGAGCGGGAGGGGTCATTTGATGATTTCGCATACGAAAAAAAAAAAAATACCCACGTTTTCTGTCAGTGAATGCGTTTAAGATCTTTATTACGGAGAAGATTAGGTTTATTTTACCTTAATTTATTGTTTTCTTTTTTTTTGCAGTGGTAGCAGACCTCGAAGACTCTCTAACGATTGCTAACAGTTGCATGGATAAACCATATTTGTACAAATTTGGAAACGACTTGTATAATAGGGGACTGGTCACAGCAGATGGTATGTTAAATATTTAGTGTAGTTTTCAACTGCGATAGATTTAGTACCATCAAGTCTTGGCCTTGCTAAGATTTTATGGTCTTCTTCTTTGCGTGTCGATAGACTCAAATAATACCCGACCAGTATATTGCTACCTGCACAGCTCTGTAGTTGGCTTCGTTTAAATCCTGAAAGGTGCAGGTGGCTGTGCGGGATGGGCAAGAAAGGAGGTGGGGCATATCCTGCAGAGGGGCTCAACACTGACATTGTGTTTGGGACGGGTCGATGATACCCCCCATTTGGCCAGACTGTAGGGGCCCACCTGGGCCCGCAAACGGTTAAGTGATTTCCAGATTGGCCACTGCAGATTTTACAGTTCTTCTTTGATATATGGGCGCTTCAAACCTGAGGGGTATATTGGTGAACATTAAGGGAATGAAAATATATTTAAGTCCCATGTAATAGGAGGCGAGCCTTTTGCCATCAACTAGGCACAAATCCAGACTCCGTGGCTGCTACTGAGATACTTTTGACGGAAAAAGCCAATAACACTTTGCCCGACCCGGGAATCGAACCCAGGACCTCACACTCAGCAGTCCGCGTTTGCTACGCCCGACCAACGAGGCAGTCGAGTTATGTTTAAGTCTCATGTAATGTATTACACTGCTGCTTCATTGGATACAGAACGGCTTACCCAACTCAAAGGATTAAAACATAATTGTGGTAAAATGTATGTGTCCCTGCTAGGATAATTTACCACTACACCTTTGAAGGATACGTTCAGGCACGGTGTAATGTAATGGTGTAATCCAGCCATAATATCTGCCATTTATTTTTCAAAATTATCTGAATAAAGGAGCCTGCTCACTACACCGTAACATACCAAGACCGTGTTATGAACGTATCAAGCACGGTTTGAAACATGGCAGTGGCTTGGACTACTATGCCTACTAGAACGTACCATTCCCGTTTATACCGCGTTTAGAACGGTCATCATATCATACAGTTAAACGGTATCAGGTCACTGGCGTGAAAGACAATTGTGCGAATCCACTCGCGCAAAAAAAAGACTTTTGCGCGAATGGACTTTTGAGCAAAGGACACTTGTGCGATTAGACACTAAACCCCATACTCTTTGCATTGAAAAGTATAAGACTATGCCCGGATCGTAACAATAGTCGGCGAGGATATTTTGACGGTGACGGTGGCGACACGCTACGTGTATGGTGCTCGACGGTGTTGGTCGATGACAGAACGGTCTAGTAGGCATAGTCTCATACTTTTAAATGCAAGGAATATTCTTGCATTGAAAAGTATGAGTTGAAAAGTATACGGTGTAGTGGGCAGACTCCTCAATTCGATCTACCATAAACTCATTATGTTTTTAACATGTTAACTTCAATTAATTATTTTTATCATTCTAGCAACAATATGGAGGCCTCACCGTAAGCTACTAAATCCAGCATTCAATCAGCGTATACTGAACACATTTGTGCAAGAACACTCTGCACAAGCAAGTCGTCTTGTGTCTGAACTAGTTGCTGCAGTAGGGAAAGGACCATTTGATGTGGTACCATACTTGTCAAATGCTGTACTTAGATCTGTGTATAGTAAGTACTTTTAATATTCTTTTTGAAAAAAAAAACCGGTGAAAGAACCTTACTACTGGCTATTCTGCCCGGGATACACGAGGCTAGCTTTTCAAGCTAGGATAGCAAGCTAGTAAAACTGTACTACTGTCCTGGCTTGGAACATGCTAGTGCTATTCACATGATGTCAGTTAATTTTAAACCAGTATTATTGCAGTGAAACGAAAACAAATGAACTACATTATTTAAAAAAAAAATATTCGACTGAAACGGTTACTTCGGAAACTATGCGATCTGTGGTGGGAGACGCTAGTAGCTCAAAAAATAGAACGCCGTCCTATTAAACTATCCTAGCTTGAGGCGCTAGCTTACTAACTTTTTTACTAGCTTACTGGCATAGAAAAGAAGCTAGTTCTGTATACACGAAGACAGAGTTACTAGCTAGCTAGTTTACTAACACTAGCTGAATATCCTAGCTTGAAAAACTAGCCTCGTGTATCCCGAGCATTATTGCTCAGAAATATTTAAAAAAATAAAGAAAATACGAATACAACTCGCGTCACGTAAAAAGAACGCTGACCACTCAAATAAACTTTCTCAATTTTTGTTATTCTAGCCTTTTCCAAAATACTAAGTAGCTAGTAAAGTACCTATTACGATTCTACAATGAAACAATTATACTTATATTATAAAACAATAGCTTAGTACTTTAGAACTCGACTGTATAACGTGCGCCAACACATCCCCTCCACTGTCGCTCAGCGTTCTTTTTACATGACGGGACTTATACTAAGCAATGTATTTTGTTCACAGAAACAACGATCGGAGCTAAATCTAATGACAGTGAGGAGGTGACTCTTAAAACCTACGCTACTTTTACTGACAAATTTTTCGCTTTGCTCGAGCTTAGATTAGAAACCATCTGGTTGCATTTGCCGCTTCTTTTTAATATCAGTTCTTTGAAGAAGAAACAAACTGAAGTTGTAAAAACATTGAAAAACATAACGGAAAGGGTAAGGTCATAATAAAGTAATAGTAATGTGGACCCCTAAATCATGTTTGTACTGTCAACTGATACTGATACTATCTTTTTTCAGATTATCAGTAAACGTAAATCGGAGCGGAAACTTAGTGTTTATGAAGACCCTATGAAGGACACCAAACCAGGTAATCTAAATGACTGACTTTATGTGGGGCAAGTTGAAGTACAGAAGCAAGAACATCAAGCTACCCGAAACTGACAAATTTTCTCAATCAACCTTGAACCTAATGCTTAACCCATTCGCTGCGGCGATAAAAATTAAGCTTATTAGCCCAGTGCGGAACGGTTTTTGTCGCGAACGCCGATGGGCGTCCTCCGCACCTCATTAGGAGAATATAAAACGCCGATCGGCGTTTTCAGCACTGTTTAAAGAAATAAATAAATTCTATTTTTTTTTAAATGTGCATTTATTGCAAGTATAATGTTTTGTGACTTGTTTTTACCAAGATATAAGCAATTTAAAAAAAACGCCAATGGGCGCTTTTCGCACCTGAATATTAAATCAAAAACGCCGATAGGCGTCCGCCGCAGCGAATGGGTAAAGCGAAATAGTTGAAAATCTATTAAAGAAATTTGACAGATTATAGTAGCTTGATTGCTAGCTTATTTTATTGCGTCTGAACAAAAAATGTTAAGGCAAAAGTTTGTCACGTACTCGCAGTTATTTTTGCCAAAAAAGCGTTACAGAGATGACAAAACCGTTTAAAATTCATCCTCACACTCCATCATCTTACTTTATTACGAGGTTATCCTAAACACTGGCTTCGATTTGAAAAAAGCACTGCGTGCTCCATGACACTAGTAGTCTAGATTTACCACAATTCTGTAGGCTTCACAAAAATGAGGATGAGAAATCAAAACCATGTCTCCACTTCGCACAAGTGTGAGGGGGTACAGAGGTACATTTTCACCAGTGAAATTAGATGTACTTTTGCAGTATAAAATCCAATTGACGAGTAAGTCTACCGACCCCGATAGGCAATCCATCCTCCAATCCATCCTGCAATCAATCCTCTTTCTCCCCTAAATTGTTCAACTTACCCTTATTTACAAAGATCGTTGGTTTAGAGGTTGCAAGCGGGACTGAACGTACACCCACAATCCACGATTCGGGCAAAGATTTATTAAGTTTTCCTGGGACTGAGTTTGTAGTATCTAACGGGTGTAAAAAGACCCTTAACGAAGCCGAAATACACTTGTTCTCCCCGTCATTGCGATCATTTTTTTGTTCTGAACCATACCTGGGAACCTTCTAGTTACGGAGATATTGAAGGTCAAAGTTCCAATTTTTTCACAAGTTTTTTTTAAATACCACTTTTAATGGTTTTGACTTTACTTTAATGAACTCCATGACCCGTTTCCTGTTCAAAGCATCCACCAGAACTAATTTTGGAGAGCGTTAGATTGAGTTTTACCGTAAAACGTGATTTTTCACCCCAAAAAAAAAGTCGTTTCCTAGCAATAATTTTTGCGTAGAGCTACTTAGTTTGATGTACAGAATGCTTGGTTCGTGAACGGCTTCGTGAAGGGTCCATTTACACCTTGTATTCACAAATAAAAACATTTCAGGTTACAAGTCCCTCTTAGACCAATTGCTGGAAGCAGGCGAAAAACAAGAAACCTTCACGGATGAAGAGATCAGGGAACAGCTGGACACTATCATTGGAGCCGCTTACGATTCATCAACCAGGGCTATGACGTTCTTCTTACTTTTGGTTGGAACTTATCCAGACGTCCAAGACAGAATTTTTAATGAGTATGTATTCATCTATCCGAATTTTGTTACCTTTTTTTATATCTTAGCACTTGGCTCACGTGGATTCCTTATTTTTCGAACAGTCTCCAATTGGCGCCTTGGTTTTCAGTAAACTTACTGTTAGTGCTTTACACCAGTACTCGCTGATAGTATTCGCTGACAGTACTCGCTTTTACGTGTCCCTCTCTTGAAGAGAAAGCCAGTGTCCCAACCGTGGGAAAATTAAAGGCTAGATAATGCCTTACTTCAGGTCCTTAATCGATTCACAGCAAACAATTTAGTATCAAATGAAAAAAAGTCTAAATGTATAAGATTTGCTTTACTGAATGTTAAAGTAGTGATTGTGACATAGTACTGCATAAAGAGAAACTTGAATTTGTAGATAAAACGGTTTTCCTGGGGATTGCGCTTGATTCAAGGCTACTATGGGGTCCTCATTTAACATCTCTTGCGGGGCGGCTAAGTTCAGCAGCATATGCTGTTAGAAAAATCCGTCAATTTACTGATGTAGATACCGCTAGACTGGTCTATTTTAGTTACTTTCATAGTATAATGTGTTATGACATTTTGCTATGGGGACGGGCTGCAGACTACGGAACCCTGTGTGTGCCAGTGCTGTGTGTGCTTGGCGGTTTTTTTTGTATTTTTTTTAACATCCATCTTTTACGGAAATCCTACCCAACCTCTTCGATTTAACAGCTATGTCGCCACAACATGGCGCGAGGTCAGTCCTATTCTCATTTGAAACGCCTTAAATTAACCTTTTTCTTATTTAAACATTTTTCAGACTGCAAGAAGTTTTCGATGATCCCGACAGAGATGTAACCAAACTCGATCTACCAAAGCTGGTGTATTTGGAAGCGGTACTGAGAGAGACCTTGAGATTATATCCACCAGTTCCAAGAGTAGGAAAATGCAATCAATCAGCTGTCAAGCTAAGTATGTACAGCTGTGTAACAGTGTGGCTTAACAACATTAAAAGCAGTGAGCTTCTGTATGGCATAGTCTCCCAGATCAACCTCGGTGGTTGTGGACTGCTGAACCGTGTTTAGGAAATAAATAAGGCATCCAGTCAGACCAAATATTTTATAACCTACCTAATTGATTACACGCTATGGAGCCTGAGGGGTACGGGCCTCGGCTTAGATATTCCTTATATTTCACCCAGCGACCTCCACGAGGTCAGATAGGCAGTCGCTCCATGTAAAATACTGGTATTCAGCTACATCCGCTTAGACTGGAAGCCGACCCCAATATAGTTGGGAAAAGGCTAGGCAGATGATGTCAGTAATGCTCGGTTCTTCACTGATGTAATGCTCGAATCTGAACAGCGCGCTAAAAATTATTAATTTTCTAACAAAAGTTTCATGTATAAGATTATTGTGTTATTTTGTAACAATTTATAAATTAATATCTTCTATTTTCAGAGAACTACACCCTGCCAGCTGGTAGTACCATCGGGTTTTCATTGTATGCTATGAACCGTCACCCCGTGTGGGGCGCAGACGCGAATGAGTTCAACCCGGAGCGGTGGCTGGACCCCGCCACCCTGCCTGAGAACCCTAACGCGTTTGCCACCTTTAGTATCGGCAAACGAAACTGTCTCGGTATGTTTTATCTTAAACACAACCTACTTGCAAATGCCAAATTATACAGGGTTGAAGGGACACCGACGCGAAAACGAATACAACGTATTCATTATTCGTATAATATTTTTAATAACCGATGAAACGTTTCTATGTGGGGGGCGGTCAGAATGATGTACTGAATACGTGGTAAAAACAGATATAGATAGACCTAGATAACGCAAGTCTCAAATTTGTACAGATATACAGTTTTTACAATTATATCAGCACAATTACCCATTCAACATGTTATACACCGATGCAGACTGAGCGCGAAAGTGGCCACTTACGATTTTTGTACGTAAGCTAGGCACGCGAAGCAGTTGCTCTTGCGTTATCTAGGTCTATCTATATCTGTGGTAGTAACCGTTTTCGCATCGGTATCCCTTCCACCCCGTATGTTAAGTAAAGCAAACCTTAAGCATGTCATTATAGCCATAGTGGGTGTAAATGTACCCTTAACGAAGCCGAAAGGCACTTGTTCTCCCCGTCATTGCGATTTTTTTTTGTTGTTGACCATACCTGAGAACTGTCGAGTTACGGACATATTGGGGGTCAAAGTTCCGACTTTTTCACAAGTTTTTAATGTTAAATCTTTACTATAAATACTTCGACGACCCCCCGTTCTTTTCAATGCATCCATCAGTACAATGTTTTGAGTGCGTTACATTGAGTCCTACCGAAAAACGTGATTTTTCACCTCCCAAAAAAAGGCATTTCCCAGTAATCATTTTTGCGTAGAGTTACTTAGTATGATGTACAGAATCCTTGGTTGACGGCTTCGTTTACACCTTGTATATCAAATTGAATTTCATAAATGGTCAATTGTCAGTCTTCCCCTACATATTTCCATTTTACAATTTCAGGTAAACAATACGCCATGATGTCTATGAAGACCACGTTGGCGTATATTTTGCGGCGATACCGCGTCACAGGAGACATCAGAAATGTACAATGTAGATGTGATTTAATTCTCAAACCAGTTTCTGGACACCATATAAGTATAGAATTAAGAAAATGATCGCGAGCGCTTTGACTGAAAAGTATACTTTGTTGAAATCTAGCTCAGATGTTGACTACTCTGTTTGAATTCTTTTGAAAAAGGACTGTTATTATTAGAGGCGGGATTATAATTTATGCAAATGCATATTATGGCTGCTTTTTGAAGATAATGCATATTTTATTTAAAATCGGCAATATTGTGCATTTTTGGGCATGTGTTTGCATCCCAACATTTTATTTATATTTTTTTAATTCTTGCAACACTGCGGGTATGTTGTCAAAATCTGTCTCGTCATTAAAGACTCTCTTGGATTTACTGTCTAGAAGAAAAACACGTGTTTTATTCGCCACAATTCTACAGCCCCCACAGATGCATACAAATCTTACATGTCCCCTAATTTTAACTGTATTTAATCTGAAAAATATATATATATCCATATAGGATAAAGAAATAGACCTATAATTTGATCTCAGTGGAACAATAGCTTTCAAGTTATTTTTTTTTTTAATTAAAATTAGTCTCCATCGTACTACTGATTATTCAGAACAGTACTCGGATTAATTGAAAAAAAAAATCGTTTGAAAATGTTGTAAATTAAAAAAAAAAAACATTATTTTGAGTTGCTAGTATTTCAACCACGGAATTTAAAAGTCAACACCTCATTAGGTGGGGTTACCTCAATGAAACAGCAGCGGGGTATGATTGTGGAGCTATGTCGCAAACTATGCTCCACCTCCTATCCTGCCCTCTTAACCCAAAAACATGCAGCCGAAGTGACCTTTGCGCTGCCAGCGACGACGCGGTGGAAGTGGCGATGTTTTGGGCTAACAAAATATAAAATTTGTCGTGCCAGCGATACGAAGAAGAAGAACACTGACACATTTGTTGCACTAAATGGTGTACCGCTTAAAAGAGTGATGCAGGTTAAATAACTGAACCACTGGGTCACGAGGGACCTCGCTGATGACGTGCAAGTTAAAACGGATCGTAGGGCATTGGCTGTCCGTGGGAACATGCTGGCTCGCAGGTTTAAAAAGTGCATGTTTGAGGTGAAGTGCACTATATTTCGTGCATACTGCCTATCGTTTTACTCGTGCACCCTGTTGCTCAGCTGTACTCAGCGGGCACCTAATGCCCTACGAGTGCAATATAATAATGTTCTTAGGAAGTATTGGGGCTTCTGAGATAACGCAGTGCATCGGGCATGTTTTTGGAAGCTCGGATTGATCGCATTCAAGCCATCATGAGGCAGAGGGTGGGCTCATTGTTGTTACTTAAACGGGCAAGCTCCAACAGCATTCTAAGAGTAATAGCTATATGGTCCGTTTGATAACCACTGGATTGCACTCCACGTGTCAGCCTTATTGCGTTTGCACGGCTTAATTATGAGCAACCAATAAACACACTACAGTTACAAATGATCTATTAAAGATTAGGAGAATCAAAATACTGTTCTCTCGTAATTACATTATCGTTGTTGTAAGACAAATTGGGGCAATAGGGCTCGGCCTTTATTATAAGAAACGGAAGAACGATGAGGCTATCAGTTACTTATTGCTGTTATTAGGTACAGAAAGAAGGCATTTCAGTAATTAAAGGACCAGTTCAAGCTGGCCTAGTTTTCTTTTGAAATTTCATGCTACACTAGGTCAGCATAGCAAGGTCAAAGTGTTTCTACTGCGACGACTGTGAAGCATGAGGTCCTGGATTCGATTCCCAGGTCGGGCAAAGTTTTATTGGGTTTTTCCATCAGGAATTTCTCAGTAGCAGCCACGGAGTCTGGAATTGCGCCCGGTTGAGGGCATTAGGCTCGCCCCCTAAAACATGAACTTAAATATAACTGGCGATATGTGGGTGTACTATTAGGTTCACCTCTGCCTAAATCTTCGGGGATTACAGGCGTGATGTTATGATTAAACTAGGACTGCCTCGCTGGTCCGGCCCACGGATCCTGGAATCGATTCCCGTGTCGAAGTGTTATTAGGTTGTGATGTGAAACGTCTTTAAAATGCACCAGATGAGAAAATTGAGGTGTAATGAAAAGGGTTATTCGTTTATTCTTAATAACGCCATCTATCGATGTACTGCGTAAGCTACGTCGACAAGTTTATCCTCCAAAACTTTATGCTCGTCTTTTCACGGGTTAATAGAAAAGTTGTTAGTTTCTAGAAATCGCGATAGATGGCGTCAAGTGTCTTAATGAATAACAAAAATGCACTTTTCCAACTTTCAAAGACAGTCAACGTTCAGGCTCTGTTGACACCAATTTCCTCGTTCGTAATTGGTCACAAGCATAACCTACAGCTGAGAATAAGTCCCAACTTCGATTCCCAGGTGGGGCTAAGTTTAATTTTCACACCTCAGCTTAGCACTTCGGCGAAAAAGACGTGATATTATTTATAAAGAAGTATGGAAGAAGAAGACAAGCTGCGCCGACCCCAAATAAATTGGGATAAGGGCAGGAGGACTTGCAATATTTTAATGAAAAGCTTCGGATTGAGCTTTAATTATCTTCTAACCCAGGAGTTCCCAAAGTGTGCGGCGCGGCGCCGGCACCCTGGCGCTCTTGTTTACTTTTCTCCGGACTTAAACTTAGGTATTCGATAAAAATCTAACGAGATTGTTGTCTCACAGGACTTAATGTCCCTTTTCACGGAACACCTTTCGAAGCTCAAGTAGTGGTTTTTTTTTAAACTTTGTCGAAGACGATGTCGAAAATTTTGTGGAGAAGAAGAGAGTGTCATTCAACTCCCTGTCGACAGCAGCCTTAAAACAAGATTCATGAGTTTTGGGTATCGGTCGAAAATGAATATCAAACTTTCTCATTATCATTCTCATTCCTTTTAGCATAATCAACCTATAATGTTCCCACTGCTGGGCCACATGGCCTCCTCTCTATGAGAGGGAATGGGCCACTAATACCGAGTTTCCTCCGTGCCTCGGAAAGCACGTTAAGCCGTTGGTCCCGGGTGTCATTTGTAGATCTTTGACAGTCCTTAGTTAGTCAGTGTCCCAAAAAGTCTGTCAACCAGTCTTACCAAGGGATATCGTATTATCCAGTACTAACTGGGTTGTGGAGGTCAGATAGGCAGTCCCTCCATGTAAAATACTGGCATCCGGGTTCATTGGAAGCCGACCCCAACATAGTTGGAAAAAGACTAGGCAGATGATGATGACTTAATAAAAAATCATTCAGCAACACTGCAGTGCGGTACTCTGCTATTTTTGGCTATACTGAGAATTACATTCCCCCTTTGCACCCCCATAGCCATGCTGGAACGAGTAGAGGGAGACAAAAGTAGTCATAACAAAGACAGGTGAAACGTCCGATAGTGCATCCTGACGGCGCATGCCCTAGATTTATTGCCGGTAGTTAGGGAGCTAGGATATGAAGTTAATGTTTTATTCATGACTACGGGAGCTAAGTTCGTAAGCAATCACTGAAGTGACGCCTGCGTGAAATCATACATAGGGTGACTGGTACTCATGATAACAAACAACTTTCCGACCTCCACAACCCAGTTAATACTGGATAATACGATATCCCTTGGTAAGACTGGTTGTCAGACTTTTTGGGACACTGACTATCTAACGACTGTCAAAGATCTACAAATGACACCCGGGACCAACGGCTTAACGTGCTTTCCGAGGCACGGAGGAAACTCGGTATGTATTCACAGAACAACCTCACCAAGCACGGCTTAACCTAAAGATCGACCCGAGCGGCTGTTATTATTTAGCCACGAGCTCCTCTAAGTAATATGGTATGGAACATAAAAACAGGTTGCGTTGGCACAAAAATAACATTCCGATATGCGAGGGCAGGAGGATGATAAGGTCTAAATTGGCACGTCAAGTCCAAACAGACAACAAAACACTATCTCTAATTAATTTCCTTGTGGATTTCAAGACGGTTTAATAGATATTTAATGTCATAAAGATGAGAGTCGCATGAAAGCAGACGGCCCATCTCATAGTAAGAGATCACTGTCGCTTGTCGCGGACACTCGCTTTACTAGGGGTACCTCTAGGTAGCACATCAGGTGCGATGCTTACCGTTTTAGGAAAGGAAGCCCTTTTAATTTTTCCTAAAACTGTCTATGCCGCAGCTCTGCAAAAGCTACTCAGAATCTTTTTTTGGGACTCCTCCAACCTTTTTATGTCACTGCTTGTCTGGTTAGCTACTTCTTCTTATTAGCGTGTCGATGGCAATCTAAATTGTGTCGACCCAGAACTGAGCTACTAGTTTGGCGCTTTCGGTAGCATCCATCAGTTCCTGTAGTGAACAAACAACAGGGCACGCAGGACACGATATTAAGTGCCCCATTGTTTCTTGAACAGTACCACATTTACACTCGGTTAGTTACTGCAATGTTTTTTTATCACAAGACTTGCATGTTGACAAAACATAGTGATGATAAATGTGTGTGTCTAGTTTAGGGGAACATTCTTCTTTGAATAATTATCACTTGCTTTGGTGAAGAAAAACATAATGAGGAAACCAGCATGCCTGAAAGATATTTCTCGACGGCATGTGAAGCCAAGTCAGAGGCCCATGGGCGGCATCAAAACTCTGACACCAGGTTAGGCACTAACCACACGATAAACAAGAGGAGAACATTAATAACATTGATTATTTTTTACCATAGACATGGTGTAATAAAAAGTTCATATTTGAACAATAATATTTCCTGGTTTGTTTACTAATGACGTATTCGGCTCTCGGACTATCGCCTGTTGCACTCACAGCGCATGTCCAGCCCAAATGATCTGCTGCATCCTATTGAATCCTAGACCTCTGAGCTGAGCGGTCACCGCAGTCAAGTGATACTACTTGCCCATATACTGCTGTAGTCTTTGGATACTACCATGAGTGATACTACGGAGTGTGGTGGTGGTGGCGTCAAAGACAAGGAGGAGGATTTCCACATCGTCCCGTTTACGATTGTTTCTCTTCTGTTTTATTCTGTTTTCTTTTTCTTTTTTTTTCTTTTTAAGCCATTTAATCGCGGGTAAGTTTATCACTATCGTCTTTAATAATATCCTATAGCAATATCTATACTAATATTATAAATGCGAAAGTCTATACTAATATTTTAATGCGAAAGTTTGGATGGAACGGCTGATCGAATGTTAATGAAATTTGTTTTGATTTTCTTACACACTTATCAAAAAATACACGGAACGAAGTCGCGGGCATTAGTTAGTTTGTATATATGTTACGGCTAAAAGCCGAAGTAAGGTTACACCTAGTTCTAGCTGGCTATACCTAGGTGCGGCCGGTAACAGTTTGTTATAATGCAACCAATTTGGATGTAGCGTTTGGTCACTAACTAACCTAACCTAATATATTTGGTCACTGTGTCGACTGTGTCCTAGCAATAAAAAGGATAGTTACCGGCCGCATCTAGGTATAGCGGCTAACACTGACCATCAAATTGCAAAAAACCTAAGGTTTGAATTTCGTGGGCTACTCTGGCGCTTCCTCCTTGAGAGTTTAAATTATAGTTCGCTTTGAAGGGTTAGCTTTACGCTTTAGTACTTTTTTGTAAATAACATTATTAATAATTTTCTTACAGGTACCTGCACATTATATTACATCGAGTACCTACAGGACGCATGCCTCGCAAACATCTTTCCAATATGCGGGCCAAAGCTCTAGTTTTATGGAATAACAACAAAACAAGGTACAATAGTATAATAAATAGTTATTTAATTCCACCTAGTTTCAAAACATAACATGATGTGACGTGTAAAAGTGTTTTTTTAAACCAATTTACAGAAATAAATATGAATTTTGATTTTATTTTGTGTTTTTTTTTTGTTGTAGCATGAGCATGAGGTCCTGGGTTCGATTCCCAGGTTGGGCAAAGTGTTATTGGGTTTTTACATCAAGAATTTCTCTGTAGCAGCCATGGACCCTGAATCTGCGCCCGGTTGATGGCAACAGGCTCGCTCCTTATTACTTGGGAATTAAACATAACTGCCGAAATGTGTGTGTACTATTAGGTGCACCTCTGCCCAACCCTTCGGGGATTACAGGCGTGATGTTATGTTATTTTTATTTTCCAATTATTAATCAAACAAGCAGGCAGGCCCAAGAAACGCTGGCGTGACGATGCGAACTCGTTCCTGACTGATTGGCGAGAGGAGGCAAAACACCGGGAGAGTTGGAAAGGAATGGGGGAGGCCTTTGCCTAGCAGTGGGACAGAATAGGTTAATTTAAAAAAAAAAATCAAGGTAAAACACACCAAACTATAATAGCATCAATTATTGCCGACAATCTCAATAAGTAGTTGCTGAAGGTAGTCGAGCAATCAGAGAACGATATGGTTGGTCCATATCGCTCTTATGCTATAGAGCTATGCGGAACAGGTTGTTAAGATCCTCTACTTCATTTAAAGGGGAGGATCCCCCGACCAGACGGGTGTTGCGTCTGGTGGTTGTAGTCAGGAGGTTGTATATCCTAATCAACCGGATAACTTTGATTGCGCGATGCAGGTTCCTAGTTCGTATACAGCGCGATAGCGCGCTCAATAATAACAGCCACTATGGCGATCTTCCCTCACCTATGGAGCGCAAACGTGGTTGCTTACGAAACGTCAGAAGTCCGCACTTGGGGTCTGCCAACGAGCTATGGAGCGAAGTATACTGGGTGTCAAACTCACGGACCGCATCAGAAACTTCATACTTCGTTCCAAAACTCAAATAGCTGATGCTGGCCTTACAGCTGCTAGGTTGAAGTGGAACTGGGCTGGTCACATCTGCCGCATGTCGGAGGCGCAATGGGCAAAAATTACCACTCAGTGGATACCAAATAGCAGGAAACGACAACGCGGCAGGCCCAGAAGGAGATGGCGGGATGAGCTGGACTCTTTCGCAAAGGATTGGCCTACAATCGCACTAGATCGCGAAATGTGGAAGGAGGGAAGGGAGGCCTTTGCCCTGCAGTGGGACAATATAGGCTTATACAAAATAATAATAATAATGGCGATCTTCAGGTTAAGCCGAGCTTTAGGTAAGCGCAGCTTAACCGATTTAAGCGCTTAACTATTTGTCAGTCTGTCTGTCCGTTTGTTCCGGTAACCTCCGAAACGGCAAGACCGACTTTGACAAGACTTTTACTGGCAGATAGCTGATGTTATTAGGAGTAACTTAGGCTATTTAATTTTTATTTTAAAGAAAGGATTAGGGGATCCGTGCAAAAAAATTAAACACTTGAAATAGGGAAGTAATCATATTTTGGGGTAATTCGACAAACACCGACATGGTGTTTAAAATCCAAAAGCGTTGTATTCGGGCTATGTTTAGGATCAAAAATACCGACAGCTGTCAGCCAATGTTTATAAAATACCATATACTGACACTTCCGTCACTATACATCTTGGAAATAGCTTTATTTGTTAGAAGCAATCCTCACTGGTTTCCTTTTTTGTCAGACAATGTCACTAGAAATAGACGTACTAAATATAAGAACTTCTTACAGCCTCACTCTGCGAAAACAGCACTCCTTCATAAAAGCGTGTTTTGTATGGCACCTTTAATATATAATAAGATTCCAGAGGCTATTAAAAATATAAACCAGCCAAACTTATTCAAAAGAGAACTTAAGAAGTTACTTACTGAAAAATGTTACTATAATGTTAAAGATTTTTTAAATGATAGTTTCTAATCTATTAGTGTTATATTTTAATTTTTGTTATGCTTTTTTTTTTCTTTCTTAATTGGTTCATATTTCAAGTGGCTATAAATTATTTTGTACGCCAATGTTGGCAAAACATGTTGAAACTCACAGATTTTCACTTTTACATCCACATTTGCATTTATATGTATTATGTTACACATGTTTACAAATAAATATATCTTTATCTTTATCTTTATCTTTAATATTTTTACAATAATTTCACGCGAACGAAGGTAGGGGTTACAATAATAATGAGCTTCAAGAAAATTCACCTTAATTACACTTAAACAGCACAAAACTAAGAGATTTAAAACACATATAGAGCGGATATTGAGAATATTGTCATACAATAATTTTCCATCTGAATATTTTCGATTTCTACACCCGAATGCTACCTGACAAGCGGGCATATGTCACTAGATAGACCGACTTGTGACTAAGTAGTAACAATTTTTGGATTACGATTTTCTTCACCTTTTCCTGTCTATCGCTCGCAAATATTTGAATGTCTTTGGCACAAAAGTATTAATTTGATCTTGCATTCCTTTTGCTCTCAGATCTGTGATTGATAACGACCAGCCGATGAAATTTGAAAAAAAAGAGGCTCCGAAAAATCTTTTTGATACAAATGGCCGCGGTTGGATCAGGTAACCTTTGCTTCAAATATTTTATTTTTAGTCATAAATTCTTTTGCTATTTTGATTGCCTCGTTGGTCTAGTGTTTACGAGTTGTTTAGTTGGGAAAAGGCTAGGCAGTTGATGATGACGTTACAATTCGTTAAATGGTCACAAAGTGACAATTCATAATATTAATTGCTTTTGTGACCATTTTAAGAATTTTAACGTGATTCATATTATTATCTTGTTATAATTCTGCTTAAGCGGGTATTTTAGGCCTCCAGGCTTCGTAATTAACAATCTCATAATATTTTGTTAATTTATTTTTCAGATACATCATTGAAAACGAACTTCAGCGGTCAACCGGACATCAAACTTAAATGTTAATAGGTAGTTTTGTTTCTTGTTTAAACTTCGTGGAAACTCCTGAAGCGACCTGTGACCAATGATGAAACATATTCTCATAATGCCCGAACAGATTGTGATAAGATTAGTTATTAGTTAGTTATTGGTTAGTTTATTTGGAGTGTTTCTATATCTGGTTTTCTTTTCTTCTGTATTGTTATCTAATATATTTTGTTAGACTGCTTTTTTAAAATGGCGAAAATTTGCTACGAACCTTTAAGTCCCAACTACAAGCTAGAGGGGGCCTACCATCAAGTCTTTATAGCAATATTATTTAAACTATGACGTATATCTTTATATTTCTCCCACACAGAGTTAGAAAAAAATAATACTGTCTTAAAAGATACCTCCAGAAGATATATCTGAATAAAAGAAGGTTTATCAAGCCATCCTGTTTCCTGCCGGGGCTGCGGGACTGTTCGAAAGAGATACCGCGACCCTGGAACACAAAGGGCAAAGAAGGAACAAGGATGGGTTTTAGTCAGTAAAAGTCTGACACTCCCTTCCACTCCGCCCAGATTGGGGGGGTCATTTCATGATTTCCCATCCGAAAACCAGGCCTAACCAGGCAGTAAAAGCGGATAAACAATAAACAATGCTGTTGTGATAACACAAAGTATAGTTAAATGTAACTATAGGGCCGTGGGGTCCGAGTGCTCAGTACATCGGCCCTTGCCTTAATGGACGTGACGTTAGCTGTGACAAGCTTCGTCAATCTCCTTTGTCTATAATATCTTCCAACCACTTCCGACTATTACCGATCATGGGGCCGGCCACTCTCTACTGTCAATAAAATTGTGGAATTTCATTTGGTGCAAAATTAAACACTTCATTTAGCAGATAAATATTTATTGTCAAATAAATTACATTTAAGTTTCTTAAAAGTCCAAAGTCCTATCTTAATTTAATCCAAATTTTAATTTACATGGTACAATTATTACTATCTTATAATTTACTAGCATCCCGCCCCGGCTTCGCACGGCTGCAATATACATATAAACCTTCCTCTTGAATCACTCAATCTATTAAAAAAAAACGCATCAAAATCCGTTGCGTAGTTTTAAAGATCTAAGCATACATAGGGACAGACAGACAGTGGGAAGCGACTTTGCTTTATACTATGTAGTGATACCTAGAGATCCAGCATTTATAGCTAAAACTAAGTATACTTATTTGCTTTTTTTCCGAAGGGAAATCATCAAATGACCCCCCCCCCCCCTCCCGATCTGGGCGGAATGGAAGGGAGTGTCAGACTCGTACTGACTAAAACCCATGCATGTTCCTTCTTTGCCCTTTGTGTTCCAGGGCCGTGCTATCTCTTTCAAACAGTCCCGCAGCATACTTATTTGCTCAAAAACTATTTATTTCTTGAAAAAAGGATTTGTTTCTTGCTGTTGATTTTTAAAACAGGAATTAACTTATATAATAACTTAACTTTTAACATTATAGTCTATTATTATAACAAATCAGATCTGGAAATAAATCGTTTAGTATTATTTTTTTGATTTAATGTACAAATGATATTTTGTGACGGCTATACCTACTATTTTTTTTATTTATGTTAAAAAATGGTTGAGAGTTATATTTTGTTTTAAAAAATCATTGATATTACTAGATCTTGTATTCATCGTAATTCAGTGGTCTGTATCTTTTTAAGTCTTAATACTAAATTAAAATTTCTACCCAGGTTGTGAATTATATAGCCAAATTTGTTTTTAATGCAATTTACATCCTTTAATACTTTTTACGAAACTGTTTTCTAGATTTTTCATGAGCGTTACCATAATGTTTTGATATTTCTCTAAAATTATTAAAAAATATTTATATAAAACTGGAAGGGGACAAAGTCATTATTAGAATAGAAAAAATTGTTTTGAATAAAAAAGAAAAATACAGGGATATTTTTATCGTATTGCCAAAATTCTGTATTGCTACAAAGGTCTATTTCAACGTATTTTACTACTTCTATAAAAACTATCTTCGTATGTTCTGATGGCTGGTATGTTCTGATTGCTTGTGTAGCGTGTGTGTGTGTGTGTATTGACGGTTGATTTATATTAGTTTAAGTATGTGGTATAATATGCGTGACCAGCTCGCTGGCTGATGTTAATGTTTAGCCTTTAGAACGCTAGAGCATAAACGCACGAGCGTGCCCTCCACGCCAAGCCACAATTTCACCCACCATTTTGTCACACAAACGACACAAATATCGTTTGGCGTACAGGGCACGAGCTTGCTTGTCACGTATATGTGACAATGGCGTTCAAAAGGTAAGGCTCGTGTTGAAAAACTATGCTCAAGCATGAATACTTCCATATTTCGTAGTCATTTTGAATTCATACTATATTTAATTAAATTGTAATAACTCAAATTGGTCGTGGTATTTACACGAAAAGAATTATTGAGGTCTGGAATGCTTTAGCATCGTTCTCAAAAAAACCCTGTTTTTTAATGTTACATGGAACTGTTATTTATCTAAGTATATCACGTCATGAGCAATTGTTGTCTGTCCATTAAAAATGCAATTGAGCACTTTTTGTTTTAATTATCTAAAATCACTGAAAAAATTGCGATCAATATCTGATCTGAGTTTCTTATATCTAAAACCATAATTATTTTGGTAACATATTAAACAAAATGATTTATAACTTAAAAATACTTTATAGTAGGGCGAGACCCACACAATATCTTAGAAAAAAAATTAAATACAGATTCTTGAGAGGTTAAATAATAACAATCAAAATACTTAAATACCACTAATATGGTTTTTTTTTCATCTCTCAGAAAAAAAAATGAAATCACCAAATGACCCCTCCTCATTATTATAAAGTCGGGTTATTCTGTATGCGATTCGTGATCGCGATTCATTATTTTGGCGCGATAATTTTCTCAACTTAATGATGTTTGCTACATCAGTCCCCGCCGGAGAGACCGGAGGTCGATAGTTGGATGAGTCGTCCAAACCTCTATTGAGGCTTGCCAGGCCAGTGGAAGGTTCCATTATACCGTATTATCCACGGTGAGTAGGAGTTGTCTGCGGCGGTGACGCGAACTGCGTTTGCTCCAGTGCGTTGACGCTGTGACTTCGTATTTCTGCAACGACTTTCAACAAGAACGACAAAAGCTGTTCGCTAGTTTATGTCAGTCTCATTCAATTTTACCATTTCGCTTTGCCGTCATCGTTATTGCTTATAGAATGTCAATTGAACTTAGTTCTACCATAATAAGCCTATCCTCTATCTTCTAATAATTCACCGCTGTAAACACCCGAGCGTATGCTTAAAAATTTTAATTTTAAATTTATTCCTAAAATCAGTATAATTAGGTACTTCGGAAAATGGGTGTTTTGATATGGGTTGGTACATTTTGGCAGAATTACGGTCGTTTTATTTGGAATCTTTAGCTGTGTCGCCACGTCCCAGTGAGCACGTCTACAACCCTCAATACGATACGATAGTATGAAAAGCTACTGAAATACACAATCAGTGACAAAAGACGATTAATATTGCCTCGTTGATCGTTGAACTAGTGGTTGCAAGCGCGACTGCTGAGCGAGAGGTTCGATTCCCAGGTCGGGTAAAATGTTATTGGGTTTTCCATCTGGATTTTTTTAGTAGCAGCTACGAAGTCTAGATTGGGCCTGATTGATAGACTTTAACATCACTGGTGGAGTGTACTATTAGGCACCTACACCTCTGCCTAACCCTTCGGAGATTACAGGCGCGATGTAATGTTATGTGTTTTTTAAATCTTAATTATTGAGCTAAATAATTAATTAAAATCGGAACAGAAGAAAAAATAGAGGGGTGAAAACCATCGAACCATCGACGCTACCGAAAGCGCCAAACAAGTTGCTCAGTTCTGGGCTGACACTATTTAGATTGCCATCGACACGCTAAGAAGAAGACCATCGAATATTTTTGTGTCAATTAAGATGATGTTTAAAAGTATGTAGCAATGTTAACAATTTTGAAAAATAAAACAAGATTTTTTTTCATATTTATTTATACCATAAATAGACATCGAAAGTAGACATTCATCTAAACACAGACTTAATCAACAAACATCTAAATGAGTAATATTGTTTTTTTCACTTATGCTACGAATTTGAGTGAGTACATGTAAATCAACATTTCTATAGACATTGGATTGTCATTGCAGCGTTTTTAGAGGACAATGTAACGAAGAAAAATACAGAAATAAACCAAAATTTAATTCTCACAGTAAAATAATAGTACAGTTTGCAGGCTATCAAGAACAATTCATATTAATTTAAATTCAATGGTGGGAGACTAGTATCCAAGTTAGACATTAGGCCTGTTCAAATCAAATCAAATCAAATCAAATTATTTTATTTCACATAGGCCTAGGTGTGCACTTATATTCACGTCGACAAATATTTCAGGACATCTTCGAAAGTAGTTATTTACATATTTTATGCACTCACAAAATAAACCTTTTACGCTTTACATGTCAAGGCAACGTAAGAATGCAGTCAAAACTTAAAATCTTTCAAAGAATCAACAATTTTGATTGACCAACGTTGTTAAAATAAGCATTTAACAACTTTTTTATTTAAACTGAGCAAAGACTAATAAAAAAAATTAGGCCCGTTGCTTTATTTAATCAAATTTTCATCCAAGATAGACAAAATAAAATAAAATAAAAACTATTCTTTGGTTATTAAATTATGCCACAGCCTGTATTAAATTATGCAGTGTACTTACGACAAATTATGCTTACAACTAATGACAAATTATATCAATAACTTATTACTTAGGTATACTTATAATGAGTTATAATCAATTATATTAAATGGTAGGTACAACTACATTAATTTATGACTTAAGACAAATTTTAACTATAACTTACATCTATTTATCTGGGGGAAGGGGGGAGTTTAACAGACTTTTAGGTATAAATAATCTTACACGCAAAACAGAAGCTTCTCAATCAGCTAATTAGCTTTTTTTTGTTAAAGTTTTCTTTTGACAACACGTCCTTCAAGATTGAAACACAATTTGTTTTTTTTTATTAGTAGGTATATAATATAAAAGGCGCTGGCTCAGATGTTAATTTTTAATTTAAAAAAAATCACCTGAAATGCGTAAGATTGATTTTTAAAGACTTCGGCGTTACGTAGAACTAATGAAATAAGTACCTATTTAATAAAATTATTAGATTGTCTTTATCATCGAATAATTTTAGTATAATTTTGGAAACAATGTATGCCAACTTTTAATTATATTTTTTTTTAATAAAAAAAAAACAATGTTCGAACTTATGACAAATTAGACCAATAACTTATTACTTAGGTATAATTACAATGATATATAATTTATTATATTATATGGTAGGTATAACTTACATCTACTTATCTACCTTACTGACCGTCACCCGCCTGTTATCCCTCAAGGGGTTGGTCGAGGTGACGGCTACTAATACTACCTTTGCTCAATCAATGTTTTCATACGTCACTCCACTTTATCGACCACGTAATAGCTAAATACTATTTTCTTTTTAAACAATAACTTTAAAAAAATATTCACCCCTTTGAAAGGGGCTGTTAACAGAAATATATAAATAATTTTACACGCAAAACAGAAGCTTTTCAATCAGCTAAACGTTTTTTTTTTTTGTCAAAATTTTTACTTGACCATACTTCCTACAATTCGTTATTTTTAGATTAGTATATAATATACAAGGCGCTGGCTCAGATGTGCCTGAATTTTAAGTTCGAAATAAAAACCGCCTGAAATGGTTAAGATTGTCTTTTAAGGACTTGGGCGTTACGTAGAACTAATAAAATACCCATCTAATAAAATGATTAGAAGGTTTAAGTTAGGTTTAGACTTGTTTACATATAAGCAAGCCAAACATCATTAATGACGAGTATTTTCTTTTAAAATTTTTAGATATCAAATCTAGATTTTTTTCCCAATAATTGACTTTATCACCAAACAATTTTAGTATAATTTAGAAACCATGCATGATATTATATTCTTAATTTTTTTTTTTTAATAAATAAATAATATTTATTTTAATCAATGTTCGAAGAACTATCACGCCAAAAATAAGAAAAGTGAACGCTTCAAGAAACCATCAAACCTATTTAATTAAGAAAAATACCCGATATGAAAAGTCTAAGTAGACAATGACAGAACTGTCATACATTATGATTTCCAAAGGCCTTTGTTTTTTACGTTATTTTGGATCTTGCCTCTTTTGGAACTTTACAACAAAAGTTCCTCTTAATGAATAGTTAAATATAAATTTTATTTCTATTGACTTTAATTTTGAAATCGTTTTGAAGTATCAAAAAATATGAGGAAAAGAAATGAAAATATAATTCAAAAATAAAGATAAACTTTAAACCTACTACCGACCTTCTGGATTCCAAATAAAACTTATTATAATAATATCTTATTGTTCATTCTCTAAACTAAGTTTCATAGTATGACTTACGACTAATTTTTCATACTTCATTAATGAGTAGACTTGCCAACACGTCCTCCAACATTGGAGGAGGACCACAGAATATCATACAAAATTATAAAGATAGAAATGAAACTTACTAGACTAGTTTTTAAAACTATCTTATTGTAAATCCCTAAACAATATTAAACCACGTTTCGTCAGTTGATCTTGTTCACGTCCTCCAACATTATAATACAATTTAGGAGGAGGACAACAGAATATTATACAAAAATAATCAAAACAAATAAAAAATACTTCCTAGGTTCCTTAATTATTAAATATCGTATCGTATCGTTTATTTATGTAGGTATTGAATACTACCTATTGTTATTCCATATTCTATGACTCGACATGTCGCACGTCCTCCAACATCGTAATGCATTTTTAGGAGGACCACAGAATATTATACAAAAACAAACAAACAACTAAAAATTACTTTCTAGGTTTCAAATTAAATACTACCTTACTGTTTATTCCCTAAACTATCTCCTGAGTAATAAATAAGCTAAAACTAACGTAGGTTTTTCTTACTTCATTTCATGAATGTGTGATGAAGTGAATGACAATCTATTTTTAGAGAATATCATACAAAAATAAAGAGACAAAAATAAAAATTACTTCCTGGCTAATACTATTTTTTTTTTGCCTAGTCTGTCGTAAATAGTAGTTAATAATTATGCTAGAACTTACAACTAGATTTTTCATACTTCTTTAATGAAGAATGCAAGCCATCCCGTCCTCCAACATTATAATACAATTTTTAGGAGGACCATAGAATATTATACAAAAATAATCATACAAATAAAACTTACTTCCTAGGTTTCACATTAAATGTAGGTATTTAATCTATCTTATTATAAACCCTAAACTATTCATAATAGTAGGTAAGTAAACTATAACTTACAACAATGTTTTCCTTACTTCACTAATGACTAGACTTGCCCTTGCGTCCTCCAAAGGTAATATTACAATTATTAGGAGGACCACAGAATATTATACAAAAATAATTATAATTACAAATAAATAATACAGCCTAAGTTAAATTTAAGTATGCTATGTTACAACTAGTTAGGCTCGTAGTGCGATTATTAACCTCCATATGTAATACTGCCCTGGTGATAGCAAGTGTAGTATTTGATAGTTTTGAATGTCTGTTTTTTAAATTGAAAATGACATCAGAATAGCCTTTAATGTACAAGACATTAAAAAGAAATGAATTTTCTCAATTTGATCAAATAATAAGATAAAATGCTAAATTTGAAAATTTTATGAATTATTATGAGTATCTATAATTATAATAATACTTCGAAAGTAAATAAAATAAGCATTATAGAAAACGCAAAACGCCATACAGATTGAAAAGCAAAATAAAGTAACTTTTCGCAACTTTTATAACTTTTTTACCAACATTTTGCAAGGACCTACTGTATTTGCTATTACAAGGGCAGTTTTAACTTGGATATAAGAATATACAAAAACAAAATAAAAAATTAAAAGTACTAAGTATCTAGGTTTACTTACGATAAGGTTTTTCATACTTCACTAATCACTGTCATAGCAAAGCAGAACTCCTCCATCTATCATACAATTTTAAGAGGATCTCAGAATTATTGTACAAAACCACGAAACAAATGGGTATAAAGGATTAAAATTTAAAATACGCATCTTATTGTAAATATTCTCTTAACTATATTTTATTGAGTTTTTCTACAATAATATTGCAAAGAGGAAAGATTTATATTTTTGTATAGTTGTAACGAATAAACTCAAAAACTACTGGAAAAATTCTTTCTCCATTAGAATACTACATTATCCCTTAGTAAAATAGTTTATTTTTTTTTAAATGTCCACCCGTGCGAAGCCAGGATGGGGAGCTAGTATTGTATAATTTAAGTACATCGGTGAGTTTAGTTCAGTAATCATTTCAGAAACAGAGCAGCATGATACATACTTTGAGAGTACTTCGGGATGTTTCTACCAAATGTTTCAAAACGAAAATTAATACATTTTAAAATCAAAACATGTGCTGTGGTGTGATGTAGCTACAGCTACATCACACCCCTATATATATCCATATTTTTTCTCTGGTGTGATTTACAAAGACTCATAGTACCTAAGCATACCGACTACTGTTTGACATCGGCGGGTTCAAGCGACAGTTTAAGCTAACCGTCGGTAAATTGTAGAAATCCATGAAGTGTTTGTAAACATTATCCTGTCTCTCATGACTGGGTAAACATTATTCTCAAAGCTAGTATGTTTTCACAAGCCTAGAAAGGAGGTGACTGCAGAGATGACGAGTAATAGAGAAGAATGGAAGAAGTTCAGACCAAATAAAAAACTAAAACATATAGCGAGCAATACAGTGAAGCATGCGCAAAACTACGCCTCGCTCTGTGCATACACGCTCACACGCACACATTTACATCAAACTACAACTAAACTACGCTCAATAAGTGCACACATGTTTACGAAACTGGCTTCACGTCACTGTTGACAGCGCTGGGTCTTGGTTTTTTATTTGGTCTAAGGGAAGAAGAAGACATGATGATGATGATGATTGTGTTTTCACAAATGCTGCGTCAGACTATCCACTGAGCTCATTACCCGACTACGGCAAACCAAAAAGGAGGGTTATTGATTCATCTACCCATAATAAATGACGCCTACCTTAATAAATAATCCTTACCTATTACTACATTAGTAACGTTACGTACATCATCAGCCCTTTTAATAAATAGACAAATTAAAATATTCTAATGAGTAAGAGGTTGTCGCCTATTTATCTAAGTTTACGTTTTTTTTTTAAACAAATAATGTATTGTGCGCAGATAGGATTTTGTTTAAAAAAATGTGAAGTTGAAGTTTAGTAATAAAGTGTTTTTTTTCCTCCTTTCAACTTCATACATAGGGCGGAAACGCACGCACACATAGATACGCTTCACGTACAGCGAGTGCAAGCACATTCGCAACAGGCATTCGGTCGAGATCTTGCGCCGTACGTACGCATGTATGTGTGCGTGCGCCTATTTTCGCCCGTTGTATATAGGGGCTACGTTCTGTAGTAAAAAAAAGAGAAATAATAAAGAATAATAAATCAGATGCGATCTGATGTTTAAAGAATAAAAACGATGTAAATTTTATTTGAACTATGTGGACTAGGTCATGACAACTTTCATTAAAAAGAAAAATAATGAAAAAGTTGCGATTTTATATTTCTAGTTTTACTGTAATTTATTTTGTTACTAATATTTCCCTATTCACAAGTGCTACGGTAGGTCTACGATCAAGAATTTTCTTGAAGAAAATTCTGACTAGCCCCACAAGAAAAATGAACTTCAGCCATGAATTTATTATTACCTATTTCTTGAAATAAGACACGCCGTCTTATTGTGTTATTATGAAGAATAAATTAAAAAAGTACCTCTACCTACAATCTGAAAGATTAACGTGAATTCTACTTATATTTTGGTCTATTATACTTTTGATGTTTCATATTTACATACTTGTGTATTAGTTCTAGGATTGATTTAATTTACCTTATTGCTAGTTATGTTAACTGTGATATCCTAACGCCACTTAATTTTTAATTTTTTACCCTAACGCTACTTAGAGTTTAATTATGATACCCTAACGCTACTTAAATATTTGACTATGATACTCTAACGCTAACCCTACTTAAATGTTTTAACTATGATACTCTAACGCTACTTAAATGTGAAAAATGAAACTCTAACCCTTACTTAAACGTTTACTTATGATACTCTAATCCTACATAAATGTTTAATTATGATTACTATTTACACACTACTATTTTATTTCTTTGGTTTTTGTCCACGTCGATACGCAAGCGGAAAAGCATTGATGTAAGTACATCGTCACGCTTCCTACTTATACATTATTACTAAGTGATTAATGACTAACTTATAAAAGCCTTAAACCAGCTACAATCGACCTAGTGCCTACAGTATTTGACTATCCTAACTATCATAATCAAAGATAATTATGATAGTTATACATCTGATCTAAATATGTCTTTTTGTGTTTATGTGCTTATTTTTTTTTTTTGCTAAGCGTCATGTTTATCGCAAATAAATGTTTTTTTGTCGTTGATTTCCAATAAATGTATTTGTTTTTCCTTTTTACAGATATTTTTTTTTGTTTTCTACTGATTATTTCTTTGTTCTTTATATAATATTTTGAATATTATTGGTTGAAATTCAAGCGGCATCGGTATTAAGTTCACCTAATAGTAACTCCGGTAACAGGTCATCACCATGTGAACGCCTGCAATATCAGAGGCATTGCGGATACGTTGCCATTTCTTTGCTGGGCTATCCGTTACCTTGGCCAGAGGCTAAGCATTGCCATATAACATGGTAATGTCGCCAGTTGTTTAGGCACATTGACAAGTTGAAAGCGATGATAAGGAGTTTTTACTCGACTGACCCAGAAGTAGGGGATGCTATATTTAAGTTTGTCATTTTAGTTTAGGTAATTTTATTGTAATTTCTTGAAGATATATAAAATATCTACACTCACAGTAAGACGTTGGTTTTGCCACCTATGAGTATTTTTTTTGTTCTGAATTAACTTACAAAAATCGAACTAAGAATGTTTTTCAATACTTTGGCAAGAAAAGTCCAGAATAGCTGGTTTAAAGATTACTAGCGACCTTAAATTAAATAAATTCTATGCAATCATATACGGATTCAAAGCTTCCATACTGAGAACTTCCATCTTATCTAATTCTGACGTTAGACTTTTGATTTGAACTAATAGTATAATGAAAATTATTCATACCCTGGTAAGAATGCACTACTTATGTCGCTTGGTTTTTTAACTTTCACGTTATTTTGAGATTGGTCCAATTCGTGTTATTGTTGATTATATTTCTTTAAAATTTCTAAAAATTCTGCTCTAAAATGTCTTGCCAAAATTGATTTTTTTTATTTACTTTGTGCTGTTTTAATTTAAATGGATTAATAACTTCATCTTTATCTTGTGAATATTTTACTTTGATCCAACTACCCACTACCGCACCTGAAGGGTAACCAACGGGACCCTATTACTAAGCCTCCGCTGTCCGACCGTCCGCCCGTCTGTCTATCAGCGGGCTGTATCTCATGATCCGTAATAGGTAGACGGTTGAAATTTTGCCCCTATAACATAAAATAATAACAATAAATTAAAAATTAAAAGGGGCTCCCGCACTACAATGGTATGCCACCCTTCGTACGCGAGTCCGACTCGCACTTGGCCGGTTTTTTAATTTAAATAAAATAATAAATCTTGATTCGTGCATGATTGTAGAGAACCGCCTACATATAAATACTTAATTTCTTATATAAATTTCGGCATTTTCGACCTTACTTATAGCTAATTAAATTCTAGATTGGTACTCATTTTAATGTATGCGGGTACCGCTTTAATGTACCCTAAGTCCTACTTATATTAATTTCGTATTAACTGCATTGTTACTTCGGCTACTAACATAACAATAACACTCTATTCTGGATATCGCAAAAAAATCCTATCCTATCCTATTGTCCAAGCGCTGGGTTTTACCTTGGCCAGAGGCTTAGCGTTGCCATACAACGTGGCAACGCCACCAGTCTCTTGGGGATATCACCAGTTGACAGCGTTGAGGAGTTTTCTGACGCCATTTTTTATTTTATTGGTGAATGAGTTACTTTAGGTTATTTGAATTTTTAAATGTATTGTATTGTATAACAGGCTGGTTTCCGCAACTCCACGTCAAAGCGCATATTTTGCGTGCGGAATGTATTTAATATTCTATTAATTAATTTAAAAGTTTTTAAGTCATCCTATTGTCTTATTTAACCCAACAGTTGACTGGCATAAGTTTGCCTAAGTACTGAAGTAATAAGATAAAATATCTTGTCTTTTTAATTCGTTATCGGGCCAAAGTTATTTTAAGATAAACGTGTTGATTGATTTGATTACGGTCTTTTGTTTGTGACTAGTGTAATTTTGACGTCCATAAAGTGCTGATTAAAATAAATGGCCTAATTAAAATAAATGACTTTATATTTAGTTTTGACTTCAATTTGGTCTCCATAATAACATCTTCCCTCTCACAAACAGCTGGTAATTCTTTTTTGATAGCAACGCTTTCTGTTGGATATTCTGTGCACTATAGGGCTTTTATCTCCCACAGAAAAACTGTAGGTCTTGGTTTATTGAGCGATTTGGCTGATAATCCTAATTCATCATCTGAGCGAACAGCTCTTGAGCTTCTAAATATTTTCTCATCAATCGGAAACATTGCTTTAGTTTAGCACAGTTTTTTTATGGAATTCTCATATTTTGCGATATCCGTTCTACATGATATTGTTATTTTAATAGCAGAGTGTGCCGGCAATCTGGCCATTGATATGATTGGATAATACCTTATATGCTAATAATTGATCTGATGCTGTTTTTTTTTAATTTTCCTATTCTAACTTAATAATCCTTAATTATCACTTAAAAACTACTAAGTAGGTACCTTTGACCGCCTTACTTATTGTTACTTAAACTAAGTTATTTTAAGTCTTAGTGGTAAAGGAGCATACGTGTTTTTTTTTTTCATTTTATTATTTTTTATAAAAAAAATACTCTCTTAAACTCCTCTACACCACAATAACTTAAAAACTACTTACCCTACTCTTCCTTCGTAACTGAAAACACAGTAATTTCAGTTACTGTGTTATAGTAATTTCAGTTACTGTGTTTTGTGTATGGAATTCCACTTAATTATATTGCAGGTTCATTCTTTATCACTTTTTGTTATATGTACATCTTATTTACTAACTGTCATGTGATTTTCAACCGTAGAAGTAAAACCAATAGAGTCGACACGGAAAATGAGATGATGGGGTCTGCTATGTCCTATTTTAGGAAACTAATATCCGAAAGGAAGTGTTAAAAATCACATGAAGTATCAAGCAATTTTGAACCCTGAGCTGTGACTAATACAGTCTACCTGCTCTGCAAAGAGGTCTTGGTAAGGGCGCTAATAGTGGGTTACTTGCTTCTATCAGAATTTTCGAACAAAACTATAATTTTGAAACGATCAACGATCGATGGAAAAAGCACAGTCTCGCAATGCCATAGGGTTGTTTTCAAGTTTTTATAACAGACAGATCTGTTGCGGAGTTTGTTCTGCCACTTCTTCTCCCCAGTTAACACTTAGGAGGTGGGCGTTTTGGGGGACTGTCTATGTCTTACGTAAGTTCAAGTTCGCCACGTAGATACTGGTCGGACAAAACCAGAGTCATCGATTCGAGAAGAAGAAATTCAAATTCAACAAAACAAGAAGTTCAACAAGTGCTGTTTATCAGCTTTATCCGTACTTGTTGTTTTATGATCCAGAATTGATTGCATAATCTCATTTATTTTCTTTTATTATTGGTATTACTTCTATGGTCATTCTTGTTACAAAAAGGACACATTTTCTAAAGGCAACAGCAAAGATACGCGTTGAATTATTTATTTTTATGTGTGTTATTGGTTTTTTATGTGTGTTTCTTTGTGTGTTGTGTGCGTGTGTGTTGTTGTTTTTTTTTCGAGTCTTAATAAATACATAGTTCTAGGAGTGAAGATGTATTTTTTGTAGAATCCTGTTAATATAACTTACTTCATTTTTGTGGTGAAATGTTAAGAACTCGTTTAATTATCGACGTGAAAAAGATTCACTCCAATTTTTTTATGCTGTTTTATTAAAGAATGTTAAAATGACGCGTAATAGCAGTTTTGTTATTTTTTTTTCTGATCAAAAGAAATATGGAGTTCGAATAAATTATACCTGCCAGCCAAGTGTAATTTTTTTCATCTATTGGATGAACTAAAACTGACATTGGTACCTATTTCAAATTTTAAAAGAATAATCAGGCTTTAGTATGAAAGCACGCGAAGGCGCAAAACCACCCTGGGGATTATCATCTGCCCGCCTTTTCCCGACTATGTTTGGGTCGGCTTCTAGTCTAACCGGCGACATTTTTCAAACGAAATTTATATCGATTGTATTTATTTAAATTTATTAATTTGATATTATGGTATTTTTATTTAATTTCATTTCAATATTGTTGTGTGGTGTGTCTTTGATACTTTGATTTCTAACATTATGTTTAAGACCTGCCAACAATATGTGTATGTCATTGTATCAGATTTAATTATATATATTTTTTTTAATTAACGTTGCCCCACACTAGGAATTTCTCCTGTATCGTGGGTGCGTTTACAAACATTTAAACTTACATATACAAACAGCCAGACCCGGAACAACTACCTGTAAGACATACAAATATTTGTTCTGTCCGGGAATTAACCGAATTGTTCACCTTCAGGGACGACAATGTTAAATTATGGTTCAATTTTGATGAGAGAAAAATCGTAAGACTTTGCCATTTACCTATAGAAAAATATGGCAAATTTGTGACCAAGATCTCACATTTGTGCGTATACCTACTTATTCCTAACTATAATATCTTAAACAGAACGTGTACTCACGATATTAGTATCTTAATAAGAATAAGTACCTTATCGGCTTTAACACCTACTTAGTTGTTATAGTTATTATAACGATTGCTTACCTCTTAGTTCTTAAAATTAATTTGTATATTTATAATCTAACTTATTTCTTAGTTCTTAAAATAAATACTCGGTTTTTACACCTGTAAATATTTAGTTACTATATTATTACAAATTAATTCATATCTTTTCGATCATTTTCCTCTTTATATTCACATTTTCACACTTACTTATACAGCGAGTTTAAGTCTAATTTAATATAGTACTTATTAAACTGAGAAAGTAACGAGGAAATCATAACCAACCAGTTAAATATTTAAAGTATGTATAATTTTTAAAGTTAGTCGAAGACTAACTTACACTTGAATGTATTTTTATGTTTATTTTAGTAAATATATTTTTTTAAGTTAGTTGAAGACTAACTTGCACTTGAATGTATTTTTTTTAAATTTATTGAGTGTTGCTAAACGGAATTTATTTATTTGGAAAATTTAATATCCAGAAGACCTTTAACTTATTTTTATATAATAAAAGACTAGACCTATCAGAGGGTTCCGTAGTATATTCTTTATAGTTCTTAGTCGATTCTAGGACCTCACCGGCCTAGTTCGGATTAATTTTTGTGTGTGATCTTTAGCACAATGTTTTACTTAAATACAAATTACTGTTGTACTCAAATCTTCGGCAAAAAACCAGTAATTACAAAATTTGCAGTAGGCAATTGTAGGTAATTGTCGCGATAGTATGAATTGGAGAACTCATTGAGAGCTATGATTTGAGATTTCAGTTCTGTTGGACTTACGCCCATTTTGACCAAGATCCTTTATTTTTGCATCTTTATGGTAGATCATCATCTAGCCTTTTCCCAACTAGGTTGGGGTCGGCTTGGAGTCTAACCGGATGCTGCTAAATACCAGTATTTTACATGGCGCGACTGCCTACCAGACTTCCACAACCCAGTTAGTACTGAGACTGTTTCTGCTAGATAGAATTTAAAAATTATTATATTTTAGGATTGTGATGGAAATGATTAATCCAAAAAAATAGATATTTATTTACTTTCAAGAAGTGTTGATTTTCAGACTAATTTAAATAAACGACTCTCAAATTGCAAAATAAAGTGTTTTTATTCCTTAAAGGAAATACGCAAGACATTTGTTTTAGACATTGAACCCACACTACGCAAGTCTATATCTTACGTACACTTATACTTGTACTAAAAATTTATTTTTTTATTTATTTATATTTATTTGCAGTTATAATGAAACTGAGTTAAAAAAAAACTTCCCCAAACTGCCCCAGTTTAATAAAATACGATGTCTATATATTTAATATTAATTATAAACTAGCGTGGAAAGCCCCATAGTCATGTCCAATAAAGGAAATAATAAATATAAAAACTCAAAACTTATTTTAAACCCTAAACTTAACTATATAAGGTTCTTATTATCTACTTAAAACTAGCGGAGAAGATTCCATTATTTTTTTGTCTTAGGAATCTAATCTAAAATTTTTCCTCGTGTATGTGCTTGTCGCCGACGGTTGTCTTCATCACGTTCAATAAAGGAAATAATAAGAGTAAAAACTCAAATCCTAACCATACAAAGTTCTTAACTATTTATTTATTTACCTACAAAATAGAAGGTATTTCGCGCGTCATTATATACAATTCACGTCGCTACCCTTACAAAAAATTATCCGCGTTCATGTTGTCATTTGTTGAATGTACAATTATTTTAATAGTGCAGTCTTTTCACAATTATTTTACCTAAGAGCAGCAGCAAGTCAACATCAACCTCGTTTAAATAAAAATAAAGAGCACAGTGATATATTTTACCAAATATTATAAAACATTTTAAAATAGCAACGATGGAATTTCGTGCCCATTCTTCTCCTTACGAAAGTACCGAATGGGCAAGTAGACTTCTACTATTTTGTAAAATTTGGTGTTCAAAAGTGCATACAAAATTGAAATAAATGGTATGACTTTGGCTGTTTGACTTTGTTATCATTGATGTAAAATCTGACGTTATGTAACTTAACCGTGAAAGGACTGCACAACTATATCTAATATTAGAACATAGAGATAATACACAAAGAGTTTGTAATAGAAAGAGAAACGAGAAATAGCCGCTTTATCAAAAAAAGGTAGTGTTGTCACTAGAAGTCGTCGCAAAAAAAAAGTTTTTTTTACTTTTCAGGGTTAATATTCAAAGACCAAACAAATCGATCAATTCAGTTTAAGAAAATAGACTGAAAATAAAATTTTATAAAATTAGAATTCCGAAAATTAAAAAAAAAACAAGTTCTATTAAAATTACATTTTCGGACATTTTCAATTGGATGTTTTCATTATTTATTTTTTTTACCGCTTTTTTTGTTTTAACTTACTCGAAGTCACCTTCCAAAGAGAGTTTTTATTTTTTGGAATTTTTGTAACTATCAATCTGATATAGTGAATTAGGTACAAACAAAAATAAACATAAATATACCAAAAATCTGTTTTTTTTTTAATTTTTATTAAACGTAACAGATATTCACATTTCTGGTCTAGTGTCAGTAAATCCAATAAAATAAGGTTAATTTTCACCAATACCGTATTAAACCGAAATGAAAAAAAAACTGACCTTTTTTTTTTTTTTTAGAAAAGTGACGTTGATTATATTCTCATCTCAAACCATACTTAATATAATAAATTAAATAAATTATTATGTAAAAAATAAAATGAAAATGTGAAAAATAAAATGAAAATGTGAAAAATAAAATATATGATGACGCGATGAAATGAACTTATCATTTCATCGCCAAATATTGTGGATTTTTTTTTTTTCATTTTTACCAATACATTTTGTGGGATGATAACCTTTTTTTTTCTATGGTTATGTATTAGAGATACTGCTGATATTATACTATTAAACCCTCTTTAACCCAAATAGGGTTATATTATAAAACCCTATGTGACCAGTCTGATAGAGAGCTGACTAAGCTGACTGAGAGAAAGCCTATTTAAACTCTCTTATTTAACCCTATTTTTTAATCTAAGACTAATTAACCCTATTTTAACTGTAGAGTATTTAAATACGTGGCATTTATTAGAAGAACCTGTCTGTTGTTTTATATATGTACAGTCTACTTTTTTATTATATGGTGATATGGAGCCAGTACATTCTTACCTAAACTATCGTTTATGTAACCCTATTTTTTAATCTTAACCTTATTAATTGTACTTAAAATCTAGCTTATTTATCTTAAATTAAACTCTGCCTATATAACCTTATTTTTAAACTTTAGAACTATTTAAAGTGTAACCTATTTTAATGCAGGTAATTATTGTGTTATTTGATCTATGAAACCGTTGATTCCTTTATGTACAGTACTCATTTTTTTAACTGTAATGAGTAATACAGTTTTACCTGTGTTCTCTGCATGTATTATCTTAATCTTAATTAATTATTATTATACTGTAATACAGGCTGATTTTTTCATCGTCACATATTTTATCCGCGCAATGATATTGACGTACTTGTGAAGAATGGGTTTGAAAAGAAACTTAAAGATTTACTTTACTTTGTTATAAATGTTATTGTAATTTTATCGAAAACTTTAATGATACTATGGCGTCCTAATTGAATTACCAGAGAAACAGAAATTTCCAATTATCTTTTTTTTTTAAAGACATTCCAACAATGTTTTGTGATAACTTTTAGACCTATAGGTATATCTTCAGTCAGTAAAATCGGTTCAGTCACTTCGAAAAAAAGGAGTTCAAATTTTGTATGTTATGCCGTAAACGCTCTTAATACTGACCTAATAATCTTTATCCTGCAATAAATATATTGGAAGTAGGTACCTAATAATATATTTAAACGCCACACGTGGCAGAATGTGATGAGACCATTGACTAAACATAAAACGATATAATATACCAAAAATTAACAAAAAAAAATGTATGAAATAACTGAAGAATTTTCCAAATACATCCTCGAATAAAAGTTTTAGGCGATGAAAAAATCAACCCGCAAATAATAATTTACCTTAGTAATAGAATTCACAGTTTTTCACACCTTTATACTTTTCAGTATCGAATTTACATCTTACGACTATTTAACCCTATTTAAACTGGTCATAATTTAACTTTTCTTTTTCTTAGAACGCTTAAAAAAGAATATTATTTTGTTAATACACAAAGTTTTTTTTTACAATTTTGTTTCTATTGAAGTACGCTGATTTCATAATGCGTGGTTGAATTGTTAAGTATTTTTATGAATAAGAATGTTTTGATATTTTTTCTATGTGTATCAATACACACCTTTGATTCCGTTAAAAAGTTGATGTTTAATAAACTCAAGTGTTAAAATCATAGATTAAGTACTATTTCATAATTTGATATGATTCGTGCTAAATAAACAAGTGAGCTATTATTATGCTTTTATGTTCAGTATTTTTTTTAAATTTAAATAAGTTTAATTTACCTTTTTTTTCAAATCCATTGGATTAAAGTTATTGAGTTGACTATTTTTAGTTAAATGCACCTTATTTTCGCCTGCTGATCTAAAAATCTGATTAAAATCTAGTAGCGCAGATTCTTTTTTAAGACTATAAAGTAACCCTAGGTATACTCTATCCAATGAAGCAAAAATATTACTATCTGTAGAGATTTTCAACTCGACCAGATTCAAAATAACATATTTTTCCATACATTGTTTATGTTTCTGGTTTTCTTCTTAATTTGGCAGAATAAATATAATTATATTCTAATTGTTATTATGTATATTTAGCAGTAGTAAACTGAAGAAGCTATTTAGATACTTTACGTTTTGTCAAATATGTAGTTGTAACAGTGTTTATAGAATAAAGAAAGATAAAAAAAATGGTATTGCACACCATTTTTAATATTATCAAATTTTATTCAATCATTGCTGTCATAAAGTTTTTAATGACAGCAATGATTTTGTGTTAGTAAAGGAGAGGGGAAATCCTGGGCCCAGCAGTTAACTAGTTGAAATGTGTATTGAAAAATCCGTTATATTTTTCTAAAGGAAGTCACAAAATACAGTACCATGTTTCTATCTAGGAAGCGAGAAAAGTTAAATTAAGTTATGAAACTATATACTCAATTAAACACATGCCTGAATTCTTAGTAATCGATAATGAATGAATCGGTAAAATCTTAGAATATGTATGAAAATCAAGTGACAAGTGCTTATCAATCGTTTCGTGGAATCGATTCGTAGCGGATCGAGTTCCTTTATTTTTTCTTCAGTTGGCAACATTGGTCACCAACTGACAGATGACAGGCAGAAAAAAAACGGGACTCATTCATTTTCTTTCGTTCTGAGTACGCTTGTATTTTCCATGTTTTATTGTATAATTCCACTACCTCGGCTTTGCATAATAATATAAAGGACTATTCGACGGATCCTGCTACTTTGAATTACCTGACTCTCTATTTTGGACAACTGATTACTCCTGATTGCTAATATCGGTCGGATATTGACGAAATGGATCGCTTTGGAATTATACCATTGCGACTGGTCGCAGTAACTCTATTGGCAGAAGAATCTTGGACGATGGGCCGATTTTATCAATTATTCGTCAGTGGCGTGCATCACAGCCTGTAAGTACCTATTCAAATCAAGCTTTTAGCCTATCAAACGAACAAAACCAAACTTAAGTACCTACTGATCACGGTCTCCGGCGTCATGTCTGTCGGATGTCTTTTTGTTAGATAGCAATAAGTTAATAGCTTATTAGTTGATTATTTAGCCATACGAAGCTATGGAATATGCCTTTGAGCGTATTACATGTAATGAAGCTTGTTTATGATTGAACACGATTTAAATTGTTAACTTATTTCAGGTAACCAGTCAAAACTACATATGTATGCCAAGGATATTGGAACTTGGCCCAAGATGTGATGCTTGGGAGACGGCCGAAGCACCAACCCAAGTTGGCCATTGCAGTGTTCGTGTCCGCTGCGGTCGTTCACTGTTAGCACGGCGGTATAACCACTTTCTTGTACGCTGCTGCCTTGCCTTAACTTTTTGTAGGACTGTAGGCTGCTGTGCCCATGTAATGTGCATAATTATGGTATTTCAGTTGGGCAAGATACCAAGAAAATATCGTACCTCCTGTACAATTCTTAGATGATATAATCATAATTCAAATTATTGAAGATGAATAATAAATATTTTATACATAAATATTGGTGTTTTATTCTACTTCCTCTTCTAAGCGCAGAACGTTGGATGTAGAGACTATAGCAACTATCCATCCGTCGGAAGACTCGACAAAATGACAGTTTTTTTTGTTGATCTGTCATTTTGTCAAATCCTCCGTCGACAAAACCCGTTTCTACGGTGGTCATGCTACGCGTGCCGGGCGTGCCAAACGTGTCAGATCTTCGACATGTCGCACGTGGATGCTCTTTACTTGCACTGCATGTATAAAACCATTACACAACCGAAGCCATTCATAAAGTTTTGTCAAATAACCTCAAAAAACTGCAATGTTATAATGTAACCTCACTTTTACTATTCTCCATATACCTTGATTCCTGGATAGCCAAATTTCACCAAATTTTCAGTGAGGCCTTGTTATTATATCCTCTTACAAATAAGGCTAGTTTGATTGAGTTAACACCTGGGCCCAGCATACTATGGAGACGTTCCCTTCTCCTTTAATTTTTGGTTCGTAAATTTAATTTTTGGTTAGTAAATTTGATTTATTTTCTTGACATAGGTTTTCGTGATAACTAACCCAAAATTCTACTACCTACCTAATTTTGCTTTTTATTTTTTTTTTCACTGAATTGAGTGTCTACTTATAAAATTATTTAATCCTATTGTTTGAAAATTATGCCTTATAATTACTATTTATATTGGAGTAGTAATTATAAAGCTAAAATTATTGACCTTAACTTAATTCGGCCCTTTTCATCATTGTAAGTTTTTTATTATATGTACAGAACTTATAATTTTTTCCTTAATTATGTTACACTTGCTTGTTATTCATACACCTGTATTATACAGGGTGTAAAAACAGCCATTACCTAGCCGTCATCTAAGCATTATATCCATACTTACAAACTATACTATATTAATATTAAAAATGCGAAAGTAAGTTTGTTTGTTACCTTTTCACGCCTAAACCACAGAACCGATCATCCTGAAATTTTGCATATACGTTGTCAGGTGTACAGAAACGGATCTAGGGTATATTTTATCCCGAAAAAAAAAACTATTCCCGAAGAAAACAAATGATTGATAATAAATGGCGCCACGTGACTTTCGAATCATTATTGAATTATATTATTACAAGCAGAGTACAATCCGAATTTATTGTCAAATTCTAAATTAACGCGAGCGAAGCCGCGGGCAAAAGCTAGTAGCGAAATAAAACTAAGTAATAGTAGATTATACAACAAGTGAAAAAAAAGGGAATTTAATTCGAGGGACTAAATTGGATCCCGAGAGCAGCGAAGGATTCTAGAGTAGAATCCCGAGCGTAGCAAGGGATTCTAGAGTAGAATCCTGAGCGAAGCGAGGGATACAAGAACCGAGATGATTTTTTTTTTCACGAGTTGTGTACTCTGCTTTTTACCATTGACTGCGAGAAAATAAATAGAAGTATAGTATTTATATTTCTCGTGGGTTAATAATAATAACAGCCACTCGGGTCGATCTTTAAGGTTAAGCCGCGCTTACTAAGGTCGGTCTGTGGATGGGTGACCACTAATTCGTTGCATACCGAGTTTCCTCCGCGCCTCGGAAAGTACGCAAAGCCGTTGGTCCCGGCTGTCATTTACAGTTCCTTGACAGTCGTTACAGGAAGTCAGTGGCCCGAAAGTCTGACTACCAGTCTTACCAAGGGATACCGTATAGCCCACTTAGTACTAACTGTGTTGTGAAGGTCAGATAGGCAGTCGCTCCATGTAAAATACTGATATTCAGCTGCATCTGATTAGACTGGTAGCCGACCCCCCAATAAAGTTGGGATAAGTCTAGGCAGATGAGTACTTCACACATTTTATTATATTATCGGTAATAAGAGAACAACGGAATATAAACATCCAAAGGATTAGAAATACTAACTTTTTTTTGTGAAATTAGAACAATTTTCGTAATTTAGTGTTACCTATATTCTTGTTGGCACGTTTCACTTATTTTTTGTTCATAATTCGTGCTTGTTCCAAATTCAAAAAGTCTTTATTCACTCAGTGAGTAAAAGAGCGTTTTATTCACTGTTATCGATGAATAAAATGCCCTTTTTCGAGTGGCAATGGTAAAAACCATATTTATTTATGTCCAGTGAGCTGTTCGCACCTTTTTCCTTTTCATATTATTTGTAAAAAAATATTTTGTTTTAAAGAAGAAGGTTCCCAAATGGACCATTCCATTGAAAAAAATGTGATAGCAGCAATGACAGGAAGAATAAGTGACATTCGGCTTCGATAAAGGAGTTTTTACACCCGTCACAGTGTCTTGTATACTACCTACTTATTTTAACTGAGTAATAGACGAACGGTATTTTTTTTATTTTTGTTTTTTTTTTCTCGTTTATTGTATACATCTGGGTTTAACGTTCTACTATAACAAATAAAAATAAATAACAAAACAATCGTTCTTAAAAAAAAACGTTCTTTCATTATTTTAAAATGCCTGTTTTTTGCTTGAGTTGGATGAAATCGAACGCTTTGTTAACAAATTCTAAATTTACTTACTTTTTTGCTCTGGTACATAAAAGTTTTTTTTTGCAATAAAAGAAAAAAGCTATTGTAGCATCTGCTCTAATTATAAACCTATCTATGATCTCTATGAAACCTATTTCTTAATTGTATTTATTATAATCTCTAAAACGCGAGACGAATTTACGGTAATTATTTATCTTCCATGATGTAGATGTTCGGTTTTTTATATTTACAATTTATTTTTCCTAAACCTTAGATTTTAGTTAAACCTACTTAAATGATAATTATAAACCTATGTTTGATCTTTTGATCCTTACTAGTTCTATTTAATAATTCTATGTGAGCGCTTTTGTGACCACCGAAACGCGTAACGCGTATTTCAACTAAAACTAATAACTTCCTTCAACTGACATTCGTGTTTTATATATACAGTTTATTATTTCCTTAACTTTATATCATAGTTAAACCGACAAAAAAATATGTTATTATACAGGGTGTTTGGCGCATGGACCGACACAATTTTTCCAGGGATTTGGGAGGTCATTAGCTAGGTTCTACCCATACACCCTTTGTCCCAAATGTCACGGTTGGTTACATATGTTTTTTTTTTTTTAATGAAAAAAATGCCCAAAATATTTCCTTTAATTCGAAATAACTTTTTTGTTTGTGGGTGTAGTGGCACAAAACAAATTTTGTTGCATTCTCCAAAGTCTTTTAAATCTAAAAACATCTTTGTTTTACACAACTGGTTTCAAGAAAATTCCTTACAAGCTTCCAAAGTTATTTTTTTTATTTAATGAATGAAATTTTACAACTTCTAAATTAATTATAAAAAAAACTAAAAGCCACTTTGAACTTAGCTTTATTTTAAAAAGTTCTTTAGTTGATACCCTTTCTAACGGTATGCTACATGTCATAAAAATTATTCATTATGTAGTCAAAATACTAGTTAGGAGAGTCAGGGTTAAGAAAAGACTTTTAAGATTATTTTGTTTTTATTAAACTAAAGTTATAAAAAGGAGGCAAAACACCGGGAGAGGTGGAAAGTAATGGGAGAGGCCTTTGCCCAGCAGTGGGATAGAATAGGCTAGTTAAAAAAAAAAGAATAAATCTTGTTCAAATTGACCTCCTCCATTTCGTATGCATGCACGACATCTGTTTCTTATTTCAACTGTCGTTGTACGTAGTCGCATTTCTTCTTTCATAGTTTGGAACGCGCCGGTTATAGTAATAGTTCCATGATGACGATGTTCGTGTTTTATATTTACAATTTCTTTTTTCCTTAACCTTAGATTTTAATTAAACCTACTTATACAGGGTGTAAGGGACAGCTGTCCGCAAACTGGCAGGGTGTATTCAGCTCCTTATTTTGAGCCATATTCCACCGGATTTTTTCTCAGGAAAATTTTCATTTTTTTTATCGTTGTTTCAGTTACAATACCTTTATTTTAATGTAAAATTACATTCACTGTACGCAGTTCTCCATTTATGTAAATAATACGACTAAAATAAAAATAAACAAGAATGGATGTTTAAATACTCTAACGAACGACGCGTGAAATCAGCTGTTCACTTCCTGGCTACCTATAGAGTTCATCGAACTCGTTTTCGCGCTTGCCGTTTGCTACGTGCGTTTTGCCACAGTAACGATACATTGTGTATAAGGAAATAAAACAAATCTAATTTATTGGATTCCCATAACGTTCCTGAAATGATTTCTTGACCCGATCATCTTAATATTATGATATACTTAATTCACCCCATCAGTCTGTGGAGTTCTGTCCCTTGCACCATGTATATAATATATAATATTTTTGTGACCACCGAAACACGTAACGCAATACGCGTTTACTAAAACTAATTATTGGTAATTATTATTCTAGTAATCTCCATCAACAAACATTCGTGTTTTATATATACAGCGTATTTTTTCCTTAACCTTATAAAATAGTTAAACCTACATAAAATGATATTCTTATAAACATAAAATGACATTCCTTAGAAATCTGACAGGTGTCAATGTCACTTGAGGGAGACATTCTCCCAGAAGTGGGACAGCAACTGCTAATTTGGAAAATATGTGTAGTATTTATCAAACAGCGTCGAAATATGGGAGCTCAAATAATTATTAATCTCGGAAGATATCGGAGTGGCAGTATAAGTTTAGTTTTTAACCGTGACAATTTAAGGCAGTGACTATTAATGTTTTTTTGACGTTCAAAATTTCCTGATTCTTAACCTAATTTGAATTAATGACCGTTGATTTTGCTATTGACTTCGATTTGAGATTTGGTTAGGTTATTTCAATTGGCTTAATTTGTAAACACCTTGTATATGCGTATTACTAATAAAGAGAGACCGGATTAGATGCAACTACATGTAATAGATGGCAATGTTTTTAAGGTATTGCATAATATGTTATCTAAAATCGACTGATAGCGCATTGTTTGGGCATGTTTCTTTAGTTTTAACTGTCACTACCAAGACAAAATATACACTAATTAAAATAGTACCCAGTGACTTCAGTGGATGTAGAACGGTCGTTTTCAAATTATAAAAAATATTTTTATTAATAGAAGGCTCAACAATCGTACTACTGTGAATTTGAGTCGGTAGTCGATTTTATTATCGATTTAAACAACATTTTCCTCATTTGGCTCAATCATTACCATCTTACCCCTCAAAAGAGCTGGTAATGCTTCTTTGATAGCAATGCTTTCTGTTTGACATTCTTTAACTATAAATTATAGACGTCTATTGCTCTTTTAATAAACCCTCTAGGAAACTCTAAGTCGTCTTGATTTATGGTTCTATTTGGCTCATAATATCCATTCATTAAATATGTCTGAGCGAACAACATTGCTTTAATTTAGTGCAGCAGAGAAACAAGCAAGATTCGGTCTACTGTCTTCAGTAACAAAATAACAAACGGACAGACAGCTTCTTATATTTCCTACACATTGGCAGTTTTTCATTTTAATAACTGAATAAGTCTCAGTACAAATATGTGGCGATCTTGTATACAGGATATTTGGAAAACGAACCGATACAAAGTTTTAAGAGTAGGGGGATTTTCTATTCTTATCCACAGAAGCTATGTCTTACCCTAAGTGTATCACGGTTACTGAAACATTATTTTCTTTATTTTGTGAAAAGATACCTCCAACACCTCCTTTTATAAATTGTGTAAGAATTTATGGTGTTTTCAACAATGTGCATTTCTTCTAACAAATATTGTTTTTGCTTCCAAAATCTTAAAATTGATTTAGAGTTTTCATTTTAAAATTTATAAAAAAATTAAAAACTCTTTTCTGAACCACTGACACCTCTAATCCCTTAAAAAATGTGTTGGCCCTTCTACCAAACGTCCTGTACAATTATTAAGACTACTTTATTTAATTGGCGAAGTCTCGCGCTCGTACATAATTAACGTTAGCAATTTGTTGGTGGACAACGGTACGACGAAAAAAGGCGGAGATTGCTAGACTTATGATATTTCGTAAGACACGAAAATATTACACATTTTTTTTTCATGTTGCATATTTAGGCACTTTTTTTTGCATATTTCGACCATTTATGATGATATTTCGATGATTTTAAGTTGCATATAATCCAGTCTTTCCTAGTAAGTGTTTAAATTCTTATTGCAATCAAATGAATGATGACCATTATTATCTAACAAGATTTCAACGAGTAGGTACCTGTCAGTATGCACCAGTGAATAAAAATTCGACCATCGAATAACTAATTACTAGAATATTCTAAACTAAACTATTTTAAAGGTATTGCTTCACTCACGCGATCGACGCTTTATCGATGTTTTGATCAACGTCGACGATATTTGTGCAACAGTTAATTGCTTTCAAATGCATTTTCTAGTTTTGTTCTTCTTGTGACAGGCGCACTATAATTATTGGTCACACAGCTGTTCATTTCTTCTTAGATAAGTCTAGTGCTTCTTTCACTTCATTTTAAATTCCGTTAATGTTACATCACCTTCTGAATTCAGTATGGGCTGGGGAATTGCAAATAGGATAAGACTTTTTTTTCCTTTTTTAATTTGTGCAAAAGTAGTTTAATTTAGTTTAGGGGCCATCCTTTAACCACGTGAGGTTTTTTAAACCAATTTTATAGCCCCCCCCCCCTCCCCCTTGGTGATACGTCGTGAGGTTTTAGGCTATCCCATTTCCCCCGTTCCAGCATCACGTGTATTGTTTATTTTTTTAAAGTTCAGATAGTTTTAGAATCTGTTTTAATTTAAAAAATGGACTTTTAGTATCGCTTGCTCGAGTTTTTTAGACAAAAAATCCTTGATCGGGTTTTTACTTCATCATTGTTAAAAATAATTTACACTTCATAACGTATTAAATCCATTTTTTCGTCCCACGAAACAAAAACACGACTCCCTTCCTTCCCCCCAGTCAAACCTTATTAAAGGGCGACCCCTTATGTAAAATTTAATACCCACTTGGCTTGTTATCTTTGGTTCTTTGCGCCTGTGGTCAAGTGGTCGTAAACCTACTACTAAAAATTACATTCTGGTTTTGATAACCAGGTTGAGTAAAATATTCTTGTTTTTTTACATTTACATTTTTTCAGTTGCGTGTCTGAATTTTTGCCCGGTTGATAGCAATAGGTGAACTTCGATCAAATGGGACTTTTTATAAAAAAAACTGGTGACCTGTGGGTACACTTCAGGAAGACCTCTGCCTTACTCTTAAAGAGAAAACAGGTGTTCTGTAATCTTTGCTAGTTTTTAGGTCAATTGATCTATACACTTAACTAGTATAGGCAGAGTGTTGATATTTGACATGTTACAGGTACATAGCGATCAACGTCGATCAATGCCATAGTTGTAGATCGAATGAGTGGAATAAGACCTTTTTATTTACGAAAATATTCAATGTTATTTGTTAATCTTATACCTATGTATATTTCTACAATATACCTAGAATATAGTTTTAATTCGAATTATAGTACTTCAGATTTAACTACGAATCTCCTGTCATTCGTCTGGACCTCTTATTTTTTTATTATTTTTACAGCTTATTCGGGTAAAACTATAATTTTCCCTACTACCTATCTAACTATAGTAACTATACTTATTTTGAACTATTTTTACAGTGTTATGGTGAACATAATATTTTTTGTTAATTTTTTGAAATATTTTTATTTTTTAAATATGTGATTAAAATAAAAGTTTTTTTTTGTTTTTAAAATATATGATAAAATGAAGAACATTAAGTACAAATCCTAAATGCGATGTGATGTTTATGATTGTATGAGTGTACGATTATCTTAAGACTTATGTATAGGTGCTTTGTTTTATATACGAGTACGTACATAATATACAATACTTATTTTACTGTATCTACCTTTACTGTTATTCGACAACCTCTTACGCAGTAGTTAAATATAAACGAAAAATCTAGCCTTATGTACTATATCTACATAACGCATAAAACGATTTACAGCAAGTAAAATAAACATTACCTAGCATGTTTTTGGCGAATATGTTCTTGTCTCTGTCTTACACTGTCATTTCGACAGTTGTGCGACAGTGACAGATTACCTCTGAGCCATAGTATGCAAAGGAATGTGTATTTAGCTCAGCCTAGTACCTGTTCTCACCAAAACCTGGAATACCTGGATAAAAGCGCAGTGTTTGATTTACAACCCTCAGTTCAGCACAGACAGTTGAAAATCCAACAATGTGATCATATTTCGGTATTCATTTGGTTGTTACTTAGTATCAATGAAAACGGACTTAAATGTGGAATTTTCTACCCGTCGCTTGGCATATTTGATGCCCATCACTTGCTTCGTCTGGCAAGTGATTATAAATTAATAAAAATACCAACAAAACAAAACTTTTTTTTTTATTGACTTTTTAGGTTATTTATGGTATTAGGGTTACCAACGTAAAAATAAACAATTGACACGCGTCGTTACCCCCGGTGTCTGTTAAAATAAATATTACCTTCAAATGACAGAGTAAATATAAATGGAGTACTTACTGAGCTCATGTTAGCTACGTTGGACAAAATCAAAGTATAAAACAACTGTACAAGGATCTTTTAGCGCGAAACCAAAATCGCAACTGCCGCTGCCATATTCTTTTTTTTTCAAATTATTTTCTATAGACAATTTTACAGATATTAATCCGCACTTCCCCTGTCAATGTCATTCAAACGCCAAAAGATCCTTGCATTACCGTGTGTTTCTTTAGGCCGGGCAAAAATAAAAAAAACCTAACAGAACCAGGTCTTAACCGGCGGCTCACCTGCCGCCGTCACCTCATGTCATATAGCGCCCGCGATGCCAAACTTGGCCAAATCGGGTACGTCAATATCGTCCAAATCCTGCATCGAAACATAACCAGTCCCATCCGCTTTTATCGGGATATAACCGGTTGAATCCGGTTTATAACCGGTTCCATCCGTTTTTATCGGGACATAATCTTCGGTGCCGTCATTTAGGTCAATAATTGGTTCTTTCTTTTCAAATTCGCTGCAGATTTTGGCTTCGTTTAATAGTTTTAAGGATTCCTCCAGTAAGTGAGTGCGATGTTCAGGAGTATGCCCGCTGGTTGATGGGGTCTTGTCCGAGGACTTACGGTGGTGCAGCGAGTTGGTTGCCGAGCCCATGTAGGGAGGAGGTTGCGGACGGTTGTAGTTGCCTGCTAGGTTGCTCGTTGATTTGGGGCTGTAGGGTCGTGCTAGGCTGTTGTTAGGGCTGGAAAAGAAGGTTTTTGTTTTGTTTAATGGTTCAAACTCAAGACTCATTATCATCTGCCTAGACTTTTTCTAACTATGTTCTGATCGATTTCCAGTCTAACCGCTAAAGAGCGAAGACGTATTATTAAATATTTGCTCAAAATCTATTTCCAATAAATTGTCAACAGGCAACATTTTGCTATTTTGTTACCAAGTCCAAGAATCTTGCTCAAAAGACTCAGTTTCTCATAAAATCATACTGTAACTGATCACCTAGGCATAGGTTACCTTTCGTTGTAGCGGTCTTTGACAAAAGCAATAATATCAATGGTAACTTATACACCGTGACTTTTTAGTCGTCTTACAACGGCAGCCTACTTCATGTATCCAATGTCTACTAAACATTCATTAACAAAAGATTATTATTTATGAGATTTTAATCATTTAAAAATAAACATATTATTCCGTATTATGACGCATATCATAGGTTAATATAATACACCCTGTTGTTAGCGATGATCTACTGGACTCGAGCGCTGAGTAGGTATGTTCTCCCGTTTGACACGTAAACATCATAAACAGGATGTTTCATATTTTTTTCTAATTTTTTATTTATTTTTCTTTGTACCTATTATGGTACGTAAAAAAGAAAAAAATCGCGCCTAGAGCTACTTTGTGTTGGGCACATTGAGTGGACCACCTTTGTAAGACGATTAAAAAGTCACGGTGTATATTTTTACTGAACTTTTCATTATTCCTATGTAGATGCTTATGCTGGTACTAACCTGACTCCAAGGCTCTTGGTGCTGGTGTTGTCAGCTACTTGAGTCTGCTCAGTGTTGCCAGTGCCGTAACGACACATTTCCACCTTTGATTTGTGCGCCCTTAAATATTAATGATTTCATTTAAATACATTATTTAATGTGCCTTCATTAAGATACGAGTATTAGCATTATAAAGGGTGCAAATAGACCCTTAACCAAGCCGAAAGCCACTTGTTCTCTCCGCTATTGTGATTATTTTTTTGTTCTAGACCATACCTGGGAATCTTCTAGTTACCGAGTTATAGGGGGTCAAAGTTCCAACTTTTTCACAAGTTTTTTTTTAAATGCAAATTTTTAAGGTTATAACTTTACTTAAAATACCCCCATGACCCGTTTACTATTCAATGCGTCCATAAGCACAATGTTTTGAATACGTTACATCGAGTTTTACCGTAAAAGGTCATTTTTCACCCCAAAAAAAAGTCGTTTCCCAGCAATAATTTTTGTGTATAGTTACTTAGTTTGATGTACAGAATGCTTGGTTAACGGCTTCGTGAAGGGTCCGTTTACACCCTGTAGAAGGAAACAAACGGTGAATGTTAGCAGGTAGGTAGTTTCTGCCTTCTCTCATGGGAAAAAAAATTGCGGTTATACATGTGTGTATATCAACATTATTTTGCTAGTTTATTTTATAAGTCGGCAATTTTGGGGTTAATTTTTTTTAGTACAAAGTAGGTAAGTATTTTTCAGAATGCATGTTAATCACCACAGATTAAAATAATAATATTTCGAACCTATTAGGTTTTCTATAGTCGAAGAATAAATCGAATATATGATCCATAAAATATTCTGATTCCGGGTCTCGTCTGAAATAATAACAAAACAAAAATAAGGAAACAAAGACGAAAATTGCAAATTGTTAGAATCAGTACCTACCCGAAATAAGATTAAAGGTACAACTAGATAGCGGTGGACGTTGATAGACAACAACTGTTCAGATCGAACGCCAAAGTTCGTTCACGGTTCGAACTGAGATTCACTTCTGAGATCTACAAAAACTAAACAAAATAAAAAAATGTCAAACTAAGTTAAGATATACTTACACAGTAGCATGCAGCGCACAAACGGCGGCGGTGAGAGCGGTGACACAGAGTAGCATGAGAGTCAGAGGGACCAGGACTGCCGCCGTCAGGAGCTTGCCGTAACTGCGCGACGGGAGGGAATCCTGAAAGAGCGACATAATATGCTTAAAAACGGTATGAATATTCAAAAGAATAAGATATAGTAGTTATAGTGATGGCCCAGAGGTTAAGGCCTCGCCTCTCATGCATGAGGTTGTGGGTTCAAATCCGGGCAATCCGGATGACTTTTTCAATTCATATGTACTTTCTAAGTTTATCTTGGACATCACAGACATCGGTGAAGGAAAACATCGTGAGGAAACCTGGCCCTGCAGTCTCGACATTAGATAACGACAAAAATCGGTCGTTAAGTGTAATCGATGTCAAATTTCTTTAATAGATTTTCAACCTTATCGTTTCGAAATAAAGTAGAAAATCCATTTAAGGAATTTGACAACGATATGACTTAGCGACCGATTTTTGTCGCTATCTAATGTCGAGACTGCAGGGCCTGGACTTATAATTAATATAAGTCTGAAATCGCCAACCCGTCTTGAGCAAGCGTGGTGATCAATGCTCGTGCCTTCTCTGTATGAGAAGAGGCCTTTGCCCAGCAGTGGGACAGTAACAGGCTGGTATTATATTATATTATTATAGTTACAAAAAATCACATATTACCTATTTGTTTTTGGACAAATCTACAAAATGTCAGTTCAAATAAATAGAATCAAACACCAGTATTTAGGTACGGTCAGCAACAAAGGTCCAATAAGAACATCAAAATTTAAACATCATCAAAATTGACATCAAATAATTTTCAACGTTGCTGACCACACCTAATGATAGTGTGCTGAATGAACACAAATAAAACACACATTCAATTTTTTGTATTCCTTTACGACTGACTGAACGATTGCTCGCTTACCTTATTAGGAGCAGTCCAAGCATCCCTGGTGTCTAAGGCCTTGAAGGATTTGGCAGATTTGCTGGTATTAGGGACCTCTGTCAAGTACTCTAGGTGTTGAGTCGAACGCTCCTTGTAGATGGTGTTGTACTGGAAATAGGGGAGAACGATTTAAAATAACTATTAAAGAGTATAATGGATAGTAACCAAAAGTGGTAAATTTGAAAGAAACTTTTTCACCTTGGGGGACCTATGTAAAGTTCTGTAATTAATCATCTTATATGGTGTCGACAAATAGATAAAGTTTAGAACAAAGTAATGCTTTAAGGCCAATTTATCCGCGAACAATTACACCAAAATCAAAATATTTTATTTCACATAGGCCCAGATGGAAACTTATAAAACGTCCACAAAAAGGCTCACGGTTCGGGTTGGTCGTTTCTTATGGAGAAGAACCGGCAAGAAACTCCATGGTTACTCTTTTCAAATCATTTGGTATTACAATATTATCATGGTTACCAGACACCTCCATGAAGCACCTTTGTAAACCTTCTTAAAGACTAAGGTCTATTCCATGAAGACTGCATAAAAAAATTATAACTAAAACGATGCCACTGATCCACCAATTCAAAACTGAAGTTTTGTTAGACTAACATCTTTGAAGGATAACTCAATACTTATACTGATTTCCAGTTAACAATTTATGTCCATAGGAGGTGGAGGCACAGGGTTTTAAGTTCCTCGATTGGAAACGAACGATCCTCCGTTAGCCCCTGTTGAAAAACCGACTGCAAGGATAGTCTTGATTGCAACCATCCTATGGTATAAACTTACCAGCTCAAAGCTACACCAGTCCAGAGTTAACCCAGCATCTCTGAAGAGTCTCTCGACAGTAGTCCTCTTATACTCGCGAGGACAGCTTGGCAGACGAGACAGAGGGCGTACTTCTTCGCGCAGCCTCTTCAGCTCCAAGGAGAACGGCATGGTACTGCCGAGGCGGACTACCAACCTGGAAAGAAGAAGGAAAATAAGCATTTTACTCAACACAGACATACTGTGGTGTTTCCTAAAAGTCCTCTTTAGTTCTTAAAATTTGGATTAATGCAGCTCTACCATTTTTCTTATCCTATACTGTATCCGTGTTGGACTAAGGTTTCCCCTAAATTCTTCCTGGTGCTCTTATCTTGTCTTCAAAGTACCCACCCTTCTCCATCACTCGGCTTCAAAGGCAGTCGCGCTCCCAGATCGATGGCAGACGCCAGGAAGGTCGCGTACAGATCACCACTACTCTCCGTCCAGAGCTTCGTCCGCAAGATGTCCTTCAAACGAGTCATCCTGAAAGAAGAGAAAAATAGGTCTTAAAAAAAGTTTATCGGATCAAATTGAAAACTAAAAACCTGAGAAAGATGGAAATACACTAAGACCCCCATACTCGCCTCTTTCGGTGGGGTAGCGGCCATTTTACCGGAGTTTAATAATAATAATCATTTTATTATCAGGCAACTAAGGCCCATAGATAAAATACATAGAATAATCTTATTCAATAATAAACTAACACATAAAAAATCTTAAGTGTTTAATTGTAGAACATTCAATTGAGAAACATTAATTTTCTTAACTACATTGAAGATATTATCCATCCGGCGATGGCGATATTTTGTGTATCTGGTGAAAAAAAATACAGATGGAATCTAAATGCTTCTTACTTGTGCTCATCCAACAAATCTTCCACATTCAGGTTATCGATCTTGAGCTCGACCTCGTGGCGTGCCATCTTCTCCTTCTGCTGTATGTCCAACGTCAGTAACACCCTCCGCGTCTCATAGTCTTGTCGGTTTAGGCCTATTACTTCGAGCTGAAAGGAAACGCAGACCTGTAGCTTTGTACACTTGACCATCTAGAAAGTTTTCTTTTAATTATTTATCACCTCTGTACACACTAGAACATGTCATTAACATGGGATCTTGAAGACGTCCTATTTTAAAGTTCTTCAGTTCTAGTGTAGGTATTATCTTAGATATCTTCTTAAATTCAAGAATCTCTCAAGTTCAAAAAATTCTCAAATTAAAAAGCTATCATCAATATATTTGTTGGAAGTCGTGTACTGCTGGACAAAGGCCTCTCTTCGATCTGTTCTGGGTCGCCTTGACCACGTTGATGTTCATCGTGCTGCCCATGCTATGCCATCTATTTTTTAGTTACCATTCCAGCTAATTTCCGCTCCAAAGGCTGTCATTTCTTCAAACTACTTGAATATAAGCAAAGCTATGACTTACGGTGAGTGGCCCTCGGCTGCCTCTTGGGGGCGTTCCGAAGATGAACCCTGAGTGGTGTCGGCCGCTATAGATATAGCGAAGCCACGAAGGTAGCTCCGGTTTGCCCAGCATGGACGCGTGGAAGCGGTACTGTTGGTCGAATTCTGAGGAAGAAGAGAAAATGTTCAGAGGGCCACAAAGATGTTATCGTAAGTTTGGGATATACTAGAGAAATCACCATATTGTTGAAAATAAAATATACTTAAACAAAGGTTCCCTCTTTGTTAATTATATTTTATTTTCACCAAAATATTGAAGTGGCAGCAACACTTATCCTAAAGTTCTTTATTATTCACTAAATAAAGACAAAGTTCAACTCAAGATCAACATTTCTTATAATAGACCGTCATAGGTTCCTTCATTCGCATTCAGTAAGTATCAGAAACAAGAAATTAATCGCAGAAGGCTACATAATTAAGTAACTAGTTAGACTCTATCTAGTTAAGGCATGCGCCGTAAGTGCAACGCCCAACAGTCATGGAAAGCTTTAGGTAGAGCCGCCATTTTGTAGAAGCACCAATTTTCAATCCGCATCGAAGTTTTAAACTATTACCTACCGATGGCTAATCATCAAGAAGTCTTGGATAATTTATGCGTATTATCGAATACATATCCTCAAGTCGCAAGAAAATTTTGTTTAAACAAGTTCATCTTTAAAATAATTGTTACGTAATATGAGTTCCGCCGCCCTCCCACAGGTTCACCCCCGCTCACTCCCGGGCAGCGCCCATTTCCCGAAGTCTGAACCGAGATAGACACGACGCATGCCCTAAAAGCCTAGGGCATGCGCCGTAACTGCAATGGGCATCGATCGTTCCGTCATTTTAAGCTTGTGAACGGCATTTTTGATTCATTCAACGTTGTGGCGAAAATGTGAGACAAAGAATCCGTACCCACCCAGTGATTAAGATTTTAATAAAACATTTTTTCTTAAGTAAATTTATACAATTGACCGAGGTTTGAAATAACCCTGATAATTAAAAAGAAATTAGATAAATTAACGACCACAAAAAACTGCACGATTCAATTAAAAACCGGAAGACGAAAATACAAAAAAAAAAAACAAATTTTTCGATGGCGGTCTTTTCGTCTATAAAAAAATAAAAATTATATCCCTACCTGCGACTGGTCAGCTTGCCGACGATAAACGTACACTGAACCACTCATATCAATAATCACAAAACAACCAGCAATAAGTGATCATAAAAGACACAAAGATTAAACGTTACAGACACAAAGATAAGGCATAAATCGAAGCGACACCGGAAGACCGATTGATGGCGCAACAAATCTGTCCAAGCACCACCTCATAAATGCGACTCCTGTTTTCACGCAGGTAAAATCTAGGACATGCGCTCTAGTGCAACAGTTATTGATTTTATAGCATACCTATATCATTTTGATAGATAGTTTGGAGTGGTATGAAGAAGTACTCCCAACTCCCAAGGGAATATGTCGAACAAAGGCTTTTGAATGACTTGATTTTAATTTTATTCTTATATAACACTCACAGTAGAGACATTTTTCTTACTTTCACTACATTTAGGCACAGGTTGTTGCCAAAACGTTTGCCTATATATTTTTACAAGCAAACTTTTAAACGGAAATAGGCAATTTTAATACATTCAAATTGCCTATTTCCGAAATCAAATTGGCGCTCCGCAAGGTAATATCATTTGACCCCCGCTCTTATTTTGTTTGCTTAAATCCAAACATCGTTGGACCTACCAAACGGATTAGGTGTAAAGATACCAATTATATCTTCTCAATTCTCTCAATTCTCAATTCTTTATTGCGTACCATAATGTAAGTAGTTGGTATGGAAACAAATATATTAGTAACAATTATGGACTCTCTCGGGCACAGCATAGATAAAGTAGGAGAGAGGAGGAGAGATCTTAGTAATTGTATATTAGCAAATGTTACCTACCATAACTTCAGTTAATAAGACATAATCACCTTGTGACCATGGACTCCAGTTAAATAGGTGGCGTTAGTTTAACATACGACAATTTGAATGAAAACATTAAAAAGAAAACAAAAATATGGTAATGTTTATTTAAAGAAATATCACTAAAGTGGATTTTTAGGTATCGTTTGCACTGCAAGTGTCTCTTGACTGGGATGCAGGAAATGATCTACGCGACAACTTGCAAAGTGGCTACGCGCCCCGCGCACCACCACGTGGCACTAAGTGAGGCGACTGTAAAGAGTAGCAGACCTTAGCACGAGGAGCCTAAATCGAGTCCACAATAATTGTACTATTCTTAATTATGAAGCTGTTTTCAATAACTTTAACATTATTCAAGAATGTATTCTTTTTATTAACTCCTAAAAATTGCTAGACATAATTATTTTCTGCTCACCCTGTGATGGTCTCTGTATCCGGGAAAATAAATGAAGTGAAGACAGATTTGTTTTTACAGCACTTATCAATAAAAATGCATCGGTAGTATCTTAAACAAAATTTAACATCCGTTAGAGTCAGTCTGCCATTTGAAAGCATCCCTGCATCCCAGTAATATCTTGATAAACTTAACTCATATCAAGATGTTACAATTATCTTCTATCAGAAAAAAACACATACATAAGATGAGCAATTAATTCTGAAAATAGCCATATTAAAAAAAAACACATCCTCAAGTCGAAATTAAAATAATGTTACCCAACACGCCTAGAGTTCCGCCACCCCCCACCCCCGGATTCACCCCAGTTCGCTCCCGGGCAGCGCCTGAAGTTTGATAGTTCATGCGCCGTAGCTGCAATGATGATCGATCGTTCCGCCATTTTGTGTTGTGGACGCCATTTTCGTTTCAACCCACGTTGTGACGAAAATGTTAGAGAAAGAATCCGTACCCATTGTTTAAGATTTTAATAAAATATTTGATCTGAACCCAATTTATTATGAATAAATTGATACTAAAAATGACCAATATTTCAAAAAACACTGACATTTTTATAGATTTTTTTTTAAATAAAATCAGCAGAAAAAAGATACATAAATTAACGACCATAAAAAATTGCATTCAAATAAAACAACTACGATCCAAAAACGATGATCGAGAGAAGAAAAGGGTAAACAAAAAAAATAATCCGTACCTGCGACTGATCAGCTTGCCGACGATAAATATACACTGAACCACTCATATCAATTACCACGAGAACAACCAGAAAAAAAGTGATCGTAAAACACACAAATATTAACCGGTAAAGACACAAAGATAGCTCATAAATCGAAACGTCACCGGAAGGGCAGTTGATAGCGCAACAAGTATGTCCGAGCACAAACTCATAAATGCGACCCCCGTTTTCACGCAGGTAATCTAGGACATGCGCTCTAGTGCAACAGTTATTGATTTCACAGCATACCTATATCATTTTGATAGATAGTTTGGAGTGGGATGAGGAAGTTCTCCCAGCTCCACATGGTAGGTATAGGGCTAACAAAGGCTTTTGATTGATTTGATTTAATTTTTCTTCATAACGCTGAATAGATTATGGGGTTTTTTTCCTACTTTTCCTTCAGATTTGGCACAGAACGTTTTCAAAGCGTATGCCTACATATTTTTTTTAACGTAAATCTGTATTCAAATTGCCTATTTCCGAAACGAAATTGGCGTACCGCAAGGTAATATACTTTGTCCGTTGCTCTTACTTTGTACACCGTAATGAAAGCGTCGGAAGTTCGGAACCTACCAAGGAAAAGTACTTACTGATGAAAATAGACTAGGATGTAAATAAACTGGTAATACCTACATTTTATCTGCCATTCCTAATGAGACACAATTAACGCTTGATTTCATAAAAAATTTTGCCCGTTATATAATAAATGTACTTATTTTCAGACATCGTAATACAACAATGTAATAACAACTTAGTGGAATTGCCAGCACTTAGAAAGTAAAAGTGTTTGTTTACTAAGACTTATTACTCCAATACCAGCATAGGTAGTCGACATAAAAACTCTCTGACACCAGGTTAGACGTCGATAGTCGACGCCGATACGGTTCGAGTATTTTCTGTCTAACCAAAATCACGCAACATTAAATAGTCAATAAATTGTCAAATTAGAGATGCAATAAAAATTAAACAAGTGTACAAAATTGTTTCTATGGTCCAATACAAACTATAAAGGGTGTGAAAGTACTCTTAACGAAGCCGAACACAAAGACTTGTTTTCCCAGTAATTGCGATCATTTTTTTGTTCTAGACCATACCTGGGAACCTTCTAGTTACGGAGATATTGGGGATCAAAGTTCCATTTTTTCACAATTTATTTTAAAATACAATTTTTTAATATATAACTTTACTTTAAATATCTCCACGACCCCCTCGCTATTCAATGCATGCATCAGGACATTGTTTTGAGCGCGTTACATTGAGTCCTACCGTAAAACGTGATTTTTGACCCCCAAAAAAAAAGTCGTTTCCCAGCAATAATCTTTGCGTATAGTTACTTAGTTTTATGTACAGAATGCTTGGTTGCGTGAATGAAGGGTCCGTTAAACCTTGTATTTGAAAAAATAATCTGAACAACTTGCATATTTCCTATTGGCAGGACTCAAGTTTAATGACTTACTTAAGTTAAACGCAATAACCGGCTATATCCTAACTTAATCCCGATACGGTTATTTTATGAAAATTATTAAAGGAAAATGTGTTAATTTATGAATTCTGAAGTTTTACTGAGCGCGTTTCGGATTGTAAGGCATCGTTTACACGAGCGTTCAACGACGGGGTGCGGTAAACAGAGCCAAACGTAGGTACCAACACAACGTGCGAGGCTTCGCGGCCCGTCCCTTTCTACGCGGCACGGGGCAGTGTAAACGACGCCATAAGTGCCGCCACTTGACAAGTCTTGTAAAAGTACAAAACCTGAGCACAAAGAGCCTAAATCGAGACCACTAGAATAATTCTTCTGTTTTCCAAAATAACTTTACATGAAATTTCCTTTAAAAAAAATATCCGACGTATTTAGTTCCTGCTCAGCCTGTGAGTCTCTCTATTCGGAAATAAAAATAAACTTAAGTGTGCAGACGGATCAGTTTTACCAATACTAAACAATAAAAAAGAATAATATGTTGCTGCATCCGTTATAATCCGCCATTTTGAAAACATGGACCGCGCCCCGATTAATATCATGATAAATCTACGAGTATCTAATACCTAGGAAAGCGAATATTCAATCGGAAAAACAAACACATGAGCAATTCATTCAAATAAATAAATAAAAACAATCTACCGCTAGCCATACTATCTGTCCGATATTAGCTTTTGAATCCCGCAATCAAGGTAAACTTGATCTCTTTCCAATCATGACAAAACTAAAAAAAAGTATTAAACAATTAATTTACATCTGTGAACGACGCAATAAAAATCTCCATCAAACCATCCGCCATCTTGAACGCGTCCTTCTACAGCGTCCCTACATTCAATCAAACCATAATAAACAATAATTCCTCACCTTTATGGCCTTTTCACCTCCTATCCACAAAACACTAAAACTAACTACATTTTGGCAAAAGAATTAAAGAAGAAAGTCAACTTAATTTCAAAGACACTTCATAAAAATGTAAATGATGTCTCGCGGTCCGTTTCGCGTCAATCAATAGCAATAAATCACAATATGGATGCCCTAGACTCCCCTTCCACCCAGGTATACTAGGACATGCGCCGTATGCATTTGGTATTGATCCAGACTTCCACCATTTTAATGGACCCCTAATTGCGATGTTAAATTATTCACAATGTGGGAATTTTATGACTGTTGGATAACATTATGAAAATCGTAAGGTACCACTTGAATTAAAATAAAAGCCGTTGATGATCCTCTCTTCAGAATGCAATCTATCCAACTAATAAAGTAATTAAGTATTCGTTTTTCGATTCGTATACGAAAAACGAATTAAGATTTTCCTGAAAATTATTTTTAGCGCCTACTTAGTTAGGTTAATGAACATGAAAAGTTGAAAACAATATGTTAGATAAACAAATTACTTTACAACAAAACAACTGGGAAGTCTAAACGCTGAAATAACTAATAAACCACAACTACGGATAGTAAGTTATAGGAATCAATCAATGTTAACCTACAAGAATAAAATATTATCTCCAAACGACCTAAATCTACAAAAAACTAAAGTCAAGGTCTCTCTGAAACTCTGAAAATCTCCGAAACCCCAACTTGAGGGCGCGTATCGTGGTGACGCCACGCTAAAAGGCGTCCATTACCTGAATCTAAAAATCTGAATAAAAACTATAAAACACTTACCAGACTCAGCACGCCGCCTCGCGAACACACTAACATCAGTAAAGCTCTACATTTTTATTACTTTTCGACCAAAAACTATCAAAAGAAACCAATAAATAATTATTTATTACGTCGCAAGCAAAGGTGTGCAATGTCGAATATGAGTAATGGCCGAATGGGCGATTGAAATACGTTGCAATGGACAGGACACAGGACATGCGCGAAGTTGCAACGGAAGCTAGTTGGCCCAATACAACATAGAACCTTCTCGAACCAATTATATCAAAAGAAATATTGGACCGTTATGTTGGGCCAACATTCACTTCATGTTGGTCAGTATGGAAGTTTCCCGAAAGCTCTACTGGAGCCAATATTCGCACAAACTTTAAACCAATACAACAGATTCGCCAACATGGTCACGTGGGTGGATCAAACTGTTGCTTTCAACTCTCGACCTTTTGATGAAGGTTGATAAAATCACTTTTTATCTGCCGGACGGACGTTGCAAATAATAATAACAGATAAATGACCCTTCTCTCAAAGTCTACACTGAAGTTAGTCCTTTTCGGGAGCACTGGACAAACTTGTAAAGATGAATAAGATTTTGTGTACGAATTGTATGGATTGTAAATTGTATAGACCACGAAACAGTTTGGTCCAGGCCCAGGGGTCACGCTAAACTACGCTCTTGGTAACTGATACAACGTTTTATGTTACAACTACGATATAAAATACTAATTAATAAAAACACAATTGCCTAACGACTAATCAAAGAAACATCTCGACTCAAGAACCGACAAATCTCAAATGGCGCCCAGCGTGGGACCACTCGACACGGGCGGTATGGAAGCAAAACCATACAAAAAATATCTATATTTAACTCCCGGGAAACCTTCTACTCAGAGAGGAAATTTCCTCTCGATTATATAAAGGTGACTTTTATTCACCCTTGGAGTTTTTTCCCTAGCTACAAAAATTATAATTGTGTAGGCTGTGTGTATGGGTGAAATTCCTTATTAATAAGGAATAAGTCTTCGAATTATGTCAGTGATTCGAAAATAGAAAAATAATTAATTGGGATATAATTCAAACTTCCCGTGTAAAAAAAAATAAAGCACTTGAAATTGTTAACAAAATCCGATTCAAAATAAGTAATATTTTTATAATCATTTCACGCAGGCGCAGGTCGTGGGCACAGCTTGTATTAGGTATGTATAACCTAATACAGGTACATCACTAACCCTCCTGTTTCCGACTCAACAAGATACTCTAATAGGATTACAAGTAGGTATACAACCTACTTACTTGACAAGAAGGGTAAATAGGTATCTCGACCCATGTGCCGCATATTTTTCCTCTTTTCGTGATTGTAATTTTTAGAGCGTTCTTTTATTTCTTTTGTCAAATTTTGTGATAGGAAGGTAACCCGCGATATTAGTTTTTTTAATATTCATTTTCTTATTTTTATGCAATTTGCAGGTGTCAGGTTGTATGTTGATTAAAATATGATTCGCGATCGTAACAAATATGGCTTTACAGAGAATCATTAAAATCATCAATACAACCCTCTAAATTCATTTATTCGCTTTGAAAAACCTTTTCATGAAATAGTCATTTAATGGGCTACCGTGGCGCTTCCACCTTAAGCTGAAACGCACTTTAAGTATCATTGATCAGGAAAACATCGAAAGGAACAAACAAAATACTGTCGACCCACATTTTACCAGTTATGTTGAAGGCCCATATAAAGGGGGCGAGCCTATTGCCAGTAACCGGGCATTAATCCAGACTCCGGTCTACTGAGAAATTCCTGACGGAAAAAACCCAAATATACTTTGCCCGACCCGGAAATCGAACCCCTTACCCCTCAGCACCCTTTGGAGCTTTTTGTCAACACTATTACAAACATAAATCTCACATATTTGGATACCTATATGGATGCGGATTTCCCCGTGTTATCCCACTTAACAGAAACATCCTGTATAATTCCGTTCTAGATTTTTATGTTTTTATCGTCACTAAAATATTCTTTTCGATAGGGAATCGCACCCATGTCCCGTGGAAGCCAATATTGCAGCCATCTACACCCACATAAGTGTCCATGGAGTTTCTTACCCATTCTTCTCCAGAGAGACCTACGCTTTGGATTGGGGATCCAGTCCTTAACATAGTGTCTCACAGTTATTATGCCTTGTGACTGAACTGTTGCTTCATCTTTCAGTTCAAAAGTGTATGTTTTTAAGTTTGCGTGTAGCAGATGTAGGGGGTAATCTTCGGAACTAAGTAATGATGCATCATCATCATCATTTTCTTGCCCTTATCCCAATTTATTTGAAGTCGGCACAGCATGTCTTCTTCTTCCATACTTCAGACACCCCCTTTCTTGCCATATCATCCTTCACACAGTCCATCCATCGTTTTTTTGGTCGTCCTCTACTCTTATACCCCCATCCACATTTATATTCCGAAAATTCTATAAGAATGGGAAGCTACCTTATCCCTGTGTGTCATAGGCTATATTTAAAACGATCCCTTGGGATAATTTACGACCATAACTCGAGCGAAACCGCGTGTAAAATTGAGTTTGAAATAAATGCTTTTAGCCTGGGCAATGAATGATTGTGGTTGGAAAAGTTGAAAGCAGAAAATCTGACTTATGAACTTTGTTTGGACTAGTTAGAAGATAAACATAATAAAAGTCCTGACCCCTCCGAGGTGAGCCCGAGGGATGGGGGGGCAAAGAAGGTCCTGTTTTTTGGTTTTTTGCTTATATCTCCAAAACGATGCATCGTATTAAATTTTGTTGTACTACATAATAAAACATCATAAAATTCTCTACAACGTTGCTTTTCAAATTTTTTATCTATCTCTTATCGTTGAATTGGTATGAGCTCCGAAAAACGAACAATTTTTAAAAATTTGTCCAATTCTCTGTCCCGTTCGTCTTCGTTTTTGGCTTGCATCTCGAAAACGGTGTGTCGCACGAATACTTGTTGTACTACACAATGAAATCTGATAAAATTCTCTACCTACAACTTTGCTATTTTTTTTTTTTCTCGTTTTTTTTTTTTTGGAGATTGATAAAAAGTTTGACAAACAAAGTTGTAGAGAATTTTATGAGGTTTTATTATGTAGTACAACAAAATTTTATACGACGCATCGTTTTCGAGATATAAGCAAAAAACCAAAAAACGGGACCTTCTTTGCCCCCCCATCTCTCGGGCTCACCACGGAGGGGTCAGGACTTTTAATATGTTTATCTTCTAACTAGTCCAAACAAAGTTCATAAGTCAGATTTTCTGCTTTCGACTTTTCCAACCACATACCCCTTTTGAGCACTCATTTACCAGACTATTTGGGTTTTTTAATAAAGTAGTCGCTGTATGAAAAAAAACTATCCCTTGTGCTTTTGTGTTGTCTCTCAATGTCACCGAGGGGCTTGTTGCTAAGTAATAACAGCACGTGTCGTAGGTCAAGGTTAAGCAACGGTTGCCGAGGTCGGTCCTTGAATGAGTGACCGTTTATAATATTATCCACTGGGACCCCTCTGAGCGTAAAACCAGTACCGATTGTCATTTGTAGATCTTTAATATTTAGTCCTTTATTTATTTCTGTACATATATAATTACATTTTTAAATATTCCTTAGAAAAAACAATATAAAAAACATTAAAAAATATAAAAAATTGTAGCCCACCGGTATCGGGAACAGGGTCCAAGCTACCGGCGGTCAGGGCTCCAGAGAGAGGAACCTCCTAACAATACGAGCCGTGTCCAGGAGTACCGCTTTCTGAATCAAGCCCTTGATCCAGCTGCCTAACGAGAGCCTCCTCAGATGTTGGTCGAAGCTCTTGGCAATTAAGCCATGGGCTGATACAACTATCGGCACAATGATCGCTGAGTCCACATCCCACAAGTCGACAACCTCGTGAGCCAAATCAAGATACTTGATTTGCTTATCTTTCTCGGCTTTCACGAGGTTCTCATCATGTGGGACCGTTATGTCAACAATCATTGCGCGCCGCTCTGATCGATCCACCACCACTATATCAGGCTTATTGGCTACAATAGTCCTGTCAGTGATGATGGATCGATCCCAGTACAATGTGACACAGCCATTTTCGAGAACTGGGTCGGGCACATACTTATAGTACGGCACTTCCGATTCCACAAGGTTGTATTTCAGAGCAAGTTGCTGATGAATAATCCTGGCTACAAGGTTGTGTCTATGCAAGTACTCTCCGTTAGCCAGACGAGAACACCCGGAGATAATGTGACGGATTGATTCGCCTGGACGGTGGCATGCCCGACATATGTCAACCGTACCGTCCTTCACAATAAATCTCCGGTAGTTATTCGTCATCATAACTTCATCCATAATTGCACAGACAAAGCCTTCGGTTTCTCCAAAGAGTTCCCCGGAACGTAGCCAGGCTACGGACGCTGATATGTCTACATCGGGCCCATGCAGGGCCCGGAAAAAGCGTCCGTGAAGCTCCTTACTCTGCCATACTTCCCTGCGGTCGTTAGTATCAAGCACTACTGGTTTGCGCCAATTCTCTTTAGCCAAGGAGAGAGGGGTGAGGCCCTTGTCCACCGCGACTACATCTCGATGCATACCCACGTCGGTTTCTAGGAAATATTCCCTAAGACTGCATATCTCGCGATTGTGGAGAGTCTTAGCGTTTAAAAAGCCTTAATATTTAGTCCTTATTGTTAGTCAAAGGCATTGAACAGAAGTCCGAAAGTCGGGCAACCAGTGTTACGAACCCAGGAATCGAACCCAGGACCTCTTGCTCAGCAGCCGCCCTTGCGACCACTAGTTCAACGAGGCAGTTGGTTGAAACTAGTTTTAATTAATGCTTGATTCTTGATTAACATTCTGTAATACAGGCTTAGTGTCGGCGCGTAGAAATTCGTTGTCAAATAAACGCACCCTTACCCTCGCCCTACATGCGCACACTCACATTCAACTAAGGCATCGTGCAAGTGGCAGCGTTTTCAACCTATTGCTTAGTAACCAACACCGCATTGAGTACGGTCAGGTGCGTACCTACTTCATCTCGTGCCACTCGCATGAGGCATCAGTAAGAGCGGGGTTAGAATGCTAGCTGTAGGTATGCTTCTTTAATACACAGTACACACATACAAGGGTCTCTCGCTACGACACTAATGATTAGCAATCGTCACATTTCAGCGCTATTCAAACACCTCCAGTCCGCAAACTCTTTGAAAAATGACGTTGGACGAAATTTTGCGTGGTTGGTGAGTGGTCGAGATTTGGCATTTGGGATTTCGCCCGGCAATGTAGCGAGATCTCGATTTCAAGATTTTCTTCCTAGGTGATTGTATCTCGAAAAATGAATCGAGTCCCAGATTGCTTTCTCTAGCGGCGAACTGTATGTTCCTAAAGTGCCGAAACATTCACACTAAACATGTTGGAATCTCTCTTTTTCCTCTTCTTTTAATTGAAATAATTGATCCCATGCAGGTTTTTATGCGAATGTCTCGTCAATGGAAACGCACGGTCGGTGGTCAGTGCGATTACCATTAATACTTGTGCATACAAACTAACCTTGATACGTCCAATTAAACAGATTAGGACTTATAGGTATGGCGAACATCTCAGTCTCAACGGCATGGTGCAAATGTGCCACGGTTGCCGACGCTACCACTGCAGCTGCCAGCAACAATGTACATTGTATGTACATCTTGGAGGCTGAAAAGGTAATGGATTTAGTTAATACGAAGGCATAAGGAGATAGTATAAATATGGGATCATGGAGGTGCAATAAAATTGAGGAGCTCGTGGCTAAATATTATTATTTAGCCACGAGCTCCTCAATTTTATTACACGGCTTAATCTAATGATAGACCCGAGCGGCTGTTATCAGCCGCTCGGGTCTATCATTAGATTAAGCCGTGCTTGCCTAGATTGGTCTGTGGACGGGTGACCACCCATTACATACCGAGTTTCCTCCGTGCCTCGGAAAGCACGTAAAACGGTTGGTCCCGTGTGTCATTTATAGATCTTTGACAGTCGTTACAGGTAGTCAGAGGCCGAAAAAGTCTGGCAACCAGTCTTACCAACGGGTATCGTATTACCCAGTACTAACTGGGATGTGGAGGTCAGATAGGCATTCGCTCCATGTAAAATACTGGTATTCAGCTGTATCCGGTTAGACTGGAAGCCGACCCCAACATAGTTGGGAAAAGGCTAGGCAGATGATGTTGGAGGTGCAATAAAAAGAAGTCCTATATCGCAGCATCTTTCAGAGCAGCGGAATAAATTCAACCTGTGGTGACCCTGTAACCTTGTGTAGTTTAAATTATTTCATCACCACTGTTCTCAAAACGGTGAAGGAAAACAACGTGAGAGAAATGGTGTTTCCTAGTACTAAAATACAGGGTGTAAACAGACCCTTCACGAAGCTGTCAACTAAGCATTCTGTACATCAAACTAAGTAACTCTACGCGAAAATTATTGCTGGGAAACGACTTTTTTTTTTGGTGTGAAAAATCACGTTTCACGGTAAAACTCAATGTTACGCACTCAAAATTTAGTGCTGATGGATGCTTTGAATAGTTAATGGGTCATGGAGTTAATTAAAATAAAGTTAGAATCTTAAAAAGTGGTTTTAAAAAAAAAAACATGTGAAAAAATTGGAACTTTGACCTTCAATATCTCTAGAACCTGTGGTTTCCCAGGTATTGTCTAGAAGAAAAAAACGATCCCAATGATGGGCAGAATATGTGGTTTTCGTTTTCGTTAAGGGTCTTTTTACACCCTTTATCTAAGGCATATGACATCCGCCAACCCGCACTGGGCTCACGTTGTGGATTGCGTTACTCTTTCTCTTACTAAAGGAGGCCTGTGGTCCGGCTGTGGAAATGGATAGTTGATTCGTTGATGACTCTGCCCTGAAGTGTAAATATGCTGTCTACTATGGGACCTTTAATATCGTCTCGTGAGTGTCCTGTTGTTTGTTCATCACAGGAGCTGATGGACGTTACTGAAGGCGCCAAACTCTTGGCTCTGTACTGGGCCGACACAATTTTAGATTGCCATCGAAACGCTAAGAAGAAGTATTTGATTGTGCTATAATCATAGGCCCATATGGTGCAATTAAAGGGGACTCCTACTTCCTAAATCGTAGAGTCTTTTCAATGAGTCTGATAAAGGGAACTGCCGACTTGCAAATCGTGATGTTATGTTTTAGGACAGATATTCAAACGCTAAGAAGAAGTATTTGATTGTGCTATAATCATAGGCCCATATGGTGCAATTAAAGGGGACTCCTACTTCCTAAATCGTAGAGTCTTTTCAATGAGTCTGATAAAGGGAACTGCCGACTGGCAAATCGTGATGTTATGTTTTAGGACAGATATTCAAACGCTAAGAAGAAGTATTTGATTGTGCTATAATCATAGGCCCATATGGTGCAATTAAAGGGGACTCCTACTTCCTAAATCGTAGAGTCTTTTCAATGAGTCTGATAAAGGGAACTGCCGACTGGCAAATCGTGATGTTATGTTTTAGGACAGATATTCAAACGCTAAGAAGAAGTATTTGATTGTGCTATAATCATAGGCCCATATGGTGCAATTAAAGGGGACTCCTACTTCCTAAATCGTAGAGTCTTTTCAATGAGTCTGATAAAGGGAACTGCCGACTGGCAAATCGTGATGTTATGTTTTAGGACAGATATTCAAACGCTAAGAAGAAGTATTTGATTGTGCTATAATCATAGGCCCATATGGTGCAATTAAAGGGGACTCCTACTTCCTAAATCGTAGAGTCTTTTCAATGAGTCTGATAAAGGGAACTGCCGACTGGCAAATCGTGATGTTATGTTTTAGGACAGATATTCAAACGCTAAGAAGAAGTATTTGATTGTGCTATAATCATAGGCCCATATGGTGCAATTAAAGGGGACCCCTACTTCCTGGATCGTAGAGTCAGTTCAATGAGACTGTGCAAGACAAAGGAAGTGCCGACCGACACATCGTGATGCTATGTTCTAGGACAAAAATTCAGTAGCACGAACAACGCTGGCTATATGTGAAAGGTGGAGAAAATAGTCTCATCTTGGAAGCGCAAATTAGGGGAGTCCTGACCCCAGCTGTGTACAACTATAGGCAAAGCTGAAGTTCATTGTCGCCCAATAGTAAAGGTGCTGTAGTTAGGGCAACACCTTCGGACTAATGCTTTCTTTGTCAGGTAAAATATTTGTGAAAAGCTTATACGGCTAATTTACATTGTTAGTTGCCAGTGAGGTGAGTTCCAAACTAGAACGTTAGTCAATACTTTGGGGCTCTTGTAAGTTGCTTATACCTGCTTATTTATAATGCTCCACACTTCCTACAGGTACCAACCTGCCCCTCCGTGACTTTTACAAGGGCCCTACCCTAGTCACATCGGTAGCCTAGTAACTGACACCCTACCCTTCTTTTGAAGCTTCATTATCAAGCTTAAATGGGGTCTTCGAGGCCGGTATATTTGATGAATAGTGCTGTGTAGCGACTGACTAATCTATTTAAAAAGAACTCTTGATCGGAGATGTAAAAGATAAATGATGAGAATGTCCTTGTGGGTTTTAAAAATAGGTATTATTTTAAGTATGTCTGGAAAGCTACAGTAGTTTATTATTATTTTTAAGGTCGTTAAGATGTTGTCAGACAAATCTTAAGTGTTATCAGCTTAACAATCCTTGTAAATCATTTAAAATCAAGATAACAGGTAGGTAATGATAAAAAAAAACTAGTTCCCAAGAAGAGAAGAAACGAGCGAACAGAAAAAAAAAAAAAAAAAAAAAACTCACTTGACTATATTTCGCAATTAACTGGAAATAATTTAAAATAATGGAAAGCACATCCTTCATTTATCTATGGTGTGATTCACTGTTCTAAAAACAAATGAATAAAAAATACCAGTGTCACCCAGAAACACCGTACATAAATTTCGGTTTTATTATTTGTTTACCAACAAAACCATTCCTAATTAACATTTTTCACAACCTCGTGGCCAAAGCGGCATCAAGGCGAAATTCCTAACATTCCAGCATGAAACGAAAATTTACCCGATCGAAGAAAAATCCGCAATAAATCACACAAATGATTTAAATTCCACTTACCTACTCTTTACCGGGTCGCCATAGCACTGATTTAAGGAATAAACCCGACCTAAATTCACGCGAATAGAAACAATAATCGATTTCTATTTTAGCCGTTTACATTGAGCGCCGACGGAACATAGTTCGCATGTGCGACGGGAAGGAACGCCCCGAAAACATACAGAGCTGAATTGTGGAAAATCGGGCACGCGGGAAATATAATTCAAAAAAGAGCGCGAAAACTTTTGTGTCACGCTCTCGTTAACTGTACGTGGATATTATTAATTATAATAAAATGTTCAGAAAAGAAACAAAAAAAAGACTAGTGACACCACTAATTAATTGACATATTTTTCGAAACGCGATTCTGCCGTTGATTTTGTATGGCAATAGCAACCTGTGACGTCACTAATTCTAAATTCAATTCCGAGGTACTGTCTATAACTTTCTCAAGTCAAATTAACAAATATGTTCCTGACAGTGTCGCGATAGTCAAAAATATTGTTATGCCATGCGTTTAGTATTTGTTGAAAATATTAAATCAACAGGTCCGTATACAATGGCATGAAAATACTGAGTACTTCATTAAAACATTTTGCTGTGTAAATTATCAACGACTGCGATGCGTCGCAAGGTGACAAATTATTAGAGAAGCGTGGGTATGTCTTATTATAAATTTAACAACACACGGTGTGTTAAAATAAAAATACAATTTCTTAATTTTCGCCGTCACAACTTACGCATTTCTTGACCTCTCGGGTTTAAATACAGTCTTCCCATATTTATTTACGCAAATACGGCCCTGAAAGTAGGCGTGACGTAAAACTAGCATCGACGTCATTGGTGCAACAGCCGACTAAATTCAAAAGGTCTCATAGTTCAAAAGTTTCGTTCCGTTCTACGATCCTCACGCAAGCAGGTCTCCCAGAAAGTCAGATTTAAATTGTTTATTCAATATTTTATCATGGAATTTTAATATAAATATAACATTTGTAATTGATTTCTAATTTTTATCAATATTTCGGTTGGGATTTTGTAAAACGTTTATTGCTTTTGGACGAAAATTGTAAACATCGTAAATTATTCGGGTTGTTGCTGTTTATACGTGCAAATGTGAGCGTAAAAAATGTCATTCATTCATACAAATGTCAGAAAGGGCTGGGGCGACTCGGGCGATTTTACTACTTTGTACAAAATCTTCTGTTTTTGACGGGGAAACGTATTATTTAAACATAATAATGTAAAGAACAGTATTCTTAGATAAGGCGTGTTCGCGCCAAATTAAAGAAACAGTGGTAAAACTTACGTTGTGTTGTAAATAACCTCGTTTGTGTTAAAGGATTTGTTTTCTATTAAAAAACTCTTCAGGAACATGTTGAAGTTCAAAAAAATGGGTTCGGATAAAGTGCCACTGCTGCTTGTGACCGCCAACGTCGGATCTATTTTCGAAGATGTGAGTATTATGTATAAAATCGATGTTTTTTGTTCTAACAGTTTTCTATAGATTGGTGACAAGGAATGTAATTATGTTGTTAATTCAATTAAATTGTAGCGCGCGATGTAATGGTGAGATAACTGTTCTAATTTTAAAACAATGGACTTCATGCATACAATGCTGGCTGATCTGTTGTGCCTGCAAAGAGGTTTTTCAGGGGAGTTTATATTTTTTAATTTACCCACTTAACTTTTGAGCACAGAGATTTTAACACATCACAACATTTAATATTAGGTTTTTTTTTAAATTATTGACAGTCTTTTATTCAGATTTCAATAGTAACCATTTAAAAAAAATTCTTCATAATAAAATACAGCCGTACAACAATTCATGAGGTTAGCAATCAACCTCATAAACTGTTCCAATAGCCTATTGTAAGTAAGTAAGTACCTATGTATTAAAAATAGCCAGACACAATTTTTAACTCAGAGTCAAGTGAGTCATTACCACACGACAATAGATAAACAATATAAACATACATTTTAGGTTGACGGAGAACATTTTTCATCATGTTACATGTTAATATAATCAGATTACATGTAGCGGGTGTGATAAAACAGTATTAAAATTAATGAGATTTTGTTTTTATTTTGTGACACCTCACTTGTATACGGTCTACATTCCACACAATTTTTTTTTCAATATTACCGTAGTAACAAGAAGCCCCCAAGCCTGACCAACAGGCTTGCCAAGGAGTATTGCGTTAGCCAGTAGCTGGGCTGCAGATGTCATGAAGGCTGTTACTCCATGTAAAATTATCATATTAGACTGGAAGCGGACCCAATGTGGTTGTGAAAAAGCTATTACAAAGAGAAACAAAAGAATAAAACCACATTCTTTTGAAAACCCATGTCTTTAAAACCTGTCTTTATCACAGTCTGGTCATGTTATTACGTTCATGAACATTTGTTTGTTTGTCTTTTTTCAGGCTATTTTTATTGTTCAGTAAAACATATAAAATAAACAATACTTACATATAAAATAAACAAGGACAATGTAAATTTTAAGTGGTTATCCTTATTCTTAAGTTCATTATTAATTTTTATTGAAAACAAAGGATAAAACATGCCTATTGTGTTTGTTATTATCAACTAGTTTATGTGTAATAGACATTTAAACGTTGTTCAATGCAATCCAGTTTGTGAATCAAGTTTGTGGTCACTAAGAAAAAAATTAGACTGTCAACAAAACCGTTGGTCATTTAGGATTTTTATATGTATAAATGCAGAATAAAATTCTGAAGTCTGCAGCAGAATAGTGATTATTGCATTGAGCATAATACAGATTCGGCTGTGTCTCACTTCTGGGACACGGACCTCTGTAAGCAGGAGCGGGCCATAATCGTCCTTGCAAGCACAGTGTAGGTTACTACTAACCAGTCATCGCCTTAGACCTTTTTGTTTAGTAAATGAATGGATATTTTTAAAACTTTAAATATGTCCCCATGAGTCGGAAACAGACCCACAATCTTTGTAGCATCATCATATTGGCAATTTTTAAGGGTGTCGATACAGACCACCATAATGCACAAATGCTTATAGTGTTGCCTAAGGGGCGCTATGGAACGAGAACTTAAAAAAAAAAAAAAACGGAAATCTAATTTTTAAGCAATTTTTTTTTAATTTCTTTCCTTAGTGCCCCTAAGTGTATACTCCAACTCCTACACATCCGTCCGTAAAACGACCCACTCACCCCAAAACTTTCTCCTTGCAGCATTATCGTAATACCGCGTAAAATATTCAGTTGTCCCATACAAAATTTGAATATCTACTTAATTAACCTAAAAGTGTGGACCAGCAAAATTTTTTTCTATGATTTAGATACTGGTTCCATGAACAAAATAAGTCTGCTTTAAAAATGTATCGATACATTCTGTTTTTGTGTTGCTTGTTTGTTTTTTAAATTCACAACATTATATTAGCTGTTTACGCAATTATTTATTTGTACGCCATTGCAAACAGCTCAGATAACAAAAATTGAATTCAGTTTACAAGGACAGATTTTATTAATCCTATGCTATGAATGCCTTTTACAATCTCGTAATAATACCTTTTTTCTGCACACTAAAAGAAGTAAACTGATGAGATGACTGATGAAAAGTTGATGACAAGTTGATGACTGTAAAAACTGAATATTTTACTTTAACAAAATCTTAAATTCGCTCATCATCATCATCCAATGCCCGACTTCACACACTGCAGGCCTCCTCTTTGCTTGTACCAATCTCTACGTTCCTGTGCTTACCAGATCCAGGATTAAGCTGCGATGGCCACGTCGTTTGCCCATCTCGTTCCGGGACCACTGACACTTCTCTTCTTCTAAAATCACTCTGTGTCAATGTACAGCATAGTCTTCATCATCTGCCTGCCTTTTCTTTCGCTCCAGCTTCCTCTCCGCTTCCAGTCTAACCGAATTCAGCTGAATACCAGTATTTTACTTGGAGCGACTGCCTATCTGACCTCCACAACCCACTTAGTTTGTGGTTGTCTGACTTTCGGGTCACTGCCTACCACAACGACAACTGTCAAAGATCTACAAATGGCATCTGGAACCAACGGCTTAACGTGCGGTCATCGACAGACCATCTTACGCAAACGCGGCTTAACTTAGAGACCGAACCCAGCGGCTGTTAATATTTAGCCTCGAGCTCCTCATATACAGCACTTCTCCGTCTAAAATCTTGAAATGAGTTCAAGACTTTTTTGAAAATGGGATGAATTATCAAAAAAGTCTTGAACTCATTTTCGCAAAGTGTGCGTAAGGAACGGTTGTGAAAAATTGGATGAAAATTTGAAGAATATAAATAATAAAATCTTTATTAACAAGTGATTGTTCAAACATCATTGTAGCTCCCTGGCTGTACTAGGATTTCCTGTATCACAAGATCCAGATTAAGAAGAAGAAACGATAATTGATAAAAGTGTAATAAACGTCTTGTTTAGTGTTTATTTATTCTTTGAATAATTATTTCGGCGGACATAATAGCATACGGAGTTTCCTTGAAAATAATTTGGCTAATTCCTTGAACATATTTTGGAGTTCCTGCTATTTCCAAGTTAACGTTACAGTCCTATTTCTCTTTAATATATGAACATATACAACTTGTTAGTGCTATTATCTGTAGCTTTGAAGTTATTGTCTTTTCTTTTTCCTTTTATTGAAACATCGTGTAACGTGACGACTGCTTAACAACAACCATACAAGCTGCATCATCGCATAACATCAGTCCAGTTGCGACCAAATGCAAGCCTATTAAGTATAAAAAAAAACATTAATATTTAAAACTCAAGGATCAGAAACAATTATCATAATAGCATAGACAATTATCCTTAAATGATGACTATCAAATACGACCTTATGCAAAAATAACAAATTTTCATAATTTAATGGCATTTTTATCGTGAAGTCAATAAACAGTGCAAAGCAGGAAGGTTCGTCTTTAAAAGGAAAAATAATACTTTAACAGTCTGTATGCATCCTGTTAGTTTGTTTTGTTATTCATAAATGAGAAAAAGCTAGTGTCTCAAAAAAAGTTACCGCGTTTTTCCCACATTCCAAATTTCCAATTTAAAATTCGATTGTGTTTTGTTATTGAACACACCTATTTTAAAATTCGAATGCATAGCTTCAGCAAGCTAGAAATAATACCAGTCTGTTGTAGTGGTGGTTAATAATATATCATACTAGCTTTTGCCCGCGGCTTCGCTCGCGTTAATTTAGAATTTGACAATCAATTCGGATTGTACTCTGCTTGTAATAATATAATTCAATCACGATTCGAAAGACACGTGGCACCATCTATTATCATAAGAACGTTATTGTTGTTTTCCTCGGGAACAGTGCTTTTTTTCGGGATGAAAGGTGCCCTATGCCCGTTTCTGTACACAACTTATTTGCAAAAAATCAGGATAATCGGTTCAGTGGTTTAGGCGTGAAAAGGTAACAAACAAACAAACTTTTGCAAAATAACATGACATAATATCATAAAGCAAATGCTATCGTGACTCTCACTTGTTACCATTTGCTTTACATCGCAATCTCTGTCTTTGTACGACGCGCATCGCAAAATCGCAAGCGCAAGTAGCAAAGTACCAAGCAAGCAGGGGTCTGCGTAATCGTTTTATGTACGGCGTGCGAATTCATACATAAATGCTATTTTGCTTCGCGCTTTTTTAGCACAAACAGCAGTAAATAAACAGTGACAGGACACGCAATATTGGAGGAGCTCGTGGCTAAATAATAACAGCCGCTCGGGTCAATATTAAGGTAAAGCCGCGCTTGCCTAGGTTGATCCGTGGATGGGTGACCGTCCATTACATACCGAGTTTCCTCCGTGCCTCGGAAAGCACGTTCAGTCGTTGGTCCCGGCTGTCATTTGTGGATCTTTGATAATCGTTACAGGAAGTCAGTGGCCCCAAAGTCTGACAACCAGTCTTACCAAGGGGTAGCGTATTACCCAGTACTAACTGGGTTGTGGAGGTCAGATAGGCAGTCGCTCCATGTAAAATACTGCTATTCAGTTGTATCCGGTTAGACTGGAAGCCGACCCCAATATAATTGGGAAAAGGCTAGGCATGTGATGATGAGGACACGCAATATTGATTGCCTGTAAACCGATAATTGTGTAAATAAGGACGATTGATTGAGTGAGATATTTTGTTGTAAAATAATACTTAATCAATTATAGACAGTCCTAAGAAAGTATGAAGTGGAAAGTATGAAGGAAAATTAATTGTTTTTTTTTTGTTTATTGTTACGTTTTATCGTAATAAATTCATAAACGCGATGTAACATTCTTATAAAACACGCTGTCAGTTAACAGTCACCGCGCTTAGTTAATTCGCGCCCGCCCGTTTGGCCGTAACAGGTACGTACGCATATAAAAAAGCATGCTCTAATAAAGCATATAAAATAGCTTGTTTAAAATATAAAGCATATATTATATATCATTAAGCAAGTGATTGCCAAATAGCAACTTTTAGCACTACTAGTCTGCTACTGTCACACTGCGGGGCAGAGGTCTCATACTTCGCAGGCATGAGCATTGACCACGACTTGGGAATCCAATCCCGCATCAAAACCGCGACCGCAATGGAAAGTCACGCGCGAGTTCCATGGGAAAGTTGTTAAATCACTTATTAATGAAGCTGTGCTGGGTCTTAAAAATAATCAGAACGTCGTCTGAGCTCAAATATATTTTTTTTCAATCCCGCAAACATGCGGGATCCCGAATGAGTAATCCCGCAAAATAGTGCAGGATCCCGCAATTGCGCGATTGGATTCCCTAACCACGCACTCCCTCAAGGAAAACTGTAAATCCAGGTTTCCCCACGATGTTTTCCTTCACTGAAATCAGTAATGTCCAAGATTAACAAAAAAGAAACTGATTGAAGCAAGAATTTGTACAAAACTTTGAAATAAATATCTTCCATCACACAGTATAATATTAAATTACCTAAGCATTATGCCACCCTTAAGGCGAGGATAGATAAGCGCGAACAGCAAACTCATTTAACTTACAAACGCCGCTCAAAGTAAACTCAATATTCAAGACTCGAAAACTTTACTCATTGAAGTGACGTAAATTGTGCTTGTCCGCGCTCTTGAAGCCCCACCCTATAATCTGTATACCTATGTTATTACATGTAGGATCAAAATTAATGAATCATCGCACTAGATAAGATTCGTCAAGTGGTTTAACAGGAACAAAATTAAACGTCCCTATCTACACGTGTATTAATTAGGAGAGGTACGGTAAGGTGGCTAAATTATAACAGCCGCTCGGGTCGATCGAAGGTTAAGCAACGCTTGCCGAGGTCTGTCTGTGGATGGGTGACCTTCCATTTTATATCGAGACCCGAACCTTAAGCCGTTGTTCCCGCTGTAATTTGTAGATCTTTGACAGTCGTTACGAGTTGTCAGAAGTCTGGAAGTGTGACAGTCTTACCAATCGTATCGTATTCGGGGGGAAACTCCGCTACCGCGGCTTTGAGGAGTGGCTAGAGGGGTGGCTCGCCATCCGTCTCGTCTTATGACGACAGGCCGTGTCGACGGCGCGTTCGTGTTCCACGCGCGCCTCAAAGAGATGTCAGCAAACCGGAAGGGTCCGCAAGGGCCGTTGCCTGCCGGGGCTGCGGGACTGTTCGAAAGAGATACCGCGGCCCTGGAACACAAAGGGCAAGGAAGGAACATGGATGAGTTTTAGTCAGTACGCGTCTGACACTCCCTTCCACTCCGCCTAGAGCGGGAGGGGCCATTTGAGGATTTCCCATCCTAAAAAAAGGGGTATCGTATTCCCCAGCAACTGGGTTGCAGAGGTCATACAGCTCGAACAATACTACAATACTGGTATTCACCTGAATTCGGTTAGACTGGAAGCTGACCTCAACAGGAAAAGGCTAGGCTATGATCCGTACAGCCCGTTCTTTATCGTGTGGTTAGTGCCTAGCCTGATGTCAGAGTTTTTAAGCCGCCCATGGGCCTCTGACTTGGCTTTTACAGTACCGTCGAGAAACTTTGACACAATGAGGTTAAATTGAAATAAGGTTTGTGTCCTTATATCTATTCTCCATGTATACTTAATCGTTTTCGTTAATCGTTTCTTGAACCTCATAAATGATTCATATTTAAATGGAAGCACCTAGAACGACTGAATATTTGGGGCGACGCCGACGATTGATTGAATTCGAGGGTTCTTTAAGTCACCTTCGAATATTGAAACTTGACTTAACTTAGAACCGCTATTAAAAAAACTTTTGCGCTAGAATGGACATGAAACTGACTGACAGCATAATTCTTAACGACTATTTAAAATGGAGTTGATTTTGGCTCCCGAAATAAAAGATACTTCAATTTCCGCCAGAATGAGTACTTCTTCTATTATGAATTCTGTGGCCTGAGTGAGGTTTTGGCCTACTTATAGCATCATCATCTGCCTAGCCTTTTCCCAACTATATTGGGGTCGGCTTCCAGTCTAACCGGAGGCAGCTGAATACCAGTATTTTACATGGAGCGACTGCCTATCAGACCTCCACAACCCAGTTACTACTGGGTAATACTATACCTCTTGGTAAGACTGGTTGTCAGACTTTTTTGGGCCATTGACTACCTAACGACTGTCAAATATCTACAAATGACCCCCGGGACCAACGTCTTAACGTGCTTTCCGAGGCACGGAGGAAACTCGGTATGTGGTCACCCATCCACAGACCAACCTACGCAAGCACGGCTTAACCTAAAGATCGACCTGAGCGGCTATTATTACTTAGCCACGAGCTCCTCATACCTACCTGCTACCTACTTATAGCATATTATGCCCAAATGAGAAACGACAAAGTTTGAGCTTTCAACCTAGTATGAACCTCACATATATGCGGTCCGTGCCAAATCTCGAGGGGCAAGCAAATGGGGTCAAGACCACCCCAAACTTGGCCTATTTAATAATTATAGACATAAAGCGACTGAAATATGGCAGGGCTCCAGATAGCCGCTCAATCGACCTTCCCCTAATCTGAAGGCCGAGGCCGTATCTCAATTCTTTGCACCTTGCGATAAACCAAATGGGCTGATGAGCTCTCGGGATTTGTCCGTAACTGGAAAACTGGGTTTTTTAAACATACAAGGACTGGACTTAGTGAGAGGAAATCATCAAAAATGGTCGAGCAGATACTATTCTCTCAAACAGAGGACCTGGGTCTCTCTTTTAAGTGTACCTACTAACAAAATTGTGGATCGTTGAGTCTGAATCAAATTAATTGATTGATTGATTTATCTGTTCAAGTCTTCACCACTCTTGGTTGACTGGTAGATAATGCCTAAAGCATTTTTTTTTTTAGGGGTGGGAAATCATCAAATAACTCCTCCCGCTCTGGGTGGAGTGGGAGGGAGTGTCAAACTTTTACTGACTCAAACCCATCCATGTTTCTCCTTTGCCCTTTGTGTTCCAGGGCCGCGGTATCTCTTTCGAACAGTCCCGCAGCAATGCCTAAGGCATTAAGTCCGCCTTGTACTTTTTGTGTGTGTGAGAAGTTTAAATAAATAATGCTACGCTAGGCCAACTGCTCCCAGAACACCTATTCACGTACATATGTAAAATTTCTTGATGACGTCGCGTTATTTCCTATTCAACCTAACAAATATAAAGTCGATGTTAACTAGATGACTACTACCTATGTATTTCGCGAGAAAATCGTGCGAAATACTCCACAATCCGCCTTTATCACTAATACATAGCTTAACTGGAATTTCCAACGCAAAAAAATCCGTAATCGGGTAATATGTAATTTGAATTGTAATAAAAGCGTGTGGGCGTCAGGATAGCAATATATTAAACAATGTATTGATAAGATAAAGCTTTATTTAATTCAACTACTGCGGTGTATTTCTAAATATAGCGTGGGGCCGGGATTCGATAGCGTATTTATTTTGGCACGTAATATTATTATGAGTTGCAAAAAAAAATGTTTTTTTTTTCCTGTTTATATTTAGTGTTGATGGTCATCGGTTTTATTTGTGACTGGCTAGCGTGGCCCGAGTCTGGCCCTTTGGGATGAGTGAGGTAATTTGAGAGACAATTATGCGGGAGAGATAGTAACCACTAGTCACCTATTTACGCCAAAAACTTAGAACGGACTGAGAATTGCTAAAAGTCGTGTTAGTAGCAAAGCTTCTCCTTAAAAAGCTCTTCTCAATTATGTATATCATTTGGCTATTAGACCAAGGTAGATGCCTATACTTCCAAGGCCCATTCGCCTAGAAAAATAATAACTTTTTCCCGCAGCTTCGCCCGTGTGTAGGTCAGAAATCATCAGAGCAAACTTCCGGCATAAACGGTACCTATGTCCTAAACCAAGCCATGGTCTACCTTCATGCCAAAGTTCATAGATACCCTTTCGGATTTTAAGGTAACGGACAGACTGATTTACTTTCGTATGAATTCAGCAAAATTTCGCAAATTGTAACGCGCGGTTTATACAGAAAAGACGTGGCGAGGATGCGGATAATCAAAGAAGCCTAAATAGTTATGTCATAGTTAGTCATAGCGTCATTTTTGTCGGAAAGAGATTTGCGCCCGCGCTTCCAGGCGACGCGCGTCGCGACATCACCGCCATCAGGTGATTCGCCCAACAAAAACAACGCAATGCGATATAACTATTAGGTTCATTTTAGGTTTCTTTGATTATCCGCGTCCTCGCCACGTCTGTTCTGTATAAACTGCGCCTAAGATTATACCCACTAATGTTATAAATGCAAAATTATGGCTTCCTGACCGCTTAATACGCTTGAACGGTTGAATTACCAAAGCGATTCGTGTAATTGAGCAGAAAAGCTTATACAAATTCATGCGTGTAGACAGGTTTGGGCTCTTGAGTGCCTATTAGCATGTATTGGAAAAAGGAAAGGGACCCATTCGCGCGAAAATTGTAATATTACGACTCCATTAATTACTGGGGCGCAATCATTGTCGTCATGCTATCAGCACAGCACTCCAGCACTGGACGAAGGCCTCTCCAAATTCTCCAATAGCATGTGCCATTGAAGTCGATTATCGGGTACTCTCATCCATGTGCTACCGGGTGGCTGTAAGAAGCATCCCTCGTGGATTGTTATTTCACCTAGCCAGAGGCCATCCCAACTTGCTTTAGCCGTTTTGTCCCGTCGCCACTCAAGATAACCACGTCTGCCGAAGGTCATCGATTCTACGACCAATTTAAAGGATCCTTTGCTACTCGTCATCATTCTTCTGCCCTTATCCCAATTTATTTCGGGTCGGCGCAGCATTTCTTCTTCTTCCATACATTCTCTATTACTTTCCATTCTCTATTACTTGTCAACTCATCAGATACCTCCTTTCCATATCAGCCTTCACTCATGATCCATTGCTTCTCCAATTGTTTATTCTGCAGATGGTAACTACTTTGGTCCTGAGAGCCTAGACTAAGGCAATTTATTTCAAAGCGTTTCGTTTCGTATTTTCTACAAAGACTGTCAATAGGATTCACATTAACTTTTCGGTAGCTTAAGTATAACATTTTTTACTTTTCCAACATCATTATTGCCCAAATCCTTCCTTAAAATTCATGCCAAAACCAACCCAATAGTCAAAGATCAATATCCGTCGGTGGGAATTCCAATCTACAACACATTAAGGCTTCGTGCGTTAAACACGCTAGCGTTACTTGCTTTGCATATTCAGTAAGTACTGTAGCCGCTTCATTGTTCTCTAGTAATGTATTGTTAATCTATTCACTATCCCCCGTCCGTTACGTCGGCTTTTTAAGTGATGCATTTAGGTTAATATGTGTTTGTGAACATGACGTAGACACTGTGACAACAACACATGTTATTGAGCTAGTAAGCTAGCTTTGGTCCTCCATTTTGTCACCATTTGTGGGTCCCGAGAGAGATGCATGAAAGGCGACTATTGTTATTTCCTTTATTCAATTTTGAACCACTAGCTTGTGCCCGCGGCTTCGCCTGCGTGGTGTTCGGTAAGTGTCCCACGGGATCGTCATCATCATCCACAGCCCGACTTCACCCATTGATGGGTATAGGCCTCTTTTTGTTTGTGCCAAGCTCCACGGTCTTGTGCCAGCCTCATCCAGGATATTCCCGCCATGGCAAAAATGTCGACTGCCCATCTCGCCGCCGGACGACCAACACTTCTCTTTCCATTTCTTGGACGCCACTCGGTCACAGCTTTACTCCACCTGCCATCACCACGCCTTGCTATGTGTCCTCCCCAACTCCATTTGAGTTCCATAACGCGATTTCCAATTTCGAAGACCTTCGTACGTCTCCGGATTTCGACGTTTGGACCACGGGATCGTAGTGCCGGGATAAAAATAATCCTACGTGTTAATCCAGGCTATTTATAAACATCGGCAATTTGAGTTTTGAAACACAGTATCGAGTTCCTTATACGATCAGTAAGTTTAACTCCAAGGATACTGCGCTCCATTGCTCACTGACAGACCTCGAGTGCGGAGTTTTGACGCCAGGTTATTGACTACTTATACGACGAAAGGCGGTTAGCAAATGATGTTTACAAGGCAAGGCATGAGTGGCAACGCCGAAAGGAGGCGCTCTAGAAGAACATACACTAACTTATGGATGATGATCTTCAGAAAGGTCACTTGCATAGTACCTACTCACAACCGGCGTGTGTGTATGACCAGATGTATAAACGTGGATGAGGCGAAATGAGTATCTAAGGATCGTAGCAGGAGGCGTTCTCTTGTTCCTGCCTACCCCCACGGGAAAACGCATGCGCATGCGTTTGTGTGTGCAGTAACAGAAAACCGTCAATCGGTATAAAGTTATATGTCAATGTTTTAAACTGTTACATATCCGTCACTCGTCCGAAAAAGTCCGTTCATTTGAAAATCAGCGGCAGACAACATCTGTCTGGCATTATTGCTGAAATTAACCTCTTTAGTGCGACCATGAGTCACATATAATCCTTTATTTTGTGTTTCATATATGTTCCTTATATGAATTGTATGCCAATTGTATGAGGAGCTGGTGGCTAAATATTAACAGCCGCTCGGGTCGATCTTTAGGCTAAGCCGTGCTTGCCTAGGTTGGTCTGTGGATGGGTGACCACCCATTACAGCCTCGGAAAGCACGTTAAGCCGTTGGTCCCGGACTCCCGGCTGTCATGTGTAGATCTTTGACAGTCGTTAGGTAGTCAGTGGCCCAAAAAGTCTGACAACCTGTCTTACCAAGGGGTATCGTATTATCCAGGATAGGCAGTCGCTCCATGTAAAATACTGGTATTGAGTTGTATCCGGTTAGACTGGAAGCCGACCCCAATATAATTGAGAAAAGGCTAGGCAGATGACTATGATATAAATTGTATGCCAAAAAACCATTATTTCTATATTTAACCAGCTTACTGGACTTAGACCTCACCAAACTCACAACACTTTGTCCTCCGCAGTTTGCATCCGTTCCATCCCAGCCGCCGTTTTAAGGTCGTCGATCCATCTAGCTGCGAGATTTCCCACGCTTCACTCACCGATCTGCGGCCCCGCTCTGAAAGAAAATCAATACAGTTCAATTTATGTTTGATGGGTTCGAGATTGGATTTATTCGTTTAAATGAGGTTTTTCTCATGAACGCGGATCCTATTTATTTTTTCTGGATAATCTTCTTGACTTGACAGTCGTTACGGGTAATTCTTCTGACAAACAGTCTTACCAAGGGGTATCGTGTTACACAGAACCTGTGTTGTGGAGGTCAGATTAGCAGCTACTGCATATGCAATACTGGTATTCAGCTGCATCCAGTTACACTGTAAGTCGAAAAGGCTAAGAGAAGATTAGTCTCCTTGACACCGAGTCCTAGATGGAAATAGAGAAATCCTTTCGTACTTCGAAACCATTCGTTTTCAGTCCCAGCTACCATACGTATACCCACTTAGTCTGTGAAGTATGCCCGGAAATAGCCCGAAATCTTTCAAACCTCAAGCCATATGATTTATTATTGTTGTGAAGTTTGGATGACAGGCAACCAGAGAGAGAGATTAGAAGCCAACTCGTCGAACACTTATGTAGTCTTAAAGCTTATGTCATGCTTGTAATATATAACAATAATATATTGTCTGAGTGGAACATCGAGGCAAAATTTCGCACCCCTAATACGTTGATCGAGGGAACGCCGCAGATTTTCCAAGTGAATATGCAATCTAATTTCGACGCGTTTGTCCCCAACCTTACGCCCCGTTCACGACCTGATGGGATGCGACTTGTGTCTAGGGGCACATGCGTTGATTACTTGGTTCCATCCTGTGATTCCTTCGTGAGAGTACCGTCATTGTCATTTTTGCGCTGATACGTGGCATGCTGTAAGCAATTTCAATTTCTGTCATTCGGGTACTCCTGTCGTTGAGCGACAGCGTGAAACTCGTGGAGCAGCGTATATGTAATCATAAGAGTATGTCGATACACGTTCCCATGTCATAGGGGGCGATCTTATCATGAATTAGAATCAGCTCAAAACACACGTTAAAGTAATAATGATTAGCCACTTGGTATTCCTTCTACGTGCAACCAATTGTTGAGAGAAACATGTACCGAATTACAAAATAAATTCATTCTTAACACAAACACGGTTAATTCATAAATCTTTTGTGAAAAGGTCTGGAGGGCAAATTGATGGACCGAGGCATGATTAATCATAGCATTTTGGCTTTAGAGTCGTCAAAGGTCAAATTCGAACGAGATGAGATCTGATCATATGAATGATATTATGGCCAGATTGAAAACGTGGAAAAGATCTTGGCATGTGTTGAATAAAAGAGGGCTGGGAAATGAGAAAAAGCTAGGCTGAAGAAAGTGGGTCAGCCAATTACATACAAACTTTGAAACGACCGTTAATTAATAACCTATGTTTAGATTGATTGTCCATTTTGCAGCTTATCGTGTCAAATCGCAAATCATAACATGTTGCAATTAATTTATTATTTACGTGAAACCCAGTAATTGTAATAAAATTTTCTAATGAATTTTGCGTTGGAAGGCCTCCCACTAGGTGGACCGATGACCTGGTGAAGGTTGCGGGGATCCGCTGGATGCGAGTCGTACAGGACCGGTCAATGTGGTGACATTTGAGGGAGGCCTGTGTCCAACAGTGGACGTGTTTCGGCTGAAATGATGATTATGATGATTCTAATGAACGACCTATATTTTCGCGTAGTTCGTTTACTGTCTCTTCCATTTTAAGTACGAAATATCCTGCATCAAACAGTTTTCATTCGGAAACTGAAATTGCGAATGAAAGGAAAGATAGAAAAATACCAAACACTATTTCCCATATTGAATCTACATCTATCACTCTGTACAATAAAGTATGTATATTCTATAAATCTATCTTTCTACAAAAAGATAAATCCTTTTTCACGCCGTCACGAAAATAGCTCCCGCTGTTGTGAAAAGATTAACCAGGCAGCAAGGTTGCTGGCGCTACTTCCAAGGGTGCGGCGGACGCACCGTACTTAAGTAGCTTTTTTTATAGGGCTGCTATAAATGCTGAAATGCAGACCAGGACATTTTTTTAAATTAATAAAATGCTGCCCTCCTCGCACTGGGAATTTCTCCTGTATCGTAGTCGCTCGGGTCGGATTTCAGGTTAAGCCGCGCTTGCCTAGGTTGGTCCTGGGTTGATTACATTCCGAATTTCCTCCGGGCCTCGAAAAGCAAGTTAAGCCGTTGGTCCAGGCTGATATTTGTACATTTTAAACAGTCGTTACTGGTAGTCAGTGGCTCAAAACTCAGACAACCAGTCTTACCAAGGGGTATCCTACTACCAAGTACTAACTAGGTAGTGAAGGTCAGATAGGCAGTCGGACGATGTAAAATACTGGTATACAGCTGCATACGGTTAGACTGGAAGCCGACCCCAACGTAGTTCGTAAAAGGCTAGACAAATGATGATGATGTTTAAAACGCAGCGACGTAGTTAGCGTCTTCATTGGGGGCGTTGCGTCACCGCATTGATCGTGTGGTACTCTACAGGGTGTAAACGGACCCTTCACGAAGCCGACAACCAAGCATTTTGTACATCAAACTAAGTAACTTTACGCAAAAAAATTTGCTGGGAAACGACTTTTTTTTTGGGGTCAAAAATCACGTTTGACGGTAACAGTCAACATGACGCACTTAGAACATTGTGCTGATGGATGGATTGACTATTATGGGGGTCGTGGAGGTTTTTTTTTTTTTTTTTTTTTTTTTTTTTTTTTTTTTTGTCTTCTCATCTGCTATCAGTCATCCCTGACTATGATCAGATTTGTGGAAAGATGCATCACATTTTTACAGGATTAGGACCAGTGTCCAAATTCTGCTTAATGAGGCAGAACAATATCAGCTTTCTTGAGTCTCTTAGCATGATTTGGCATCAATAGTGAACGTGAAAGGGGATTTGGATGGTTCTTTAATCTATCTTTGTAGTTCTCTAGGTAGCACTTGGCTTCTTCTAGGATCGTTGGGATTTCCAGGTGCTCATGGATTTCTGAGTTGCGAGCATACCAAGGCGCCGCTGCTAGGACCCTCAGGATACTGTTTTGACTTCTTTGAATGCACATGATGTTTGATTTGCTTGCGGAAGACCATAATTGAATCCCATATGTCCATATTGGTTTTATGATGGAACAATAAACTCGAAGTTTGTTACTCAGGGTTAGTGAAGATTGTCTGCCTAGTAGCCAGAGCAAGTTCTTGAATCGGTAGTTTATTTCTGTCCTTTTTTTCTTTAGGTGCTCCTTCCATGTCAACCTACGATCCAAGTAGAATCCCAGGTACTTCACACATGTTAGTTGTGGTAGAGTGTCCTGACCCAATTTGACCGGGGCGCAATTTCCATGTCTGAGTGCAAAGGTGATGTGATTCGATTTGGATGCACTTGCCTTTATACGCCATTTGTTTAGCCAGTTATGGGTCCTGTCAAGTTGATTTTGCAGCATGCTGCTCGCTATGTTAGCATCCTGGTTACAGGCCAAGAATGCGGCATCATCAGCGTAGGTTGCTACGAACACGTCAGGGCATTGAGGGAGGTCGCTAGTAAATATATTATATAAAACAGGGCCAAGGACGGAGCCCTGTGGTACCCCTGCAAGGCACCTGGCGAGAGAGGATCTAGCATCTCGTACCTTTACCTGAAACTGCCTATCGCTAAGGTATGATTTCATTAGCAAGTAAAATGAATGGGGCAGGAGCAACTTTATCTTGCATAATAGTCCTTTATGCCATACTCGGTCAAAGGCTTGCTGGACGTCGAGGAAGGCTGCCGAGCAATACTTCTTCATTTCTAGGCATTGTCTTATGGTGCGGTAGACTCGGTGTACCTGTTCTACGGTGGAATGTTGCTCGCGAAATCCGAATTGGTGATCAGGTACAACTTGGTTTTCTTGTAGGTGAGGTTTCAGCCTGTTCAGGACGACCCTTTCCCATAACTTCGATAGAACTGGAGTAAGGCTAATAGGGCGGTAGGAGGAAACTTCATTTTCCGGCTTTCCAGGCTTATGGATCATTACGATTTGTGATATTTTCCAGAGAGCAGGAACATAAGAGCATCTGAGAGAGGCATTAATGAGGATAGTAAGAAAGACTACTCCCTTTCTTGGCAGCTCCTTTAGAATTTTCGGAGTAATCAAATCGAATCCGGGTGCCTTTTTGGAGTTCATTGTAAATATCAATCTAGACAGTTCCCGTGGGGATGTTGGTCGCAGTGGGGCGCAAAGCTGCAGGTCTTGGTTGAGAATGGCATCTATTTCAGGATCATCAGGAACTGCAGGTTCGTTCGGTTTGAAGACATTGGCAAGGTGAGCGGCGAACGCTTCAGATTTTTCTTGATCTGTACGAGCCCATGAATTGTCTGATCTGATAGGGGGGAAGCATTGCTGAGGTTGTGATAAATTCTTAGTTGCTTTCCAAAGGGAGTGAATTCCTTTAGCTTCAGGGGTTATTCTCTCTAGCCTGTGTTGTAGGGCATCATTGTTAGTTTTCGCAAGAAGGTCTTTGAGTTCCTTAATGGCACGGTTAAGACGGGTTTTGTCCCGTTCATTATGTGACGACTGCCAGATTCTACGAAATCGTCTCTTCTCTGCGATTTTTCTTCGGACTTCGATCGGGGTAGGTGTACTATGCGCAGAATGTTTTAACTCAGGGGTGCTGATCCACGCTGCCACTTGTAAAAGATTGGTGAGGTATAAGCACGCGTCGTCTACGTCTTCAGGTGACTTCAGAGGTACGTTGAGATTAATGTTGTTTACAAGGTACTCTCTAAAGTTATCCCAATCGGTTTTGTAGTTGTAGAGCATGTCATAGTTTGGGTTACATTTTGCAGTCGATTCACTCAATCTTAGTATGATTGGGGTGTGGTCTGAAGACCCGTCTAGGCTGGATTCTATTTGGGTGAATTTGTGGCATATGTTTTTTGTGACAAAGAAGTCAAGGAGGTCAGGTATTTTGTTAACATCCGTAGGCCAGTATGTAGGTTCACCTGTGGACAGAGTTGACATGTTATTTGCATCGATACATTTTTTGAGTTCACGGCCCCTGGTTACGGTGAGTCTAGAACCCCAATCCGTATGTTTGGCGTTCCAGTCGCCACCTGCTATAAATCTGTTGCCTTGCTTCTTAAAGAACTCGGTAAACATTTCCTCGTTGATTTTGTGTCTAGGTGGGCAGTATACCGCCGAGATGTTAATAAGGCCTGATCGATCTTCTACTCTTATAGCCGTGGATTGTAGGTGTTCTGTCACAAAAGGTTCCAGTAGGCAGTGTTTGATGGTGTTTTTTATTACGATAGCACTGCCTCCATGTGCTCGATCGTCCGGATGAGAGGTAAGGTACACGCAGAACCCTGGAATACGTATTTCACTTCTTACGGTTGTGTGTGATTCTGATATCAGGCATATGTCGATTTTGTTTTCTTTTAGAAACACTTCTAGTTCATTCGTGTTGGGTGCTATGCCATTGATGTTCCAGGCTGCTATGAATAAGTAAGTCATTTTGTTAGCTTGGTGACGAGGCTAGTGATTAGACCCACTAAGGAGCCTATTTGTTGGATTAAGAGGTCCATCTTTTCGCTCTGTTTGATTAGAATATGATGTAGTGTCTGATTCTGTTGCTGGTGAGATTGTGGTAGGTCATGAGTTGTAGAGTTATGTCCGGATAATGCTTCAGCATACGATTTCTCATGCGTGTTTGTTGGGGCTCGTATATTGAAGGCAGATGTAGAAAACTTGGAGAAAAAAAAAAAAAGGTAAAGGTGGAGGTATTTAAAGTAAAATTCTTACATGTAAGTATTAAAAAAAAACTTGGGAAAAACTTGGAACTTTGACCCCCAATATCTCCGTAACTAGAAGGTTCCCAGGTATGGTCTAGAACAAAAAAATGATCGCATTAACGGGGAGAGCAAATGCCTTTCGGCTTCGTTAAGGGTCTTTTTACACCCTTTATTATACGTTGGAAACAGCGTTATGACGACGCAAAGCACCGTCAACGCCCGTATAGCTCCAATCTACGGGGTCGTACTTTGGCAGCCCTATTCTAGTAAAATCGCTCGGGAAGGCTTTCAAGCAATTTATGCACTTAGGCAAAAGCGCAATTTTCTATTGTGCCTGCTAAACAGGCCTGTAATTGCCCCACTTCAGGGTGAAAGCCTCTATATACGCTAACAGAAAAAGAACGAGTAGGTATATTAATCACTAGCTCTTCGCCCGCGACTTCGTCTGCAGAAATTGTGATAACTCAGCTAGTTTTTTCGCTAAAAATACCGTATATACTTTCATATGCATCCAGTAAAAAGCTGTTATTTTGAAAAAAAAAAAATACAAACAGACACTTCAATTCTATTTGTTTGTATTGATTTAAAAATCATAAAGGTTTTTTTAGGGAGGTATTATCCACATGTTACTTTCTTGAAGTTTAGGCAAATAAATTCAACCTATTCCTGATTATTCCAATCTCTAGTGATGTTATCATCATCTGCCTAGCGTTTTCCCAGCTATATTGGGGTCGGTTTCCAGTCTAACCGGATGCAGCTGAATACCAGTATTTTACATGGACCGACTGCCTATCTGACCTCCACAACCCAGTTAGAACTGGGTCATACGATACCCCTTGGTAAGACTGGTTGTCAGACTTTTTGGGCCACTGACTAGCTAACGACTGTCAAAGATCTACAAATGACACCCGGGACTAACGTCTTAACGTGCTTTCCGAGGCACGGAGGAAACTCGGTATGTAATGGGTGGTCACCCATCCACAGACCAACGTAGGCAAGCATGGCTTAACCTAAAAATCGACCCGAGTGGCTGTTATTATGTAGCCACGAGCTCCTCTCTCTGGTGATGTTGTACAGAGTACAAATACAATGGGTTGTGTTATCGCAAGTTCCGCGGCGCAACAATGAGGTCCCATGTCATTTATGCCTCTGTGGTCTCCGAAAATACCATCAAAGCGATGTAATCAAATTATGAACGCCTCTTGAGTCCTGAGGTGCGTAAGTTCAAGAGTCAAATGAGTTTAATAGAACTAATGTGTGTTAAAGTGGCGCAAATATCATTAAGATATTTAAGATCACCGTTCGGGAGGTTGATTCCATTGAGAGACGGCGAAAAACAAAGAACTTAATTTATTACGATATTAATGTGCTAATTTTGCAAGACGGGTTCGTAGTTAAGTAATAATAGATAAGAATAGATTAATGAGACCAATTCTTTGCTTAGGTGACCATCTTTACATACCGAGACACGGAGACACCTCCGTGCCTCAAATATCCTATGTCCTTTGTGTTCATAAGCTTTTCTTTATAAAATAGGTAGAATTAGCTCTATTTCTATAGTAAAGGACAAAAGAAATCTATCTAGTCGGAGGTGGGTGCTACAGTTTTCAAGCTCGCTACGCTCGCTCTTGCATCCTATTTTTTTTCGTTTATTAGGCTTTCTGTACAAATTGACAAAAGAAAAAAAAAAACTGAGGAATTGATAACCTCCTTTTAGAAGTCGGTTAAAACTCGAACACATCCGAGGTGGATTGCAAAAAGATTTGAGCTGTTTTCGAATTGATGATGCACCCTCCCGGAAATAATTCTTCCGGCGTTGATACGTTATGTTTTAATAGATTGACCATTAGCTTAATAGTAGTAGCTTTTGTTAATCTAATAGGCAAATTTTTGACTTTTCCATTATCGATATTAATCGCTGATACAGTCGACAAACTGTGTGTACCGTTTTGATTGCTGTTTGATTAATGTATTTTGTTGATTACGTGCCAGACTTTTATTAATAATTTAAAAAAGTTACATACTACATCCATATACAGGTTGGAAGGCACACCGACGCACAAACGGTCATAACGAACATACCTACACATTTTTCATCGGTAATTTCAAAATAAAACCGGCCAACTGCGAATCGAGTGGCTCCATGAAGGGTTGCGTACCATCGTGGTAGGTAAAAAAGAGGGTAAAAAAATTAAAATGAAATCGGCCACTATAACAACGATAATAAAAAAAAATAAAGGGGGAGCTTTAATTTTTTTTTAATTATTTGTTGTTATAGCGGCAACAGTAATACACATTCTGTGAAAATTTCAACTGTCTATCTATTATGGATCATGAGATACAGCCCGCTGACAGACAGACGGACGGACAGCGGAGGCTTAGTAATAGGGTCCCGTTGGTTACCCTTCGGGTACGAAACCATAAGAAATCTGCTGTTTCCTACAAAATGTATGGAACAGCTGTTTTTTTTAATTACTGATGAAAAATTTCTATGTGGAGGGGTTCAGAATGAAGTACTATGTAACCGTGATAAACGTTTGTGCGTCGGTGTCCATTCCGCCCTTTGTACTTCCGTACTAATATTTTAAATGAGAAAGTCTAAACTTTTGTCATTCCAATTTCGATCTTATTGTTTATTTTTACAACGTACCACAGTTCATTCCTAAATGACCAAAAAGGTTAAGGTCTCTACAGTTCATACTCCTCTGTCCTGACCACGTTCATACGTCAATAAAAAGTATCCTCGTATTGGTCACCGTTCTATTAAAAGCATTTTTATTATCTACCTATATTATTAACTGATTTATTTATAGTTATTCGGTGTCATGGGTCTGATGAAATAATTCCAACATAACAAAACTATAAAAAAACGGGATATGGATTTATGTGGTTATCTAACCAGCAACCGTTGTTTTCAATGGTTATCCACTATTTGCGTCATATCCTGCGGTTAGCATCCTATTATAATGATAAATTGTGTTGTTAATTCTCAACAAAAAAAAAACATTATTTAATTTTAAATTTTAATTCAGATAACAATGTACAAGTACTAACTGGGTTGTGGAGGTCAGATAGGCAGTTGCTCCATGTAAAATGCTTGTATTCAGCTGCATTCGGTTAGACTTGAAGCCGACCCCAATATAGTTGGGAAAAGGCTAGGCAGGTGATGAATTCAGATAACAATGATTAGTAACTATTGGAACTTATAAACTATGTTAGTAGGTACAAAATACATCCTACTAATATTATAAATGCGAAAGTTTGTGAGGATGTACGGATGTCTGGATATTTGTTACTCTTTCACGCAAAAACTTCTGACCGGAGTTGGATGAAATTTGGCGGAGATATAGTTTAAAACATAGGATACTTTTTATCCCGGTAGCACGATCCTGTGAGACAATTACCGAACTCCATGCCGACTTAGCCGCGGGCATAAGCTAACTAACACTTACATTTGTTTTACCGTCCCAACCACAATGCTTACCCAGAGCCAGTGAATCGAACACTGATATGAACTAGATGTGATCTTCAAAATGTCGATGCTGTATGTGGTGGCTATTTTACTCCTGAGAGAGGCAAAATATCTGTGTACCGTAAAGACATCACATTGATCTTATCTCGTTTACAATACGGTTGATGCCGCTTCCAAGTTTTTTGAAATTCAGTGATCTTTATAAAAGCCGCTCGGTCGATCTTCAGGTTAAGCCGCGCTTGCCTAGATTGATTCATGGACGGGTGACCACCCATTAAATACCGAGTTTCCTCCGAGCGTCGGAAAGCACAATAAGGCGTTGGCCCCGGCTGCCATTTGTAGATCTTTGACAGTCGTTACAGGTAGGCATTCGCCCGACATTCTGACAACCAGTCTTACTAAGGGATATCGTATTAGCCAGTACTAACTGGGTTGTGGAGGTTAGATAGGCAGTCGCTCCATGTAAAATACTGATATTCAGCATCATCCGGTTAGACTGGAAGCCGACCCTAACATAGTTGAGAAAAGGCAGGCAGATGATGATGAAGTTTGTTTAGACTAGCAAATAGAGTCGCTGCTGTCACAAGTAAAACAGCTTCCAGACCCCTGAGGTAAGTTAGCAGTTCATAGCGAACTAACCTCAGGGGTCTGGAAGTCTTTTCCAAGTGATGCGTAAATACGTTTTTACATAACATAACATCACGCCTGAAATCCCAAAACGGTTAGGCAGAGGTGTACCCAATAGTACACCCACATTTCGCCAGTTATGTTAAATTTTCACGTACTAGGGGGCGAGCCTATTGCTGTCAACCGGGTACAAATCCGGACGCTGGCACGAATTCCTTATGAAAAAACCTAATAACGCTGTGCGCGACCTAGGAATCGAAAACAAGACCTCATTCTCAGCAGTTGCGTCCACTAGACCAAAGAGGCAGTTAAATAATAGTCTAGCAAAATATGTTTTAACTTAATAATATGCTATCTAAAACAACAAGAAACGATGTCGAACAAAACCGACATCGCACATAATTTGAAAAGTTTTCAGAAGCTGACCTGACGGCTTTTAGTTGCGGGTAAGCTCGTACGAGAAAGTTCTAACAAATCAGTTTCCTCCGCAAAGCACTAACTTGTACTGTGTTCTAGGTTCTATGTAATCATAGACACTGGTATACTTGTTTTAGCGCACGGCTTCGCCCAAGTGGAGTTCGGAAATGGTAGCACGGAAGCGTATACCGGGTAGAAGTCCTAGGTCATGGTCTCTCCGTATGCCAAAATCCAATTCCAAAAACATCCGTGAAAATATGAAAGACAGAATTCCTTTCGCAAAATAAAAATCCATTCTGTGCAACAATTTTAGTGTAAAATAACACTCTTTTTTTTAATGGCATCTCGCAGGTCAACCTATGGCTGGCTCCTGTTTAACCGGACTATCCTGGGGTGCCTTGAATGTAAGACCTCCAGCCATTTAAAGCAAATTACACTCCTACCAATCTCTTATGTACTTTATCTCTCTTCCCCACAGCCCTCAGTAATGCTACCAATATGGACGTCGGAGTTCCTGCAAGCCGTCTCCCGAATGGACCCGAAGTTCATCGCTCTTCACCTACAGGAGGTCGGCGGCAAGGCGTACGAGAAATCCATGCAGTACGTCCAGGACTTCGTACAGAGACTCTGCGACTGTCCCGAACTGAGGCTCTTTGACAAGATCAGGATATTTCTGGACGAAGACTTCAGTTCGCCGGAGAAGTTTACTGTGAGTATTAATAATAATAATTTAAAGACAATCTCTGCCGATGGGGGTTCATGGACGGCTCAGACCTCGGGTGCGTGTACGGTGTCTCCCCACAAACTATGACCCACCTTCCATCTTGCACCGCGTGCCCTATCACCTGTGCTGTTGATGATTTATTTACTGCTTCAGTGAGCGGGGTTCGCGTGGCTGAGTTTTGGGCTTAACATATTCGAACTTTTTGCCATCGATACGCTAAGAAGCATGGGCGTACCCAGCATTTTTTAAGGGGTGGGGCAGAAGTATTAAACGTAGGAAATTAATCAAAAAACTTTTTTACAAAACATAAAACCGACTTCAAAATCCAAAAAAGTGAAAAATAATTTTAGCTTCTGATGTCGGTGACTTTTGTTTATTTGATTCAGTTTTTTTGCCACCTACTTCTGAAGCTAAAATTCTTTTTCACTTTTTTGAAGTTTTTTTTATTTTTCCATTTTAGTTGTAATATACACTATACAATTAATAATTTCTTTCTTGGTTCTGGCTAAATCTAGCTAAACTTTCGTTTTCAAATATATGTTGTGCTTCTAGAGCCCTCTTTCTATGCACAATCATCATACCGACCTGACATGAGGCCGAGAAGACGGTTTTCTGTCATTGTTGAACTTAACCAAGTTTTTATTTTAATGTGAAAAATATTAAAGTACCCAAATGAATACTTATTTTGTCATTATATTAATTTTGCCTAAAAAATCTTAGCTTCGGGTCAGAGAGCAGGGTGGGGCAAGTGCCCCACCTTGCCCCACTGTGGGTACGCCCATGCTAAGAAGGAGATAATAATTTCATTTATTTCAGGTCCGAGACCCATATAAAAACAATAAAATAAATACAATACAAACATAAATTATCGCTAAAACCTAAATGTCAGAATTACAATACAGTACACAATCGATTTTGAATAATTTAAAATAAATAAATGTCAAAATAAATTATCATATTATTAAAACATTAACTACAAAATGTGAAATTACAGAAACGATTAAATTTCAAATTAATAGGATATTTAATAGACTTATAGATTAGACCTTAATAACATGCCGGTTACAACAATGCCTCATAAAGGGACAATCAAGTCTCCCCGCAATATTACTTTATGTTAGTGCTTTTTAAAAGAATAGACCTGGGGTCTTAAAATGGCCGCTTAAGCATCATTATCACAGCCTATAGCAGTCCACTGCTGAACATAGACCTCCTCAATCGCACGCCACTCAACTCGATTCTCAGCAACTCTCATCCAGTTGCTTCCAGCCACCCTGCGAAGATCGTCGCTCCACCGAGCCTGAGGGCGTCCAACCTTACGTTTGCCGATCCGCGGTCGCCACTCAAGAACACGTCTACCCCAACAGTCATCGGTTCTACGGCTAATATGACCGGCCCATTACCACTTCAGCTTACTTATTCTGTAGCTCTATCAACAACTCTGGTTCTCTGCCGGATCACACTTAAGCATCATTATAGGATAATACGTTAAAATTCTAAAATTGTTAATGTTATCAATTGTCACTTTGTGATCATTTTACGAATTGTAGCGTAATTCATATTATTATCCTACTAGCTTTTGCCCGCGGCTTCGCTCACGTTAATTTAGAATTTGTCAATCAATTCGGGTTGTACTCTGCTTGTAATAATATAATTTAATCGTGATTCGAAAGATAGAGACACGTACCGCCATCTATTATCATAAGAACGTTATTGTTGTTTTCTTCGGGAACGGTACTTTTTTTTGGGATGAAAAGGGGTACCCTATGTCCGTTTCTGTTCAAACTTGACAACGTATATGCAAAATTTCAGGATGATCGGTTCAGTGGTTTAGGCGTGATAAGGTAACAAACAAACAAACTTACTTTCGCAATTATAATATCAGTTAGGATTATAATTTTCCTAAAGGGGCCATTTAAGACCCCCAACTACTTTAATAAAACCACCAATGTGAGCTACATTGGTGTTAAAGAAGTGGGCTAATCGTTATCACCTTTCCTATTATAAAAAAATATCACGTCTGCAATCCCCGAAAGACTAGATAATTCTGCCTTACACCCACATTTCGCCGTTTATGTTTTAAATCCCATGAAGTAGAGGTTGAGCCTATTGTCATCAACCGCGGAAAAATCCAGACTCCGAGCTGGTAAAGGAAAAGAGACTGGGAAAATCCTCGTGGAAAAACCCAATAACACATTGTGCCGACCCGGGAACCGAAACGCAGGATCACGTGCTTAAAAATACCGCTTAATTCCCGAAAGGCCTATTGCCAACAACTGGTCACAAATCCAAGATCCGGGTTGCCTTTGAGTAACCTGAAGGGAAAACCCAAAAACTCCGATAGCAGCATATTTTTCAAACACTTTAAAAATCTAAGCAAACAAAATACAGATTTTTTGCCGCATTAGTTCTCAAGAACTACTTGACATTTTCCCTAATTAACCTTTAACACTTTCATGAATAGAAGTATCTATTCAAAAAAGGGTGTGGTTAGATCGGAGTGCTACTAATGGAAAGTGCCCGAATGCTTATAAAGTAATAGCGAATTGCCATCATACTAGACAACTTACGTGTACGTATGCCATGAGTCCGCATCCACATTTTTATTTAGCTTATACCGTCCCACTTTTGGGCAAAGGAATCCCCTCCAATTCCTTCCACGAACTCTTTTTTCGTGCCACTTCGAACCAGCCCTCTCGACACCGCTTTCTTGGCCAACCTCGGCGTCTTGTCGTCCCTCATCCTAACTTCGTGCTACGTGTACTAGGTGATCGACTAATAATGGGTGTAAAAGACCCTTAACGAAGCCAAAAGGCATTTGTTTTCCCCGTCATTGTGATAATTGTTTGTTCTGGACCATACCTGGGAACCTAGGTTACGGAGATAATAAACGTCTAAGTTCCAACTTTTTGCACAAGTTTTTTTTTTTATTAAAGAGTTTATTGTTATAACTTTACTTTAAACACCTCCACGACCCCTTTACTATTCAATGCATCCATCAGCACAATGTTTTGAGTGCGTTACATTGAGTCTTACCGAAAACCATGATCTTTCACCAAAACAAAATAAAAGTCGTTTCCCAGCAATATTTTTTGCGAAAAGTTACTTACTTAGTTTGATGTACAGAATGCTTGGTCCGTTGGGTCCGTTGGGTCCGTTTACACCCTGTATAGCTAAACTACCATCTAGTGAATAGCATTGTTAGTAGCTCTAAATATGACCGCGCCCTTATGAAGGCTGCAGCTCTGCATAATGGAAATATACCATCTTAATGTCAGGCTAAAGGTCAAGTAATTCTAGACCAAAGATTTTTATAGTCTTTTTATTAAACGAGTCTAGAATTTTAATTCTAGATTCTTTTACTGTTTATATAAACACCGTTAGCCTCTTGTTTATGTATGTGTCGTAAAAAATAAGAGCTAGATTCTATGCCTAAATTGGTCGTATTGGAATATATATTCCAATTCTTTTGTTTCCTATTTGATGTTATTTCGTCTTAATATCAACTTTATACTAGTACAAATTGAGTTTGATTTCGGTAAAATCGCGACCGTTGACCGTCGATCGATTTTTTCACCCTTATATCTTTACGAATAAGGTAGAAAACTGGTCGATCGCAAGCATTCATTTACTTACATGTCAAATTTACTAAACACCTCTAAATCCTTACATTTCCAGGCCCTCGGCAACATGTACTTCGCCCATTCCTCACTGACGGACCTGAAGATCTGGGACTTTGAGCTGAAGGCCTACGTGGAGGCCACCGGCAAAGAGGTGCACGCTGGCAACATTGAGAAGGTCCCCACTAAAGAGAAGGCCAAGTTTCCGCAGCATTTCTTTCCGGAGGTAGGTCTTTTAACCTATTTATTTCTCGAATAGGGTATACGCTACTTAAGCTAGTTTCGTTTTAAGTCCCATGTAAAAGGGGACGAGCCTTTTTCCATTAACAGGGTATAAGTCCTTAATTCAGATCTTTAATAAGAGTGTGTAATCCCGGAAGGGTTAGGCAGAGGTGTACCTGATAGTACACCCACATTTCGCTAGCTATGTTCAAGTCCCATGTAATAGGAGTGAGCCTATTGCGATCAACCGAGTACAGATCCAGATTCCGTGGCTGCTACTGAGAAATTCCAGATGAAAAAACCCAATAACACTTTGCCCGACCCGGGAATCGAGACCAAGACCTCTTGCTCAGCAGTCGCCCTTGAGCCACTAGACCAAAGAGGCAGCCTTTTTTGTAACTGTGTTTAAAAACACAAATCTCACCACTGGTATAGGTCCCGTCACGTAAAAAGAACGCAGTTCAAATAAATTTTCTCTTTTTTTTTTATTCCAGCCTTTTCCAAAGTACTAAGTAGCTAGTAAAGTACCTATTACTATTCTACAATGAAACAGGTATACTTATATTATAAAACAATAGCTTAGTACTTAAGGACGCGGCTGTATAACGTGCGCAAACACATTCCTTCCACTGCCGCTCAGCGTTCTTTTTACTTGACGGGACTTATACCCAGATTCGAAACATCTATCAGGTTCTGCATCATCAAAAATTGTTTCCGAATTCAAATCGAAATCGCGACTATTCGTGCAGAAAGCAATCGGCACTAGTTCGATTACATCGGCTTCATTCGGCCTCTGACCTAATTAGCAGTTAGCCGCTTTCCTTTTTGCACTGTCATGTCACTGGAAAACGATTTCAACTGCACAGTCATTTAGACCCAAAATATTTTGGACTGTGAAAGTGTTACTTTATGTCGTTGCTTTATTAGGCTGTAGGAGAGCTATAAAACAAACGCCGGTGCCCGTTGAACCTATCTATACTTATACTTATACGAGTATACTTATTAATATTATAAAGCTGAAGAGTTTGTTTGGTTGAATCGCTAATCTCAGAAACTACAGTTCAAATTGAAAAAATATTTTTGTGTTGGATAGACCATTTATCGAGGAAGGCTATAGGCTATACACCGTGACTTTTTAGTCGTCTTACAACGGCGGCCCACTTCATGTATCCAATGACTACTAAACATTTACAAAAACAAGGTATTTATGAGTTTTTAATAATTAAAAAATCAAAATATTATTCAATATTATGACGCATGACGTAGTTAAAACACCCTGTTGCGAGCCATGATCTACAGGACTCGAGCGCTGGGTAAGTATGTTCTCTCGTTTGACTCGTTAACATCATTAACAGGATGTTTCATAATTTTGTTCTAATGTTTTATTTATTTTTCTTTGTATCTATTATGGTAGGTAAAAATAAAAAATCGCGTCTTAAGCTATTTTATGTGGAGTAAATTGAGTGGACCACCTTTGTAAGACGACTAAAAAGTCACGGTATATAATAACGCTACGACCAATAGAAGCGGAGTATCAATGAAAAATGTTACAAAAACGGGGAAAATAGTATTTTATAAAAATTATATTTATATTTATATAAATTTCACGCTGATGAAGGTCGCGGGCAACAGCTAGTGCCTTAATAAAAGCGTGATTTTGTATGAGTGCGTTGTGCGTACGTTTGCGTGGGTCGTGGGGACCGGATCCGTCTCAGCAGTGGCGCCTATTACCTAACAAAATTAAACCAACGAGCAGTTTAGGCAGTAGGTACATTATACTCATATGACATAGCGTCACGAGGATCATTATGTATACACTTTTCTACATTTAAAAGCAATTTTCGCGAGAAATAACGACTGTAACTTGGATATAGGATCTTTTTCATAAAACTATGAGTTCCAGAATACTATGATCGTAACAAGATGAAATTTTAATCAGAACAGTAGGAGAAAACACTTTTAAAAGTTAAGTGTTTACATATTGGTGCTCGAGACCAGGGTTGTTGCGAACATCAGCATCAGCATCAGCATCCGCTGATCTTCAGCATCATTTTCAACATCAGCATCCGCATCGATCGATGCTGATTATTAATGCTGAAGTTCGAGTCGTGACATGACCGATTATATCACGTGTAGTTTTTGCCTACGACTTTGACCAATTAAAAGATCGTCTGCGGGGATTGTGATTGCAAACAAACACAAACTTTTCAAGTTTTTTTTTTTTTCCATTAACTGTTGAGTGTTATCTGTTGAAAAGTGGAATATGGACGGATTTTAAATTAAGGAGTCAAGAAATTGCAAGCTGCAATTTTTGTAACAAGGATTATTCACGCAAAGGGCGTACTAGTACGGACTGATTTTACTTTTTCCCTGTTTTTTTAAGAAAATAATTAAAATCAGCATCAGCATCCGCTGATGTCAATGATAAAAGTTCAGCATCAGCATCCGCTGATGTGAAAAAAATATGCATCAGCAACAACCCTGCTCGAGACTGTATACTGTTGTACCTTATGTTATCGTAGTTATAAAGCAGGATATTGTCCTCTTTGCCTATTTACCTTCACACGTGAACAATTACTATAATCTATTTTAAAATATAAATACGTCAATCAATATTATTTTTCCTCCACAACACTAGTCTACAAATAGGTACCTGCCTCGTTGGCCGCGATCGCGACTGCTGAGCATGAAGTCCTGGGTTCAATTCTCGGGTCGGGCAAACTGTTATGGAGTTATTCTTCAGGAATTTCTCAGTAGCAGCCACGGAGTTTAGATTTGTGTCCAGTTGATGGCAATAGGCTCGCCCCTTATTACATGGGACTCAAACGTAACTAGCGAAATATAACATAACTAGAACAACAAGGTGGTGAACCACTAATTAGGCACAGATAATAATGACACCATAAACAAAATAATTACTTTTCCTACTAAGGTTGTAAATAACATAGATAAAGTGTAAAGTTAGAACAATGGTAGATAAGACTTTCTAGGGGTTGTTCCAAATATTCTGCAATTGTACGGATTCATATTTGCACCTGGACACAATAACTTCTAAGTCGTACATCATCTGCCGATCGTTAACCCAACTATGTTGGGGTCGGCTTCCAGTCTAACCGGATGCAGCTGAATACCAGTATATTACATGGAGCGACTGCCCGTCTGACCTGACTACATGTAACGACTGACAAAGACCTACAGATGACAGCCGGGACCAACAGCTTAACGTGCTTTCCGAGGCACGGAGGAAACTCGGTATGTTCTGGGTGGTCACTAAGCAAGCGCGGCTTAACCTATCGACTATCGATCGACTCGAGCTCCTGTAAGTCGTACATGACTGCAAAATTACCTGTAATATTTCGTAGAAGCTAGAAGAATATTGCAGAAATGTCAAAACCGATCGGACCTTTGTTTCATAGTTAGCAACGTTTTTAAGAAAAGATCTGCCAAGTTACTATTCGAAATTAATTGATAGGCCAAGTCAACCTACACACATGATTAATATGGACCTACATTAAATAAACGAATTTTGTAACGACGACGAAAACTTACAAAGTTACGCACATGAGTCAAGAAACCAAGCCACTTTTTCAATTTGGGTATATTAATATATCTTTATATGTTTTGTTCCAGTGCAAATGGTCGCGCAAAGGTTTCCTGCGCACGCGCTGGTGGATGCGCGGCACGGCCATCGAGTTCGTCAACATACATCTGTTCCACGACGCGTCCAATCTGCTAGCTATTGAGCCCTTTCCTTCTGTGAGTGTACACAAGGTGTAAACGGACCCTTCACGAAGCCGTCAAAACAAACATTCTATACATCAAACTAAGTAACCCTAGCCAAACATTATTGTTGGGAAACGATTCTTGTTTTTGTGGTGAAAAATCACGTTTTACGGTAAAACTCAATGTAACGCACTCAAAACATTGTGCTGATGAATGCATTGAATACTAAACGGGTCTTGAAGGTATTTAAAGTAAGTTATAACCTTAAAAACAAGGGTTAAAAAAAAAAAAAAACTTATGAAAAAGTTGGAACTTTTATCTCCAATATCTCCGTAATTAAAAGGTTCCCAGATATGGTCCAGAACAAAAAAGTGATCGCAATGACGGGGGAAACAAGTGCCTTTCGGCTTCGTTAACGGTCTTTTTCCACCCTGTATTATATTTGGTAGAAAGTTGAAGCAGGTTTTGGAAGGGAAGTACCCCTTTTATTCTGTAGGGAGATCCTCAAGAGTCATCCTCCGGGGATACCCTCCGTCTGCAGGGAACGAAGGGTTCCATCGGATCCTCGACTAAAATCCTATGGTTCCTACCTATACAATGAGTCGGGGTCTCGGGAAATACACGTACATTCGCGCATTCCCGACAGCGAGAAAAAACCTCAAATAAAAATTTTTGCTCAAACGAAACATACCATTTTTCACACTGGATGACTTTGGATGACATTGCATGGTTAGCTAAGTGACTTCATTCTAAATCCAATATGGCGGCAACCCAAAGATGGTGGGCTAGTTATTTTTATGCATCTCCATGTGATATGAGTATCAAATGAAAGGGTTTGCTGAGAAAAATACGGGAAATAAAATGACGTCACTGTAAATAGTGTTTTTTTGATATTTTTTAAACTATAATATTTTTATTCAAAATTAACAAGACTGCAACAGTACCTAGTACACGGTACTAAAGATAGGTGTGAAGATTTGCCAAGGTATTGCGGCTACACCGAAGTTAAGCCGGCTAATCTTCAGTTAATTTTCACACCTATCTTTAGCTGCAAAGTATTAATATTTAAAAAATTAAAATTGTTGGTAATTCAGTAGAATATGAGCAGAACCTAAGCGTTTTCCCTTTTCTTTCTCACACTCACTCCTCCGTCTCTTCCTTTATTTCTTTTCTTAGGGTTCCAATTTGTCGTCTTTGCAGGTTTTACTAAAATAACTTAAGTAAGCTGAAACTAGTTGTCCTTTTTCTTTCTGACATTCACTCAGTCACTCTCTATTTCTTCCAGTCTCTTCCTCAACGACTATGTGTTTTAACTGTTTCTCTTGCATCCCAGGTATACTGCCGCTCCCGCCGCCGCGCATTACGTCACACACTGCGCCACCTACACTCTGACGTCAACGCCGCGCCTTACTTCATCTTCGGAGACTTTAACTTTAGGGCCGACACCGCGGGCGTAGTGAAGGTGAGACAGAAACTAATATGAGCGGGGTGAAAGAGACAGCAATATACGTTCTGTATAGTAAGGTAGCCATCTTGTTTTCGCACTGGAACATTCTGGAGTTTTTCTGTTTTGTATGCGATGATCCACTCAAATAATCAATCAATAAATCAATATGTACTTTGACTTAGTATTATTCTTGTCGCACAACTGTCAAACTGACATGAAAAAGACGGGGAGCGAGCTAAGTAACATTTATAGATATCGGGCTATGAAAACTGCTAACAGTACTCTTGATTGCTTCATTATCAATCAGCTAATAAAAATCCACATTTGGTCGAAGAAATATAATAATGCCATCACCAGCAAACTCAATAAATGCATTGAGGGACGCGGTATTACTACACAAACATTTATTCGTGCTTATCTAACTGATATTATTGCCAGCGTAATTAATGCCACTGCTGCCCATTAGTGAGGATTAATGTTATCGTACATGTAAGAGCAGTGATGCGTAGTACTCACAACCGACGTGCGTGGTAGATTATACCTGAAATACAAGGTGTAACATAATAAACGCAAGACCTACTGTGTGGTGTCTTGGACCATGCAATAGAACAACTTTTGATCAACGAGTTCCTAAATTCGCAAAAAAAAATGGACTTTGTATAGGATTTTTTTTTCTCTGTCTGTTTGTGCCGGCTGATCTCCAAAACGGCTGTACCGATTTTGGCGAGACTTTTCTGGTAGATAGCTGATGTTATAACGAGTAACTTAAGCTGCTTTTATGTTAGAAAAATGATTAGGGTTCCGTGCAAAAAAAAAACCATAAATTGTTTACAAAATCCGATTCAAATAGGGAAGTAATATTTTTATAATAATTTCACGCGGACGTAGGTCGCGGGCAACAGCCAGTGTTTAATAAAGCCCATATCTTCTCCACAGAAAGTAACAGAAGAACTGTCAGGCAGCAGACTACAAAACGGCGCCAACGTGGACGCCTCCCGCTTGCAATACAGGTCACCCACTGACGGAAGAGTAGTACTGACTATCGGCAAGAAGGAGTTCTCACATGTAGACCACCAGAAGATATTCAGAGAACCCTGGGTGAGTGTAGACTTTCTATGTTTTATTTTTCGCAACATCAGATTACAGGGATTTTTTCATAAAATGCATAATCTTAAGGAGGATGCTCGGTAGCCCGCGAAATTCAAATGTTCTTACGTTTCTTGCAATTTGCAGGTCAGTGATAGGTTGTATGTAGATTAAAATATGATTCGGTCATGAATGATGTAACCAAGATTTTGTAACAATATTTTGATTGAAAAGAGTGTCCATGGAGTTTCCTGCCCATTCTTCTCGATAGAGATCTACGCCTTGGAATGGGCAACTACTGTACCTTCACAAGTTATAATGCCTTGTGTCTGTGACTGTAGCTTCGCTCTTTGTTTTCTTGTGACATTCAAAAGTTCCTGTAATTGTCTAATTGAAATAAATACTTTGAGTTTGAGTTTAGGGAGAACTAATACCCACAAAATTAATAAACGTAATAATTAAACGTAATATTATTGTAAAAATCCATGTTGATGGTTGGAGAGGGAGAGTAAGATATGAAAGAGATAGGATTAAATGATGCCGTGACGTCTGACGGGAGAATGGAAGATGAAAACGTTTTGCGTCGAAACTAAGTAGAATGGGACAAGGGCAGGAAGATGATGAATTAAAAAAAAACTATTAAGCATAACATTACAATTGTTACAGCAGATGATTACCTATTTGTTTGTTCATAAAAAAAAAAGAAAGAAAAAGTATTTATTTGTCTTGCACTGGAAAAAACAAAAATGGTTAAATTAACAATAAAACAAAATTAAATAAAAAAGTAAACACATCACATCATCATCATGTGACACAGCCAGCACACAATATTATTACCTATTTTTTTTTAATAAATATGTTTTCTTTCTTTCTAAACCTAAAAAAAAATGAAATTGGTCCTGTACGAGGCCAAAAGGCCCCTATCTCAGCATGGTTCAAATATTCTTTTACTTAATTCTGCATTGTCTACAGCTCCAACGCTACGACCGTGAGTTGGAAGCGTTACGGCCACACTTGTACGAGTTCCCAGTCAAGTTCCCCCCCTCCTACCCGTTCGAAGAAGACGTGCATCTACCCACACACTACATGAAGACCAGGTAACATAATATACAGGGTGTCACAAGACCCTTAACGAAGCCGTCAACCAAGCATTATGTACATCAAACTAAGTAACTTCACGTAAAAAATATTTCTGGGAAATGACTTTTTTTTGGGGTAAAAAATCACGTTTTACGGTAGGACGCAATGTAGCGCACTCAAAACATTGTGCTGATGGACGGATGAATAGTACGGGGGTCGTGGAGATGTTTAAAGTAAAAATCTTACATTTAAAACATGTATTTTTAAAGAAACTTGCGAAAAAGTTGGAACTTTGACCCCCAATATTTCTAGAACAAAAAGATGATCGCAATGACGGGGATAACAAGTGCCTTTCGGCTTCGTTAGGGGTCTTATTACACCTTTTATAAACTAAATACAAAATTTTTGTATATTTAAATAAGAATTAAAACTATATTAGTAACACCTCATTTGACCAGTGGAACTTCCCATCCTGCGGCCAAGTGTTCCACCAGCGCGAGGGGCAGTTAATAATGCAGTACTCGCACCGCAGACGCCTTGACATAGCGGCGCCACTACAGTAACTGCACGCGCAGTGTGTACCTCGTCTTTTGGTGCACGTACTCCACGATGTCCTCCGCTTTAGTGGTGTAATGCAAGCGGAGAATGTACAGACGCCAGCACATCAAGCTACCCGAAACTGACAAATTTTCCCAATCAACCCTGTTTTTTTTTTCGGATGGTAAATCATCAAATGACCCCTCCCGCTCTGGACGGAGTGAAAGGGAGTGTCAGACTCTTACTGACTAAAACCCATCCATGTTCCTTCTTTCCCCTTTGTGTTCCAGGCCCTGCAGTCTCGACAAATATAACGACAAAAGTCGGTCGTTAAGTGTAATCGATGTCAAATTTCTTTAATAGATTTTCAACCTTATGCTTTAGAAATAAAGTAGAAAATCTATTAAAGGAATTTGACAACGACAAGACTTAGAGACCGATTTTTGTCGCTATCTAATGTCGAGACTGCAGGGCCAGGGCCGCGGTATCTCTTTCGAACAGTCCCGCAGCCCCGGAACCTAATGCTTTAGCCATAAAGTTGAAAATCTATTAAAGAAATTTGACAGATTGTACTATTGTAGTAGCTTGATGTACTGGCGTCTGTACACTGGTGTACTCGGCCTGGCAACATAACATTAGCTGTATTCTTTTTTTAAAATGATTTGTGATCAATGTCATTCTTCAAATGTTTACTCCTCACATTTCAGATGTCCATCTTGGTGCGACAGGATCCTACTGTCACAGTCAGCGCGACTGTTGGTACAAAATCAGGACACCGCCAGGCAGGCTGATAACAAACAACTGCACGCTTCAAGGTCAGTTATATTTTCACGTGTTTATGCACGCTGTACCAGGTTAGTGCAAGCTTGAGGAGGCCCTGGCTAAATTATAACAGCCGCTCGGATCGATCTTGTGGTTAAGCCGCGCTTGCCTAGGTTGGTCCGTGGATGGGTTAACTCGTTCCATCGTCGACCTCATCTCTGTGCGCCAAATCGGAGGGCGAGGGGGGCAAATTTAAGGCGCGCGCCGAAGTCTGGGGCTGATACGGCAAACGTTACGTTATACGTTCACATTGGTTCAGAAAAAATTTAACACTTGATAATGATTTCCTTAAGTGGGCCCCACAATATTCTTGCATGGGGCGTCAGTGGCCCTAACGCCGGTACTGGTTGAGGTCAAGAGTAGCCCATTTAATACCTATTTAAAAAAAAAAAAAAAATCGTTTAGACTACTACATTTTCAAACTGTCTTACTGTCAACTGTCACTTGTGCCGTAAAATGTTGTACTAATTACTTACAGGAAGTCGGTAACAGATTCCACAGACAGCAGCGGTCGCGTATCATCTTCTGACAGCAGTCCGGCGCGATCCGGATCACCTGCACGGCAGAACACACAGGTATTGACACATCACACGCCCAGCAAATATGAACAACTAGCCTATGGCCGGATGGAGTTCGGCAATTGCCCCACGGGTTCGTACTAAGGGGATAAAAAGTCCTAAGTGTTAACCCAGGTTATAAATGATCTGTGTGCCAAATTTCATCCAAATCCGTTTAGTAGTTTTTGCGTGAAAGAGTAACAAACATCCATCCATTCACACATCCTCACAAACTTTCGCATTTATAATATTAGTAGGATATACGATCGCAAGCAAACAACCCTAGCACGAATGCGCAGAGTAAACGTAACGTAAATTCGAACTATTTTAAAATCGAAAATACTACTTGAATGGCAAATCTCATTTCCAGCTTTAGCCCGAAAAATCTGGTGTTGTTAAGTTAATCTCTACTCCTCATTGCCCAGCGTTACCTTTCCCCTCTTTACCTTTGAGAGTGGGGTCAAATAATGCAAAGCACTGACTGAACAGTAGGCGCAGAAGCATATGCCAGCTTAAATCAGAATAGCATTTAGATTTGTGATTGTGATAAATATGTCTATGTTAGACAGACTCCATTGGCGAAGCGTCAAATATGTGTAAGGGAAAGCCGCAGAAAAAATGAGAATTTAATTTTTTTTTCATTGCCGCCATTACAAACCGTCCTCATTTTCGTTATCAGCGACCTCGAAAACCATGAAAATTACACCTATGACAAAACAACCGAAAATAGTTGTCGGCGCCATCTTGAATTTTTATTTGGACCTTATTTTCGTTAAAAGCGACCATGAAAACCATGAAAATGACACACATGACAACAAAAAAAAACTGTTTGACCTCATTTTCGTTATCAGCTATCCCAAAAACCATGGACTCATGACGAAACAACCGAAAATAGTTGTCGACTTGTCGGCGCCATCTTGAATTTTCATTGGGACATATTTCTTAATAAACGGAAAACGTCTTTTGATTATTTCTCCGATTTTATGCAATACCGATATCTACATTTATTTACAGGGCAGCCCAGGCAAGACTTTGGAGAAGAAAAGCAGCATGGCGGAACTTGACGCTCTATCTGTTCCTGTGGGTGGCATGAATTTCAGCAGGAAGAGTATCGCAGACCCCACTAGCGTGCAACAAGCTATTAGTGCTAGGTAAGTTTCTCTCGCTGCGCTCACCGAGTGACCTCACACACATTTGTGCACATTTGCACAGCGAGGCTCAGCGGAGACCTCTGCCCAAGGGATGTGCCTTAACAGGCGTTGCACAGAGGGTGCTCCGGACAGGTCTTTTAAGAGGAAACGGTGCCTCCTCTCATGTGCGGATGGTGACCACCGGGGTTTTTTTAGTGCGGTAAAAAACCCACACTCCCCGGTCTTATCCCCAAAGACCGGTCACCTTTTGAAGTTTTGCCCCGAAAACAAAAAAAAAGACAAGTTTCTCTATGTTCAGCAATTGTTGGTTGGTGTCAAAACCGGGATAAAGATTCGTCATTCGTTGTATTTTGTGCTCGACCTAGGGTGAGCGTTGACATCGGTCCAACGTAAATATATCAGAGAAAATATAATAATGAACGACTACAGTGCAGCGCTGATGAATTGCTCTGTACCTAGAGCTACATCGCGCTGATGAGGAACGTCAATCGCTATGGCAAAATAAAGTGAATTTTTCAAGCGTTCTTGGATCATCAATAGAAGTTTAGGTCTTCTGGCATCAATGATTATAAGGTTATTTTATCTTCTTTGACAGTTAGTTTTGTTTATAAGGTGTATAGGTGGCGCCACTTGCTCTGACAGCTTTGCGTGACATTCTTTATTGTGTCCTCTCGAAGGATGTGCGACGCGGACGGCTCGGCACGGCGGCGCCTCGTGCGCAACCAGTCCGAGGGCGAGCCCGCACCGCGCCGCGAGCCTGGAGCCCGGCGCAGGGCTGCTTATGGCGTCATCGGAGACGCTACCTGTATGGGGGATCATAAGGTATGTACCGCAACCAGTCGGAGGGGGGCATTTTATTAGAATAAGGCTCATTTTTGTATTGAACGCTACCGTACTTAGTTTCATTAAAGTGCAAATTTGCTCAATAAATCTAAAGCCCAAGAGAGAGTACAAACACTGTGACGTAATAAAATTCAAAAAACTAACACTTCCTTTCTTTTTCCACAGCCGATCTACCTGCGCGTGATGCTGCAAAGCGACCGAGGTACCCTGGAGTGCTGCAGCGCCTTGTTCCCCTGCTCGCTGTGCGCCAGCGCAGTCCGCCTGCCCTCCACCCTGTCCCTGCTCCCCATGCCTTCTCTGCCCCCCCTGCGGCGCCTGCCGCGTCTCCCCACAGACCCGGACCTCTACGCTAACAAAAAGATTAAGTTACCAGACATATCTATCAGCCATCCTGATAAATTTACCGAAGGATTACGCAGAACTCGAACTGGGTCTCTTAACGAGACCATGCTTAGAATTCCAGATGTTGAAATCACAAGTGCAGATTACTGTAGTTACGATGGTGTATACGTCAATGATGTTGATAATACTCTTCTCTGTGTTAGAAGATGCGTTGATCCGTACACACCAGAGAGTATAGACTCTCATAGTCCTAACGTAGAAGCGTCTTCTGGCTCCGAAGTGTCAGTTGAAGTGACAGAAATATCGACTAGCAAATCGAATAAATTGAATCGAGATCGTAGCGTATCCCCTACTCAGTTAAAGTCTCGACTCGATAAGTTACTGAGTAACAAAGACGAGAAGGTTAAAATTATACCGGAATTGCAAAGGCTGAATAGTCGGGAGTCTTGTAAGTCTGAAGCGAGTAAGAAAGGAGGTTTATGCTGTTTAGCGTTGAAGTGTTATGGGTTCTGTAGGAGACGGGCGCGCAAAGTGAAGTGTGATTGTAGTGGCTTGACTAAGTGTTGCACTTAAACTTGGATTCGGAATTTTAACAACAAACTTTATGACTTCTGTGGTGAAGTTCAAATTCCATTATTACATCAATGCAATGTAGGATCTTTTTAATGCAATTAGTAGAAAGTTAAGTGCCTATGCAATGTCGATGATCTGAGATTCTGATGTCTTAAACGACAAGGTGCAAATTTTATTGCACATTAATGCAATGTTAGACTTTTTTATCAATCAAAAATCAACTTTATCTACATAACTCTTATGTAGATAGTTGATTGATGATGCAATGAAAATAATTTAAGACTCTGATGTCATAAGTGACAAAGTTGAAATTCAATTGACCTTTTCATTACTCAAATCAGATTGTTGATTGACAATGCAATGCTAAAGATCTAAGATTCTGAATTCAAGTACAGCTTGTAGTTTATAGTGATGTGATTCGATTATTTTGTTGATTTAGTCGATTATTTTTTTGACGATTATTATCTTTAGAATAATTTATTTGACTCTTGAAAACGTGACTATCGAAAACTTTGAATTTTTGTAATTATTGATTTTAAAAATCGAAGATAATAATCGTTTGACAATGTATTGTTTGTGCAGTTTTTATTTTCTTATTGTTATGCACTGTTTTGACTTTTTTTGTTTTAATTTAATATAATTAATGATTAAACCTTGAAAAAAGGTTGTGTTTGACCAAAAATGGTAATATCTTACCATGGACGCGCATGGTAACAATCTTTAAAACCGCATGCATTTTTTACTATAACATCAATGTCAAATTGAATCTTAATAAAGGACTGATTTCACCAACTAAACTTCACATTTACAACACGATCAGAACATTTAAACGGCGTTCAAAAACTGTCAGCGTCAGAGTCCTTTACAGGATGTACTGAACATGTGGTAACCGTTTGTCCGTCAATGTCCCTTCCATCCTGTATAGGGCTCCTAACTAGATCGCTTGCCCACACTGAAATAAAATAAAAACAATACCTACTTGTATAAAAAACGACGATAGACCCCTTGATCGCGATTAGTTTTATTGGTGAAATCTGCCCTTAATATTTTTTTGTAATATATCTTAGGGATAAACTATGTGCTTACTACTAGTCGATATTATTAAAATCGATATTTTTAATCGCGGACTAAACCCCCGAGTCACCACTCTAAGTGTTCGATATTCGAATAGTGTTTCAAGAATCCATAGAATGATGTAGTCTTTTTTAAGACAATGCATATCCATCATTCAGTGATTCCTAATACTTATTATTCCTAAATTCCATTACGATTAGTAATTTATTGTTTATTTTAAAGGGGGGTAAAGTACTCAATGCAATAAAATAAACTAGACTTAGGTATAATTTAATTTGATATCCTTATAATTTACTCATCTAATTTAATATAAAAATTATACCAAATGGTTTATACAAGGTGTAAACGGACCCTTCACGAAGCCGTCAACCAAGCATTCTGTACAAAAAACTAAGTAACTTAACGAAAAAAATATTGCTAGATAACGACTTTTTTTGGGTGAAAAATCACTTTTTACGGCAGGACTCAATGTAACGCACTCAAACCATTGTGCTGATGGATGCATTGAATATTACGGTAGTCGTGGAGGTATTTGAGTAAAGTAGTTATAACATTAAAAAATTGTATTAAAAAAAAACTTGTGAAAAAGTTGGAACTTTGACCCCGAATATCTCCGTAACTAAAGTCTGTTTTTTAATCTCGGAGACTAAATTGACAAGTAAAAATGGCAAACGGACATAGATTTCAATAGGATTTAAGTCAGTTTTGACATTTTCACTTGTCAATTTAGTCTCCGAGATTAAAAAACAGACATTAGAAGGTTCCCAGATAAGGTCTAGAACAAAAAAAAATATCGCAATGACGGGGAGAACAAGTACCTTTCGACTTCGTTAAGGGGTTTCTTACACTCACTATAAAATCTAGTCTGTATGCTCAAGCCGTTAAAATACACAACTAAATATGTATTGCGTTTATAAAACAATTTTGTTGATCTATTCTAGCAAACAAGACCTATTCGGAACAAAAAAAATATAATAGTGTACACACGGTGGCCAATCAAGCTATACAAAACCAAATTAAGCTGATCTCTCATAGTACGGGAAACTCATAAAAGAGCGAAGTCAGGTTATACTTGTTCGCGGGCCTGTGGACGGTGAGTAATGGGTTAGCTCACCGTCCGTCCGTCTTATGACGACAGGCCGTGTCGACGGCGCGTTCGTGTTCCACGCGCGCCTCAAAGAGATGTCAGCAACCAGGAAGGGGCCCGCAAGGGCCGATGCCTGCCGGGGCTGCGGGACTGTTCGAAAGAGATACCGCGGCCCTAGAACACAAAGGGCAAAGAAGGAACATGGATATAGCTTGATGTGCCGCCGTGTGTACAATGAATATGAACAAGTTTTATATGTGAAGAGTCTAAACGAACTGACATTCTATTACATATGATGATAGAAAAACCAAAAATGTAAATTGACATACTCAACCTACCAAATACCTCAATACCTTTCCTTTTGAAAGTTGACGTGAAAATAGGAAATGGTTTGAAAGCAATTGTCTAGTTAGGCTCTAGTCAAAACATGATTTATATTTTACTAACTGTTGACCGCGACTTTCGTTCGCGTGAAATTATTGTTATCATAAAATAATACTTCCGTATTTCCGCACGGAACCAAAAAAAAAATTAAAAAAAAAACCCTACTACTAGGGCTACTTTTATTTTAGAAAAAAGACTAATCCTAGTTACATCTTATGACATCACTCTCCAATAAAAGTCCTGTCAAAATAGGTCCAGCCGTTTCGGAGATTAGCCGGATCAAAAAGACAGACAAAAAGTTAAGATTTTTTGTTATAAGTATCGTATATACTTTCACATGCATTCAGTAAAAAGCGGTTATTTTGAAATTACAAACAGACACTTCAATTTTATTTATTTGTATAGATCAAATATTTGATGTATTCCAATATTTTGGTGTATAAGATTATGGGGCGAACTATAGTCGGAATACCTTCGTCTGGAAATGATAAAAAGTTCCTGCAGACTTTTTTCCTACTAAAACCAAGCTGTGTTCTTCGCAATACCTTAAATCTAGGGTGCTTTTTCACTGACCTAAAAGGCATCAGTCTGCCCGATTGTTCTAGAATCTCTCAACAAAATTCTATCACCACTAACTTAAAAAGTATTATAATAATAATTGGTTTATTATCATTCTAAATTAACTTAAATATAATAGTCACTATCACTTTTAGTTACCATTATTTTATGGTTTAAAGTCACTATTTAATTTAAGACTGGTAACACTTATAAAACTTAATTATTTTTGCAGTGGCAAGACCTTACGACTTAATATTTATTTTCATAAATATACTTTAGAAATAAGGTATTAGATTATTGTAAATTATTTCTCTTTTTTATTAATTTCTTGATCGATATAATTATTTTATTCTCAAGGGAAATAAATGTAACGAATTTAAAAAGTTTTTTGCAAATGTACGCAAAACTGCCTGTACCCGTTAATTTGAAGAACTGGGTGCTTTAGGAAATAAAACAAAACCTTTTACTGACTTAGACAAAGAACATAATCAATGTTTTGAGTCCAACCTTTATTGTTGAGACTTAAAATGATACTAGATTAGCTAAATCAGCCACATCGGTCGAACCGTTTTCAAGTGTTGATTCTTCACACATGCGGCAATTGATTTTAATTTATATCAGAGACCAAAAAGGTTACCCATATAGGGGTTTTAATCGGGGTATGTTTTAGGGTAAGGTGAAAAGCCCTAGAGTAAAGGTTAACTCGTATTATTGGGTTAATCGTGCGATAAGAACCGGTTCACGCACATAGTTCATTTTTGTACAAAAAAATATGCAAGAAAGTGTCAGAGTTATCCTGCGCTCTTATTCATTCTGGGTAATTAGCAATATTTAAATGGTTAACCCAAATATTATAAGGGTTAACCCGTATAATGGTTAAATCAAACTAAAGACTTATCTTTTAACAAGATTTATAAGTCCCTGATTTATATAGATTAACAGTAAGGATTATTAGTAAATTAAATATTAAAATACGAATTAATTCATGGCCGTTTGCTGCCCATTTACTAGCCATATTATCCTAATTAACTTTAAAACGTAAGGTCTTCCCATTGCTTTCTCAAGATTAATACGTAAGACGCGTTTTTATGTAAGCCACGTCCGACGTGGTGGACTCGTTAAATAAACGTTCTTTGCACTGATATATAGTTTTATTTGTTTTATTTTTAATATTGCTTATGAAATGCGCATTCAACTAAGATTTTTTGCATGAAGCAGCAATTTGGTCAGCATTCAAAGTATTTTTTTACATTTCAATGAATTTTTATCATTTTAAAATGTTTTCCGTAGGGTGATTATATACAATTCAATATTTTTTTTTTTACTTCAGACTCAACAATCCAGAATTTTCTTAGTAGGTACACTTAAAAAATAATGTTAATGATTAAATAATCAAAGACAAATCACACCACACAATACTATTAGATCTAAATATAACTAAATTAAATAATCTATAAAAATTAAATTATGTAATACAATACAAGATCGATCGAGTGATCGATTTTTTACCTTGTTTTTTTGACGAATTGTATTTGAATACTTTTTTCAGACAGTAACTGTTTAATATGTATGAGCTTCTGTAAAATGCGTATTTTTTGTTGTTGTTATGTTATTTTTCAGTAAGATGTTGTCGTTGTTCGCTTTGCTTGTAAGTATTGATTTCGTCTTTATTTAGCACTGTTTGTGTATGTTAGCTGTTTTTTGTTACCATTAGAATTAACAGTAACTTGAATAGATGCCTAAGATAATTAGAAAAACTATGCCTACTTTTTTTTTCAAATTCAAGTCAAATTGTCTTACACATTTTAAATTATCCTGTGACTCTTTCCATTTATATCTAGACTCGGACGTAGTGAAAATACTACTAGACTGAAACAAGATTTTAAAAGCATTTAGAAAACAAACCAAAAAAAGTAATTGTTATTTTTTTTTAACTTTCCAGGTAACTTCCGCCAGGAGTTTCACTCAGAATCGTCTCCGAAGCATATCAAGCCCGAAGACCCCGAAACGGTCACGGAAACGGTTGCCGACTCGCCGAACTCACGGTACATACACTTCAACCTTGACAGCCCTAGCAGTATATTCAAAGAGACAGATATTTAAGTACATAATACTGTCAGATAATATAAATGATATGTTTGAATGGATTTTAGTAATTGATGTCAATTGTACAGTAGTGTGCGCTAACGTGCATGGCAGCCGCGGTCATGAAATGTGAGAGTGAGATGACACAAAACTCGATATCAAGTTAGTCGATTTATGGTGCTCTTCGGATGGCTGCAGCTGCAATCCTTAGCTGCAACAACTGATCGCAAATACTCAGTATTCCGCTGCGGTTTTAATTCTAATTAATAGTAACAGCCGTTTGGGTCGATCTGCAGGTTATGCCGCGTTTGCATAGATTGGTCCGTGGATGAGTGACCACCCATTACACACCGAATTTCCTTCGTGTCTCGGAAAGCATATTAAGCCGTTGATACCAGCAATAAATTGTAGATCTTTGACAGTCGTTACATTTTGCAGTGGCCCGAAAGTCTGACAACCAGTCATACCAATGGGTACCGTATTACCCAGTACTAACTGGGTTGTGGAGGTCAGGTAGGCTCTGTGTCTGTCCATGTAAAATACTGGTATTCAGCTGCATCCCGTTCAATTAGAAGCCGACTCCAACATAGTTGGGAAAAGGCTAAGCAGATGATGACGTCATAACTATGATGGTCTTTCTCTATTAGCTGCTTTTCTCGCCATTTACCGCAGAATTCATAGAGTTTTATAAAACTCGGGCACTTCACTGCGGTGTGTCGTAGCAATTGGGGCACCTTTTTTTTCTTCGGATGGGAAATCATCAAATGACCCCTCCCGCTCTGGGCGGAGTGAAAGGGAGTGTCAGACTCGTACTGACTAAAACCCATCCATGTTCCTTCTTTGCCCTTTGTGTTCCAGGGCCGCGGTATCTCTTTCGAACAGTCCCGCAGCCCCAATTGGTTGGATTTGATTACGGTTTGTGGTTGTCCCCTTCATTTATGATCGAGGTTGTAAAGTCTTGGCGTTCAACTTGTTATAAAATTAAATAAGAAAGGACATAATCTGTAGAACGTTTAATCGAATACGGGCTTTGCCTTCAATTACTAAAATCTAGATAAACTTATTTGCAACTGTAATTGTTGTTGATATCATGACATAAAAAAAGATATAGAAACTACTCCCTACAAATAAATTAAGTAATCGCCAATTACTTAAACAAAATATAGTATTTAAGTATATTTCAAATTATAACGTTTTGTCGTATCTCTATTATAAAATGGTATGATATTTTTCAAACTATGAAGTTTTGTGTGTTTAAATAAATATATGTATTTATAATAATATACATTATATTCAGGTATATTATAATGTTGCCATTTTATGCGTACTTAGATAATTTTAAACAATTTAAATAAAACCTGTATAATCTCTCTTTGACAATCTAGTTATGACATTCCAAATATTTATTATTAATCATAATTTTTACAAATTTTATTATGATTACAATTTGAGTAATTTTTACTTTAAATGTAATCATCTCGATTTTTTAATTACATTTCAATTTAAATACTCATCTAGTCTTAGTTATGTTAAAAAATGCTGTTTTCGCTCTTTCTCATTACTTTGTGTTATAAATAATTGAATTTATTTAATATCTAGGATATAGTCAGGGATTTACCACAGGGTACTTTATTTGCAATTTTAGATTTTTTGCGTGTATTTACGAGTAAGTGACTAAATAAAAATATAATATTAATATTCAGTAATTTGGGAGTTCTGTATGTTTATTTTTATTATAATCTGATACCAGAGAAGTTAAAACGAAATCATATTTTTAAAGAAATCGCTTACCTTGTGGCAACGAGCTACAAGCCCAAGTGACACTCATGTTGCGAACTTGCGACAACGGATAAAACAAATTAAAAAGTTTGTCTAGACCTTTGTCGCGCGAGCTTGTCTTGACGCAAGCCGGATAGCCCGAAGTCGTGGTCCGAAGCCTTAGGTCCGAGTTTTAGAATAAAAAAATAACATATCTGGAAGCAAACTATAACACAAATAATCTTAGCTTAACAGACTCCCAATATTTACATAAAAATAGAAATACATAGATCGTGTTCGGTGTCTATTTAATATCGCCAATAAATTATATAGGTACTTATAAAAGTATAGTAGGAAAATAATAAGTAAGTACTTAATAATAATAATACCCTCCAGAAATAATAATACGATGCTCATCACTATTGTGATAATCAGATACGAATCATTCGCCCGCCATCATAGATATAGGTTATAGTAAAATGTAACATAATATTTCTATCTTGAATCAATGTTACGGCTAAAAGCCGAAGTAAGGTTACACCTAGTTCTAGCCGGCTATACCTAGGTGCGGCCGGTAACAGTTTGTTATAATGCAACCAATTCGGATGTAGCGTCTAACCCAACCTAATCCATTTGGTCGGTGTGTCCAAGCCATAAAAATGATAGTTACCGGCCGCAATACCTAGGTATAGCCGGCTAGACCTAGGTGTAACCTTACTTCGGCTTTTAGCCGTAACATCAATATCACAAATCTGTCTGTAAATATTATGCTAACGGTAAATAAAAATCTTTCTAAAAGACACTTGTAACGAAACACTTGTAATGAACATCATAAATTCCCGTTTTCACTAACACTAAGCATTTTGGAATTTCAGCTTCTTTCACTCAAAACCAAGAGTTGAAAATCCAACTGAGTGCCTTTATTTTAGGCATTCGTAAGTGATGTGTGATGGTGTTGGCGAAAACGGGCAAAACGTGTTGTATAAATTGCATTTGCGTGAGTAATAGATACGAAACAATGTTCGTTTGCCTGTACGCACGATGGCCTATCAAGGTATACAAAACCAGTTTATGCGGATCTCTCGTTGTAGGGGAAATTTATACAAAACGAGGCCATGTTATACTGGTCCTGTACAGCTTGATGTGCAGCCGTGTGTATAAGTTATAAAGGTTTTGTTTTATTTTCCTTTTGTATCTCGACTTTATATTCATCTGAATGATTATTTTACTTTAAAAAATAAACAAAAATTGTGCCGCTCATAACGTATACGCTATTTTCTCATGAAGTTTAAACTATCTTCACTACAAAACATCTCAATCGGTTCAGTAGTTCCTGAGATAAACATCAAATCTCAACTGTAACATAAGACCTTATTGTTATTCTTGTAAATTAAAAAATATATAATTACTTAAATTGTTATGAACACATTTCTTCCTTAAAATAAGCTTTTATTAAGTCGTATAATACAGGGTTAGTTTCCAAAGACCAGCCAAATTCTCAGATATGATGCAGTACATCATTCTGCCCCCCGCCGCCCCTTAACTTTAAAAAAAAAAAATCAACAATTATTTTTTAAAAAATCTGCTGTCTCCTTCAAAACAAAAGTGCAATAGTCACACGGTCAAAATGTATGGAACAGCAGTTTTTTTTTGTTGTAATAACCGATGAAAAATTTCTATGTGAGGGGGCTCAGAATTGCCTCATATCTGAGAATTTAGCTGGTCTTTGGTAACTAACCCTTATAGTATTTTAATATTTATTGTTTCTGTAGTAGTTTGTGGCAAGAATTTAATTGTGGCTTAAGTGTGGTAGATATAGAGTAGATCATCTCTCTCCACTTTTATCTTGCCAAGTACGGATTGAATCTCTCTCAAACTCAAAGTGAAGAGTTCCTAGTTTCACAGGCTGAGACCAACTTTAGGTCCCTGAGCCAGAGTAGTTAAAAGGGACCTCTATAAGTGGCGGCACTTTCATACAAGCCTAAAAGCTCGGCTTGCCCTCATAAGAGTTTCTGAACAGTCTGCTCGGCTTATGGGCTAGCCGTATTTTTGGCCTCTAGGCACGCCGCTGACCTCTATGTAGGCCGTGTAGGGTATATTTAGACTATAATGTCCTCACAGTTGCTTCGCTCTGAAAGACGGAGTCACCACGCAGGCCCAGTGCGGCTTGATAAATGTCACATGTCTTAGAATTTCTGTAGAGCATGTCTACCAAACTTTGTAGTGTCTAGCTAGTGCTCTAGGCATATGTGTTAGTAGTTAAATATACTAAGATACGTACGGCTTAAAGTATACTTCGAACACTCTAAATATTGATATTCAATAAAATTTTCGGCAATTATTGTAAATTCTTGCCACTTATTACTAAGAGTGGAGTTAACCTCTTCGTTGGTAAAATTAGCTATAGGAAAATATCTTACAAGTTTAAAAATTAATAGTTTTAATTAATATTACAGCCATATCATTGTCACTTTCGTGAGTTATAACGGTACCTGCCTTAGCATTAATTATACATTATTTTATTCATTATACTTATGTACATTTTAATCTTTTAATAACGTCACTAAAATGTTAATAATTACCTACGAGTAAGTATTTATATATGTTTTTGTCATTAATAAATAAGCTTCTAGTCAGTTTTAAGATAATATATTATACATGTATTAATACGCTAGCCAGAGAAATAACTATGTTCAATAAAGTAAAGAAATTAGTGTAGCTATATGTTCACAAAACACGATAGACGATTGTTTAGAGAATGTTATCATTAATAGCTTACCAATTATACTAATTGGTCATTGGGCAATGTCTTACATAAACAAATGGCAAGTTAACAGGACTATTTTAAAAAAACCTCAGTACATTTTGACAGTACGTTGGTTTTTTATGCTGATATTAACCCTTTAAAAACCAGGAATTATTCTCATGAGTTTAAAATTGCCAAATAAAATATATTTAGCAAAGCAATTAGTGGCCAAAATGTAGATGTTAGGTCAAAGCAGCCTTGCACTGTAGGCAATATAAAAGACAGTTGAAATATGTACTAGAATTATATACAACACTATGCGACACCAAAATGCATGGGGTGGGACTTTCAACTCTCCACTCAAAAGCTGAGAGTTGAAAGTGTAAAATCCAACTGCGCGCTCTTATTTAGGCATTTATATCCAAAAAAAAAACCTTTTTTTTTCATACTTATATTATAGCGTCAGTAAACCGACCGCTTTAATGAGTCCTCGCGAAGTTATCAATTTAAATGGAATATTCTGAAGGTTGATCACGTATGGGTTCAATAGTATCGTAATACCTACGTGGATTATGGTTATTTTAAAGCAAATAACCTGTGGAATATTGTTAGGACTTTGTAGACACTTAATGCGCCTTTGATGGGGCAAGAAGGAGGACTCATTAAAGCTGTCGGTCTATAGTAGATAATTTGTTTTCTCGACCCATTTAATTCCTGAGTGAAAGTTCTCCAGTTTGATGACCTGAATCACCATATTGTGGTTATTCTGTATACCCTGTATTTTAGTGTTAGTAAAAACGGGGATGAATCCTACAATTAATAGTACGATATTTTTTCTCAAATATAGTCGTATTTTAGTCTGTGTCAAGTATATGTATAGGTATGCAATCTTTATAGATAAAAATTTAAAAGAATCTAGTTGTCTAAATAACGAAAATACAAAGTAACGAACACCAAAGTTGAGAGATTTTATTATATCAATGTTGTATTCAAATTTTTAGATAGAGATTTGTTAAATAGAGTTGTAGGCCTCAAAATACAATCGCCATGTCAATAATAAATAACTTTCATGTAGCTATGTGTTCAAACGCAATAATATGGTCCTAATTGAGGAAAACTCCCTTGTAATTATAATTAGTATTACTATAAATATCTTGGGGTTTTTGATTCATACGTTTTCTTGTTATCACGTATTTTACCTCTTATAAGTATGTATATCCTCTTTCTTCTTCGGGAATCGATGACTCAGATTTTGTCCGACCAGTATGTAGGGTGGCTGGTAATTAGTGACCGATACTTAAACACGTGATTGTACTCATAATAACAAACAAATTTCCCAAAGAAACTTTTTTCACAACAGCCGTATGAAATTCGCACGCGCGCGCTTATGACCTATCAGCTGTTACCCGTTTAAAAAAATGTTTCTTTGGGAAAGTCGTTTGTTATCATGAGTACAATCACTAATTACCAGTCACCCTATATAGCAACCCTTATTATGCGTTAAAGACATTTAAACCCGTTTTAAGAGATTCTAATCAACTTAGATATAAAAGAAACTTAAGAAAAGTCAGATTATTTAAGCATGATCCAATTCATCGAGTCAAAAATGAGCGTCACCAATAAGATGTACTAATCATCTAGAGTGAAAAATCTGGGGGTTTCCATCAGAATACCAGTGCTGTGACATTTATTGTCAATGTCGCAGCATCAGTAGAACCATTTTGATTAATTTATGTCTTTTTAGGCATAAAAACTCTGATACCAGGTTAAGCACTGACCACACGATAAAGAAGGAAAGAATTATTTTTTCATGTTATTCAAAAACGTAAATTCCGAATTAAAAATACCATCCAAAATTATCTTTTGAGGTCTACAACGTAGAAAAATATGGCAAAAAAAAAACTAGGTACATAGGAGCATATTTTGCCAAAATACCGAATTGTATTGTATAACAATATTGTTTTTTATATTTATAGCAAATAGATCACATCTCTCTTCGCGTTATTTCACTATGAAACTGTGCTGTATCGTGTATAGTTTAGTCAATTTTAGTCGTTCTATTATATAAACTTATTACTTATATTTCGTTTTTGAGTGACGTAGGTGATCTATCAAATATAGGTACAGTTTAAACGTAAATTCTCACCTACTCATGTATACCTACCATTAGACCAAACAGTTTTACACTGTGTGTGGAACTTTTTACGACTGAAATTCACTTGTGAAAGTTTTATCATTTATTTACCAGTGATTTAGGAGTATGTTCCTCATAAACACCAGAAAAGTAACATTAATTTAAAAATTTGGGATTTCAATTTCTACTGCGAAAAAGCTTGACTCATACTGAACGAATCGTACCTACTCACTGTAAATATTTATAAGGAAAAACTCGAATGAATAATCACCGGGCGTTTGTGCACTACAAGAAATTTTACTGTCCTGCAGTCCGATATGGTACGCCATAAATGTATTTGTCACCGTAAAATTGTAAATACCGTTAGATTATAATCTATCTCGCGAGATTGTAAACTGTCGAAATATTGTGAACCGTAGCATACTGTCTACAATTTAACGCAATCTTTCGACAGATTACAAACTCGCGAGATAGATTATAATCTAACGGTTTTACAATTTTACGGTGAGATTATATACTAGTTTGTGCACTATACGTGATTTTACCGTCCGACATTTTACTTTTCCCCATTACGCGCCGTTTTAAAAAAAACATAAGTAGCTGTAGACATCCGATAGTAGTTAAAATGAATTCTTTCGTCCTGCCTCAATTTATTGTGGTATATGTAAAATGACCCTGTCAGGTACCTTTCACTTTTATGGGGATGAACCCAAGATAAAGCAAGCAACTGCCGACTTTCCAAGAAACTCATCGTTCCTAGCGTAATTACGCGTGCGTGGCGTGTAGTTTCAAAGAGAGCTACCCTAAACTGCGCCGCACCGATCCGAGTAAAGATGGACAAGTGCACAAGCCAATCATCCGTTTTTTTCATTCCACATCGGACCGTAAAAAATCGGACTGCCGGACAGTAAAATTCCTTGTAGTGCACAAATGCCCTAAAACTGGAATATGAAAATTATCAATTCATTAATCGGTTCAAAAACATGATGTGTTGGCAGACTCACCTACATGATTACCAGAACTAGTGGAATTCATATTTCATCATCATCCACAGCCCGACTTCACCCACTGCTGGGTATAGGCCTCTCTTTGCTTGTGCCAAGCTCCACGGTCTTGTGCCAGCCTCATTCAGGATATTCCCGCCATGGCAACAATGTCATCTGCCCATCTCGCCGCCGGACGACCAACACTTTACTTTCCATTCCTTGGACGCCACTTGGTCAAAGCTTTACTCATATAATTAATTAATTTAATTCATATTTTCTGGTAAAGATTAGAAGTGCTATTAAAGAGCATTATATTAAAGGTCATTCTTTTTTCCCCTCGCAAATTCTTGAAAATAAGTTATGCCTTTGCTGTACTCTAAGTTATGTTATGTTGTTTACTTATGTTCTCTCTTGTGTGTACAGACGCCAGCAGATCAAGCTACTACAATCTGATAAAATTCTTTAATCGATTTTCAACTTTATCGATAAAGCATTAGGTTCAAGGTTGATTGGGAACATTTGTCAGTTTAGGGTAGCTTGATGTGCTGGTGTCTGTACATAAATGATAAAATAAAATAAATAATTATATAAATTATTTGGTTTGGTAATCGTGGGTCTCAAAAGGAAACAACAATCATCATCTGTCTAGTACTCTAGTCAAAACTTTCTCAAAATGTAATGTAGTACCTAAACATTTTACTATTTTTGTAATAATTACATTACAAATACTCATCATCTACGTCACTCAATAACGAATATTGTTAGCGTCTGTGTCTATCTATAATACTCTTTAGATGAGCAATTTTCAACTATTTTATTGTTGTAAGTACATCTCTATAATTATCTAGTCATTTTATGTGTATTGTGATCGGTGTGATTAAAATGAGAAAAATATTTTTGCTGTCTTTTATTTTTATGCATTTTTATTACAAAAAGTCTTATAACTTTAGAACGAGGTTCTAACCACCGAGCCATTACTGAATTTCGAACATTCAAAAATGTAACGGACTTGACGTCAGCCAACATGAGCCCGCCAAAGCCAAGCCGCCATTTGATTTGCATAAGACAGCCAAGCCAAGATGTCCGCCACCGCAGTAAAGAATTGTTATACTTAGCCAGCCCTTGTGTTTGATTCCGATTATAAAATCCAGACAAAAGTCTAGGTACCCGATTTTCATTAACCTGTTTCACAGAGAGTAAAGTTCTTAATGCAAAATTTACTACTGAGACAGGTCAGTGAAAGTTTAACATCGGAATCAAATCCGAAATTAAAAAATAGTCCGATGAATTAAAATTGGAACCTACCAGTGGCGAAGCGTCAAATTTGTCTAAGGTACCTTCAGGCTTATTACCTACTATAAAAACACCTTGTTTTTAAATTACATTCTGACCACCAAAATGCCATTCCTTCACCACCTCCTTAAATTTAGATGAGGGGAAGTGGCGGATAGTCAAGAAGTCGATCAGTATGTCAGAAGCTTGAAACTACCTGCTAGGTATAGACCGACCTCTTTTATGAATCGTCGCGAAGGTATCAATTTAAATGGAATATTCTGAAGGTTGATCACGTATTGGTTCAATTAGTATCGTAATACCTACGTGGATTATGGTTATTTTACAGCAAATAACCTGTGGGATATTGTTAGGACTTTGTGTGCCTTTGATGGGACAAGACGGAGTACTCATTAGAGCGGTCGGTCTATAGTTGTTTTTATCCAAACTAGCTACTCTACTTATGAAGAAAGTGCCAAGTACGATTATAAAAATGTTTTTTTTATACAAATCCAATCCTGACAATTACGAACACAAAAAAAATCCCCCATCCTCAAGTGATGCACCGTCATCATGTGGAAATTCATTTTATTTATATCCAAATCCAAAATAACACAATTATTATACGTAAATAGGGTTTTAAAGAACAGTCGTAATTAACTACAGTTTCAAAAATATTCCATTTTTCTTAACACTATCTAATCACTACATAGTATAAAGCAAAGTCGCTTCCCGCTGTCTGTCTGTCTGTCCATATGTATGCTTAGATCTTTAAAACTACGCAACGGATTTTGATGCGGTTTTTTTTAATAGATAGGGTGATTCAAGAGGAAGGTTTATATGTATATTGCAGCCGTGCGAAGCCGGGGCGGGACGCTAGTTAAAAATATGTAGATAACGTACCGTACGTTCCCCACATAATTACTTATTTGTCGATAAAATATAATTTTATTATTCAGTAAAACTATGCACCTTACGCATTTGTTATCCATATCTAATCACCAATTAGAGGGAAAAACTTTATTTTTTAATTCTGTTAGGGAGTTACTACCAGAATTTAAAAAAAAAAAAATTTCCTCAACACAAATGCCTCGTTGATCTAGTGGACGCAAGCGTCTGCTGAGCACGAGGCACTGGGTTCGATTCCCAGATCGGGCAGTGTTGTGGGGTTTTTTCATTTGGAATTTCTCAGTAGCAGCCACGGAGTCTGGATTCGTGCCCAGGTGATGACAATAAGCTCACCCCTATTACATGGCATTTAAACATACTTTACTCAGTGGCGTGCCTAGCTAGGGGCAGGGGCCAAAAATAATGCAAACAGACTGAGACCTTAGCACGAGCGCGTGGTGTTAACGTAGGCACGTATGACGTAGGTATCAAAAATAGGTACCTAGGCCGATTTTTTAATCGAAAATACAATTATCCTACAGCATTTTAGTTAAATTTCTTGCAACAAGCACAATCAGTATCATCCGTAGACATGAATAAATTATCAAAATATTATTATTTATTAGAGTATTTTTAATTTTAAAATCGTCAAATTTTACGTCCACCACGTTAGGTAGGTACACCGCGCGCTATGGCCACTGTTCAGAAACCCTGACACCATGAATAGTAGTAGGTTATAAGGGCAAACCAAGCTTGTAGTCTTGTATGAAAGTACCGCCAGTAGGTATACTGTACTATTAGGTACACCCCTGCCTAACTTCGGAAATGCGCGTCTTTTGCAGGATCGGAATTTCAACTCTTGGTGATCTGAGCGGACCGTCCAATACCGAAAAATGTGTTTTGGCATTTATTTAGATGTTTCTAGTTCTACATTTAAACCAATAAAAAGTAAGGATGCTAAATGATACAACATGGTTTCTGATATACATATAATATAATACCAATAAACACTTAAGTACAACATTATATTTTTATACAAAGCAGAAAATTGTATTAAATAACTGAAGTATTCGAACTTTTATTAAGATTTTACGACTTCCAAATACAAATTAGATAATTGTATTAAATTACTGAATTGTATTCGAACTTTTATTAAGATTTTACGACTTCCAAATACAAATTAGATAATTGTATTAAATTACTGAATTGTATTCGAACTTTTATTAAGATTTTACAACTTCCAAATACAAAGTAGAAAATAATATTAAATTACATACAAATTCGAACTTATTAAGATTTTACAACTTCCAAATACAAAGTAGATAATTATTATTAAATTACTTAAAAAATCGAACTTTTATTAATATTTTAGGTAATTACAATTTCCAATTTAGGATTAACGTCATATCTTTCAACCTTCTATCTTCAGCCTTTATCTCAATGTTAAAGCGCAGGCCACACCGCCAGCTAGCGAGTGTAATATTTTTGGAGGATATACTTCGGCCAATCAAAATCAGCGGCCTAGCCTTTTCCCAACTGTATTGCGGTCGGCTTCTAGTCTAACCGGATGCACCTGAATACCAGTATTTCACATGGAGCGACTGCCTAACTGACCTCCACAACCCAGTTAGTACTGGATATTACGATACCCCTTGGTAAGACTGATTGTCAGACTTTTTGGGCCACTGACTACCTAACGACTGTCAAAGATCTAGAAATGACACCCGGGTCCAAAGGCTTAACGTGCTTTCCGAGGCACGGAGGTAACTCGGTATGTAATGGGTGGTCACCAATCCACAGACCAACCTAGGCAAGCACGGCTTAGCCTTAACATCGACCCGAGCGGCTATTATTATTTAGCCACGAGCTCCTCAATTAATACATATATTGTTTAAAAAAGAATGTTACACGGGCTGTGGTTAACAGATAAGTGAAAACGACAAAACACTTTGTTCGAAAGTAAAAGTTACGCCTACTTGAATATTAAAGCTCCTCATATGACGCATCGTGTGATTGCTATTACTTTTCTGGAAGGCGTTAAGGCCTGAACAGCGGCCGAGGCTCTTTTCATACGGTAGTTCGCCGTGTGAACCAAAGTATGAAAAGAGGTGAAGCGATGCCTCGCCCGACTCGCTAGCTGGCGGTAAAGCCTGCGCTTAATGGCCCCCTTTCTGACCAAACAACTTTTTACAACAACCTACCCACCGTTTCTTTGGTCTGTCCTCACTACAACTATTCTCTAAATTTTCACGACGTTTCCTGTATTCCTCCATATACTTGTTTTAATATTTTTTTTTTTTATATTATTGACCAGTTATTTAGTAAAACATTAACAATATAAACTTTATAACTGTGTAGTGACTACACAAACTAAATATAACGAGTATAAAAAATCACCAATTACACGGGTAGAACGTGTTTTGGGGCCCTGGGCTAATACTACTTGGGCCTGCCTAATTGCCTTTTTGTAAAAAAAATGTTTTCGATAATGATGTACTAGGTACAAGGTATGTATAGGAAAAAAGAGGACAATACTATTTTGTTTATTTGATACTAGGGACTCGCTCCGGCTTCGCACGGTGTAATTCAAATGTGGTATGATTTGTTAAAAAACACAGGTAAGATTCAAAGTTTATCACATACTTATGTATTGATTGTAATTGTATGCTGTTACGAACACAGTATTTTAGTATTTTGCCGCTTATAATATAATCAAATGGTTTTAGAGTCGTTCTCAAAAAAGTGGCACCGTTCGAATAAATTTATCAATTTGAGAAAATGTACCTATCAATTATTGTTTTTTTTTTTAATATAAATCCATTCTGAGTATTTCTCTTAATTATGTTGAATTGTTCTAAGGGAATAAAAATATTTCACATAAATAGACAAAATATGATAATTGCAACATTGAGATACTGATCTCAATGTTGCAATCATTGCTCGTGACTGTACATGTACAATCTACAACAGTTAAATAACAGCTGTTCTTGTACGCACAAAACAAAACATTATAAACGGCTTGTTAGTTACAAAGTTCAGGGGTACATGGATCAGTGTAAATAATTAATCATAAGTTTGCACCAAGACAATTTCCGCAAGTAGATAACCTATCTACTTGCGGCTTTATTACCTTAATGCTATCAATATAATATTTCTTAAAATAGGTACTAGTAGGTATTATAACCAATCTTAACAAAACGGCAAGCATTTCCAGTAATAAGTATTCGTTCTATTTGGTATTATAATATAATTGTTAACTAACGACACGCCCCTCCTTCGCACGGCTTTTATTTTACGACAAAACATTAAAGATTTATTTACTTAAGGTGGATCCCTAGTCGATCGTTGCCATACATTTTTCAGCGGTTGTAATCTCCGTAAATAAACGGTTTCTGCAGAATAAAAGCAGGTATAATGAGACTTTATAATGTATTATGTTCGCGTAACGCCAAAATTTTATAAAAAAAACAGTATTTCTAGGAGAATTAGACCCAATAAAAAACGAAAAATCTATACTTGTGTGAGTGATCTGAATCACGCCATCTAACGGAAGTTTCAAGAACGAGAAAGAGTTAAAGAGTAAGTTAAGTGCTGTTGTGTTACGAGTTAACGTTCGGTAAACATTTATAATAGATGGCGCTGTTCGAAAATTCGAACAAGCTTTGCGCTTGTTCGAATTTGACCTTTGCAAAGGTCACGCGTCGAGTAATGCCATTCCGCCCATGCGTTGTTGCCAAATTTCTCCAGTCGTGAGTCCATGCGCGATAAATCGTTTCCAATATTGTGTTTCTAGAAAGTTAGCACTAGCGCGGCGCGCGGGATTGCCCGCGGGTTTTACATTTTATGATTGATAAAATGTTTTTTATTAGGGAATGAGAAAGAATGCTAGAAAGTGAAAAAAAATATCTGCGATCTGCATTTGGTTCACACAGATACAATACTAATGTAATTATTGTAATATCTACTTTAAATATAAAGTACCTAAAGATTTAAAAATCTTTCTACTGTATGTAAGTAGGTACTGATAATACATTTTCTGACACGGTTAGGTACTAATTCATTGGTTTGGGTTGAATAAAATCAGAGAATAGAAGTTCATGTAAACTTAGGGTAAACCTAAATCAGGCGATCAGCAAATTTACCTATTTTTTTTCTAATTACCTACCTACGCAATGGTGACACGTAGGTACTACTTACATCTATTGATTGAATCATATTTAATTTATGTGAAACCAGATCAAGATAAGTGAATACACAGACAAACCACATTGATTTTTCATAACAATTGCACATTTTAATATTATTAGCACACGTCAAAGTGAGTCGAGGTAAATTGGTCTTGCCATCTAAGAAGTTTACCAAGAAAAAGGGGAAATAAAACAGAGGGCAGTATTTTAGTAGTAAGTGATAGGCTCGTCTGAACAGCTAAGTAAGTAGTAAGCACCATTCAGGTTTAGAATTGGTGACTGGGGCTACTACTGAGAACCATTCATACGAGTGCCATCCGTGAAAGAGTTTTTATTTAAAAGTGAAGTGTTTTTGTGTTTTATTGACGGTAAGTGTTATTTTTATGTACAAAGGATGCTTTTCTGCTTGAAGGTGATACAGAGTTATATTATAATAGTAATTATCCTTAAAACTTAAAAAAGTGTAAGATTTAGAAGAGGAAATACAAAATCAAACGTTAGCAACACTCGTTGATTGTCATCACATCACATACCTACCTACTCTAAATTTCAAATATTTCCCCCTAATAGGGACGTCAAAAATCGATTCACAAATAAAGAAATGATTTTCCAAAAATCAATCATTCGTTTTCGATGAAATTCGCAATGTAGGGGTTTACCCTAGCAAGAAAGTGTCTCCTATAGTCTGTTATATGAGTGGAACGTATAGTTGGTGCCTAATCTGCTGTAAATGTACATAAAAAATTACATAAAAAATTGGTGCCCCTTGTCGTTTTGAAAAAAAAAACCGAAAAACGATTCCTGCTAGGGTAACGTACGCACGACGGCCGATCAAGCTATACAAAACCAGTTTATGCGGATCTCTCATTCTATAGGAAATCTATACAAAGCGAGGCCAATTTATACTGGAAATGTACAGCATCATGTGCCGCCGTGTGTACACGTTTACGAGGGCGAAAAAACGATCGATGAGCAAAAAGAATTTAACTAGTCTCATATCTGGAAAAAATCCGTATTTTTACGCAAAAGGATTTGCACTGGATATGCTTCGTAACTTTCCCGCCACCACAATTCTTAACAATTCAAACAAACAAAAAACTGATGTTCTAGGGTGAAATATCGATTCCCTGTATCGATTCAGTACTAGATATCGATTTGAAAAAACGTTTTTATTTGTTCCAAAAAATCGATTCTTTGCTCAATCGATCTCAGATTGACATCTCTATTTGGTCTGTTCTCATGATCTGTCACTTGTTTTGAAAATTTTCACAAATGGTGGTGTTATTTCTGACTAATACAAATTTCTTGAAGCATTTCATAATTACGATACGATTTGCTGTTGTGTTTAATTATTCTTTTTGATTACAGATTGAATTGCAAGTCTGCCTAAGATGAATCCAACTAATAAACTTGCCTACCTACGACATATGTATTCAGGGCCGCGGAAATCACGGAATAAAGTGCAAGCAACATTGAAAAGACATCATGGAAATTCTTCTAATGATTTTTAGTGAGTAAATCAGATTCCCATAAGATTTCGAATCAGATTTACGTGAATGTACCTATGAGTGTATTTGATACTCGTTGCTTCGTTTGCCGTTGGTTTGCCGCCAATTCTTCTGTAGACCCTTGTCTGTTACGATACCTCCAGGAGATTTATGACAATTGTTTATCTATTGTGTCTCGTCGATAACAGTAGGAATAAAAGAAACGGCTAGCTCGATAAGGTTAGTTTCAAGTAGTGTATTGAGCAAGTTTTATCAAATTGCAGCCGGCTGGAAGCATGGCGTAACAAGAAAAAAAAAGAAACGGACTGCCCTGTTGTGTTTAGGTAGGTACAGACATCAATATTTTTCTGTCTCTCAACATTGTTTTTAATAACTGTATACCTATTTCATTTATTTATTTTTTATTTCAGTCCAAATACAACTCAAGATCATGATCAGCTATCCAACCCTTCCACAGCTCAAGATACGCCCAAATCGTATTCAAATTTATAAAAAATTATTTTGTTCTAATCTTTGTATGATACCAGTTAACAAGCACAGTGATGATCTAAAAAAATCAAGTTAATGCCCTAGGTTTCGCTAACAATAAAGTTGTTTATTAAAAATGTCTATGTTAGGTGTAAAAATTGAAAATGTTTTGTTCTAATCTTTGTATGATACCAGTTAACAAGCACAGTGATGATCTAAAAAAATCAAGTTAATGCCCTAGGTTTCGCTAACAATAAAGTTGTTTATTAAAAATGTCTATGTTAGGTGTAAAAATTGAAAATGTTCGAAATTGTGGATGTGTCGCCATCTAGCGACAAAATGGCAGTGAGATCATCTAGGCTTTCACCTTAAGTAGGTAATATAAGTTTTTAAACTGTCATGGTCACTAACATTATCATTAACAATAGAGACGGGATATTTACCATGTTTACTTTTTGGTTTGAGTTCCCGATATTTCGGCGCTGTTGCAAGCACCATGATCACGGATAAACTGAAGTTATTGCGGGTTTATGAGCAGACAAATCGGTCTACCCTCTTTCTTGTTCGTTTTTTGTAATATCGGGAACTCTAAACAAACAGTTAACATGGTAAATAACCCGTTTCTAGTGTTTATTTAAGTATTTAGGCAATTTTATATTAACGTCCTAAGTACCTACATTAGGCACAAACATTTCAGAATAAATGCTCTATAAATGATGCTGAAAACCGCGTCAGTCTTTTGTGCAGTTGACAAGACATAAACTGTTTCTATAGACAGCAAAAGCTTAAATTCATAATATTATCTTTTTGAATAATCACAACTTAGGCCGAAATGTTTGTAGATAATTATATTAAATTCTGGAAATTTCTTCAGACTTTATATTCGTTTTAATTTGGAAGACCCATCAGGAAATCTGCCACGATGCGTGATTTTAATTTGTACGGGCGAACGTAAACATCGGACAGCTAAGTAATTGACACCGTATTGCTTGCTATTTAAAGATTAAAACTGAAACTCCGCATTGCGGCATGTGCATTTGCGGCCTTGAATTTCTCGCTATTCCTATCTTTACAATAGAACACCCACGGAGGAGGCACTCCCTCTCGGGGGAGTCCTGTATCCCAGATGTGGGGACATTGTAGGCTGGTAATCTATCATGTATGTATATTAGAATAGAAATAATGTATTCCTGAGTATGTATATGGCACATTAGGACTCCTATTAATTAGCAATTCGGTGTAAAATGTGCGTTCGCATCCAATTTAAGCTATCATTCAATAAAATGAGTTTTAATTAGGTTATTAACATAGCATTTAAATGATTAATTAATCTAAATATAGCATCCTCTTAGAGAACAATTAACAACATTATAATATAATCCCCCCCCCTTATAAAGCATAAAAACATTGCAGTTTACACATTAAACGATAATATAAGAGATGTAAATATGTTTAACTTTACATTAAATTTTTATTTGATTGTGTTTCACACAGTTTATAATAACTTTTAACTTTATATAAAAATGTCTTGAAAAATATTAATTCTTATTGAACTAATCTTCATCTTTTTGCATTATGTACTATAGCAAAAATATGGCACTGTACATACAATAAACTGTATGAATGTGTTTTATATTGCAAATTGAGTCAATATTGATGTCAAATGGTGTGCACATTTGACATCAATATTACAAAGCTACAATTAAAAACATAGAACTTACAACTTAGCAGTATCAAAATATAACCGGGATATAAAATTTATGCATAAAAAATATAAAATCTTGGTATAAGTACTAACAACATACGTAGATAAAAATATCCTAATCACATACCTAAAGAATTGATTAATATTTTCTTATAAAATAAAAAATAACGAGGCTCAAGTTCGTGAGTAAGTACAGTCAGGGAAATTAATTGTTAAGCAAATTGGGTACCACCTGAAATTATTGAACTACTGCAATCACTCACGGTCAACCACTTTTCAACCTTTTTACTCAGAGTATAAGGGTGAAAAATGGTTGATCGTCAGTGAACTCAGAATACGTACATTCAAATCACAACTTAATTTTTTTGACAGTCTTATGTAATAACTATTAACTCAGCATGAATTTACTTATCAATTAATTCCCTGACTTCACAAACAAACAGTATAAAAAAACATATTAATCACTACAACATTCAAAACAAGAGCCGCAACACTCAATACATCCCGCAACATCTTCTCCAGCAATGTTGCCCCCGTCCCCAGACGGCCCATCTGCACAGCAACCAGTGCAACAGTCACAACAATCATTACAGCAGTCATCGCAGCCCAAATCGCAGCCATTGCAGTCACAGCCATTTGTGCAGTCCAGGCAAGTAAAACAGCACCATGCACAATCATCACTATCTACATCAATGCTGTCTCTTTTCTTTTTTTTCTTTTGTTCTTCTTCAGTTGGTTCGTTCATTAAAGGTTGAGTTGTTATTACGTCTGCTGCATCAGGGGACGCAGTTATATTTTGCATGTTGGCCATTAAAGGCTGTGATGTGATTGCGTTGGCTTCTACTGTAGATTGAGACATTTTTGTGTTTGCTATTATTTTCCAGATATATAAAATAGTTTTGTTTTCTTATTTCTTTAATATTATTTTGTAAACTGGATAGAGTTAGACAATAAATAGGTCGTCTTCTAGTTCCACCCCGCCAAATGTTTTCTATTATTTCTTTCAAAGTTTAAAAAAATAACTAAGTAGGTACCTCTAGGAGTTTATAATCTAGTTATAGCACCTTTAGGAAAATCTTCTTCGTGTGTTCTTCTTCTTTCATTTGCAATTGAAACCACAAGTATCACTAAGTTATTTTTATGTATTTTCGCACGTTCGGCACATTTGGCACGGTAGTCTTAATATATTTATTTCTTGCACTGTTTCTTTACTAAGAACTTTATGAGGCACTAAATGCGTACAGTGAACTTATACCTATTCATTTAAATATTTTACTTCAAAAAGTCACTTCTAGTTCTAATATATAAAATTATAAAAAATACGTAATTATTTTGCTCACGTCAGCCGACACTTGCACACAAACTTGAATGTGAATCATCTATGGAACGGAATCACCGAATCACGAATGTCAAACAAATATTTGACAGCACCTAACTTCTTAACTTCAAACTTTCTGACATTACGTTTAGTTTACAGAACTTTTTAGTGTATGACTATGATATTATTGTTTTACCTTTTATAGCTGTCTCCAACATAGTTGAGAAAAGGCTAGGCAGATGATGATTAGATGGTTTGTGATGGCCTATTATTTTCGCCCGAATGATAAAATCCCATCAAAAAATAAAGAGTCAGGGCGCTACATAAATTGTCTCTGAGGAGTTTTTTTTACTAATTTATAACTTGATAGTAAAACGTACCGTGTCTTCTCACAAGTTGCGCCACAACAGCTAGTTCTCCGCCTTCCGCGTCCAGCTTGTCCTGGCTTTCAACGTCGTTGTTTCGTTTAGCAAAGAAAAGGATGGGGAGCACTTCTTCTGTTTACACACTGATTATAAAATAACTACAATCACACGCACGTTCCATGAATACACCCCATGCAACATTTGTCACAAAAATCTATATCGTTACATCAGTGAATATTGTGACTGGTGCAGCTGGCACCAGTCACAATTAGTCACGCTTGCCTCAGGTCCGTTTATGTTAATGCCAATGGCAATGTTAGGATACTGACTATCTTTTTTTCCTATTAGATTCAGGTAAGATTTGTCTGGGATGCCTGTAGTTTTGTTTTGGTTTCTTACTTTATTGGAGGCATCAGAGATGATCGGAGGAGAATCCGTAGTTGTTTTTGGTGTATTCATAGTTTCAATTGAGGCATCCGTGGATCTTTGGTGGAATCGTGCTGTGCTTTGGTGAATGCGAAGGTTCAGTTATTTAATCTTCTTCAGTTGGATTAACTGTGAATCGATTTTTTTTAAATAAATTGCCCCATTTTGAGCGATTGTGGGTTCCTTCAGCAGATGTAGAGCTACGCCTGGTGGATGTGTGTTAAGTATCTGGTTGAAATTCGGAGCTTCTTCCTGAAGGCATTCCTGAAGGCTAAAGATATTTTTCGTTTTGTGTCTTAACGCGCAAACGGCTAACGTGATGATGATTTTTTATTTCTGGCTAAAATTCACAGTTTCTTGATTATCTGTTTATTCAATTGGTCGGATACAAAAATAGCCACAGCGCAATTACGATTGATTGCACGCATAAATCACGAATTACGGATTTTTCCTCAATTTAGTTTGCAACTAACTCGTATTTACGATTACACGATCCACAACATTTTGTGTTACTGTACACACAACTTCGCCCATTTATTCAGTTTTGATCAGACCACTTGCCGGACCATTACCCACTGATAATCAGAATGATCTCTAGATTATCTTCTATGTTTTAAACTTGTAGAACTACAAAAAAAAACTTCTATGATGTAAAAAATTCTATGATAAAATCAGACTTCTCCTGTTAAAGACCCCAAATCTTTCGGATTTTTACATATTCATGTACAATCACGAGAGCTATTATGTATATGTTACGGCTAAAAGCCGAAGTAAGGTTACACCTAGTTCTAGCCGGCTGTACCTAGGTGCGGCCGGTAACTATCCTTTTTATTGCTAGGTCACACCGACCAAATGGATTAGGTTAGGGTAGGACTGTGACAAAATTTATTTTCCTTATTGTAAACCTACTACTCGTATAAGAGTAAATGAATACATCGACACGATGCTAAGTATAGCTTCAAGTATTTACGCGTTATTCATATCAGTATCACTTATTAGTAATCAACACACGGTCAGCCCGACGCAGAGCCTTGCAGAAATACTTACTTACCTATGTTTTTTTTTTAATTCTTTTTTTTTTGTTATTAAATAGGGTTGCGTTTAGCCGCAGCCCAGCTGATGTGATGCGAGTGATGCGACGATGCGACCTATAGTCTGTTTTTTAATCCCTGAGACTAAATTGACAAGTATTAATGGCAAACTGACATAGATTTCAATAGGATTTATGTCAGTTTTGACATTTTCACTTGTCAATTTAGTCTCAGGGATTAAAAAACAGACATTAGGGGTATAGCACGCCTGCCGATTCACTCGAACTTTGAAGAGATCCAGATTATAATGATCGGGAAACAGAGAAGCCGGGCTCCCGGCAGTGAATTCCACAAGTCCCTGCCCCCTGACCTTCCCCGTTGGTGTCGTGGCCGTAAGTGCGATTGCTGAGCTTGGGGTCCTGTGCTGGTCTCGATTCTCAGGTCGGGCATACCATTCCATTTGGAATTTCACAATAGCAAGTTGAGAGGGAGTTGGCAATAACAAATAACAGGTAGAATATCCGCATATATTGACCTCCCTTTTTATGCTACGGTATTTTTTGTGTTTTGTAAATACTTACCTACCTACTTTTAATAATATAAAGGGTGTAAAAAGACCCTTAACGAAGCCGAAGGGCACTTGTTCTCCCCGTCAATGCGATCATTTTTTTGTTCTAGACTATACCTGGGAACCTTCTAGTTACGGAGATATTGGGGGTCAAAGTTCAAATTTTTTCACAAGCTTTTTTTTAAATACTACTTTTAGTGGTTTTAACTTTACTTTAATTACCTCCATGACCCGTTTACTATTCAAAGCATCCATCAGCACTAAGTTGTGAGTGCGTTACATTGAGTTTTACCGTAAAACGTGATTTTTGACCCCAAAAAAAAAAGTCGTTTCCCAGCAATAATTTTTGCGTAAAGTTACTTGGTCTGATGTACAGAATGCTTGGTTGACGGCTTCGTGAAGGGTCTGTTTACACCCTGTATACCATCTACTTGTTAGGTAGGAACCTACTGGAACCTACTCATTGTATTTTTCGGATCATCGTCTTGTCGTTAAATTACTGGACCCAAGTTTTACCTTCGTCTTCTTGGATCTTGGCACGGGAATCGAACCATAGGTACCGCTCCAGTTCAGCTAGTGCTTAAAAAAAAGGGTGCATATCATCCTAAACAAAGCCTAGAGGTTTTTGTTCGTCCCGTCATTGCGATCATGTTCTTGTTCTACACCATCGTACCTGGGAACCTTCTAGTTACCGAGATATTGAAGATTTTGACCTTTTTCTTTTCCAACTATTTCATACGTTTTTTTTTTAATAAAAGTTTTTAATGTTATAACTTTACTAATAAATACCTTCATGACCCCTGTACTATTCAATGCATTTCAGAAAAATGTCGTTTCTCAACAAATATTTTTGCGCAGTGTTACACAATTTGATGTACAAAATACTTTGTTGACGGCTTTCGTGGAGGGTCCGTTAACACCCTGTATGGTAAAAAACTGAAATGGTAGAAAAGAAGAGAAGTAGAAGGGGAATCGAACCAATACTCCACGATACTGATACTATTAGCCTGCATCATCCCACTGCTGGGCAAAGGCCTCTCCCCATGACTTCCAGTTGTTTCGCTCCAAAGCCCATGTGGACAACTAGTCGCTGGTCTTGTCCAGCTCGTCCAGCCATCTCATCTCATCTCATGCTCCACGAACGATCAGAAAATCAGTGACTAACCTAATTAACTTTTTGCATGATGAAGACCAGAGAGTTACTAAGATATCTTAAAGCAGGAGTCATTCCAGTGTGGGAAAGAGAAAGAGCTATACGGGTAGTCTAGCGCCATCTCTTTCCCACACTGAATATGGTAAGCCACCTGTTTACTTCCGACCTATTGATCCAACAACCGGTCGAACAAATGACTTGTCGTAAAAACGACCAGTAGACATGACACCTCACACACTTGTTTATCGAACTAATGACTTATACTTACCTACACTCTTCGTCACTCTAAAGAGTACCTAACCACACAGTAGTTCCTGGACTGCCTGGTTGGTCTATTAGTCGCAAACGCGACTGCTGAGCATGAGGTCTTGGGTTCTATTCCCAGGTTGGGCAAAGGGTGATTGGGTTTTTCCATCAGGAATTTCTCAGAAGCAACCACAGGGTCTGGGTTTGTGCTTGGTTGATGGCAATAGGCTCGCAACCTGTTACATGGGACTTAAAAATATAACTGGCGAAAGTGGGTGGGTGGGTGTAGGTACTATTTAGGTACGCCTCTGCCTAACCCTTCCGGGATTACAGGCATGATCTTTTGTGACCATTCAGTTTCTAACCGGTTCTTCTCCATAGAAAACGACCAGCCTGAACCGTACACCTATATTTTAAGTTTCATAAGTGCGTGACAGACCTACCTACAATATTCTGATTTTGATCTTAAAATAGAGTAAAATTCGCCTTATCGTGTTTTTGCGATCACAAGAGGTTAAGTATCACAATAATAGGTAACATTAGTACCTACATTTTATATCCAAGCTACTATAACATTCTGAGAATAAATCTCTGAAACGTCGAACAGCTGTTTATTTTGACAATTTTAACGCCACATTAACGTTTGGCACTTCTTCAAAATCGACATTTCTGAGAAACTCTGAAGATTTCGAGTGCACTACGTGAGCTCGCCAAACGGACAAAGTGTGATTAACGCTTGTGCGACAAAACTGTACTGCGACTCACCATAGTTCGAATTTCAAACTATGGTGAGTCGCAGTACAGTCGTGCTTTCGAACTTCGAAAGTACGCTTGTGCGCCAAACTGAGGCTTGACACGAGTGCTGCCTCTGTTCACTAAAACTAGGTCACACCCAAATGAATGCTTAAAAGTTCGCTATTGGATTTGCAAAGCTCAGCACAGCGCCAATTTTTTTATTTTTTTTATTCTTTTATTAATTCCTACCCTGCGCTGGGCCTGCGCCGCGCCTTCACTTTACGCCGTTTCTGTATAAATCGCGCCTAAGCCAATGGGACTTAAACATTACTGTGCACCGTGAAATGTGCTTCGGGGATTACAGGCGCGATGTTATGTTTATGTGTCTGAGTATGCATATAATTGAGGATGCACTTTGCCAGGTGAAGGAAAACCAAGCCAATAATCAGCAATACAGTGGCAAACAGCCAGTATTACTGAGAATATGCAATTGCAGTTCTTTACGTCACACTTACGTGCTAACATCCAAATTATTGTTCTAAATGTGTTCGGCTTATTTAAGTATTCTGTTTCGTGTTTCCACACCTCGTGTTTGGGTCGGATTTTGGTAAAATCTCAGCTTAAAGTGTTCTCTCGTATCGTTTTATACGTAGGTACTTATAGATGTGCAAGGACCTTTTGTGGCAAGCCAAAATCGGAACAAATTCTGTTGTTTTTTGTTTTTCAATAAATTTAATATTTCACTAAAGTTAACCCACAGAGCAGCTCAACCAACGACAATCGAAAGCGGAGCTCACGCCGTGGTAAAAAATAGAACTAACACCGAGTTGATGTATAATATTTAGTCTTTATCCTTTTAACTTTTGTTTGAGTTCCCCACCGACAATCAACGGATCTAACTTTACACCTATCACCACCAAATTACCCATAATTATTGTTAAATTAACACGGTAACATTGAACTCAATTAAAGTAAGACACAAAGATTTTTGTCTTAATAATTCAGTTTACTAAGTACACAAAAGTTTTTAATAAGTACACAAAAAATACAACATACAAAAAGCACAACTTTCAATGTTTTCCTAATTTAATATTAATAATTCCTGACTTATTACATTTTAACATAGTAGTATACGCCGTATGGTAGACCATTTTTGTTTACTGTGTTATTTAAGCGCATTTTCGGATCTATTATCGTATTCACACACAAAATACAACACCTATTACAAAGGACCAAAATATATGGAATCAACCTTGAAAGGGCGAAAAAAAATAATTATTAAAAATATTATGTGATTAATTTTAATTTTCGCGATTTCAGGGTTGGTCCCAGCAGAGGCCTAAAAGTTACACCGTGAACACTTCTTTTGATTGTTAAATCGAGTAGTTAAAATGTTATTCATCGTACAATTAAATTAAGCGTATTTTGTAAAAAAAATACGCATACAAAAATAATTATTTTTTCTCTACACCGAGTTTTGTGGATATAACATCGTGCCACTTTTTCCGTCTGTTGCTGAATTGCTGTACAAACTGACCTACTTTTATGAATCAATAACATAGGTCTATGGTGTACAAGACAGTCTTCTCACATATTTTGGCAAACGACGAAATTGGAACATTCATTTACCTAATGTATTCGCGAGCAATGCGTAGCCGGAATAACCTGGATTATCACTAACTTACGTTAAGATTGATTATACATAAATACATCAAAATGTTAGTATAAAATATTAAAAAGAACTGTATCACCTAATACAACATATAGGCACATAATTATTGTATACATTTTTATCTATATGTATACCATAATTATGTGCCTATGTGTTTACATTTTTTATACAAATAAATTACAATTTTTTACCTCAGTAAATACAAGGCCTTCCTTGCTTGTTTACTTATATTTAGGAACAGACTGATAAAGCCACTTAAGCCACTATGTATGTTTGCAAAATAATTCGAGGAGATTCTACTGATTAACTGTTAAAGGTATTTTTTCGTAAGTATCAGCTCTTTACGATAAGGTTTTCATTTTTTACGAATTTTGCTCTGACAGATATTCACCTAATCACTTTAGGTAAATAGATCAATTTAAAGCAGGCAGAGTACCTATTTTTTTTTTTTTAAAAAGTCATTATAAATTTTACAATTTAAGTACACAATTAAGACATTGATTGTATGCGATATACATACAGGGTGACGCCGACAATACGACTATAAATTAGACTGCGTATACCTCATGTCAAGTCATGTCTTTCCCAGTCTATATACAAAATTTCAACCGAATATCCAGTAGTTTAGTCGCAGAACATTACTTTTTCATTTTCAGCATCTTCTACACGATGTAGATTAATAGGTTAGCACCGAAAGGTTAACGACCCCCGCATCGGTATAATATAAACACTAAAAGCATGTTGCCAACTCGCTACTTCAAAAACCGTTGCAAAATTCGTTCCTTAAATTGTATTTCCGGGTGCGAATAGTGCAAAAACCAATATTTATAAATGGTGTTCTATTTCTTTAACAATTTTGCTATTTTTTAATTTGTTTTTTAAATTTCGATGTTAGGATTTGTTTTTGAGTTTAAAAATATTCCTATAAATTAGTATTACCAGTACATTTATTATTCATTTATTGCCGTATTGTCGGCGTCACCCTGTATAAGTTAATGAAGCAAATATAATTAAATACCTAATTCAACAGCATATTATTAAAGTAATTACTTAAAGTAACAAGATACTGTAGTACCCTATTCACGACAAACCAATATATTTAGGTAGAGAATTCGATGACTCTAGGTCTCATATACACAGTTATGGCAAGGTTAATGAGAAACTGGATCGACAAGCGAAAACCAATGAACCTTTTTATCGTAGGCAAGTACTGTCTTATGGCCGAGGTACAAAAGGTCTTTAAAGGGTTAAATCCACCAAAGAAATTGAACGTGATCAGCGCATTTGAATTGCGCTCAAGAGCTATCAATCTGGCGGGACGTGAAAGGGAGAGAACCTCACGTCCCAGACACCGCGGGGGACGCCCCGGGCGTCAGGGGCCACGTGGTGGTTCCCGGCCACCGTAGGCGGGCAAAGAAGGAACATGGATGGGTTTTAGTCAATAAAAGTCTGACACTGCCTCCTACTCCGCCCAGAGCGAGGGGGATTATTTGATGATTACCCATCCAAAAAAAAAGAGCTGTCAATTTCTTCATTGCTATTGAATATGAACACTCAGCAGCTCGAACAGATGTGCTGATCGCGCTCAATTTGATTGGTGAAATTCGCCCAAAGACGTAAGACACATATTTTATACTTAAGTTTATATAAAGGTATACAAAATATCATCCATAATTTATAATTTAGTCATCACCCCCTCCTCCACCGGAGTCCCCTCCTCCCCCGGAGTCGCATCCTCCCCCAGTATCACCACCACCTGAATCCCATCCGCCACCGGTATCGTGGCTACTGGTATGGCAAGTTGAAGTATCGTGACTACTTGTGTGATGGTTGCCAGAGTCATGATGGCTACTCGAGTGATTGACGCCAGAGTCGTGATGGTTACTCGAGTGATGTGCGCCAGAGTCGTGATGGTTACTCGAATGATGTGTCACCGAGTCGCGGTGAGGACTTGAATGATGAGTTGCCGAATTTGGACCACGAGAGTTGTCATTATCATTCGAATTCGGCAGCAAGTCTTGAGAGGGCTCGCTAAGATTATTGCCTATTCCCACATGCGTATGCTGAGCCGAGAGGCTGTTAATGCCCCAATCATCATTATCCGCAGTGTTATCATAGTAACTGCCAGCGGAGTTCGTGTATCTTTTGTTATAAATCCTTTGGTTCCTCTCTCTAGGTTTGTCTTCGCAACAGTCATTCAAGCAGTTTGCACAGCAATCACAACAGCTTTCGGTACAGTTTTTGATGCCCTGGCAACACATTGATAAAAGTGTGCAAACGAATAAACAACATCCTTTTTTGTTTCGTGTGTGGATGCAGCAATCGTCGCGTTGTTCGCTGTCTATCCTGTGTATCCTGGGTGGGATGTCACCGCCGTTGCCCTCTTGCAGAGCTGTCGGCTGATACGGCGATGTGGCCGACGGCTGGGCGGATATCACGTGCGACATCTTATTGTTTGTTTGGAACTGCACTTAATTTATTCGTCTGTACCTACGTCTGGCCGCTCCCGAAACATGACGTAACCGCTCGAAATATCCTGTCCTCTTCGTCAATCGGTTTATATCATTTATGCCATAAATCACATTATACACTCACAGTTTTGAATAAAAAGTCCTTTGATAAACTCCAACGTCAATGTTGTTTACTTTTTTATCACAGAATAAACACCTTGAACAAAACTGTAGCCTTAGAAACTGGTAAACAATGTCACTTTGTCCTTCAAAGCTTGAATTTATTATTGAGAACACTTTTTTCAATAAGTTCACTATGCTTTACGTATTGTTCGGCGCTGAGGCACAATAATACTGGACAGGAATAGCCACGCTACGGACAACTAGTACAAGTTATCGTGGCACTCACACATCGAACGAACAAGCGACTGTCTGTAGTAATAATCACTAACTGTGAAACGGTCTGAGTCATGCCACGCAGTAAACAAGACTGCGCTCTACCGAATGTATTGGAGAATCGACGAGTTTTGTAGTAGGTAGGTAGGTGCTCACGTAGCACATGTACCTACATTTAAGTGTAGTTGTGGATAAATTAAAAACTCAGAAGTGCAATAACAGAGCTTGCCTTATTTAAATTAAAATGTTTGTAGATACCGTATGTCATTGTGCTAAATATGAATTTGTCATTATTGTTTTAGTTTATTTAACAAGAATTAGAAGAAAAAAATAGTAGTTCTCCACATATAGTTTTTGTTATTCCTCTTTACTTAAGTCTATCTACAATGGATGTAATATAAAATACATAGTCATTAAAAGCACATTCCAAACCACAGTAATAAAATGGAAGTAATTTTGAATAGTCTTATAATAAATTGATTAAGTAATGAATATCGAATGACATCACATCTGCGGAATGCAGTTTGCGTAACACAGCTATAATTAGACCTAATTTAGCACATTAAAGCTACACTACTTGTTACTGCTGTAGCGCAAATTGTTTCGTTAATCGAGCAAAATGTGGTAATTTAAAAACTACACTTGCAACACCGACAGCTAACTGTCAAAATCAAGGTCATTGCTCTTATCGCCAAAATAAAGGCGCCACGAAATCCAACATGATTGCATGGAAATCCATAAATAGTTTTTACTTATTATTTTACAAACACTCGACGACTATAATTAAAGATTTACGTACCTATATGCATACCTACATTTTATAGCAAATGCTGTGCGCTGTTCACATTGCACCTCGTAGTACTAGCCTTTTTTTATGTAGTTGCTCATAAATAAAATAGACATAAAATCAATTTTTATTTTTATTTTTTCACACATAGGTACCTAGTAAGTAGATAATACCTTCATCATCATTATCATAATTAGGTATTTTTTGATGGACCAGTTATTATTATTATTAGACGTATTATCTATACATCTATACAAATAAATAAAATGGAAGTGTCTGTTTGTAATATCAAAATAACAGCTTTTCACTGTACCTATGCATATGAAAATAAACAGTAGGTATGGCGCTTCCAACAAAAACATTTTTTTTTTAAATTTTGTCTGCCTGATTTGTTCCGGCTAATCTCCGAAACGGCTGGACCGATATAGATGACGCGTTTCTTCTTGTCTGCTTCGACTTTCGGTATCTCGGTTCACTCGTGCAAAGCGATGGCGAAATAAATCGTAGTGTAAAGCACAGAATTAACACGGGATGGATGAAATGGCGGCAGGTTACGGGAACAATCTGCGACTCCCGCATTCTCCTTAAACTTAAGGGGAAGATTTATAAAACAATGGTTAGACCTGCGGATCAGAATATTGGCCCACAAAAGGGACGAATGAAAGCCATTTGCATGAGGCTGAGATGAGAATGCTAAGGTAAGGGGGATGTGTGGTGTTACGCGAATGGATAAAATAAGAAATGAGTATATAAGAGGAAGTCTGAAAGTGGCGCCGGTGACTGAAAAGTTCTGTAGTAGGTAATCGGTTGTCGTGGTATGGGCATATGATGCGGAGGAATGAGGAAAGTTTTGAGTATGAATGTGGATGGGTATATGACTGGAGGAAGACCAAAGAAACGATGGATGGACTGTGTAAAGAATGATATGGCAAGAAAGGAGGTGTTTGATGAGATGACGAGTAATAGAGAAGTATGGAAGTAGAAGACATGCTGCGCCGACCCCAAATGAATTGGGATAAGGGCAAGAGAATGATGAAGATGAACATGAATGGGTGTAAATATATCCTAAACGAAGTCGAAAGACTTGACCTTATAGTTACGGATAGGGAATCCAATGCCGCATGAAAATCGCGATCCCGCAGGTTTGCGGGATTGAGGTCACCAATCCCGCGCCGTGGGGGAATATTTAGTTATTTGAACTGACATTGATTACGTTCCGTTTCGAAACAGGACATAACATAAAATTAAAGTTAATTTTTTTCCAGCTGTTAGTTAAAAACTGAAAACTAAACTATTTTTCATACAAATGCCATAGAAAAATTAGGCACGAGTTCCATGGGAGTTGTTAAATCACTTATTAATGAGGCTGTGCTGGGTCTTAAATAATCAGAACATCGTCTGAGCTCATATAATCTATTTTTTTTCAAACCCGCAGACGTGCGGGATCCCGCATGAGTAATCCCGCATTTCAGATCCCGCAAAAAATGTGCGGGGTCCCGCGTTTGCGCGATTGGATTCCCTAGTTCCCTCCGTGTCTCGGAAAGCACGTTAACCCGTTGATGCCGGCTGTCATTTGTACATCTTTGACATTTCTTACGAGTAGGTAGATAGTCAGAAGCTCGACAGTCTAACAACTATAGTCTTACCAAGGTAGGTATATTGTATTAACAAGAACTAGGGTTACTCTTCTTGAAGCAACAATATTGTATCCAGGACTATGTAATATATAACTTGATTTGAAAAGAGTGTCCATGGAGTTTCTTGCCCATTCTTCTCCATTTTCGAATGGGCAACTACAGTCCATTCACAGTTATTATGCCTGTGGCGGGACTGTAGGTAGCTTATTTTTGACTATGCAAAAGTGCCTGTCATGGGTCTATTTGAAATAAATGCTTTGAGTTTGAGTTTGTCGTGTCGATGTTACTTCCATGTTGCATAGTTTGGGCCCAGTAGGTGGCCGCGGTTATTGCAGCGGCAGAGGCGCTATTCAGGTCGTCAAGAGTGCAGGTAAACGGACACCTGGGGCACTCCAGCAGGTGGGGTATAGTTTGATCCGGGGCGCCGCACTCGCACTCGGTGTTGGAGAAATCAATAAAACCCCATTTTGTCAGATTACGTTTGCAGCGGCCTACTTGGGTACGCAATCAATACAGAGTACTACGGTGTGGTGGCAGTCCATGTAAAAATTGGTATTCAGCTGCAACCGGCTGACTGGAAGCCGACCCTAACATAGTTGGGAAAAAACGGCTCCGCAGATGATGTAACTAGTCATCTCCGTCGAAGCTCGTGTCTAGATGATCACCTCCGACATTAGAATCTAAGTCTCCTTCGTCGGACCTCCTCTTCTTCTTCCGCCACTTGTCATAATCACCGCAGCAATCAATTTTGCAGCAAAATAAAGGGTGTAAAAAGACCCTTAACGAAGCCGAAAGGCACTTGTTCTCCTCGTCATTGTGATCATTTTTTTGTTCTGGACCATACCTGGGAACCTTCTAGTTACGGAGATATTGGGGGTCAAAGTTCCAATTTTTTCACAAGTTTTTTTTTTAATACTACTTTTTAAGGTTCTAACTTTACTCCAATTACCTACATGGTCCGTTTACTATTCAAAGCATCCATCAGCAATAAGTTTTGAGGCATTATATTGAGTTTTACCGTAAAATGTGATTTTTGACCCCAAAAAAAAATTTCGTTTCCCAGCAAAAATTTTTGCGTAAAGTTACTTAGTTTGATGTACAGAATGCTTGGTTGACGGCTTGGTGAAGGGTCTGTTTACACCCCGTATTTTATGTCTCTTCTGTTGGTTCCGTATCTGTACTATTGGGTTGGATGTCTGCTCCAGTGCCTTTTGCCTTCGGTTGGGTAGATATCACCTCCGACATTTTGGTGTTCGGTATTATTTTTTTCTTACTTTATAATACTCTACGAAACTTTCAAGTCATCGAACCGGTCCGATCTCACACTCAATATTTTAAGGTCTTAGCGGAAACTCCAAGATTGTTTTTTGTAAACAGTCTTCAACACTTTGAAACAAGAATATTCACACTTTATTATTTTTAATCCGGTGGGAGTATTCAAGCTTGAAATAAGTTTTGCAAAACACGTTTGATAATATTGCTCACTCACTCTTACGACGACGCTGATAAACAGGCTAAGCGACGCGACGCTACACAGTCATGTCCTTTTATACCAATATACCGTTTCACACAAACACATTGATCTGAAGACTGTCTGTCTGCAGTTTTTATTTTCAATCTCGTAATATCAAATAAGCGTGGTAGGAGGCTACCACGCTTATTTGATACTAGCTTCTGCCCGCGACTTCGTACGCGGATCCTGTTGCTTATGCCAGCGACAACAGGGTCGTCAAAATCGAAGATCTGAAACGTCTGATGTCAAATTCTAAGAGCCCGGGGACGGGAAAACAACGGGATGCGCGAGACGATTCGAGACGTTCCATATCTTTCATTTTTGTAAGTCAGAAGTCGATGCGTAGATACGTTTGGAACTCAAGCGTAATTCTCTATCCGTGAACGTCTCCGACTCGCGAGACAATGCGTGACGTTCACGATCAGCGGTCAGTCGCGCATCATATTCTTCACAGTTCTCTAGAGAGCTGGATGTAGATGCGTAAATACGCTGAGAACGCAGGCGTGCTTCGTTATCCAAGAGGAAGAGAAGAGAAGAGAGGAAGAGGTTTCCACGGAGCGAGTTGCAGCCTGATGTTCTCGAACAGCATCAAGTCTCTCCTGACGTTCTTCGGTAGATTCTTGGGATCTTATGATCCTCAATCTTTTAGCTCCTTTGGAACATTGGGAAAGATTTGACCTCTTTCTAGGCATGGTTATAGTTTTATTGTGAAGATACCTGATCAATTAAAATCTAAGTGACTGCTCCCCTGCGTTACCGGGTAGGCTACCGTGTCACGAAGATAAGTGGAAAAAATCTAAAACCCTCAAATAACATAAGCCCGAAGGCATATTTATTCGATAAAAAATAAATAGGAGTTTTGTCCAGTAGAGTCAAATTTTCAATGATATACCGTCGTCATCGAATATCAGTCCTAAACTGTTACCGCCTTCACCGCGTGGAGATACTCCCAGCTTATGTTATTTTATAATTATACAGTGAAATTAGTGATAGCTTTGATTTCCACATCGGATGTTTCTGATCTTCGATTTTTATAAGTCAACAGGAAATGCCCATCAGACCGAACAACTTTTGCTAAGACGTCATTCCTGTATGTGTTATGGTGTAGCTGGGCTCTTGAAGTTCCACAACAGGTGTTCCAGATCTTCGATTTTTATAAGTCAACAGAGAGTGCTCATCAGATTGAACAATTTTTGCTAAGACGTCATTCCTATATATGTTATAGTGTAGCTGGACTCTTGGAGTTCCACATCAGGTGTTCCAGATCTTCAAATTTATTCTCTCAGCAGAAAATGCTCATCACGTGGAACAATTTTTGCTATGGTACCATTTTTGTATCTCTTATAATTTAGCTATTCTATTGCGGTTCTGCATCAGGTGTTCAAGTTTCCAAGATAAATTATATATGTTGCCTATATGTTGCCCAGACTTAATACCTATACAACAAAAAAAAAATCTTTCAAATCTGTCCAGTAGTTCCGAAGATTAGCGTGTACAAACAAACAGACAAACAGACAAACAGATAAACAGACAAACAGACAGAATTTTTTTTTTGGATTCGTTCTCTATTAGTGTTTCTAAACCCCCCTCAATTATTTTTTTTTAATATATTCAATGTACAGACACAGTTTTTTTACTGTCTTATTATATGTATATAGATTACGAGATTGGAGACAAAGATAATATACCTATTAAACAAGCTTTTACCCGTGGCTCTGCTCCTCTTGTTCGGAAATTACCACACGGGAACGTAATACCAGGATAAGAAGGTATTTTTATTTTTCAGGGTAATACGATATCCTTTGGTTGTCAGACTTTCGGGCACAGTCTGACTGACTGTCAAAGATCTACAAATGAGAGCCGGGACCAACGGCTTATCTTGGACTTCCGAGGAACGGAGGAAACTCGGTATGTAATGGGTGGTCACACTGGTCACCCAGCCACGGACCAACCTAGGCAAATGCTCGGGGTCGATCTTAAGCTTAAGCTAGCTTAAGTTCGACCCCGAGCGTGAGTTATTATTTAGCAAAGAGCTCCTCCATATTTTCAGCTCAAAAAATAAATAATCTGTTTTCCTATTCTATTGATTCAATCTCTCATTAAATATTCAAACAAAATAAAATAATGTTTTTTTACTCGTATGTACCAGTAACACTGCCTATTTAGCATTATTTTCCGATTGCCAGATCGCTATGCAAGTAAGTGTTAAACTTCATGTACAATAGTTGTACATAGGCGGGCTTAATGCCTCAGGGCATTCACTACCAGCCAACCTTTGGAATAAATAGGACAACATTGTGTAGGGGTACAATAACAAAATATGTAATACATAGACAAATCTTGAGAAAATCGTAGTATGGAATGCCTATTACGTAGGTGGCACATAAAGTGGCATTATACTGTGAAGTGTCTTCACACCTCAATGCGGAAAACCCATTAATTAATTCAGGAACAAAGAGCGTAGTTACCTGTCTGAATAAAATCACCTCACCTCGGTACAAATCCAGACTCCGCGGCTGCTACTGAGAAATTCCTGATGGAAAAACCCAATAACAGTTCCCCCGACCTGGGAATCGGATCTTAGAGCTCATGCACAGCAGTCGCGCTTGCGACCACCAGACCATCCAGGGAGTCAATCATCTTCCTGCCCTTGTCCCATGTTACTTGTGGTCGGCGCAACACGTTTTTTTCTTCCATTCTCCTCTGTCAGTCGTCACGCTATCATTTACCCCCCATTTCGTTCATATAATTCCTCACACAATCCATCTATCTTTTCTGTGGTCTTCATCTCCCTCTTGATCCATCAATATTTATATTCATTACTCTTTTAGTCACATGCGATTCATACCTCCTCATCACATGCCCATACCAAGACAATCGATACCCTTTTCGATTGTCGAGGCAGTCAATTAAAAACCTCATTTACCTCTTCAAATAAGCTCGCCATTCCTCATTCCCGCTCAGACCTTGAAAACCCCAGTATTATATTAATAGTTTAATTACTAATGACTCAATCATTTTAGTACCGTAGGCTTTGACGTCACATTATTTTCCCGTTAGCCGTTTGTAACCACGAATAGTTTCTAAATCTATTTCGCTCAACCATTATTGTACCGAAGTATAAATATCCAGTATAAGCTGGCCGTGGATTGTGAAGGTTTTGTGTATATTGCGAGGTCAGTAAACTGGGAATGTAAAGCTAGATCTATATAGGTATACGGCGTATGTACCTATTCTCGTACATAATTCATTGTTCTAATGCCCATTTTTACGAACACAAAGCGACATCTAAATAAACGCCTAAATACAGGGTGTAAGGGACAGCGCTCCGCAGACTGTTGGGGTGAATTCAGTATACCTATCATACTAAGATGACCGGTACAAGAATGATTTCAGGAACGTTATGGAATCCAATAAATTTGATTTTTTTTATTTCCAAATACGTAATGTTAAGCCGTGGCAAAACTCACGTAGTGAATGGCAAGCGCGACGACGAGTTCGATGAACTCTGTTAAGTATGTAACTAGGTAGGAAGTGAAAAGCTGATTTCACGCGTCGTTCGTTATAATTGAGTATTTCAACATCCACTGTTGGTTTATTTTTTATTTTAGCCGTATATTTACATAAATGGAGTGCTGCGTAAAGAGAATGTAATATTACATTGAAATAAAGGTAGTAACTGAAAAAACGATAAAAAAAACCTGACAAAAATTCCGGTGAAATATGATTCAAAATAAGGAGCTGAATGCACCCTGTCAGTTTGCGCAGGGCTGTCCCTTACACCCTGTAGATTCACACTGTAGGAATTGCAATTCTTGGAGTAAAGCCCAGAGTTGAAAATCCAACCGTCTGGTCGCGGGCATTAATGTGGATTGTTTTCCTGTTACAAACTAGGTATTAATTAATTATTTGCAATATGGTTTACTGGATAGAATTAGAACGCGTTATGCTGAAGGTATACTGCATTGTTTGCTAAAAATAGCTGGTTTAGATTGACGTAAATTCGATTAAGGCTTTGTCATGTGCGTAAATTGTTAAGCACGTAGGTAAGCACCTTCTAATAATTTAGTTACATTTTTGTGTTTCCCTAATATGTTTTTGCTTATTCATTTATTGCACAATGTTAAGCACGTAGGTACAAGGTAATGAGCACGTGGACCTGCCTGTTAGAGCACAGCAAAACTAAAAAATTACATAAGATTTAATTATACATGATGAATTTTTCAAGTGGGCGTTTATGGCCAAATCCGAAACTATGAGGAATAGCAAAAAATGTTCAAAGGAGTCTCAGGTCCGATTTTGACGAAAACTAAAACTGCATCATTAGATTTTTAATAAATCAATATTCCTAGCCAGGAAAGTCATCCTGGCGGGGTGCGGAATTATACTGACTGTAGTAGTCGTTTGTGCGTCGATGTCACTTCCACCTATGTATATAAAATAATTTGGCCGTGAATTCGATTACGAGGATATCAGCAATTATCCCTCTGGAACGTAATACGCTCCGTCTGGACCACAGATTAACTGTGTACCAATTTTATTTGGCCGTTTAAACGCTGTAAAAAGTAAACAAAGTTATTTTCGCATTTATAATATTAGCATGAACTTATCATTGTAGCCGGTAACAGGGGGGTTACGATGTTTTAAAGCAGGGGGGGTAATTCCAGTGTGGGAAAGAGACAGAGCTATACAGGTCGTCTAGCGTCATCTCTTTCCCACACTGGAATTACTCCTGCTGTAAGACGTCATGGTGGACCCCCTGAACAGTTAAAAATAAAATAAAACCCAACAGATTGATTTTCCAAATATTTTATTTTATAAATTAGAAATATAATCTATTAGACACTGACCATGTAGCAATTATGTACAATGGGCATTTATACATGGCCAAGACTTATAGATCTAATAAAAAATGGACAGTAACTATATGACTTATTTTGTAAAATATAAAAAAATGACTACCCGAATGAACTCAAAAGCACTGAAAGGGTTGTTGCAAATGTCACAAAATTACACTTATTATCGGTTTCTGGGTAACTCATGAATTCAACTTGGGCCGAGAGTTATTTATAAACGTTTTAACGTTGAAAATGTAAGGTTATTTAAAAAATCGTCTCCCTTTTTGCTTAAGGAGGAAGCGCCAGTGTAGCCCAATTCTGTAAATACATGCGTATTACGACCGCAAATCATATTTTGTTCAGCAGAAGGGTTGCGCCGACCCCAAATAACATGGGACAAGGGCAGGAAGGTGATGATGATACAGCCTGACACTGGCTGGCAAATTGCAAAAAACGTAAGAAAATTTGAATTTCGCGGGCTGCCCTGGCGCTTCCCCCTTAAGAAAGGAATATATTCTACTCATCCAAGCAATACACGCCTGTAACGTAACAACACAAGATTCGATTTTGTACAGAAACAAGTGATTGTTACAAATGATAATTATAGTTACAGGTTGCGCACTGTAATACTCGGTTTACTTGATTCGGTGATGTAATGCTCGATTCTGAACTGTAACATTACAGGCGAATGCTCCCGGTGAGGGAGCGCCTTAGGGTGTAATCACTTTTCGTCGTTGAAGTTCTAACACCACGTAAGTCAAAAATAGCAACTTTACAGGAGAGTGAAGAAACTGCATGATTATACCTAGGTAATGGTATAATAATTTTGGTTGATCGATCGAGAGGGAGAGGAAGACCAAAGAAAAGATGGATTGATTGTGTGAGGAATGATATGAAGGAAAAAGGAGTAAATGTTAGCGTGACGAATGACAGGGGAGAGTGGAAGAAATAAACCTGCTACGCCGACCCTAAATAACAAGGGACAAGGGCAGGAGATGATGAATGGTACAATACCATTTTAGAATGTGTGTTTACTTCTAATTAGATAGAGATGTTGCTTGTTTCTGTGATTGGCTGAAACAACGCGTGTTCCGATTCTCTAGCTAACGGCATCAAATATCAAAATATCAAAACTGCCAAAAACTGACTTACGTGGTGTTAGAACGGATCAGTGTTTTCGAGTATCTCTATCTCATTCTTTCTTCTCATGCGATTGGACCTCTCAGTTTAGTGAGTTGCAATTCTAACTGACAGAAAGGGAACAAGATGCAAGAAAATGCTAATCTGTGTGTGTAAATGTGATTTCACCGTTAAGGCTCTTTTACACGAAGAAAGTTTATCACCCGTTGAAATGGAAAAATGACCACACGAGACAATTTTTTGTAGGACGTCGATTGTCAGATTTCGAAAAACAAACATAAAATTTATAGACAGGTACAGAAGGACGACTTCCTGCTTCTTTTCATATCCTCTCGATAATTTTCATCACAAGAGTATTCGAAAAGAAAATCTATCTTCGTGTAAATGAGCTATCTTTCAAATTCTGTTTCTTACGAGTCCTTGAGGTAATATATAAAAGTAAGTGTGTATGACCGAAACTGGGAACAGTACAGTTTCACAACCGAAAAATTATGTTTGAAACGAAAGAAATTACTTATTTTTAATTAAAACTAAAGGTCTTAGGTTATTAAGCCCAGTTCTTTTCAATGGTACATGTATTATCTAAATGAAAGCAGGTTTAAATCTACTGTAAGACTATTTTTGAATTTAATAAAAAAACAATTTGGTAAACAATGGTTTTTAATTGCACTACTAAAACAACGGTTACTCTAGAAAAATTACCAAAATGTTGCCAGGATATGGACGACACTTATTCCATGGTAGTTTTGATATTTTTTTACCGTGGCTGTTATTTGGTCAACCAATGAGAAGTTATATTTTTGTTGACTAAATTGGCAACACATAAGTAGTTAAATAATAGCTTTCAATAAAAAAAAAATGGTGTTCATCAATTAAATTTTTATTTTTGTTACATTTATACCTTTTAAAAATACTGAGCCTAACAAAATAGATTATCCTTTAAATACAACGCATTAAATGCAATGTTTCGTTACCTGTATCATCTGCATTGTCATGACACACAGCCTTAAGCATTAAATGGCTCTTGTATCTATTACGGGCGATAGTAATCAGAGTCATCACTTTATTGAACATACAAGGTGTAAACGGACCCGGTCTACAGTTAGAAACGTCTTATGTCATTTTACACCTATTTTAACTATGAATTTGATCTGTATACTAATTTGCATAAGGTTGCCTGAAAACTATCTTTATTCTTTTTCCAATAAGGGGCTGCTGTTATAGACAAAATTACTGTGAAAGGATTACAATTTAATAGGTATTCTCCTCGGTCTGCCGCGACCCCATCTAGCTGTTTCTCAGGGCTCCAGTTTTGCGGCAGAAATGGCCTACTCAGTCCTATTTTAGTTTAGCAGTTTTATGAGCTACGTCAGCAATTTAGATACGTCGAAGAGAAGATAGCAAGTCGCCTTGAGTAGCTTTCTCGTGACTTGGTGAGAAGAGGCGCAACACCGACAAAAGTGGAAGGAAAGGGGGGAGGCCTTTGCCCAGGAGTGGGACAGTTCAGACTAAGGAAAAATATAGTTATTACGGTCAGACTGCAATGGAACGCAGTATCCTAGGAGTTAAGGCTACACAAGCCGATTATTCTCCCATACAAAAAGATCTCTCAGATAGCATAATATGACTATATTGCGTTCCAAAACACAAATTGCTGATGTAGGTCACACGGCTGCCAAGCTAAGATGGAACTAGGTTGGTCACCACACCACTTGCCGCGTGTGTAACACCAATCAGCAGCAAACGGCAGCGCGGCAGGCCCAGAAGGAGATGGTGCGAAGAAGTCGACTCTTATCTCAGAGATTGGCAATAAACAGCACTGGATAGGAATAAGTGGAAGGAGGGAAGGGAGGCCTTCGCCCAGCAGTGGGACAGAGATAGCTGATAATAATAATAAAATATTTTCAAAAGTGGAATAGCAAATGAGGTCAACTATAAACTATGCTTCTTCTTTATTGATACAAGAGCCATTTTATCATAAAGGCTTACAATATTATTACTGTGCAGAGTTTTTGGGCAGTATCTAAATGTTGCCAAGCGTAAAATTAATTAAATAAAAATAAAAAAAAAACATTAAAATTGAAAATTACACAACTGATTGCTAAAAAATATATATTACGAGTCCACTAGCGCCATTTTTGAAACTAACTACATTTATTAGTCTCATAATTAACCTTTATTTGTTCTAGATAATATCATTTTTTTTCTTTAAATAGCAACAAAAATATCGTTATTAGAAATCAACCTCGATACAATATTGATCAACGAAATCACTAACTAAAAACGCAAATCGCCTTAATTTCATACGTAATAATTAAAATGATTGTTTTTAAAACATTTTTTTCTTAACATTTTAAATGTTTGACTTAGTTTTCGAATATTTTGTTTAAGTCTTAAGCTTGTTTAGCAGGACTGCAGTCTTATAAGCGATTAAGGCGATTCGGAGACCGAGGGGTTCGGTCTGTGGTTGTTTACCGTCATTCTTGGGGTGTGGACGGGGTGCTATCCTCAGCTTTCCTCTTGCTCCCTGCCTGCTGGGTCCTATTCTTGTCAGGCTTGTATTTTTCCCACTTTTTATGGTTGAGGAGATCAAAGTCTTCACAGTACTGTGCTATATCCCTAAGATACGTGGAAAGGTGTAAGAGCTCTCGATCCCGGTCCCTGTTCAGGTGAGCCTGTCTGAAGGGTCTGATCTTCAGCCCGCTCTTAGGGTTCATGATGAAGTTTCTCCTAATGTCGTCGAACATTATCGTGTTTTTCGAACTGTATTGTGGATACTTGCCCCATATGACGCCTAGAGGTTTTACCTGGAAAATAAATGTTGCGGATCAGAAAATGAATTATTTTGAAACACTAATGTCGACATTAATATTTTGACTAATCAAAGATAGTGATGAATTATTATAACATAACACCACGCCTGTAATCCTCCGCTCTAAAAGTGATCATCTGCCTAGCCTTTTCCCAACTATGTTGGGGTCGGCTTCCAGTCTAACTAGATGCAGCTGAATACCACTATTTAACATGGAGCGACTGCCTATCTGACTTCCACAACCCAGTTAGTACTGGGTAACAGTAGCGAAGGGTCAATTTTTGTTAGAAGGAAGCCGGAGTAAACGGCATAACGTGCTTCTCAGGCACGGAGGAAACTCGGTATGTAATGGGTGGTCACACATCCACAGACCAACCTAGGCAAGCGCAGCTTAACCTGAAGACCGACCCGAGCGGCTGTTATTATTTAGCCAAGATCTCCTCGAAGTACCTTAAAAGTAATAACTACAAAATAAACTACTTACATCTATAGTCCCATACTTGGCCGTATGCACAGTGATCATAGCCAAGTAATCCAGGTAGAACATGATCTTATACTCCTGATGAGTGGACACGCCCAGAAGACGCATTTTCTCCTCGATCCACTTCATGCCGGTGGCAGACCAGATCACAATGTCGTAGTCTTCGTAGGCTGATGTAAGGAATTCGTGGAGGAATGGGCGCATGAGTTCGTAGCCTGGAATTGGCGAAAGATTAGGTTAGTATTGATCATTCAAGTTATCCATCAACTTTATTACCTACGTTTGCTTTTTTAACACGCTTTTATTAGTTTCACCTGTCACAATGTGAAAAAATCTTAAGTTAAATATGACCCTCATTCTAAATCCAATATGGCGGACTCCCCAAGATGGCGGACTAGTTATTTTTTATGCATTCCTATGATATGGATATCAAATGAAAGGGTTTGGTTTAGTATTTTAATAAAACTGGGTAGTACAGGTTTTTCGATGGACGTCGTGCTTGTTGCCACTAAGTGATGTTAGTTATTTGACTTAATGCTTTTGGGTCCTGGTCGATCAGATCAGGCCGGCTCTCTCTCTTTATCTGATGTATTTTTATCTATCCTATCAGACAGTCAAAGCAGTAATTTTGTTCTGTTTGAAAATCGTAGTTTAAGTGGGATCAGAACCGTCAGGGTGTTGAACAGCGTAGATTTATCAAAATCAGCGGCTTATGGTGGAAAGGTGGAGAACTTCCAAAAAAAACTTTAAAACAATCCAGTTTAGAGCCCAAGTTGTCGGGGTCAAAATTGTTGCTAATTAGGTCTAGTATCACCCATTTCAAGGTATGCACACAATTACCAATCGCCCTATATTGAGGTAGGTAACAGGACCGTCATGCGTTCCAGCTAAACCTTATATTGGTGTGAAACTCATTTGGCATTCTTTACTTGTATGAAATTGTATAAGAACAGTACTTGCCAAAGAGGGACATTTCTTGAAAACGGATCACATGTATACCAAACTTCGGTATTTGCAACGACAAAAGTATAATTCCAACCGATAATTTTAGATTATTTATAAGAAAAGGTTATACCTGTTTCCGCCACAGACCGATGATCGAACAGCGTATAATCAATATCTAGCACGAGCAGCTTCTTGCCGGGCCGCGGTTCGTTCAGAATGTTGATCTTGTAGTCTCGGACGCGCTTGTTTATTTTAGCTAGGTATATCTGGAATCAGAACATGATTTATGTGTTACCTATTTATTTTAATTGTTTATATTTTAGACGAGCTGGACAAAACCAACGACCAGTGGTCCATATTAGCCCTGGATCGAAACAACTGGAAGTCATGGGGAGAGGCCTTTGCCCAGCAGTGGGATGACGCAGGCTAGCAGTATTAGTTTCAGTATATTTTAGACTGGTTTAATTGTTAATAACCCATCCCGCTTATTTGCTGGTCATGAGCCTACAGCAGTCCACTGCTGGAAATAGGCCTCCTCAATCGCACGCCACTCAACTCGATTCTCAGCAACTCTCATCCAGTTCCTACCAGCTTTTCCATCAACGTGTTGTCTGATTACACAAAAGATTACAACTGGAGATTTAAACAGGTTTTAAAGTGGACGTTTTGCCAGTGTGAACGCACAGTTAGTCCTACTACAAAGATGTCTTAGACTGTGTGCCACACTAAAAGAGCTCAGTGCAAGGTGCTTAGTGTAACGTCTTGGGCCGCTTCGGTGTAGGTGCCAGCACATCAAGTTACCACAACCTGTCAAATTTCTCCAAATGATTTTAAACCATAAAATGTTGATGGTTAAGTTCAAAATTGTAGGGTACACAATAAAACAGTTTTCAATACCACTGCGTTAGGCGCGCTGTCTGTGTTTTGAATCGCGCATGAATTCGCCGCTAAAGGCGTTCGTGTAAGGTCTTCACTTCAGTAATGTCAGATGTCATAGTGTTTGCGCGTTGCGCGGTTTTTTATCACGTAACACTAATATTCTTATGCTTTATTGCACACAAAATAACCAAAAATATACATACAAATTGCAATAAAATAGCTTATGTACAATTGCGAAACTAAATTCAATTGCGAAATTTGCTTAAGAGGATATAACTACGTGCATTAACAGTACATTTTATCTCTTAAATTAATTAATTTTATAAACTAAACTACATACATATAATTTAATATACGTAATATTCACGATTGTGGTCAAGATTGCGCCATTCCTGATTTTTTATGACTTGAAGATTGTAAGTGGCAAGTTAGAATCTAATTCGCTAGTACTTGGAGGAAGAATGACATTTAAACGTTTCATGCTTGCTGATTTTAGAGACTATATTGTAAATATGTATCCGAAATTTACACTATGTTGTTATAAGGAATAAAATAAAGTTATTGGTACTTTAAAGTATTAAATAGAATTAATGACAGGACCTTACTCGCCAGTGGCGCCGTCTGGTGAGCTCTAAAACAATAGCCCTCATTCGAACAAGTGTGTAACCACTTGTGGTGATTTTATTGTTAACTTATACGAGCATTCTGGGTTACGTATTAAAATGTTGAACTTGTTTCAGGCATACAACTTTGCAACTAATTTTTTTGAGCCCACTCGAATAACACCCACTAGTGTCACATGCCTAGATTAAGTTACCAACTCACAAATAAATTATTTATTTAATAGCATTAGATCATAACTGTCAATTGATCACTATTCCTAATATAAATAGAAAGTCTAACCAAAAGATATCACTGTTAACCCAAAAATAAAATGTTTTGAAACTTTTAAAACTAAACTTTTTAATCAATTACCTCTTTTGTCAACCAATGAAATCTAATCAACTATATGATGAGTTCATACATATGGATTTCACTCAATTTGTTCCCAAGGCAATCTCGGTTATTAAGGTGGAAGAGGAGGGTAACCCGCGTGATTCAAATTTTCTTACGTTTTTTCTTCACTTTTTACGTCAGTATCAGACTGTATGTTGAGAAAAACTTGATTCGTGGCCGTAATACGTATGTACATATGGGCAGAATTATATAAAGGGTGTAAAAAGACCCTTAACGAAGCCGAAAGGTACTTGTTCTCCCCATCATTGCGATCATTTTTTTGTTCTGAACCATACCTGGGAACCTTCAAGTTTTTTTTTTAATACTACTTTTTAAGGTTTTAACTTTATTTTAATTACCTCCAAGACCCGTTTACTATTCAAAGCATCCATCAGCACCACGTTTTGAGTGCGTTACATTGAGTTTTACCGTAAAAAGTGATTTTTCACCCCAAAAAAAAAGTCGTTTCCCAGCAATAATTTTTGCGTAAGGGGACTTAGGTTGACGGCTTCGTGAAGGGTCCGTTTACACCCCGTATATAAATAACTCCGTAAAGCCAATTTGTTACGGCCGCGAATCGTATTTTAATCAACATACATCCTGACTGACCTGCAAATTGCAAAAAACGTAAGAAAAATTTAATTTCGCGGGCTACCCTCAACCTTAAATATTCTAATCACCTAAGGGAAGAAACTTTTCTTCAATTCAAAAGATTCAAATTTTTCGGTAATTTGGTTAATAATGTTTTCACTTAGTTCAAAGTCGGATAACTCGGTTGGTTAGGCGGAGCTAGTGGCGGCGAAAATTATGCAATATAATACTCATAGCAAAGCTCCATCTATCCATACCTCTCTAGTCAAACCTACCTCTCTGTCAAAGGCCTACAAGATAATGTGATCTGCCGTCTTGTTGACTGGCCAATATTTTTACCATGTCTTGCACAATATAACAGTTAAAATATTGGCCAGTCTTCATCTTCATAGTTTGTGTACAAACGATGACAAGTAGACATCCATCATCATTTCTACATCTCAATGTATTATTAGCAATATTTTGATATTGGAACAACATACCTCCTGATTCTCCACATCGACCTCCTCTTCCTCAATATCCAGGTCATTCACCACCTCATCCCCTACATCCGGCTTGGTTTGTGCGCCGGCTATCGCTTCCTCGAGTGACCCCATCATCATGATCTTGAGGTTCGGCTTCAACTGCAGGTCTGATAGGGTGCAGTTGTCTGTTGCTACCTTGCCTGATGAGTAGAAACATGATAAGCTTTGTTGACATTCTCTATAAGGTTAAGGAAAATATCTTGAGGAAAATGGCATGGCCTAAGACCAAAATACATGAAGACATGTGTTATCCAGTCCGCACCGGGTCCGTGTGGTAATTACAGCTTTCTCTCTCTGACAAACAGGAGGGCTATGTCCCAGTTGTGGGATCATTATAGGCCAATAACAAATAACACTATTCTGTTCTATTTTTATGGGGTGAAAGGGACACCGATGAAAAAACAGTTACCACGTAAAAAAAAACAGCCGTTTCCAACAAAAGTGCTATACCAAAAAATCAGACATGAATCTGAACAAAATAAAAGTAGTGTGTTAGGATCATAGAAGGCGGCATTCTGTAGTTCCTGCATCCTCCTGAGAGCGTGAGTTTATGTATATTTGTAAAGACAACACATAACAAGGGGTACTTGAGCATTCTCTGTACTGTTCGAAAAATTATTTAATCTATACAGGTGTATGTATTATCATGTTCTAGATTTTAAAAAGTCAGCAAAATGTAGGCCATTATATGCATTTCTGAGAAACGTAATGAATTACACGTCTCTACCGGTGTGATATTACATAAAGAAGACTTGGCCAAAATTATGGGTTTTCTAAACGAGATTTAGTATCAAAACTGTAGATTCTTTTCCAACTTATCGATGTTGAACCACCGTCGAGTGTATAAAATTTGAAATAATGATGAGAAACACGTTATAATTACCCTGAAATTTAACATTGAGAAGCTTTTGCCTTTCCGGTCTGACTCCCGTGGCATTTTCGATGGCGATTTTGAGCATCGCCACGGAATCCGATGGCGAAAACTCCGGTATCTCAAACTCCTTGCCATTCCATTTAACACTTAGTTTTAAAGGATTATCGTTTATATCGCACATTTTTAACCACTTTTACACCTAAAATTCAGTGCAACTGCTATTGACGTGACATATAAACAAAACAAATTTGACACGGCACTAGTGATGGGTGATTCGTACTAATACTATTTATTTGTGAAAGGTGACTGTATTATTAGTGATGAGATCTTGTTACTATGTAGAAAGTAAAACCATAGAGAAAAAAGCTGTAGAGTTGGCATAGAGCGAATCGCCGAACAATCTTCTGCCACTTTTTGCGGGAGGAGAAGTAAACACATACAGAACACTAAGGAAATTTAACAATCACACACAGAGACAGGCATCAGGAAAGAAACACACATTGAAAAATTTACGCCTATCTATACAATTAACCAGTTATGGGACACACACAACCAACGAGTGGTATTTCAATTGTCATCCATGAGTGAAGGAATGATTAAACAAAATTATAATTTTATTTTGTTTTCTTGTACTTAAGCTTGACTAATTTCAAAAATACACAATAATTATCATAAGTGACCAACAAAACTGCATAGGTACTAAAGTGTTTTATTTTTCTTGATTTTTAAATTCTATATAAATATTACTAAAACAAAATAGAATAATACTTCATATAAAAATATTTATATAATGTATAATAAAAAGCACATTTTTCGTGTTTAGGATTTGAACTTCTAATCTTATGCATGGCAAGCGGTCTTGAAACCTCCAGTCTATTTAGACGTTGAATAACTTTTCGTAAACGTAAAGCGTATTATTGCTTGTCGTTCTAAACAATAATAAAAGTATTGACGTTTTATTGAAAAAAAAAATGTAATAAAAGTCTGTTTAACTTTAAAAAATAAATACCAACATAAACTTATTTATTCACCAAAACAAAACATTAATTATTATTATAATAAAATGTTTTTGCAAAATACAAAATCCAACCAAATATCACGGATGACGGCCTATAATGGAGATGTGTGTACCACAAAATGTTCTATCGTAACGGTAAAAACTATTTCGATCAGGCGCTTAAATAATTACAAAGATACAAATCAGCACGGGTTTGATTGAAGTGGAGCAAAACTTTAGAGAGCATCTGTTTACGACACAAAATGATACGCAATGGTGGCGATCGGCGGTGAACTACTTTTATGTAACGTGAGTAGTCAAATGATCAATGTACCACAGACGCCAGCAGCCCAGCACATCAAGCTACTACAATCTCACAAATGTCTTTAATAGATTTTCAACTTTTTCACTAAAGCATTAGGTTCAAGGTTGATTGGGAAAATTTGACAGTTTCGGGTAGCTTGATGTGTTGGCATCTGTACTTTGGCAGAGGACTTATCCCAACAACGCTGTCTCTAGAGCTTATTCCTTTATGCTAAGGCCCTATTTACATTGGTCTAGGACAGTGGCGAGTTGTGACTACAAGTACAGTGGCTGGTGGCGAAAACCTAGACAGCGACTGTTGAATAACTACTGTCCGATCTACTTAGCTAAACATTTGACCAATGTACTTAAATCGGGGGCCGGCACTCATTTTTACAGCCATTTTTGTGAAATTTTGTGTCATGTCATTCAATGTTTGTACTTGCGTTTCAGAGCATCTGCCATCACGTTTGAGAACAACTTTAGATACCCTGCCACCATGTCTTCATCCTCTGGATCAAATCCGGTGCGAGCATCAAGTAGTGAAAGTGAACTGACGCGTTTTTTGGACTCTGTTGAGCCGCATGCTCGTTCTGAAGTGACACGTGTTTTTTACACAATACACAAAGTTGTTCAATGTACAGGTCAAATTCTGTTTTACTATAACAACCTGTCTCAAGTCTTGAGCTAGTAAAAAGGCACAGAGAACTTAGGATGCAAGAGCGAGCGAAGCGAGCTCGGGACTTGCGGCACCCCGACTCGCACAGCTTAGGTTAAAAGGGGATGGTGGGGTCGAGTGAGCGACCGAATAGGCCCCGCCTTCATGGTTTTTTTTTTTTAAATTATTCAGAAGGGGCACCGTCGATCGGGCTTCCCTCAACTGCGCCATGTTGAGTGGCTTGGGGGGGGGGGGCAGGGCTTCCCTCCCCCCATAAATAAGGTTTATAATGTCAATAACATTACCAAAACATTACCTCAAAATGAGATTTTAAAAATAATAAAAAAACTGTAATTCCTAAACTTTTACCATACGGGAGAGGGATCTCCACCCCTCCCCCCCTCAAATATACATATTTTTAGGTCCGTTATTCTAGAGTCCTTCCAAATCGAGCTTTACAGCTTTACTTATTCTACTAGGTCACCACTTTATTCAGTTTTCCCTTTTTGATAAAATAATAAACCCAATACAAAGATAAAAATATTTATTCATAAAATTAAATAATAAGTAGGTACATTTCAAATTAAAAACCATAAGTTTCATTCACCTTACAGTTTTTCTTGACTATCTACTGTTCTCGACACTTCAACGATAAACTTTTCAGGTTCAAAATCAGGGTCCAGAATCTTGGACCTGATGATTTCTTTATAAATGAATGAAGACTTTCTTGGGGTCCGCGTTTTCTCTGGAACTGAGAAATCCACTTCATATAGGCCAAACTTTTCTCTGAAAAAAGAAATAGGTAGCATTTAAATTCCATTAAACCATTATTAGTTCCAGAGTGAAAAAATCGGTGAGTCCAAGTTCAACTCCTACTATTTGGACCTAACCGGTTAACTTTTGAAGAAAACCTCGGAATCGAGCAAAGGACCTCATACTCAGCAGTCGCACTTGCGACCATCCACGAGGCAGGCAGGCTCAACTAAATTATTGCATATCTATATTGGCTTCAAAAAAACTTACAAATATCCACTTCGCCACTCAAAAGTGTCAATAAGAGACCACATGGCATAGCCTCTAATATCGCAGCCTTCGTCCACAGCATCCAGTAGAGCATTCAGATAGGTCCTGATGTAGTTGATTCTGTCTTCATCTAAGAGGCCTCCAGCGGTAGACCAGCCATTTGCTGTGATGTACATGGGTGGATTGTCGTATTGAAACTTTAATCCCATTAGTAGTTTGAAGAATCCCCATGGTACCTCCTGTAATGTCAAAGTTATTAAATGATGGCTGCTATGTCCGGTATAATCCTCTAAATTTCGGGCGTGGTGGAAAATCTTAGCGGAGATTAACCAGATGATCATCGATGCGGGAGATATTATAGTGCATCAGTACGAAGACACAAGTGCACTATTTATTTCCTTAAATTATTCTTATAGTCCGATGGCACAGTAATCCGACACGACCGGGGAGAGATCAGAACTAACGGCATCACATGCTTTACGAGGCACGGGGGTGTTACATCGCCAGCTTTCTAAATCCGGGTCGCTATTGAACATCCCTAACTGAAAAACCCAATAACACTTTACCCGACCTAGAACTTGATCCTAGGACCCCATGCTCACGCGCAGCAATGTGTTGTTGTGAACTACTAAATACTGGTGCTGACAATTGAGTTTCGGCCGGTGATCAAAAGTTGGATCATCAATCACTGAACTATTGATATGAACTGAATTTCTTCCGATCACAAACTTTTGTCCTTTGTTTGTGGAGTTTAATAAAGAAATAGAGGTGCTAATATTATAAACCGTAGAACAAAATACCTGCAACCAGCTACTTTGTGACTGAGGCCAAGAAGGATCCTTGACCAGAACCGCACCCATATCATCCATGAACGAAGGCACAGGGTACATGCCTTCTAAAGACGCGTCCCTATATGCCATCTTAGTGGTAAACGCATTCACGCCCAGGAAGTCTGCAGATCCCTTCAGCAAGGCTACTTCTTTCGGTGATAGATCTGGCAATCGGGACCTGGGATACCCCTGTTCCGCACTCTTGCTTGCTACGTTCTTTAGAACTACTGAAGGGTAGTTGCCCACTTTTGAGAATATTGGATGGGCGTATAAGCCACACTGGAAGGAAAATAATGAATTATTATTTTTATAGTAGGCTTTTACTGTCCCACAGCTGGGCAAAGGCCTCCCTACATTTTTTCCATCGGTCCAGCTTTCAAAGTTTCAACCCTCTTCTTGATAATTCCTACGGAAAACATCCAAGTTGTCAAGCCATCTCCTTCGTGACTACAAATGTATTTTATCAGTATCCTTTGCAGTATTCAAGGTGTTAATGGACCATTCACGAAGTAACCAAGCATTCTGTATATCTAAGTAAGTAAACTCTACGCAAAAATTATTATTGGGAAAAACGTCTTTGTTTTTGCTGTGAAATATCGCGGATTCCGTAAATAATCGGTATTTAAAGTAAAGTTATTACAGTAAAAACTTGTTTTTTTTACGTAAGTATTCAATTTAATTGTGTAACAGTTGGAACTTTTACTTCCAATATCTCCGTAACAAGAAGTTATGGGCTAGAACAAAAAAAATATCGCAATGACGGAAAGTACAAGTGCATTTCGTTTTGGTGAAGGGTCATTTACATGCATTATTAAATCTAGAATAATCTTCATTGATCCTAAAATTGCCTTTTGGTTACTTACATCGAATTCCTTGGCATCAATACCAGCTTGATGGTCATCGCCGGTATCAGACGCGGCGTCATACCACACGAAACCAATGGAGATTCCAACTATTCCTTTCTGCAGCTTCCTATAATCTGCGTCGTACATATGGTACGTTCTAGCATGAGCCAACAACAAGTTCCGAGTGCACATGTACTCAGCAACGCCCGAGCTGTTCAGAAATGGCGCTTGACTATCAGTTCCATATCCACTTACACAAATTTCTTTAGGATCACTAAATGTGATCCACTGTTGCACTTTCCCACCGAACTTTTCGAACAAAAACTTCGCGTAGTCAGTAAACCACTCGACTATTGCAGGATTTGTCCAGCCTCCTAGTTTTTGCAGATTAGCCGGTAGATCCCAATGGTACATTGTTACCATGGGCATGATATTCTTGGCTAAGAGTTCATCTATAAGCTTGATGTAATAATCAACTCCAATTTGATTTACTTTATCTACAAATCCATTTGGCAGGATCCTGGACCAGGATATGGAGAACCGGTAGAAGTCTAAGCCAAGATCTGCGGCTACTGCCACATCTTGCTTGTGTTTATGGTAGGAGTCTGCCGCCACTTCGGCTGTGCTGTCATCCTTGATCAGTGAAGGCTCTTTGTGGGTTGCTAAATCCCATATGGATGGGCTTTTACCTGTGGTGCGTTAAAATAAAATTGTTAATGCCTAAGGCGATTCTCACACAACACCGCTCGTCCGCGCGGTTGGGGACGGAGGCGGCGAAGATGAGTATGGCGGTGAGCTGCGCAGAGAGGCGGTGAGCACCGCTGTCCTCGCGGTCGGGTGGTGCACGTGTGTTAGAAATTAACGGCTTTCGTAAAGCCAATGCGTAGTGAGCTCCGCTTCACCGCACGACCGTGCGCGTCCGATGTCTTGTGGGAATCGCCTAACATTAATGAATTGTCATGACAGAAATTGGGACGAGATTTTCCTATTCACGATAACTTTCTTTCTGATACTAATCGTCTGAAAAGAAAAAATGGTACCTACAAATATATAAAAACTAATCGTAACTTTAAATGTCCATTATTTAATTAATAGGAAGTTAAAACATTAATTAATCATACCATCCTCATTCCAACCTCCTTCGACTTGGAAGGCAGAAGTAGACGCTCCAAAGTGGAAGTCTGGAGGAAACGGTCGCACCTTACTTTTGCCAAACACATCATCGCAAATAATGAGAAAGACGCTGTGGACGGAAAAATGACAAAATGTTATTTAAAGAACAACGATATATACACAAGTATACTACATCAAGTATAATCAGCCTACAAAGTTACCACTAGTGGCACACAGGTCTCTTCGCCACGGAGAGGAGGCATCGGGTCGTATCCACTACGCAGACCAAGTGCGGGGTGGTGGAGTCTATCGCACCGGGACACCACCTGCTCTCGCATTGGGCATGAAACGTTTGGGGATAGGTGCAGCATGTTTTCTTCATCCATTCTTCTTTATTATTCGATATCACAGCATTTATAGCCATATCAAAAAAGTCGTTTTAAAAATAAATAATAAACAACGTTACCAGAGCACTCCCGCACAGATGTTCATGGTTCCGAGGCACACCACGCACTGCACAGCACTGCGGTGCGGTGTCTCCTTACAACGGTAAACCTAACGCTAGGGGTTATTCTGCAATTCATGACTGAACAATGAACAATGCTTCTTTTATTGACGGCTAAGCCTTTTGCAACCTTGTGTTGTAGTGAAGCTACTTTGAAGGCTCTTCATGGTAACTTTAGTCTTTCAAGAACCGAACCTTGCTTCAGCGTAGGTTTGGTACTCGGATGTCCAGAGATTGATCCCAATGTGAATTGTTGGGAAAGGATCTGTATGCCAACGTCTGATCAGAGTGATGCAGATTTTGCTGTATAACTTCGTGTATAAGGTTTTGAACTGTCTTCGAAGGGTGAATGGCAGCAGCTGGATGAGTTTTTTCAAGAATTAAACTGATTGCCATGCAATTGAAGAGGTATAGGTCCAGCAGAGGATTCCTGTGAGCTGATGATGATGACGATGATGATTACGATTTGTATAACGAAGAGAAACGGTCCAGTTCAGTGGTCTGCCCCGTGGCTCGAATGAGATTAGAGCCTTAACTCGTTAGAGCAAATTGTGCAATTTTACCCATCAGTCATCATGTTACCATACTATTACATAAATAAGTCTGTGGGGATGGATGGACGGATGGATGGATGTATTTTTGTTACTCTTTCCCGCAAAACCTACATAACGGATTTGGATGAAATTTGGCATACAGTTTATGACCTGGATTAACACAGAATATTTTTGATCCCGGTAGTAGGGACAATTACTGAACTACAAGCAGGTGAATACGCGGTCAAAAGCTGGTCCTATAGAAACGGCAACTGGAAGTACACACGGCGGCCCATGAAGCTGTACATCTCCAGTATAACTTGGCCTCGCTTTGTATAGATTTCCTATACATTGAGAGATCCCTTAAACTAGTTTTGTATAGCTTGATTGGCCGTCGTGCGTACCAACAGCCTCTGCTAAGTTTTTCAGAATCAACCTTACAACAAAAATGTTTGGTCTGAACGCGTATTTATGAAAAAACAATGCGGTCATACCTGCAGATTATACTTAAGTACAATGGTACAATCAGTTATCAATATCATTATGCATTATTTTCATGATGCAATGAGAAGTTGGAATCATAATCAATTTGGGACCATTTTCTTCACCATTCAGCAATGGAAATGGTAGCATTCAGCGAAGAAAAACATTGTGTGAAACCAGCATGTCCTAAGATCAAACATTCGAAGTCTTGTGACATCCAGGAACCTTTCTGGAGTACCTTTTTTTGGGGTGAAAAATAACGTTTTACGGTAGAACTCAATGTAATGCCCTCAAAACATTGTGCTGATGTGTGAATTGAATAGCACAGCCGGGGTCGGATTTAAAGTAAACATAAAACATTAAAAATTTGTATTTAAAAAAAAAAAAAAAGTAATGAAATAGTTGGAACTTTGACTCCCAATAACGTATTGTCTAAGATAAAAAATATCGCAACGAATGATCGGCTTCGTTTTTTTTTTTTCGATCTTTAGGTTAAGCCGTGCTTTCCTAGGTTGGTCTGTGGATGGGTGACCACCCATAACATACATACATTACATACCGTCCTCCGTGCCTTGGAAAACACGTTAAGCCGTTGGTCCCGACTCCCGGCTGTCATTTGTAGATATTTCAAAAATTGCTGATTTTCAACCTAGAACGTTCAAAAATTGCTGATTTTCAACCTAATTTGAATGACTTTTGATTTTGATTAAGCTTATGGTGCTATTGAATGGTTTCTCGGGCAGAATGATAAGGTTTGCACGTCGCAAGTAAGCGTCCAGAGCAACCTGTTTCAGAACATCTAACCCCCCGGAAGGAAACCCTTTACAGGGTGGTGTCATGGATGTAGGTATTGGAAAGTCTGGCGTTTTAACCATCGTCGATCTTCAACAAGGCCCAACTGTGGTCCATCGCTGTTATTGCAATTGCGATAACCGGTTTTCTGCTGTCTTTTTCAAATGTTTCGTGTCATCTGACTGAGGACAGCTTCTGAACTGGCTTAAGACCGGAGCAGACCGAATGCCGACGCGTGGCGTGTATGTGCGTCTTTGGTTTTTTTATGTTACCCATTCAATTTGTCTTTTTTTTTAACTTTCGATGGTTCCATGTTTTTTTTTCACGAAATCGCCATTACTAAACATTTGGTTAGTTTATCACTACCATCGCCTTTCAATTACATAATATTTCATTTCATTGATATTTCTGTACCAACTTTGTACAGATGCCAGCACATCAAACTACCCGAAGCTGTCAATTTTTCCCAATCAGCCTTGAACCTAATGCTTTAGCGATAAAGTTAAAAATCTATTAAAGTTATTTGACAGATTGTGAGCACATTTGTGTCTGTACATCAGAGGACGCATTAAAAATTGCCTATAATAAATATAGGGAGGAAAACTATATTTTAAGAATTAAAATACTTTATTTCGCATCCAAAAATACACACAATCATAATTACACTGAAATTTTTTACAATACACAATGCCAAAGACACTAGGTACCTAACTATCAATAAAAACCAAACAACAATAATTAATAGCAAACAACTTTTGTGACATCAACAATTCAACATTCACGAAATATTTTTAAAACAAAGGTCGTCTTCCTTTGTAATGTCAGTCCTGTTTTTATTCTTATACTTAAATATTGTTTGTACATGTTCGTATTAATTTTTTTGTTAGACTCTTTTTCTAGGAGAGTAATTTTTTGCATGTCTGAAAAAAAATAATTTTCGTACAGTAATATTTTACTGGCCGATCCGTTTTAAAAAAAAATATGTGCATAATTACAGTTGTGAACTGTGTATTCAGACAAAAGCCAAAGAGCGTAGTTCTTTTATTGAATTTGGCTAGTATTTTATTTAGGTTTAGACATTTCAAGAACTGGTTTGTTGAGATCAGAAAGGCAGGCCCTCCATGTAAAATACTGGTACTCAGCTGCATCCGGTTAGACCGGAAGCCGACCCCAACATAGTAAAAGGCTAGGCAGATGATGATTTACTTTAGAAGAATCTGGTAACACCAACCTGTTATTTGACTGTCGATCCTGTCGATGTTTCCGACGAGGTGAATTTGGTGTCTTCATAGATTCCGTTTTACGTTTCCTTGGAGACACCTGAAACATTATAATCATGAGGAATTATGAGGTTCATAGAAGAAGATCCAATCATAAGTATAGCATAAAAGAAAGAGGAGAAAGCGAACAGACTTATTAGAAGATTGCGATACGAGCAGGGGAAAACTAACAAACAATTTTCCACAGTAGTCTTTAGGTTTAAGCCGTGCTTGCCTAGGTTGGTCTGTGGATGGGTGACCACCCATTACATACCGTCCTCCGTGCCCCGGAAAGCACGTTAAGCCACCCTGTTACGAATAGCCAACATAAATTTAAAAAAATAAAATTTTCAATTTTTTTCCGTCATGAATCGTTTGTGCATCGTTTGTGAACGTTTGTGACACTAATGATTTTTTTTGTGACTACTTAGTTAATTAGTAATTAATTTGTTAATTAACAGCTTACGATTAGCCAACATTTTTTTTAATTAATCGGAAAATAGACTTCCGGGTACTTAATCGATCGGAAATCGTTTGTGAATTCCGAATATGCCAACAAAAATGTTTGTGAATAATTATTTATCGAGAAAATAGGAAAAATAAAAGTTTTTTTTTTCATCATATCGCGTTGTCTTTTCTCGTCTCTCCTTGTAATTGGCGCTGTTGTCTGCTTTAATACCACCTAGTGTAATACATAATAGCTAAGCTTAGAGGAAAATGACAGCACAACAGCTGTATAAAGGGTGTAAAAAGACCCTTAACGAAGCCGAAAGGCACTTGTTCTCCTCATCGTTGTGATCATTTTTTTGTTCTGGACCATACCTGGGAACCTTCTAGTTACGGAGATATTGGGGGTCAAAGTTCCAACTTTTTCACAAGTTTTTTTTGAAATACTACTTTTTAAGGTTCTAACTTTACTCCAATTACCTCCATGGTCCGTTTACTATTCAAAGCATCCATCAGCAATAAGTTTTGAGCGCATTATATTGAGTTTTACCGTAAAATGTGATTTTTTACCCCAAAAAAAAATTTCGTTTCCCAGCAAAAATTTTTGCGTAAAGTTACTTAGTTTGATGTACAGAATGCTTGGTTGACGGCTTGGTGAAGGGTCTGTTTACACCCCGTATTATTTTTATCACAACACTATTGGATAAGCAAAACACTCACGTAAAGGAGATGTCCACTGTACTCTTGTATATTCGGTGAAATTAAAAAAATAACTTAAACTGGCTATAAAACCTCCATAAATAGATTCCCTGAGATGAGTTGCATAAAGAAATAATAATATTCCAGTCAAAGATGCAAAACACCAGACAAATTGAATATAAAAATATAATATTAATATAATTAATATTAATATTAATATAACTAAAAAAAAAGAAAAATGATGGAACTGCTAAGCCTTCGCAACTAGTTACTGTTGTCAATCCATATCCACGTTCTATCTAAAATAATTAAGAAAAATTCATTTTCATCTTTAATAAAAAAAATAAAAAAAATATTGTTAACTTACATCCCAGCATTCTGGAGGCTTAAAAAGATTAAATGCTTTAGCTTTATGATATAAAAATCCAGCAACAATTTCCGAAAATAAATTATAAGTTCTCTGTGCGTTTATCTCACTAGAATATTGAGAATGAGTGTCATTCCATTTTTTTTTGATGCCATCAGTCCAGCTTGGAGACTCAACAATTAGTTTATAATAATCCAATTACCATTTTCTATGCGAAATGACATTTCTCTTTCGATCTCACTCTTTTTTTAGGTTATAAATAAAAATAATATACAGCTGTTGTGCTGTCATTTTCCTCTAAGGTTAGCTATTATGTATTACACTAGGTGGTATTAAAGCAGACAACAGCGCCAATTACAAAGAGTGACGAGAAAAGACAACGCGATATGATGAAAAAAAAAACTTTTAGTTTTCCTATTTTCTCGATAAATAATTATTCACAAACATTTTTGTTGGCATATTCGGAATTCACAAACGATTTCCGATCGATTAAGTACCCGGAAGTCTATTTTCCGATTAATAAAAAAAAATGTTGGCTAATCGTAAGCTGTTAATTAACAAATTAATTATTACTAATTAACTAATTAGTCACAAAAAAAAATCATTAGTGTCACAAACGTTCACAAACGATGCACAAACGATTCATGACGAAAAAAAAAATTGAAAATTTTATTTTTTTAAATTTATGTTGGCTATTCGTAACAGGGTCGTTAAGCCGTTAGTCCCGGGTGTCATTTGTAGATCTTTGACAGTCATTAGGTAGTCAGTGGCCCAGTCTTACCAAGGGGTATCGTATTACCCAGTACTAACTGGGTTGTGGAGGTCAGATAGGCAGTCGCTCCATGTAAAATACTAGTATTCAGCTGCCGGTTAGACCGGAAGCCGACCCCAATATAGTTGGGAAAAGGCTAGGCAGATGATGACCGCTGAAATCGCTGGAGATCTTTGGGAAGTGTTTAATTGATATTAAGTTTAATGATGCAGGCTAACAGATAACTAGAATAGGGACAGAAAATTAAAAGTTTATTTATGTATTCATTACCTGTCTTCGTGGTGAGTAGCATTCATCCAGCCTTTTCGTCTTACGTTGGTGATCTGCAAAAATGATATACCTAAATATTTTGTTGAATTAAAAAGTATTTTCGGTTTTTGGATAATTTCGTCGGTGCAGTCTATGGTCATTTGTTATACCAGATGCGTTGCTATTAACAAGAGTAAGCTGTAATATCTTATGTACCTGTAGTAACACTGAAAATCTTCAATGAATGCGGCACAACTTACAAAGTACAGTCTGCGGAACGACCAAAGTAATTGCAAAGGCAATTACACTGGTTGTTTGCCCGAATTCGGTGGCTTTTGGAAGTCGGACAAACGACCAAGGTGAAGAACAGTGTCGAGTACGCCCGTCTTCGGACAATCGGGTTCATGGTACGACTTCATTCAAACCAAGTACAGTGTCATGAATGTTCCGGGTGCCCGAATTCGAGTAGAATCTTTCGAGCACCCGAATACGGGCGACCAAGTGTAATTGAGCGATTAAGTTTAAAGGGAATCGACTATCATGGAATGGGCATGTGATAAAGAGTGATGAATATAAATGTACAGAGAGGGAGACGAAGACCAAGGAAACGATGGATTGTTTTGAAATTATATGAAAGAAAAGGAGTAAATGATAGCGTGACGGTTGACAGAGGAGAATGGAAGAATAAAACGTGTTGCGCCGACCCCAAGTAATATGGGACAAAGGCAGGAAGGTGATGATGATGCTTACCCGGATTCGCAAAGCACTATACTTTTCGCCTATTATTGCTATCAGAGTGGAGCATCTAAGTGATAACCCCACTTAGACGCTCTACTTGTAGCAATAACAGCTAGGTAAAGGTTCTTACTTCTCCGACTTCCAACAGATGACCTGTTCTTTTCCTTCTCGTGAAACTTCGGCACTTGAGTGACGCAGTTATACGCCATTTGTGGAGGAACGCGGTAGTTGTAGGCGAACAGCTCGTTATAATACTTCTGAGACTGAAAAGTAATCGCAACAAATATTCTAAATACAGCCAAACGTGTCCTAGAAGCTAAAAACTTTTGTTACAGATGAACAAAAAGGAAGATTGGAAAGGATTCGTTCATCTTTTTAAGGTGGAAATCTTCTGACAATATCGTGGATCATGGCCCACTCTCTTTCTCAGAAAGGACGAGGCCTATGTCCAAAGTTAACAGTGGGAACATTACAGGCTAAAAGAATAAAAAAATTGCCTATACCGCTATAAGTGTAGTTGTCTTACCTCCAGAAGATATCGGGATGGCGACATGACATCCTTATAAGGGAAAAGTGCTGCAAAATAATAATATTCAACACAGTTAGCATGTATGGAGTGTTTAGAAATCGGAATCCAAACTTTTCAGCATAGGTTTGAACTGGATGTTAGGTAAGGTTACTATCAATAACGTCGGTGCTGTAGACTGTGTGTTAGTGGTAACAAAAGTAGAAACTCCGTACTAAGCCGGCTCAAAATCAAACGTTACTACTGATGTGTGGCCTTCTATACAGTGCCGTAAATTCTATCGACCGTAAGGCCTATTTCAGAGTGAGACCGGCGCCGGTAGCGTGCGCCGGTCGGGCATATCTATATCCAAAGAGTTGTATGGTAGCGTTCACTGTTCAACATGCGCCGGTCGTTAAAATCGCACGTAACGAAACGCATGTAAAGCAACCGGCGCCAGTCTCGCTCTGAAATAGGCCTAAAGGGCTCGGGTGACAACGTTACACCAAATCTACGTGTTGGATAGGAACCGTTGATCATTACGAAGCCTTTTAGAAAGGGAGTATGACACAGGTATGAGCAACAGAGACGAGACTCTAAAAAGCCGGTTAGCTTTTTAGGGTTCCGTACCTCAACAGGAAAAAACGGAACCCTTATTGTCACTTGCGTGTCTGTCTGTTTGTCCGTCTGTCACAGTCAATTTACTCCGAAACTACTGGACCGATTGAGTTGTAATTTGGTACGCATATAATTATGTAAGTTGGTGACCCAAAGACGGACTTTAACGTAAATTAATGAATTTTAAAAGTTTTGCAAACTATATCGTATTACATATCAAATGAAAGGGCTCATTGTGAACATCTCAAATATATCTAAATATATAAAAGCGAAAGGTCACTCACTCACTCTTGACGAAATATCGAAAACCGCTTGACGTATAAAGATGAAATTTGGCAGGGAGGTAGTTTATAGTTAGTAGACGTCCGCTAAGAACGGATTTTGCGACAGGGCCAGATTAAGAAGGTCTAAGGGCTCAGGCAAGTTTGTATGAATGGCCTTCATTTTTTTGTGCTACAAACTTAAAATTTGACAGGGAGGTCGGTAGTTTTCGCGGCGAAGTCGCGGGCAACAGCTAGTTTTTTTAATAATTTTAAGATAAATAGTTTTGAAGTTATTTAAGAAAATAGGCGAAAATTAACCACTCAAAAAATATATACAAAAAATAGTACTTTGCCTATAGATTACAGGAAAGCTATAACAACATATAATAAAAATAAATTTAAAATTAAAGGGGGCTCGTCTACTACGATGGTACGGAACTCTTCATGCGCAAGTCCGACTCGCAGTTGGCCGGTTTTTTTTTCTTTAAGCTTGCGCTAGGCACGTGAGATTCAAGCAGTCAACATCATCATCCTCACATTCAAATGATTTACCTTCCTAATTCTATAATTGGCACCACACGTTTATCAAATTGACGGAGAGTCGTATAGGTACATTATTTACAATTGGCGAGGTCACTAAACTGGGTAAACAGAGGGTCTAGCACGAACGCGCGGTTTTTCATTATTTATCGCGTGGTTAGACCCTAACCTAGTGTCAGAGTTTTTATGCCGCTCATGGGCCTCTGACTTGGCTTTACATCATCATCTGCCTAGCCTTTTCCCAGCTGTATTGGTGTCAGCTTCCAGTCTAACCGGATGCAGCTGAATACTAGTATTTTACATGGAGCGACTGCCTATCTGACCTCCACAACCCAGTCAGTACTGGGTAATACGATACCCCTTGGTAAGACTGGTAGTCAGACTTTTTGGGCTACTGACTACCTAACGACTGTGACACCCGGGACCAACCGCTTCACCTGCTTTCCGAGGCACGGAGGAAACTCGGTATGTAATGGGTGGTCATCCATCCACGGACCAACCTAGGCAAGCACGGCTTGACCTAAACATCGACCCGAGCAGCTGTTATTATTTAGCCACGAGCTCGCTTGAGCTGACATGGCTTTACATGCCGTCAAGATATATCTCTCAGGTATGCGGGTTTCCTCACGATGTTTTCCTTCACCGAAACAAGTGATACATTATGCACAAACGTAACGTAAATACGTCGATTTTTGAATCGAAAATACAATTATCCTATAGCATTTTATTTAAATTGTTTGCGAAAGGCACAATCAGTATTATCCATAGATTTTAATAAATTCTTAAAATTATGAAAATATTATATAATTATGTAAGTGATGCCGTGCCGTCTGACAGAGGAGAATGGAAGAAGAAAACGTGTAGCGCCGACCCCAAGTAGAATGGCACAAGGGCAGGAAAATGATGATGATGATGAAAATATTATACGGGGTGTAAACAGACCCTTCACCAAGCCGTCAACCAAGCATTCTGTACATCAAACTAAGTAACTTTACGCAAAAATTTTTGCTGGGAAACGAAATTTTTTTTTGGGGTCAAAAATCACATTTTACGGTAAAACTCAATATAATGCGGTCAAAACTTATTGCTGATGGATGCTTTGAATAGTAAACGGACCATGGAGGTAATTGGGGTAAAGTTAGAACCTAAAAAAGTAGTATTTAAAAAAAAACTTGTGAAAAAATTGGAACTTTGACCCCCAATATCTCCGTAACTAGAAGGTTCCCAGGTATGGTCCAGAACAAAAAAATGATCACAATGACGAGGAGAACAAGTGCCTTTCGGCTTCGTTAAGGGTCTGTTTACACCCTTTATGTGCAACGAGTATTTTTAATTTAAAAATCGACATATTTACGTTACGTTTACACCACGCGTTCGTGCTAGGGCCTCTGTAAACACCTTAGTTATTCAGATGACACTACTTAAGTCCTAAGAATAGACTTTATTATGACTGTAGAACATGTACTTCAACGCCCGGTGCCTTCATTTTATGTTTGCTAAGACCAAAGCCTAGAAAAAAAGTGACCTATCACCGTGAATGATGATGGAAAAGTTAATTATATGTCTTGGACTGTCTTATAATTATGTACGGAAAGTTATGTCAATTCTGTTGAAACTGGATGTAGAAACTAGAAATACGATATGCTCTGACCCTTAGCCCTCAGGACGTCAATACAATATGGTAATCAATATAATTAACATCACGCCTTTAATCCCCGACGGATAAGGCAACGGTGTACCCAATAGTTATTTTGAAGTCCCGTATAATAGAGGGCGAGCCTATTGCAATCAACCGGACACAAATTCAGACTCCATAGCTGAAAAACCCAATAACACTTTGCTCGATCTGGGAATCGAATTCAGGACCTCTCAACCTCCGGCTCAGCAGTCGCGCTTGCGAAAACGAGGCAGCGTACTGCCTCGTTAACGCCGAGGACCTGATGATGATGACCTCGTCAATAAAGTTTTGAGGAAAAGTACGAATTTATAGACTATCGTCTCTCTGTCACTCATACCTGGCTGAAACACCTCCATTTAAAGATTGATGCTTCATATTTACGCGCGAGTACTGTACATCTGTGAGAGTTCTAAATTCAACAATCTTATCAACTTCTTGTAACAGCTCACCAGGCGGAATAATCTGCGTCGTGCTCCTAAAAGTAACATTCCTACCACAAGTCGTCATCCCAAAGTTCTTCCTTCTCTTTCTAATCTCCCTCAACTCCTTCAATCCCTTCAGCTCCTGTAATTCTTTCAAACCCTTCAGCTCCTGCAGTTCCTTCTTCTGCCTCTCTATAACATTAAATCCTTTCTTCTTTTCTAGCACAATTGTGTCATTCGCTCTTCTTTCTACTATGGGGCTCCACCAGTCATCGGTTACCATCCCAGTGTCGCAAAGTGGAGTTTTGTCAGTCAATGTTGATTGGTTGGCCTTAGTGATGACTTTCACTCTATACCTTCTGCGTCGCGGGGTAGTATCTTCGTACTTCATCGTCATGAGGCTGCAGATCGTTGTGTCTGTCTTGCTTCCATCGCTCCTTAAGGAAGTTGAGCTGGTTGATGAATCGCTAATGGTATCCGTTAGCTCTTCTTCCAATGTTACGTTTTTGTGACCTGAAATTAAAGCTTATATTTGAACTTTGTGTTTTGCCTGCGCATGGGCCTCCTATAAACCTCTATCTACTGATACTGATACTGTTAGCCTGTGTCATCCCACTGCTGGGCAAAGGCCTCTTTCCATGACTTCCAAATTCTTCGATCCTGGGCCAGTACGGACCACTGGTCGTTAGTTTTGTCCAGCTCGTCCTGCCATCTCCTGCGAGGTCTACCACGTCGCCTTCTAAACGATTATCTAATTACACATAATTTTAACAGTATAATAATGGAATACGCATGATAATCAGAAGCAATTGTTTCGCAAATGTTGCTGCAGATTTTATTATTGCATAAACCATTATTCACGATGCTGAAAAATAGCAGTTAAGACCCTAGTCTTAACTGTTTTGAAGAAATGTAACAGTTTCCACTTACAGTCTAACGTTACGATGCTTTCCAGGGATAGCTTCTCATTCTTTGGTGAAACAACGGGTTTTACATCTAAGGAAAAAATTATATTAGTTCAAGACAAGCATTGAAGTGATAATATTTGCACGCCACACGTGGCAGAATGTGACGAGACCACTGATTAATCTTAAGACCATAAATAATGTACCATATTCTAACGGAGAGGAGCTCGTGGCTAAATAATAACAGCCGCTCGGGTCGATCTTTAGGTTAAGGCGTGCTTGCCTAGGTGAGTCTTTGGATGGGTGACCACCCATTACATACCGATTTTCCTCCGTGGACCGGAAAGCACGTTAAGCTGGTGGTCCCGGGTGTCATTTGTAGATCTTTGACAGTCGTTAGGTAGTCAGTTTTCCAAAAAGTCTGACAACCAGTCTTACCAAGTGGTACCGTATTACCCAGTACTAACTGGGTTGTGGAGGTCAGATAGGAAGTCGCTCCATGTAAAATACTGGTATTTAGCTGAATCCGGTTAGACTGGAAGCCGACCCCAACATAGTTGAGAAAAGGCTAGGCAGATGATGATTCTAACAAATAAATGAATTTGAATTTGATAGGTAATTTTATATTTTTTCTCAATATTATTTTCGTCATTAAATCTACCAAAATTTTCTCAACTTTCAGATTTCTTGGCTTACTTATAAGTTTGGGGTTGTATTGCTTTCATCGTTTAAAGAATGCTGATTCTCACCCTGATTTAAACAAATTCATTTTTTTTTCAGTCTATAAAAAAAGATGAGTAAGGTATCGTTTACCTGTCTTGTGCTTTCGACCAGTACAGTAAGTTGCTTTGTGGGACACCTCAACTAAAAAAACAAAAGCCCATTACTTAAGGCGATAGTCTGCTTGTAAAACTCAGAAATTCAAAGCAAAAACAAAAACAAATCGTGTGTGCGGGGACCTCCCCTTTGACACCTAGTCGTATTTAAATTAAGCTAGGCCAAGTGCTAGTCGGACTCGCGCATGCATCGTAGTACCCCTTTAGTTTTTAATTTATTAATTGTTGTTCTAGCAATATAAATTCTGTGAAAATTTCAACTGTCTACCTAGTACCTATTACGGATCATGAGATATACGCCTGCTGACAGACAGACAGATGAATGGATGTACGGATAGTGGAGGCTTAGTAATAATGTCCCGTTGTTTACCCTTCGGGTACGGAACCCTAAGTGTCTAAACACACTAGTATGCCGAAGTTACGCGACCGAAGTTCAGCACAAATACGCCTGCAATGCTATTTTAATTACTGATGACACACTATGCCGAAATTACGTCGCGTCATAGCGTACAGCCTAACTTCGGTCGGGCGTAAATTCAGTGGGAACTTATTCTGTGAGCACCCATTATACGCGACCGAAGTTCGGTTCGATTGCAGACCAAGATCCGGGGGCGGGGAGCAGCGGGGAGCCCCCCGCGCCCCGCGTGTCCTTTTTTTTTGCGTCTGTCTGTCCAACTGTGTAGATAACACGACACGACGCGGACGCCACGACAGCGCTCGAGACACTGAATACAAACACAAAGTTGCGGAACTGAACTTCTGCCGCGTAAGTTCGGCAAGTATGGTATGTCATATCAGCCGAATACGTCGGAACGTAAAATCAGACGCTGAACTTCGGTCGCGTAACTTCGGCATAGTGTGTTTAGACACTAAAAAGGTTGGAAAGGCTATGTGGGCGGGGCAGGCACGCCAATAACTTAACATAACTTGTACTTTTTCTTAGAGATCTGTACCAAGATACTTACGAGTAACTTTATGCTGCGTCTTCTTATTGAGGTAGCTCACAGGGCTCGTCGCATTCGCTGTCAAAGACTGCAACGGTTTGTGCCTCAGGTTCGAGAGATGTAATCCGGTTACGTGTTGCGTAGCACAAGTGCATAATTCGTGTTTACTGAATTGGACTGACTCGTCTGTGAAAATAATTTTACTATTGTTTTTAGCAGGAGAGTGTAAAAAAAATTGGGTTTTATTTTGAAATCATCTCCTCAGGGGTTTTGATACCCAACATGAAAATGTTGCAAAAAAAACTGTTAACTGCTGAACGGATTTTTCGATTATGGAAAGCACAGGTAATCCAGCCATACCATACCCTATGACATACTTACTAGAGGATACTTTTAATCCCGGTAGTACGTTACCCTGGAATAATTTCTGACCACCTCGGCGAGGCCGCGGGTAAAAGCACACAACAACACACAAAACACACACAAACACTCAACACACACATTCACACCATTTATTCATTCACATTCTCACATTTTATAAACAAGAATAGGCTCACCATACAGGCACGGAAAAGATCCAACAGCTTTATTTTCTATAACTTTTTTCTTATTCTTATACAGGTCCCGAACATCTTGCAGGTCATATTGTGCTTCGCGATGACAGTAGTTCGGGCAGTCGGCCACTTGACAGGGGCTGAAATGTACCAATATTGTTGTACTGAAGAGCATTTGAAGTCAGTGGCGCACAAAACATGTATGTAGGTGTCGTGTCAGTAAAAGCTATAAACAATATTATTAATGACACCGGTGACTGAAAACTTGTATTGAATCCGATTGTCGTTCGAAGGTCTTCGATATTGGAAATCGCGTTACGGAACTCAAATGGAGTTGGGCAGGACACATAGCAAGGCGTGGTGATGGCAGGTGGAGTAAAGCTGTGACAGAGTGGCGTCTAAGAAATGGAATGAGAAGTGTTGGTCGTCCGGCGGCGAGATAGGCAGACGACATTGTTGCCATGGCGGGAATATCCTGGATGAGGCTGGCACAAGACCGTGGAGCTTGGCACAAACAAAGAGAGGCCTATACCCAGCAGTGACGACTAGAAAAAGAAGACATGCTGTGCCGACCCCAAGTAAACTTGGAATAAGGGCAAGAGAATAACGATGATGCTTGCCAACTAATTACATTGCCGGGGAGGACTCTCTCTTTCTCTACATTTGGTAGCCCGACTCGCTTTTCGTTTATCATCAGCGTTGGGGCAGAAGCATAAACGAGGCTCTAGATTTTGTGTGTGTGTTTGCAATGAATAAACTCAAAAACTACTAGACCGATTTCAAAAAATCTTTCACCTTTAGAATGCTACATTATCCCTGTGTAACATAGGCTACATTTATTACTAGAAAAGAATAAGGGGGGGAGGGTGAATTAAGGGAAAATAAATGTCCACCTGTGCGAAGCCGAGACGGGCCGCTAGTCTATTATAACTTACCTTGTAGCCCTCTCAGGTCTAGCAGCGCTCTGAACTTCTTTGGTATCTGGAAATAATAAAATATTTGTATTACATAATCATAGTATTGAAATTCCTGCAAAGAGGTTTCTATATTCCAAACAGAGACGAAAACTTTTCTAGAGATAATACAGGGTGTAAGGGACAGCCCTCCACAAACTGACAGGGTGCATTCTGCTCTTTATTTTGAATCATATTCCACTGGAATTTTTCTCCGGTTTTTTTTTCTATGTGGTACAAACGGATAACGGGACGGAGCTGGTGAATACGAATATGATCTTATTCAAAGTACCTACCATAGTTTTTCTTTTCATCACCCAGACGTAGACCGCTAGACCCTGGCTGGTTTGACTCTGTACGTTTCTTTGCTAAAAGTATTAAATGAATAGATTTTAATTAGTCTTGCGATCGCAGAATGTATCGGAAGGGTGTTATAATTTTTAAGGATTAGCTGTTGCCCGCGACCATAGTACGCGTGAAATTATTAAAAACATACGGGGGGACACCAACGCGAAAACGGTTACTACGTATTCAGTTCATCATTCTGAGCGGTAACCACATAGAAATTTTTCATCGATTATAAAAAAAAAACTGCTGTTTCCTGCAACCTACACGGTCAGAACGAACCAATGAAAAGTTTCTATGTGGGGGGGCTCAGAATGACGTACTAAATAGGTAGTAACCGTTTTCGCGTCGGTGTCCCTTACAACCCGTATTAATGCCCTATTTGAATCGGATTTATAACATCAGCTCTCTGCCAGTAAAAGTCCCGTCAATCCAACTGTTTCGGACATTAGCCAGAACAAACAGACAGACAAAAATTAAAATTAAGTTTTTTTTTGTTATAAGTACTGTGTATACCTACTTTCATATGCATTCAGAAAAATCTGTTATTTTAAAATAACAAAGAGACACTTCAGTTTTATTTATTTGTATAGAAGATGATACAAATCATTAAACTGAACAACTGTTACTTAGTCCATGGGACCAACAGCGTAATCGCAAAAAAAAATCAGCTGCCCCATACATTTAAATCGAGTAGTTTGAAGTTTTGTACGAGGCAGCTAATATGACCGTTCTCATGCACACTGTATACTAATAAGTTTGTATGAGGGAGGATATCTACGAAACTAGTCATCTGATTTCAAACATTCTTTCGCTATGGAAAGTGACACCGTTGCCGAGTGCCATAGAATATTTTTCTTCGACAAAAAAGACTTCGACTAGTTAAGTTAGAGTATTATTCTAACTTAACTAGTCGAACGTTAAGTTAGAATAATACAAAGTGTAAAAGGACCCTTCACGAAGCCGGCAACCAAGCATTCAGTACATCAAACGAAGTAACTCTACGCAAAAATTATTGCTACGCACGCTAAACACTGCTGATAAAAGCATTGAATAGTACGGGGATCGTGGAGGTATTTAAAGTTATAACATTAAAATTTTTTTTTACCCACCTTCATCTTTATCTTCAACATCTGGTGCATAAAGGACACTTGTTAATTTTTTTTTATCATATTTATCAGTTTGAATTCCTGATCCCACATGAATGTTTGCAACTGTCCCTCCATTTTTTTTAAGATTTTTTATTGAAACCCCATCTCTCTCAATTAATTGCAATTCCGCATTTTTGGGTGTAATATTCTTCAGATTTTTTTTTGTGCAACTTGTGCGCGATTCGATTTTGTTGGGTGCTTTAGTCTTTTGTTTTCCGTCCTTGCTTTTTTCTCTAACTCTGTTTGGACAAGTGTTCTCGTCACACGAAGGTCCAAATAAAGTGGAACAGAAGTTCTTCAAAAAACTTAAAGGATTCCTGCTTCTAGAATTATGATATTAAGAAGGTTATTATACACCGTGACTTTTTAGTCGTCTTACAAAGGTGGTCCACTCAATGTACCCTACATGAAATAGCTCTAGGCACGATTTTTTTTTGTTACCTACCATAACAGGTACAAAGAAAAATAAATAATACATTAGAATAAAATTATGAAATTAATATCCTAGCGCTACCCAGCGCTCGAGTAGAGTAGATCATCGCTCGCAACAGGGTGTTTTAACTACGTCATGCTTCATAATACTGAATAATATTTTTATTTTTAAATTAATAAAATCTCATAAATACCAATTTTTTGTATGTATTTGTGTCATTGGATACATGAAGTGGGCTGCCGTTGTAAGACGACTAAAAAGTCACGGTGTATAATACTAGCTGTTGCCCACGATTTCGTTCGCAAAATTAACCGAGTTTCATACAAACTTTCAACCCTCATTTTAACCGCTTAGGGGATGAATTGGGCAATTGGGTCTCGAGGTGGCCTTGCACAAGTCCGAGGCCATGAGCTTTCATAGGCCTCGGAATGCGCCACCGTCGGGATCCACGCTGACGGTAGGGGGGGTTCCCATCGGCGTCGAGTCGACTTTGAAGTACCTAGGACTCGTCCTCGACAGCCGGTGGAACTTCGTTGAGCACTTCCGACGTTTGGCTCCCAAACTGGAACGGGCCGGGGCTGCCTTCAAGCGGCTCTTGCCCAACCTGAGGGGTCCAAACGCCTCCTGCCGTAGGCTCTACGCGGGGGTCGTGCGGTCCATGGCCCTTTACGGGGCCCCGGTGTGGGCGCGTTCAATCAAGCGGCGTGCCGCGCACTACCTGAACGCGCCCCAAAAGGTCGTAGCCGTAAGGCTGATCCGGGGGTACCGCACGATCTCCCGCGAGGCGGCGAGCCTCCTAGCCGGATTGCCGCCATGGGATCTGGAGGCGATAGTCCTCGCGCGCCTGCATGAATGGCGCGCGGGGGCACTACGTCGGGGGGAAACTCCGCTGCCGCGGCAAATCACCGCTCAGCGGACAGACCTCCGACGCGATCTCATGGCGACATGGAGACAGCGACTGTCGCAACCCAGTGCAGGGCACGCCACAATAGTGGCGATAAGTCCCCTCTTTGAGGAGTGGCTAGAGAGGCGCCACGGCGCCCTCACTTTCCGCCTGACGCAGGTCCTCACCGGACACGGTTGTTTCGGGAGGTTCCTGCACCGAATCGGGCGGGAGGAAACGCCCGGGTGTTATCATTGTGAGGATCGTCCGGAGGACACGGTGGCGCACACCGTGGAGGTCTGCCCCGCTTGGGCGGAGCTCCGCCGTGTCCTCGTAGCGGCGATCGGCGGCGGCGACCTCTCGCTCCCGGCCCTGGTTCAGGCCATGGTCCGGAGCGAGAGGGAATGGGAAGCCGTCACCTCCTTCTGCGAAGCAGTCATGCTAGCGAAGGAGGTGGCGGGACGTGAGAGGGAGAGAATCTCACGTCCCAGCCGCCGCGGGCGAAGCACCGGGCGTCGGGGGCCACGTGGTGGCTCCCGGCCACCGTAGGCGCGGGCCTGTGGACGGTGAGTAATGGGTTAGCTCACCGTCCGTCCGTCTTATGACGACAGGCCGTGTCGACGGCGCGTTCGTGTTCCACGCGCGCCTCAAAGAGATGTCAGCAACCAAGAAGGGGCCCGCAAGGGCCGATGCCTGCCGGGGCTGCGGGACTGTTCGAAAGAGATACCGTGGCCCTGGAACACAAAGGGCAATGAAGGAACATGGATGGGTTTTAGTCAGTAAGAGTCTGACACTCCCTCCCACTCCACCCAGAGCGGGAGAAGTCATTTGATGATTTCCCATCCGTAAAAAAAAAAAAAAAAAAAAAAAAAGGGGATGAATTTTCAAAAATCCCTTCTCAGTGCACAGTTATGTCATTTAAGGAACGTTTGTGCAAAATTTCATGCTTCTAGACCCAACGGTTTCAGCTGTGCGTTGATCGACCAGTCAGTGAATCAGTCAACCAGTCAGTCAGTCAGTTTCTTACTTTATATAATAATTATAAAGATAACTAACGCGAAAGTTTGTGAAGATAGATGTATGGTTGTTTGTTTCTCTCTCGCGCAAAAACTACTAAACGCATTTTATGTAACTTTACGGTATTATCTATAGCTTATGCATCGGAATAACAAATAGGCGTAAAAATCTCGAGTTTGAAAGCTCAAGATCTCCCTAAGCTTGGGGTCGAGTACCCGTTCGGCTATCTGGCGAGATCAAGATTTCTAGCTTCGGGAGATCGAAAATACACCTTGATTTTAAAATAAAAAGTTAAAAAAACTGTCAGTGAACTCGAGTCATTTTTCAACGAGATAGCATTTCCCATGAATAAAAAACGATGATATATACTATTTATTAATTTACCCTGGCAAATCAGAAAAAGACCTGAAATGAGGCTAAACATGTTGATTCAAAAACAAATCAACAAATAGAGACACACACAGTTCAGTATCATAATTATCCCTTACTCATTCACATGGTCCCATTTTCTTTGTAGATCATCATACACCTCACACTTGCAGGGTTCTGTGCTTGAAATTGAACTGCGAGAAACAACTGAAGAGAGCGAAGAAAAGATATATCACTAAAACATTTCATCCCAAAAGACTACTGTAATAAATCGTACTGTACAATCAACGCCGTAGGATATCAAAAAGACGTTCCTAATGGTGGTGCACCTTCACCATTCTCCTGTTCAAATCCCAATTTATTTGGGGTCGGTGCTGCATGTCTTCTTCCATACTAGGTGGCATCTCAGAATCCATCCCTTTCTAGCTATATCACCTTTCACACGGTCCATCCATCATTTCATTGGTCTTCCCTATATAGCCATCCACATTCATACTCAAAACTTTCTTCACCACCTGACGATTGAGAGCGGATTTCACCAAATAACACAGAACGTGATCAGTACAACTAAACGGCGTTCAACAACTGTCAGTGTCAACGTGTGTTATATGTCAAGGGGATTGCTAGAAGTAGAAGTAAACCTAGGTTTAACCGGGGTAACTTTAACATTATCCAAGTTTGAGTACGAAAAGTACTATGTTACGGCTAAAAGCTGAAGTGCGGTTACACCTAGGTGCGGCCGGTAGCAGTTAGTTAAACTTAGGTGTACCATTTAATTGCTAGGGCACACCAACCAAATAGCACGCGAGGCGAACGACCGGTGCCACAGCAGCGGCCGGCGAGCGCTACAATCAAGTCGGTTGCATCAAAACGCTAGTAAAAAGAAGGCCAGACCTCCAAATTTGAATTTTTTGTGATTATTCGGACTTAACCCAAAAATCTTGGGTAATACTAAGTTAACCCAGATAAACCTTTTACTTTCCGTTTACTTCTTCTTCTAGCATTACCTGTAACATGTGTATAGCAATACTATGACACTGACAGGTTTTGAACGAGGTTCAGATGTGCTACGTTTAATTTCGTTAGTTAAATGGGTCGATTTCACCAATAAAACTCAATGAAAAGGTTAACAAATACTCACTGATTTCGTTTTCTAGAATAGACGAGGCTTTTGAGCCATCTTCTGAAAACTTTGAACCTATTTCTTGGGAAGGATCCTTGGGAAACACAGAAAACGTTTTAATAAAATTATTTTTGTCGGCATATTGTATGGCCCAATATCGTCTGCTTAGCCTTTTCCCAACTATGTTGAGGTCTGCTTCCAGTCTAACCGGATGCATCTGAATACCAGTATTTTACACGGAGCGATAGCCTTTCTGACCTCCACAACCCAGTTAGTAATGAATCATTCGACTAAAAATGTTCTTATAAAAATTGTGAGTTTTACTGAATGTTACTGAATACAGTAATTACCCCACCCACCACGAGCTACACGCTGAAACGAAACGCAGAAAAAATCTTCTCTGGGGGTCTGGAATCGTGTACTGGTAACAGTTTGTGCGTCGATGGGCCTAAGGGCCCGGACTTCACTCACACGGAGACAAGCGGAGCGGAGAGGAGACGTCCGGAAACCGACCAATCACATTGGTTGAAATCTAATCATCGCGTCTGTCGTCTCTCCTGTGATTGGTCGAATCTTGCACATTTCTTCTTCGCTCCGCTCGTCCCCGGTTTGGTGGTGTCCGGGCCTTAGGGCTCTTTAGTGACATGGGCGACTTCCGTCACACCACACGCCCGTGTTTCACATGTTTGCTTCGTGAGAATGCCGCCCCGTTGCGGTGTTTAGTGGCATGTCCAAACAACTTCTTTAATTTTTTTTTCTCCGCAGACGTTATTACAAGACACAATGACATGTAGCTTCGTTTGCTCGTGTAGTTCGTGGACAATGGGTAACACAGCTGTGCATTCTTACCTCCATCAAGATACCGTATTTAGCATTTTCATATATCAAATCAGTGTTAATTATGCTGAAAATAAAAATGATCAACAAAATATCGATTCGGTAAGTCATGTCATTACGGAGAATTTATGACTTACTCGGAATCTTGACTCCATTCAGGGTTAAAAGACCGATAGACACTCGGGCGTTTTGATAAGCAAATCGAACTTTCTGTAAAACAAATTTATCTGACATCTGACATAATTTTCTATTACATGAAGATCAAGACAGCCCTTGAGACTAAAGAAGGTAAGGTCAGGGTACCCACGTACTTGGAGGTCTGGAAGAACAGGATGGAGGTTCCTCCATCTTCCATTGAAGAGAGGATGATTAATTTCGGGTGACCCACTAATTAAAAATATCTGGAGGTTTTGCGGTAAATTTTGCTTGGGCGGTTTAGGGTATGTGTGTCGTCAGTTGTTTTTAGTGGTTTACAAATGGAGGTACAGATGTCGCCACATGTAAACATATTAGCTGATTACAGTCAATGATTCGCGTACTGGCCGGCCGTATCTTTTTACCAAGGTACGAGTGTTTGAGAAAAATTAAAAAACCAAAGTCCATCTATGACTTTTTTACTTTTCTCTGCCCCAAAATTGCGTAACACACGTAGGTAATCTATTGCTTCATTTGTTTGAAAACGAGTCGGCTTGACAACGCAACAAACGCAATGAAAGTAAGTGATTTCAAAACGATTTGCATTCCAAATGCAAGTGTGTAAAATGAATGATTGTGTAAGTACAGCGATTTTTACCACAAATTAAAGGACTTTGCCCTCGTGCGCCAGTCACGCTGTTCGATATTTTTGGCACCATGCTTAAAGACACTTTGATTTTATTACGAAATCTGTCTATAGTTTCCTTGATGGTGAGTTTTTCTGAAACCAAGTTTTATCAAAGAATGATGTACCTAATTTATGAAAATCGCCTACAGTGCTATCATATTTTTTTATGGTTTAAATATGGACGTCGCAGCCGAGGCCTAGAAAGATACGAGGGATGGAACATTAAAGGCAACATCGTAAAGAATATATTTTATAGCTGTTCTCCTATACATACTTACGTTTAGATAAAGATTCAAATAGTCTAGTAGCTGATTGATTTTTTGTATTTGAATTTGATTGTTTCTTCCGACAAATACATTTTTTGGCACTAGTGCTGGTTTTTGTAGCTTCGCGCCATTGGAAAGGCAAATTCCTTAGCTGGGCAATCTGAAAGAGGGTTTTTGATTACAATTTGATGAATGGGTTAGTGAGTGTAAACACCAGGATCTTATGGTGCTTGGCAGAAATCGGAACTAGCACCATCATCTTAGTTTATCAATACATTCGGCAAAACAATTTCATAATATGATCACTTGTCAATGTCATGTATGCGCCAAAAGATTCTTGTAGCTCAGAAATTGCGGACGCGACCAATAATGTTTTGAAATATCTGTCAGTGTACGCTGTCTATAGCCGATCTGCACTCTGTATGTACCGGTTCGAGCAAACCTTAACAGTATCCGTACTAATCCGTAGTGTCTACAATACTGAATTTACTTACACCTACTATTTTATCAGTGTTCATTGGGGCAGGTGCTTTCAGCCCCCGCAAAAAAGAATCGTTTTCTTCTTCAATCTTGTTTTCTTTCCTAAAATCTCTTTTAGTCCATTCCAGTTCAGCTAAAAACGCAGATATTCTGAGGTTTCTCGTTTGCTTAATATCCTTTTTCGCAAAACACTTTTCGACGTCGGTTTCATCCACATCAACGCCTTTTCGTTTTTTTCTTCGTTTGTGATTTCTTTTCTCCTTGAGCATTGGAATATTAGATCTGTTTTGGGCATTGCCAGGCATTATACTGGATTTAAAATTATTCCAGTGGTTAGAGAAGAATTTATGAAATTCAGCTATTCTGTTGCGAGGATTTTTCGTTTTAATCTTATTGACATCCTTCTGTTTTTTAGATCTCTTTGGTTTATTGTCTTTTGAGCATTTCTTCTTATTTTTCTTTCCTCCAAAGTTAGCGTTATCTGAAGGCTTAGTAATTTTGTTTCTATCTTCAACAGCAGAATTATTTGGTGCATTGTCGTTATTTTGATTTGATATATTTTTTATTTCATTACTATTGCGCCGTATTGCTCTTATAATACCTTTCAGTTCTTTATACCCTTTCATTCTAGTTTTTGTCCTTTCTTCCTTGTTATCTCTTACAATGCTTTTCAAATTCCTTTGGCGAAATGTGAAATTGTATGAATGAAAAGATTTTGTTGCGGACAATGTTCTTTTGCTACTTTCTGACCTGTGATCTTTTATTCGGCGCATTGGTAGTTTTTTATTTTGTTTCAGATCTCGCTTGGCTTTGTTTCGTTCGAAATGAGGTTTTCCCTTTCGTCTAATAAAGCTGTTCATTATCATAGTTACTAAAACTCCTCGATTTCTGTTTGTATTAACTCCAATTGACTTGGTCCTATTGGTAACAACGTTAAATTCACCGAACTCTTCAATTTCAAGACAATTTGAATAAACTTTATGATTTTCTTCATTGGGAAAAGCCTTTAATTTGTTTTCAGGGGTAAGTTTGTCGACCCAATCAAGGGTACGCTTCGTAACTCGAAAATGCTTCCTCACTTTCCTTTCAAAGTTTCGAAAACGTTTCAGAAGGAAACCAGTGAAAACAGTACGTTTGTTTTTATTTTTATAAGTATGGGTTTGAACCAAAGCAACTGTATCCAGCGGTCCCCTTGGACCACTGGTATTCGCCCAAAAACTCCATCTTCGAATTTCTTCTTTACTTCTTGTTGATCTTGTACGTTTCATTTCAGGAGCTGAATGTAATGTTCTTATCTGTAATTTGTGCAAACGTTTGTATAACCTATATCATTCTTTTTTAAACTAATAATTATGATTTATTTCACTTACGTTTTCATTAGTTCTCCCTTCATTTAATCCGCCATCACTGTCACTGTCATCAGAAGAACCCCTAAAAATAAAATATTTTTATATCAAACATTTTTTGCTGTATTTTTGGATACTTAGACAATTATTCATTTGAGATTGACCATGGTAGGCAACATACATAGGATTCTACTTTTTTGCCTGAAGGTTTTCTTCCGTGATTAGTCTTAAAAGAATAATACTATCAAAGTCTTTTACCCAGCGGTAAAACAATCTAGGTGGATAAATAAAAGAGTTTAAATTACTTTTCCAAGCTGACATCACTTAGGTCACCATAATCGGCTGGTGTCAGGCATATGGGGCACAGCTCACCAATGTCATTGAAGCAGCTGTTGCAGTATACACCTGGGCAGCCAGGGATTTGACATCTACAAAGAAGTTTTTACGAATGTCAATCTAGTTTCTAAGCACAGGAATTCATAGGATAAAAACAAGTAAAATAAATATTTATGGGGCAGCCAACTAAATACGAGAAGCGTATGGCTGCTTTTTTTATTAGCAACGGTTACTGGCTAATGTTAATTGACAAATTGTATTAAAATGACTATGCAAAATGACAAATATATTAGAATCTATGAATATAACTCAAGGTATACAATATCGTTGTCTTAATGGATGACTTGATTAAGATCCACAAAGTTAAATAAATAATAAAATCTAGTCTCACTCCGTTATTCGCGAGTCAGGATCGCTGGAAGAAGTGATTCCACACAATAGACAATGTTGCTGTGTTGGACCTAATCCGAATAATGACCGCAAGCACTGAAAACTGAAACATATTTTATAAGTATTAAAGAAGAATTTCGTTTAATGTGTTGCTGAGAATATTGGAGCTATTAAAACTTACGGTATAATATCACTGATCCACTGACGAAATGTAGTTTCTGATGTGTGTTTGTACTCTCGATGTAATTTTCTTCTAGCGAATTTCATAAAGCTACCTGAAAATCAATAAAGTAATTTCGTTTTATTTCAATGAATGATAAGGCATCCTACACACATGTTTGGGTGAGTCGGCCTGATTCGGCACACCCGGAAAAATATACGCTAGGATTTGGTTATGCAGAATTTTGCCAAGTCAGCCCGACTCGAACATGTGCCTAGCCCTCGCGTTGAAAAGTGACGGAAGATATAGATCGACAAAAGCTAAAAGTAAGTACTTATGAAAAATGTCAACGGTTACCTACCTCTGGTCCTCAAAATATGGTTAGCTACCTGTGGTCCTCAAAATATGGTTTCCTACCTCTGGTCCTCAAAATATGGTTACCTACCTCTGGTCCTCAAAATATGGTTTCTTACCTCTGTTCCTCAAAATATGGTTAGCTACCTGTGGTCCTCAAAATATGGTTAGCTACCTGTGGTCCTCAAAATATGGTTATCTACCTCTGGTCCTCAAAATATGGTTACCTACCTCTGGTCCTCAAAATATGGTTATACAACCACGTTGCTCTGGCTTTAGCTCTTTCAGGTCTATAATGTCCCATAATCAAATGACGTAGACGAAGACCGTAAGGTTCGAACAGAGCGAAGAACCATAGAAGAAAAATGAGGACACCAATCTGGGTATAACGTCTCAAATCTGGAGGATAAGGATCTGGCAAGCACGAAATGGGTGAAGGCGCTGGAAAGGACAGTGGTATGTCCAAGGTCCCGATGATAGAACTGAAGAGTCTTGCTACAAAACCACTGCCAGATACATGGGCTCCTGAGTGGGGTATTCCCGCTGAAAATGGTAATTTATATTCTTACATGTTCTGTAAGCTCATTCAAGTTTCCGAAGAAGGAAACCGCAACGGTAAAGCTGCAATCGGAAGGTCACACCACAGCTGCACGACTGGTTACTATTTAACTCTATGAAAATGGTAACAGTTGCAATTTGCCACCTACGAAAACAGCTGTGGCCGCCTTCAGAATTGCACCTTTAAGAAATTATGCTTATTGTGTTCCGGATCATCACATCGTGCCAGCCGCGCGCCGCTCCTAGCGTTGAGCCCTCGAACATTCCGAGGACACTCGCTCGCGGACTCGCTGGCCGTCTCTTAGCGTGCGCATACAACGGCCAAGTATCCAAGTTAATATTACACAGTCTTGATATCGAAAAGCAGCAGTTTTATTTAGTCAAGACCACCAGCATCACAACTGGAGCTCGACACTCAAACATATTGAAAATATTCAAACTCACGCATCAAATCCGACTGAAATCTCCCGTGGCAACGTATGGTCATTAAAACCCAGTACAAGCTGTAGTCAGCTACCATATGTATCAGTAGCTTGAAGGTAGTTATAGCCATGAACACTGCTGAACGATTCAGGTAAACCTTCTCTGAAGCCACGAGATGAAAGGATGATGGCTGTGAAAAATACAACTGTTATGATGTCTTCCATGTCATCATTTGCCTAGCCTTTTCCCAACTTTATTGTGGTCGGCTTCCAGGCTTACTGGCTGCAGCTGAATACCAGTATTTTACATGGAGCGACTGCCTATCTGACCTCCACAACCCAGTTAGTACCTACTGGGTAATACGGTATCCCTTGGTAAGACTGGTTGTCAGACTTTCGGGCCACTGACTACCTGTAACTACTGCCAAAGATTTACAAATGACAGCCGGGACCAACGGCTTAACGTGCTTTCCTTGGCACGGAGGAAACTCGGTATGTAAGGCGTTGTCACCCATCCACAGACCAACCTAGGCAAGCGCGACTAAACCTGAAGATTGATCAGAGCGGCTGTTATTATTTAACCACAAGCTCCTCACGATATCTTCCATGTAAACGAAATTATTTATTTTTGCGATAACCCAAAATTATATGAACCATAATATACTTTATGTGGCTTCTGTAATAGCTTAAGACTTTATTAAAATTCATTTCGAAATGTAATACAGACGAGATCTATATGAAGTTATATGGTGCAGCTGCAACTGATAAAGACCTTCGATACAAGTCTACATAACAAAGTAAAATCCTCCAGGTTTAAAGAATAGAGTTTCTGTGTTGTCTTTATTTGATGTACCATGTATGCGAAACCAATCTGTTTTATATAACGACGAAGTAACAAATAATCTTACTGTGATATACTTAGCCCGCTCTCTTCTATTCAAAGGCAGCACCGTTTCTCTACCTTGCTGTTGCCTCTTTAGATCCAAAGCCTGTAGTTCTTTCGTTACGTAACGATTGTCGAACCGGGAGCGAGTTTCATACATGTGTTGGTAGTATTTTGCCCTGCAATGAGTAAGGAAAATCAGTAAAGTTAAATTTTGTAACCTTGTAAACGTATTTTCTAAACCAAATGATCAACGCTGCTTTGAAGTGTGTTGCATTAAACTAAAAGGGATTATCGTCATACATATCAGTCAAAAGGTGTCCACATCTAGGCATAGGCCTCCCCCAAGCCACCGCTACAACAACGACTTAAAGAAAGGTACAGCTTGGCTAAAACACCTCTTTTACCTCCTGCTTTTGGCCGCAAATGGGATTGTGGCAGACCTCAGAGACACTGCAGAATACGCAGTATAGCAATTACCCCGTTGTACCGTATGCACCATTGACCTGCACCATCAATGGTGCAGATGAGACTAATTAGTTTCGTTTGCACCATTAATGGTGCAAACGAAACTGCATTGATAGTATGGTCTCATCTCCACCATTGAGATGCAACATACTATCAATGCGGTTGTAGGTATTTCCTCTTTGCATTTTATTTTGTTTTAAGTCTATCATTTTATGTCAATAATTGTAAAATTGGAGCCTAGACTATAGAACAAATTACAATGAGCGAAACTAATTTAACTTTTGTTGCACAAAATTGAGGAAGACTTTTATTGTTCGAAGGATATCAATAGGACTTTCCAAAAAAAAAAAAAAAATTTGGATGTCCAAGAAGACACTGTGGTGCTGTTTCGGTGAGCGGCATCGTACGAACAACGTCTATGAGGGATGGAATGGGTATACATATTAATACCTTCTTCAAAAGAAGACCTACAACTGTAAATTAATGCTTAACTGTGCTTACGTGGGATGCTACTTTTAATGCTGTCAAGGCATAACAACATCCCCGTACAACAATAGGGCAAAACAATATAATTATATTGCATGTACAAATGCAATTAATTAATGGCGACATTGATGTGCCGTTATTTTTAGAAAAGTTAAGATTAACTCCGTGTTCTTGTTATAAAGTTGCAATTTTTAATTTTAGGCAACAATAAATATAAGTATTTGTATGGCGTCATTATTTTTATATTATTACATGAAGTAGCTGTGGAATTTATTTGTAAAACATATGATTGTTATTACTTTTTGGTTGTTTACTTATTTAAAAAAGTGGTTCCGCACACAAACAAGATACGGCCTATTATTGGTTTTTATTTTACCTATGACTAGGAAAGTATGGTGAAGTACTTATATTAATTTAATATTAATGGTGCAAACGAAACTAATTAATCCCCTCTGCACCATTGATGGTGCAGGTCAAAGGTGCATACGGCAAAAGTATGGTGAAATAGTTGTATTAATATTAATGGTGCAAACGAAACTAATTGATCTCCTCTGCACCATTGATGGTGCAGGTCAATGGTGCATACGGTACAACGGGGCAATTACTAGCTTAACCACCGAAGGAGGTGGAAATTTATCTGAATATGGTAAGAACAAGCTACTGACACAGAAAATCCAGCAAAGTCAGGTCAACATCAGGATCAATGCTGTACCTGATCTCAACGATAGTGCATGCAGCGACTTGATTGACCTTACTACTGATGACGGTAGAATTACTTTACCTGAATATAATGAGTAGTAGAAACAAGCTAGTGACACAGGAGCTCCAGGAAAGCCAGGTCAACATCGGATCAGCTCTGTTCCTGATCTCAGTGACAATGCCCGCGGCGACCTGACTGGCGGAGCGACTGGTGTTACTACTATAGGAGTAAGAATGGTGAATGTGGACTTCAACTTGAAACATAGCTCTAAGGTGCTCGGTAAAGTTTCTTAGTTCTGAAAGAGAATGTGATATTTCAGAAATCGTCAGAGACACTGATCCTCCTCAGAGAATTTTGATGAAGCGGCCGCTTATTCTACAATTACCTAAAAGCGCTCTCACCCCGGGAGCGTTAATTGTAATGTAACAATTCAGATTCACTTATTTCGGAGCACCGTAACACAATTGCCTTACAACTAAAATTATAGAGGAATATAGATATCATATGGCGTATGGCCTAGCGTATTGGCCGCTAAAATTATCCCTGTGCATTTCCAATTGTGGTAAGGTGGAAATTCCAGACCGAATTGCGGCTAGAACGTTTGGAATGCGATGAATTTGAGACGTGCCTGTACATGTACAAGTACAGATAGATGCAGCTGTAGAGTATCTACAATTGCTTATATTCACGACGAAGAAGTGAACAATACTGAAATTAGGGCTCATTGCTATGTGAGATGTAGGTATTAAATAGTCCGCAGTCGCAAAAGTAAATGCATTATTTCCTTACTAATCCAATCGTTATCTACTTGTAGTTCAAATAATAGGCTATTTGACATCATCGAAAAAAAAAATATTTAGTCCGTCAGTTAGATCACCAAAAAATATTGGACACGTATTTTTTCTTTTGTCACATAATCAAAAAATGACGACGATACAGTTCATACAGTGTATCAAAGTTTAAGAGAGGGGGCTTGTGACGTCACTGGACAGTAAAAAGTAACAGAAATTGTGACGTCACGCGAGATTTCAACGCGCTGTATCGTGGTCATTTTTCGTTTACTTGATAAAAGAAAAATACGTGTCCAAAATTTTTTGATAATCTAACTGACGGACTAAATAGTTTTTTTCAGGCAAATACCCTATTCCCTACTACCAATATTCTGTACCGTTTGCAATATTCTTTTAAATACTACAAATTATATTATACTTATTAATAATTTTAAAACTAATCCAATTAAAATGTCAACCGATAAACTTACTCTTCTTGACGCTAGCCCAAATGGCTTCATCCATAAAATCGGTGGCATAGCAAAACGCTTCGAAAGGCTTCACTGAATAGCAAGCAGCTTGAACTACAGACGCCACGTCACAGACATCTGAGACTTTGGGGTTCAAGGTCTTCTGACATTGAGAGAATCTGTCTTGTATTGCATTTCTGCAGCGGTCGTAGGGGTTGGCGTTGCATATGTTCCCTATTGAATGCAGCCAGGAGAAGGAGGCTTGGATGGCGTTGACTGAAAGGGGTTTTAGTATCATTTTATCTTCTACGCCAGATATTCAAAATCCTATGACAATTTTAGAGGGTATTAAAAACGTTAAAGGTGCAACACGCCGAAGTTGTTAGTGGGTAAAATAAATCCGAAAGTTTTTGAGGGTGGATGTTTGTTACTCTCTCACACAAAACTACAGACCGGATTTGGATGAAATTTGGCACACAGATAGTTTATAACCTGGATTAGCACATTGGATACTTTATCCTTAATCTTAATGGTTTAGTACGATCCCGTGGGACGATTACCAAACTACACACGGGCGAAACCACGGGCTATAGTTAAAGCCGCAAAAGTTACGTTGTTAGAGTTTATAACATATTTCAAAATGGTGTTCTACAAAAAGTAACTTCGGTGTTGATGCATCATTGAGAGCTTGACGGTGGGCTACCCATTTCTCACCGTCCACAGGCCCGCGCCTACGGTGGCCGGGAGCCACGTGGCCCCGACGCCCGGGGCATCCCCCGCGGCGGCTGGGATGTGAGGTTCTCTCCTTCTCACGTCCCAGCCTTTCCAAAATGCTTAGAGAAACTTTAAAAGAATTCTGGAATAAAATACGAATGGTAGGCAAAATATTCAATTTATTCTTTTGAAGTTGATGTCTATGAAAGCATGAGAAAGTACACATGACACCTATCGATTGTATAAAATATGCATTACCTACCGAGAATTGCAAAAAGTCGTATGTAGACTAAGCAACAATTTTGTTGCGCATCAATTCGTGTAGCTTGAAAAGGTAAGGTAACCTTTGTACAGACGCCAGCACATCAAGCTACGACAATCTGTCAAATTTCTTTAGTACATTTTCAACTTTATCGCTAAAGCATTAGGTTGAAGGTTGATTGGGAAAATTTGACAGTTTCGGGTAGCTTGACGTGCTGGCGTCTGTATTAAAAAAAGGGAAATGTTAGAACAAAAAAAGTATTAAACGGATTGTGTGATGCAGATAATACTTAATAGTTTGCATTGAGATGCACAACAACGATCATCTTCTGTTTTGGATTCATAACATATCGTCACTTTTAACCGCAAAGAGTTAGGCAACGGTGTACCTAATAGTACACCCACATTTTGCCAGTTATGTTATGACGTTCGACCAATCAGCGCGCGAGATGCGATCCGTCGCTTGGAATTTCACAATTTGACGGTTTCACTTCGATAGATTATAATCTACCGAAAAATAATGCGTTAAATTGTAAGCAGTACGCTACGGTTTAAAATCGAGATAGATTATAATCTAACGATATTTACAATTTTACGGTGACCTACCTAATAGTACACTCATATTTGGCCAGTTATTTTGAAGTCCTATGTAATAGGGGGCGAGCCTATTGCCATCAACCAACCGGGCACAAATCCAGACTCCGTGGCTACTACTTAGAAATTTCTGATGGAAAAAACCCATTAACACTTTGCTCGACCCGGGAATCGAACCCAGGACGTCATGCTTAGCAGCCACGCTTGCGACCACTAGACCAACGAGGCAGACAATGTGTATCGGATTCGGTACAGCTATTTCACAAATGATTTTGCATCACTATCAAAATCACAGTATTTATCCTCGTCATTCAAATTAATGTTACTGTTTGTGTCACTTAAACGTCTGTTAAATAAGGCTGCGGTTGAGTTACTGCTCTGAGAGATGGAAATGACAGTTTTTTTTTTTTTTAAATCGTGCCCCACTCTAGGTATTTCTCCTATAACTTGGGTGCGTTCACAAACATTAAAACTCACATACACAAACAGCCAGACCGGGAACAACAACCAAATATTTGTTCCGCGCACGGAACAACAAATCCAACCTGCGATACGCAGCGCAGCAGCCAATCGCTCAGCCACTGAGCCAACCGTGCCATCAAATTGTCAGTCAATTGTAGAGCAATGTTGTGAAGGGTTTTACAGCCAGTTATATTCCACACCATTTGGCAACGGTGCACGGACTACTACAACACTATAGTTGCTGCCAGTTAAAATCGCAACGGCGGCCATTGACCCACCTTCATTTATTAAAGTTATTAACTTTGAAATCCAAAAATAAGCCTGTTCATGTCTTGAATCGTCACCTATCGTGATCTTCAACATTTTTTCTAATGAAAAACGATACATGGTTCATTTGTTTTGGTTCGTACGAAGAGATATTATGGAAAGAGCAATGACCGCTATTGCGACCTTAATTGGCAGCAACTATACCAATGAACTCAGTCTTCACAAGTTACTCATCAATTATTTCTTAGTCAAAGCCCAACTTTATAACTTACCGATACTCAGCACCAATCGATCGAGTCGTATCACAGTCTCCTTTACCTTCGCCGTAATCATCTTCAGCTGGTCTACCATCGGCTTCAGAGAGTCCTTCATTGCGTTCATCGGTTTCTTCATAAGATCATTTAGTTGGTGTACGCTGGTCTTTATTTGCTCCTGAAGGTAGAAAAAGTAGTTAAGAAAACCTAGGTAAGTTGGTAATAAGCTCTTTTTTTTTTGGGATGGGAAATCATCAAATAACCCCCCACCCCCCTGCTCTGGGTGGAGTGGGAGGGAGTGTCAGTCTTTTACTGACTAAAACCCATCCATGTTCCTTCTTTGCCCTTTGCGTTTCAGGGCCGCGGTATCTCTTTCGAACAGTCCCGCAGCCCCAGCAGGAGTCCCGCAGCCCCGGCAGGTGGTAATACGCTCTGGCTTGGTGATTTTGACGTGCAGTACAATTTGTGGACCTCCTTGTAGAGCTCGAAATACTAAGCTGCCAGTAAGCCTCTTTCTGTCAAGAAGTGTTTTTTTTCGAATGATTGACAGGGGATGGTCGACAGGGGAGAATGCAAGAAAAAACAATGTCTTGTGCCAATGCCACCTAACATGAGCCAGGGCAGAAGGGTGATGATTGTCATGTTTCGATCCGAAATGTAATATAGCTTTATCTTTGAGGTGGAAAAGGACCTGTGTAGCATCTGGAATGTATACAGTTTCAGAACCTGTAACTTAACCGAAAGTTATCGGTCCAGCGCCGCCTCTAGTAAAATTCAGAATGTCTTGTGGAAGTTATCCGATTACTATTTTTTTTTTTAGCTCCTCCTTTCGTATGAGATACGGAGAACGGTTATATCGGACTCCTTGCGAAGGAAACGCTCCTGTTCCTACTACTACCATGAGTCGGCGGCCTTTTTGGAGATTCCTAAATCCAGCGGTTATCGGTTTCAAAAATATTTTTGCAGACAGTAACAATTCTCAATAAAACCAAACGTTTTTCATTCTTTTTCGGTACAGCAGACTAGATATGAATTATGAGGTTAAGCACCCGACATGTTTACTGGTTATATCCCAAGTTTCACAATTTATAGGCGTCTAGCGACCTCGCGACACCCTTCGAATACCTACTGGACATAAACTTTTATAGAGAGAAAAACTAAACGAGCGGAAAGTTTGTTGTATTTTTAGAAGCCTTCGAATTTAAGATTTAACTTGAGAGACCAGTATTTAAACTTGTGCTGTCACTTACGGGATTTTTTCCGTGATTGTTCATTATTTTGAGCTCCCGATATTTCAACGCTGTTACCCGCGATCATGGCGCTTGCAAGAAGATATCCCGTAAGTGACAGTATAAGTTTAGTTGTAAACCGTGAAAGTTTTAAACAGACCAGTATTTTTTCGGTAGTATAGATATAAGAGCTGGTCAGAGAGACACGAGTAGAGGAGATGATGAATGAAATTGATACATAATATCATCAACTGAGCCCATACAGTCCTCTGCTGGACACAGACCTTTACCAAAGATGTGCCACAACATGAGTCATGACAACACCCTGTCCTCCTTCCGCATTCAGTCTGCCACCTTTTTATAGGTTCATCTAGCTGGGGACGTCTCATTTTATGCTTGCCAATAAGCGGACACTTGACACTTGAGCACTCGAAATATCATGCCTGATCTAAAACTATGTACCTACCTATTAAAACTATACAGATGTTCGGGAGCATACTCTTGTCTATTAGGCAATGACAAACTATACCAATCCGTCTACCAAGTAATATATGGCTATCCTGCTTTATCGTGGTAATTGGGAAGCCAATGATTACCTAGCTCTTCAGAATTCACCATCCACAGCCTGAATTCACCCACAGCTGGGTATAGGCTTCTCTTTTCTCTATGGTCTTCAGCAACACACTTAAAATATTGTCGCTTGTTTTTCAGAAAAGACGTATTTACTAACTTAACTCTATATTATAGTTATTTATTTTGGCCGTATGAAGTCCAAATTACAAATTACTGCCTTTCATAATGCTTTCAATAGGACTAATTTTGTGGAAGGCCGGCTTTTTCTGTAGTAGGTACTCGTAATTTTACCCTATTTCAGGAGGTTGGTAAGATATCAACTACGAGCCGATCCGCACCGGTGACGGATTCCTACAAGCTTTTACCCCAATTTTACCCGCTTAGGGGTTGAATTTTCCAAAATCCTTTCATAGCGGATGCCTTCGTCATAATCCGCCCAAGGGTTTGACCTGTGTGTAGATAGTTATGCAGGACAAACAAGGTTAGGTAGGTTTATTTATAAAAATAGGTAGGTAGATCGACATTTTGCTTCATCTCTGTACCTACATCCCTCATAATAAGCATTCACCGCACACAAAATACGCGCTTTGACGTGGAGTTGTGGAAACCAGCCCGTTATACAATACAATACAATTCATGAATCTGGAAAAACGTTTTAAGTAGGGAAAGTTGGAAGAAAGGAGGGCTTTCAAAAATGTTACTTTGATATTTACAAGGACCAGATGACTGGTTTGAAAGAGTCTCATTGAGGTTTCGTATTGACTGTTTCCATGTCTGAATTGTTTTTTCGTGTACCTACGTTAAGTACTTAATTGATATTTATTCACGAAAAAAAAAAAAGTTATCCTAAGCTAGACCTCTTTGGTGGTGTATTTCTTTTGCACCTTTTCTCTCACACCTAATTATTATAGGCTAGTCTTTAAAACTATGATTAAACTTCTTTCATCGTGTCAAAAAGGTCTTTGCCCCGCAGTTGGAAGTTAACACGAAACAGGCTAGTTAGATGAGTAGCTTAGATTATATTTATTTGTACGAATCGTGCGTGAGACACGCTGCAAAGTCACTACACACGATACATACTTACGAGCTTTTATTAAATAAAAAAAAGTAAAAAATCTTGTAGGTAGGTAATACGAAATTAACTCAGCCAGTCCGTCAGTTATAAACCTATTTACGCCGGATTTCAATTTTCGATGGGCCTAAGGTAGATCATGTACTGCACTCCCATACTTATCCTAACACACTGTCACACTAAAAAGAATTTTGATATAAATTATTAATCCATTGCATCATACTTACGCTTGTAAAACTCATTTGCTCGAAAACGTAAATAAAGCAACTAATGTTGTTGAATTTTATTGTCAAAAAAGGCATTGCCATTGCCTTGGTTTCATATTAGCGAATTTTCGATGCGTTTAAGCTCGTTTTTGGACGCGCGTATACGCGCGCCTCTTGCTCAGCACTTGGGGAACTCGTACGAGCTTGGACGAGCGGGCAAAAGCTAGCCATAAAAAAAAAATACTCTACTACTCACTTGACTGCAAGCCATGGATTCCGACAGTACTTCGGAATTCTTCAGCGTGTTGGTAGCAGGACCTGTCAGGATGAGTACGAGAGCGTAGCAGGTCAGGGTGTACCGTCCAACGCGGGAGAAAAACTGAGGGATCAGTAAGAAGACTAGGCACCTGGAAAAAATAGGAGTATTATTGCATAGGAATATTCAAGTTTTTTTTTTTCTAACCCGCTCTGTCCTACTCCTGGGCAAAGGTAAAGGGTCCATTCCTTCCATTTCTCGCGAACCTGCTTCAACTTACCTATTTAAAATAACTCCCAGGTTTGATAGCATATTGGCGGTAAGCGTGACTTTTAAGCGTTATCTAATAATTCAGTCATCAGCCCCTTTTCCGGGTCCAGAAAAATGTTGTCATGTTGGTATTCCGGCCCCTCCTATTTATAATATAGGTACTAGCTGTTACCCGCGACTTCGTCCGCGTGGAATCTTTATCTTCTTTACATAGTATAAAACAAAGTCGCTCGACCTGCTGTTTGTACGCTTAGATCTTAAATAGGTACTACGCAATGGATTTGAATGCAGTTTTCAGCAATAGGCGAAGCCGGGGCAGGTCGCTATTAGATAAAATATAAAATGTTAGTAGCTTAAGTTACTCCTTATAACTTAGCAATCTGCCTGTAAAAGTCCAAAATCAGTCCAGCCGTTTGGAAATTTTCCGGAACAAAACGACAGACGGACAAAAAATAAAAATAAAGTTTTTTTTGTTACAAACAAACACTTCAATTTGATTTACTTGTATGTATCGATGAAACTTGATTCTTAGGTGTTCGCTACACCTCTGTCTGCTCCTTAGGAGAATACAAGCGTGCCATGTTTTAATCGAATTACTATGAGGTAGGTACTGGCGCTGTAAAGACCTCTCCTGTTCACAATAATAGTATCTTTGTTGGTCATACACACCTAATCCTATAGCTAAAAGCCAGTCCCAGAGTCAAAAGAACGCCAATAATAGAACTCATAATGGTCGCATGCATCAGGGATATCGCAAGCTGGAAGACAAAGAACATGAAGCAAAGATACGTCAATATTATGCCTCCAACGAATCCCATCACACTTTTGAGGAGAAAATTCGGGAAAGTCTGATCAGTCATCAAGTACAAAAAGAAATTGGAGATCACATTTCCATCAGGGTACAATTTCTTGAAGAACCTTGATATTCTCTTTTTTGTGTCGAAACGATAGAGGCGCCATCTCTGGGGTAGTGTTTGTTCTAATTGTGCATTTCCCAACGCTATTGACTTGATCTTCTCTTTTTCATATTTGAGTCTATAGTTTTCTATTGTTCTCGCCTTCCAAAGCAGGGCGAAGTATGCCATGCTGGATGGCTTTTTATTTAGTTGTTATTGCTAAAACTCTCATCTTTGTGTATACGAAACACATTTTGTAGTCACTTTTATTATCACGTCCACACAATAAACGCTGACAGAAGACAGTAAATATTTTCCTTTTTTCCATTACGGGGCTCATAATTGAAAGAAGAAAACATTTGGAAGTGCAAAAAGTTTGGATATATTAAGTAATGATATAAAACCTTCTTGTAGCTTTAACAAAATTATTTTTCTAAATATTTTAGGTGGAGGTTTCTGGGTTGTCGGCGCCTAAATTAATCTTAACCTTTCGAAACCCGAGACTCTGAACGTAAAACACTGTCAAAACCCAGGCGTTTTTTAGGTTCTGACAGCTGGCTCCCTGGAGAGCCGGTGGGATTTCTACGAAACTATACACAGGGGGTTTTTTTTTTTCATTTATTTAACAAAATCGGATTTTTAGCTTTCTTGTTTAAAATTATTAGAAAATTCCGATTTCGTAACATTATCATTTGAGGTAATTAGTAAAAATGTCTATAAATGTGAAATAATATTTTATTGATGTCAACATTATACATGTTTGGGGTCACAAGGTTGGAGTTACAGAAAAAAAAAGAACAAAATAGATACTAAATATATATTAAAAATAAATCAATTTGATTATTCTAATTGATCCAGTGTGTGATATTCAAGCCAGCAAGTTCCAATGCACAGACCGACTTTGCAATCTTTGCACATAATAGTGACTTGTGAGCGTACCCCACGAACTGAGCAACGGGCGCAGCGGCGCTTGCTACGCTTGACGCCACTCAACATTTCTGTATAAACCGGAAAATGCTTGAGTTCATTATTCAATCTCGTTTCACGTGCAGGTGGAAGTGGACGTAAAATTGACGTCCGTGGAAAGCGCGCACACAAGCCTTCTGCTACATGCATCCTAAATTGCCTATGGCTTAAAATGCGGAACATAGGGTTCTTACAATAAATTATATAAGAATTTAGAAGGCTAGTGTTTAATAGCCTTCTAAACACTTTAATGTACCATTTAAGGCCTCGTTTTCTCTCTAACAAGTACATGGATAATTTCTGATCTTTTAAATCTACACCACCCATGTACTTGTTATAGTCGACAATGGCTATCGGCTTGTCCCTTGCTACACCTGCTCGGCTGCTGGCCTCCATCTCATCATGATGATAAGTTGAAATTGCAGTGACAAGTTTCACGTCCTTCCAGGCCGTGACAGCTATGTCACTGCAATGGCAACTTATCCTTTCCCCAACGTTCATGGCACGTTCATTGGCACTTTTTATTACTTCGGGCACATGTTGCCTACGCCTATTGAGCGTGCCAAGAACGTCAGTGTGCCGCTGTTTGAGATATCTGGTGAGGAGTAACTGATTATACCAGTTATCCATAACGAGAAGATGGCCGACATCGAGGAACCCATCCATGAGTTTCAGGACTACCTTAGCGGTAGGTGTCGTAAACCCATGAATGGGCCCTTCGTGCATCGAAGAGTTCTTGCCAGCATATATTATGCACCTGACCATATACCCCGTTGTGGATTCGCAAAGTTCGAACGTTTTTATACCAAAGCGGGCCGCCTTAGTTCGGATGCATTGCACCCAATTAAGACGACCTTTCCATAAGAGAAGTGACTCGTCAAGGCTCAACTCTCTCATTGGCGTATACAGTAAATGAAATTTTTCGTTACAATGTTGCACAAGGGGTTCAATTTTAGCAATTTTTCTGGCATACGAGCGAACATCATGGGGAATATACTGGTTATCAACAAAATGTAAAAACCGTGATAACATTTGGTATCGGTTTCTGGACATGATTTCCCTGAAACTTGGCATCCCTAAAATACCAGTAGTCCAGAACTCTTTTATACTACCGCGTGGATTCATAGCCATGAACATGAGTATGGCAAAGTATCTATATAACTCAGGCACCGTCGTTTCCGACCAACTCTCTAAATTTTTGGTAATACCCCCGCATTCCGAGAGCTCCCCAATAACGAGCCACGCGTAGCGATTTGTCTCATTGGCTATGTGTTCCATGATATTTGCATCCCAAATGAGCATAAAAATGTCAAGACCATTTTGAGTACCGTATGTTGGCCCAGGATCACGCGTATATTGCTCCTCTACACTCGTGAATGAGTTAAAATCGGACATCCAACTAAATTCAGCGCTCGTATTTTCCACCGCAGTAGTAACATTGTTGCCTCCAACAATATGGTCCTCGTCACCCGCTATTTCCGCGTGCTCATCATCTGTCAATATGAGCTCTTGTAGAGTATGTGCTACAGTTCTAAGGCGATCAGCATCGTCATACAACTCCCCTATGTTGTCATTATTATCATTCTCGCCATTGTCATCATCATTCTCGCTGCCTTCGAGTTCACTGCCGGAATCCCGCTCGAGACATGATGAAATAAATTCATCCGTCAGTGCACGACGACGCAAAAGACGACGAGACTTTCTTGGGGGTAGATTGTGGGAAGACATAGACCCTGAGCCCGACGCAACAGGACTTCTGTCGATCGGAGAAGCTGCCCCCGGCGAAGCTAGTATCGGCGTCATGGGCGGTTTCCAGGCCTACAAAAGAAAATATTACAAGCACATTCCCAACACCTAAGCAGCATAGTAGCCCTGATCCTCGGCTAAAGTGATGCATTGCCATGCAATAAAGCTGCAGCTGATATATACCTAACATGCTTTTTGTAAGTAGCGCGTTAATTTTTACACATTAAACTATTTTGATTAGACAGTACTTCACTATTATATCGCAAACAAAAAAAAACCTAAACCTATATAAGAGAAGCCGTGGGCAACAAGAAAAAAAAGAATTTATAGGTACATACTTCAACGCGACGGCCGACACGTTGCACCAATAAAGGGTCCCCATCGACGTGAATTGCTCCACCCGGAGTCATCGCCACTGGGTAGGCGACAGAAAACGCTATAGGGTTCGCCTCTTGATCACTCATTGCAAACTAAAATTAGAACATCTCATGTAAAAATTGTAACACCAACTTGAAAATGCTAACAAAAAAGTATAGCACCGGCTCCCTGAGTAGCCGGCGGGTACCATCACAAAATAAAAAAAATAAACATGCTGTATTTGCAATTTCGACCAAATATGGCGGCGGCCAACGGCGGCACTGAACCCGTCGTTGAATTATCAGTCAAAATATGTTTTCAATCAAAAATGTTTTTGATTTGAATTATACCTGAAGATGCCTAGTAATATTTGCGATAAATAAAAAACGCCGTATACTTACAAGTCTAATTTGTAATTACGTAAACACGTTATATTGGTACTATACCGAAACGGTTGATTTATTTACAAATTTCTTGAATCTACATTGATTTTAAACTAATGTTTTGGTATATATAGACTGTAAAATGTATATAAAGGAAAATAAAAGCGGATACTTACGTTTTACTCACAATAAACTCAAGAAATCATGAAAAATACACTCAACCACTAACACTTTGTGTAACCGCGCTTTTTTGTGTCAACTGTCAAAATGATCATAGAGTATTTAGTACCATTGGATAGCTAACTTCACGCCCGTACCCGTGCTATAAAATACTTGTTAATATCAGTCTTATTACTATAACAAAAAGGCAAAAATTTGAGTGCGGCAGTGCTGGCTACCTGGGGAGCCAGCGGTTACCAGAGGAATTATACTTGTGACTCTCTCAGGAGCCAACGGGTCTCGAAAGGTTAACGCTACTCGCTAGACGCTAGCACTAAAATGTTTGTTATGTATAAATGAGTTGGCACCGATAACCTACACAATCTCTTTATAGATTCCTACAGTCGTTTTGTACTTTACAGAGTTTTTAAACTCTAAAACATTCAACTAGATACAAATGTTTTAGTATACGTAAAAATACCTAATACTTGAGTTCTGTAGCGTACGATACACTATACAGGGCTTTTGTGTGTTTGAACGCATCCATAAGTAATAGAAGGAAGTATTTATTTACAATTGGTACGTGTTTCATTGTATACTGTAATTGTGAGTATTGAGCTGCTGCTGTATTCAAGATATTCAAAAGTTCAACAATAGCGACGAAGTTCGTTGACTTAAAATTGTCAATAACAAAATTAAAATGAACTTGCCCTGTACGCGTTCTTTCAGTTCTGCGCAAGACGTCCAACATGCGCAGATCACTGCAATGCTACAAAATCAACTTCACTCCATTGCCTCAAATATCGTGAAAAGATAATCTTTTTTGCAATAATACCTTTCTAAACGACATAATGCAGGTTTTATTCTGTATTAGTGATCATTAGTTAGTGCTAGTGAGAAGTGATGATGTTCAAATAATTTGAGTGGTCACAAAGGTTTTCGTGTGTATGAATCAATTAAGAATTCATTGAAGAAAACGTAAGTGAATTAAAGTCTTGCTGTATCATTCTATCAATTTTATGAATGTGGTTTGGATTATTATTTTATGTAATACGAAATATTTAAGGAATAAAATCATTAACGCTGTAGGTAAGCGACATTTTGAGGGATTTCTTGTTATACAATCTACAGGCTATAAAATCTGCATAGTCATAAAGCCCGGCTGGTCTTCATAAAATATGTTCACGATCTCTTTATATGAAAATCTTAACGATTTTACTCTGTTTTGAGTGGAACTTGTAATATAATTAAATTAAAAAGAATGAAATGGAGAGGTCAATAATTATTTTGAACGCGATTTAACATTTGCATTTTTGCGAATGTTACTGTCAATCAATTGTCAAAATCGTTTTTGACAGAAGTTTGTTTTTAATTTTCAAAATCGAATTCAAAATATTTAATATTGTTCTAGTTTTGATCGTGAATTATTTTTGTTTCTTAGTTCTTATGTTTTATTTTTCTTTTGTATTTATATTAGTAATTATTTAATTACACTAATCTAAACCAACTGCTCTAGCATAACTTAATTTCTTAGGCTTTTTTTAAATTAATTGTGAAATAATTTCAGTGCTGAATCTTAAGTTTTTCCTAGATTTTCTTTGTTCAATCTCCAAAAAAACTACGAACACTATTTTTAAAATATTCGTAGGTGATTGTAATAAACTAAAAATGGGAACCATCAAAATGTTCATTGGTGGGTTTTTTCACATAAGTAATTTTTAATTTCAAGAAGTTGTACATTTAAAGATCGTCACTTGCTCTGCTCAATATTTTATGAACACCAGCTCGTTGTTGATTTTTTTTGCTTAGAATATTTCTTAACAAAATTCTGAACCGTAAATTGTCGGTCGTTTCCGGGCTTTGATCTATAATACCATGTTAGGTACTTGGTGTCGGCGCAACACGTTTTTTTCTTCCATATCCATAAATGCGAAATAAACTCTTTCTGTCTGTCTGATAACTTTTCACGCCCATATGTAAATGCATGAAAAATTCTAAAGTTTATTTTGATGTGGAATAACAACATCAATAAATTAAAAAATTCTCTTTTAAAAAGTGGTACTCATATAAGTGCTTGTAATTGTTTGACCAAGTGCGGGACAGGTTTTTGTATTCTGCAATTATGATAACAATGAAGTTCTTATTTTAAAGTCATTCTTTTCAACATATTATCTTATTAATTATTTTTTTCCAGATAATGGACAACGAACAGCCCCACCAAGAGTTGGTAAAATGCGTTGTTGTCGGGGACACAGCAGTCGGCAAGACACGTCTCATTTGTGCACGTGCTTGCAACAAGCATGTGTCGCTATCTCAGCTGATGACCACGCATGTGCCGACTGTGTGGGCTATAGATCAGTACCGGATATATAAAGATGTAAGTGGGACGTTTCTTTTTGTAGCAGTAGTAGCATCCACGATAGACCTGCTAAGCAGTTGTCTCTGCAAGACGTCATACAGAAAAAACATAACTTTTAATATGAATCTTATGCCTGCCAGTTAACGTGAGACTTTTCTACCGATTAATCATTTTTTTTTTTTAACTTTATTCTGATTTGACTTCTGCTGAGTATGAGGTCCTGCATTTGATTCCTAGGTCAGGCATAGTGTTATTAGGTTTTTCCACCGCCTTCGACCCTGGCTTTGTGCCCATTGATGGCAATAGGCTTGCTTGATGTAACTGTCTGCCTAACCCTGCTGTTATGTGTTTACAAGTAAGTCATTTTTCATAATATTGTTTTTGATAAGTCCTATTTTTATATGTGCACCAACAGGTTCTAGAAAGATCATGGGAAGTGGTAGATGGTGTGAATGTGTCACTACGCCTTTGGGACACATTTGGTGACCATGAAAAAGACAGGAGATTCGCTTATGGAAGGTAACATAACAGAGAAAGTTTTGTTTTTGGTCATATGGCACTGGATGGCAATAAATTAATGCTAAAACTTTATTCCACTTCTAGGTCTGATGTAGTTCTCCTATGCTTTTCAATAACGAACCCGATATCTTTGAGAAACTGTGGAGCTATGTGGTATCCTGAGATCAGGTAAGCTGAACCAAATTCGCATGATTGTGTAATTTAATGTAAAGTCACGAGGGTTGATATCTTAGATAGCAACTTTCAAATGTGGTTGTAATTTCTGTCATTATGACCATAGTATTTTGGAGCCCATACTGTTTAAAGTAATAAGTCTTAAAGTTGCAGTTGTTATACCACAATAAAATCGCTTTTGAATTTTGCTAAGTGTGTAGGTATAGGTACATATTTAGGAGCTCGTGGCTAAATAGTAACAGCCGCTCGAGTCGATCTTTAGGTTAAGCCGTGCTTGGCTAGGTTGGTCCATGGATGGATAACCACCCAACACATACCGAGTTTCCTCCGTGTCTCGAAAAGCACGTAAAGCCGTTGGTTCCGGCTGCCATTTTTAAATCTTTGACAGTCATAACAGGTAGTCAGTGGCCCGAAAGACTGATAATCAGTCTTACCAAGTGGTATCATATTACACAGTACTTACTGGGTTGTGGAGGTCAGATAGGCAGTTGCTCAATATAAAATAGTGGTATTCAGCTGCATCTGTTTAGACTGGAAGCGGACCCCAACATAGTTGAGAAAAAGCTCGGCAAATAATGATGTGTATTATATTAGTGCTCATGAGGATTACTCCACTTATTATTGATATGCAACATATTTAAAAGTAATTGATGGTTTTTCAGACGGTTCTGCCCAAATACACCAATTTTATTAGTTGGATGTAAGAACGATCTTCGTTACATGTACAGAGATGAGACCTACTTGAATTACTGTAAGGATCGCAGCCCTTTCATAAGGTAAGACTTCAAATACTGTTATTAGTTTAATTTGTAATTAGCTCTTTACTGAGATCAAGTCCCAACTTCGTATGGGACGAGTCTGTAATGTTGTTATAATTGTTGGTAAATAAATAAATAATAATAAATAACTTACATTAGTAAGAATTGTATTCTGTCTTTTCGTCTGATACTTGATTAGAATAAAGAAAAAGAATCTGTTTTGTGTATGAAAGCTTGTTGTTCATTGTAGCATATTATGACTGACCATCACAATGCAAATTTAAGTGTTAGTAGTCAGTGAACCACCATTTTTATGGATATTATCTGTGTTAACATTTTTTTTTCACTAGGATGCTTCGAAAAAATAATATGGTCCCTTTGCGTTTAGTAAAAGTAGAATAAGTATAATGCAAGCGTCGTTGCGTCGGGGGACTGCTAAGTACATAAAATAGTAGTTAAGTAGATATTACAAAACAATAAAATAGCAGCTATTCTTTCTACAACAGCATTATTTTTGCGCTTTCTTTCGAAGCGATCAGACCTGTGGAAGTTTGTATCTCTTGATCAACTAAAACAGAGGTGATGATTTTCCAATGGCTGAGCAGATTTTCTTCAAACAGCTAAAAACATTCTCGATTAAGAAAAAACTTAATCAAAATCGGTTCATCCGTTCAGGAGCTATGATGCCACAGACAGACACACCGATACACACTACAAACTTATAACACCCCTCTTCATCATCGGAGTTAAAAGCACTTTTCTATCATAAAGGGCTCCAAGAAAAAGCGACCTAGTAATGCCAGACCAAGGGCGCGCCTTAGCGCACGAGTTCGGCATCTACTACTACGAGACCTCAGTGTTTACTTACTACGGAGTCAACGAGGTGTTCGAGAACGCCATCAGGGCTGCCCTCATAGCCAGGAGGCAGCAAAGGTTCTGGATGACCAACCTGAAAAGGGTGCAGAGACCGCTTTTGCAGGTAGGTGGAAATACTTGAATCTTCGCGAATAAAGTATTAGCAATTCCAATTAAATAAGATTAGTTTAAAGCGCATCTCAAAGCGTGAAAAGCGCTTTATTTTTTTCTCTAGAGTTTGTGAAAAAGAAGTAAGCATGGACCATAGATTTATTTGAGAGAATGGCCTAAAACATTGAACATTGAACCTCTACTGTTTTGTCTACTGTATGATTTACAATTAATTCACAATAAGATTATATAAAAAACCCTAAGAAACGCTGTCGTGACGATTTGGACTCGTTCCGGACTGATTTGCCAGAGAAGGCAAAACACTGTGAGGTTTGGAAAAGAACGGGAGAGGCCTTTCCTCGGCAGTGGGATAGAACACGCTAAACAAAAAAAAAAAACTTCAGTCACTTGAAGACGAGTATAATTATAATCTTATTGTGAATTAATTGTAAATGTTGCCCGTGTATCTAGTGTTCCTTGAATAAAAATGAATGTAATAAAAAATAGTAGCTCGTTATAAGTAGACAAATGACGGCTGCTTCTACATATATCCCGTAACTTCTAGATGGCCGCACACGCAGTTGACTCGTCTTTGTAATCGGATTTTTACCAAGTTTCCTACGAGTTTCTTACGGGACATTAGCCGAGACTTTATTCATTTTTTATTCCCTTCTTTCATTTTCGGTTGTGAGGTTAGTGCCTAACCTAGTGTCAGAGGTTTTTATGTCGCCCGCGTTGGCTTCTGACTTGGCTTTACATAACGTCGAGAAATATATCTCAGGCATGCTAGTTTCCTCACGATGTTTATACAAAACATGAATACGAAAAATTACAAGTCTTGGGTTCGAACTTGAGACCTATGACTTGGCAGTCCAATGGTCACATCACTAGGCCATCACTGCCTAAACAATTTATGTTTAAAGTCTGGACAGAGGCACAGAGGGTCTTCTTAGTTTGTATCTATCTAATTAATTGTTCCCAGGCACCATTCAGGCCTCCTCGTCCAATGGAGCCCGAGGTGGCGGTAGTCAACAGCACCTACCTCGAGAACATGACGACTCTAATGCGACAACAGGTAAATGAAGTAAGATGTAACACTTTACTATGTAGTTTTATACAGGGCTTGCACGAAATGGTATAAGGCACTTCTAATAACACAGTCTTATTCAGGCTATTAAGGATGACCTCCATTTCACATGCAATAATTGCATTAGAGAGGGGTCTTTCGTCTTCGATCGTGATTTAGCAATAAAAGTATAGTTTTATAAATAGTAGTAGTAGGCTGCCTCGTTGGTCTGATGATCCTGAGGTCCCGGGTCAGGCAAAGTGTTATTGGGTTTTTCCACCAGGAATTCTCAGTAGCAGTCACGGAGTCTGGATTTGTGCCCGGTTGCTGGCAATAGGCTCGGCCCCTATTAAACAGAACTGGCAAAATGTAGGTGTACTATTAGATACACTTCTGCCTAACCCTCCGTGGATTACAGGCGTGATATTATGTACAATAATGCCATCTTTCCTTTAAACTGAGGTTGAAAGAAACTAAACTTGATTTGGTTTTCGGTAGTGTTAGAATTTGTCATGTATTACCTAAATATTTGAGATCTGAAAACCCACATTGGGTATTCAGATCTCAAATATTTACTTTACTACACTTTGATGATTTCTAACCCATTTTTTCTCCAACAGTACTTCTCGGACATGGTGATAATATGCGGCGCGAAAGGCTTTCCTGTGCACCGATTCATGATGGCGGCAGCATGCGAAGCGTTCCACCGCCTGCTGACCAACGACTGCGTCAGCCTGTCCGCTGAGCTTGCTAGGAGTTCTAGCGAGAGCAGCATGGTGAGATATATTATCTCTCTCAGTACTTCACGAATGTGCAACATTTTATTTTAATCTGACTACGAAATATCGATGAGAAACTGATTACAAAATTAAATGTTAGGCTAACTAGCTTCCGGACACACAATCCGTGACGGATGATCCGCGGCGGACGGTCCGTTTGTGGTGAACCCTACGACAAAGAGTAGCTAGCGTTTCATCCGAATATGAATATTAATTAAATACAAATAATGTTCAGATTTGTGTTAAACGCTTACTTACCCAAGTAGCAAAAAAGCTGGCAGAAATTTCTTAAGAAATAAGTAGTACCTATGTACTCATATATTATAATGTTATTTTCCTGTCTTGTCGGACAGTTGCTTGTGTGTACATAAATAGTAAAATAATTAAATAAATAATAATAAATAAACGCTAAATACGCTTTATAGGCTTTATTCGTGACAACCTGTAATTGGCTCTGTGTTGCATATACGATTGTTATCCACTTGTTATAGCTATTGATTCTCCTATTTATAAATAAATAAATTACAGACAAAGAGTCACTCACGGACGTGAGTTAGGCAAAGAGACGCTTTTCACCAAGTATAAATGAATTATTTGAACTCTAGATACGGGATATTTACCATGTTTTCTGTTTGTGTTGAGTTCCCGATATTTCGGTGTGTGTGTATATCCCGTTTCTAAAGTGAACGATAATGTTAGTGGCCATGACAGTTTAAAAATAATAATTTGTTGTAGGTGAGCAGTATGGGCGAGGCGACTACCGGCGAGTTTAACGAGGACACCGAGTATTTGATACGACAGGACCAGGCGAAACAGATGAGGTACTTGTAAAAGTCTTTAACAGTCATTAAAAACCTAACCATGTCCTATCTTCTATCGACACACTTAAAATATTGTTGTTTCCAGAGTATGGGATCAGATCAAGCGTCGGTCTTCATGTCAGATCCTGCCTCTGAGCGACAGTTGTAAAAAGCCTCCGGACTTATACAGAGAGGTCAACCACCCCGCTATCATCTCTATCAGAGTTGTGAAGGTTACATATATTGGAATTACATAGTGTGTTGTTAGCCAATAGTCCTTTGGAAAAATATCTGCATTAGATAAAAGCTGCTTAACATTAGAAACGTCTTAGTTGAAAGTTACTAAAATTACTGTCTCGTTGGTCAGAAGTGCCTCTGCTGACTGTGAGGTCCTGGGTATGATTTCCAATTCGGGAAAGTTGTAATTGGGTTTCGCCTGTAATCCCCGAAGGGTTCGGCAGAGGTGTACCTAAGTCTACTTAATAGTACACCCACATTTCACCAGTTATGTTTTAAGCCCCCATGTAATAGGGGGAGACCCTATTGCCATCAACCGGGGATAAATCCATAGGTCGGGCAAAGTGTTATTGGGTCTTTCCATCAGGAATTTCTCAATAGCAGCCACGGAGCCTGAATTTGTGTCCTATTTAAACTTATCTGGCGAGATGTGTGGAGACCTCCTAGGTCTGAACCTTCCAGAATAATCTCCGACCTGTGAATCAAATGCAGGACCACATCCTCACTAAAACCGCTTACACCACAAAACCAACGAGGCGGTCCCCCTAATCTCTTGACAAAATTAAGTCTTATTTCCCATTTTAGTGCGACAAGATCCAACACGCGACATCCCAAACTCAAACCATAGTGACGATGAGCAAGTTGATCTCGCAGACAGTCATGCAAGAGATCGTCAACTTTATATACACCGGGGCTTTAGACAGCAGCGCCTTCAAACAGCAGGTCAGTCGATATTGAGCTCTATGCTTGTAGGTATTTGGTTTGGAGTTTATCGTGGTTTGGTGATGAAGTGATCGAAGTGTCATAAGAATACCGGATTGATATTTTATCACTTCAAACTTTATGACTGCAAAAAATATATAAATGTTCTGAACACATTTTGAGTTTTGGTCCCGAAAGGGAGGAGCTCGTGGCTTAACCCTTAAACCCTACCCGGGGGTCCAGCAAACCCCAGAGGATGAATATTTCTAAATATTTTTGCAATATTTGAACGCACTTTTATGTCACTCGAGTCTAATCTCTAGTGACGTCGGCTGCCATCTTGTAATTAGTCGAGCGTCAGCGATTTCACTGTTTTGACGGATTTATTGCAATTTATGGGTTTGTCAGACCCCAGGGTAGTAATAACGCAATATATTGTCATCTCATTTCGTCGATATATTGGTGAATGCTGTTATTTTTTATATAATATTATAAAGGGTAAGTTTCATATTTTGATGTAGTTATTACAATAACAGTGGTATTTCATACTTTAGAAACAATTATAACGACAAATCAAGCAATTTTGTTGTTTCGTTTTTACAGTTCATTCAATATTGTGTTTTATGTTATTGTTTCAGTTTTAATGGCCAATGGCAATTTTTTATGGCCTTCTGAATATAGTAGGTTAATTCATATGTCTTGCTAAAAATGACCACGAAAAGAGCTACAAAAAGACGTCATTTCTTGAAAAAACTTGCCTTAGATCTGATCACCCCTCAAATGGAAGAACGCTTTACATGGCCCTCTTTGCCCATGAATCTTCAAGTTCTCTTAGGTGGAATCTTGCAAAAGAAGCGGCCATTGCAAGAACCAAGTTCTGCTCCCACTGCTAAGAAAAGATGTGCCATGTGCCCAAGGGGTAAGGACCGGAAAACCAAGGTCACCTGTGGCATGTGCCGAAAACCTCTTTGCGGTGAACATACTGAGGCTATGTGCCAAGAATGTGTTACCAAAAACATTTTTTTTTTTTTTTGTTTTGTTAAATAAGCGTTCATAATATTAAACAGTAATTGTAATTGAATTGTAGTTTTATTTTGTGAGCATAAATTTTTATGTATTGGGGTCCTTAAAACCCCTGGGTAGTAATAGTGTTTCTCCAGGAATGGGTAGGGTTTAAGGGTTAATAATAACAGCCGCTTGGGTCGATCTTTAGGTTAAGCCGTGTTTGCCTAGGTTGATCTGTGGATGGGTGACCACCCATTACATACCGAGTTTCCTCCGTACCTCGGAAAGCTCGTTAAGCCGTTGGTCCCGGGTGTCATTTGTAGATCTTTGACAGTCGTAACAGGTAGTCATTGGCCCGAAAGTCTGACAACCAGTCTTACCAAGTGGAATTGTATTACCCAGTACTAACTGGGGTGTGGAGGTCAGATAGGCACTCGCTCCATGTAAAATACTGGTATTCAGCTGCACCTGGTTAGATTGGAAGTCGACCCCAATATAGTTGGGAAAAGGCTAGGCAGATGATGATGGTTCCGAAAGGGAATCGACTGTCTTAGGACACACATGTGATGAGGAGGGACGAATCGCATGTGGCTAAAAGAGTAATGAATATAAATGTTGATGGATGGTGAGGGAGAGGAAGATTAAGGAAGACGATGTGAAGAATGGCGTCAAGGAAAAATGTATAAATGATAGCATGACGGTTGACAGAGCAGAATGGAGGAAAAAAAGTGTTGCGCCGACCTCAAGTTAATGAGACAAGAGCAGGAAGATGATTATTGTTCCGAAATTCTCTCAACCAGTCTTGCCAAGGGGTACTGCCAGTAACTGGATTGTGGAGGTCGGATAGGCAATCTGCAATCAGAATTTTCAGCTGCATCCAGTTAGACTGGAAGCAGATCCAAACTGAGTTGGGAAAAGGCTACGCTGATAAAATGTATGTTTTCTGTGTCTACATACAAGGTGGAACGGACACCGACGCTAAAACGGTTACCACGTATTCAGTACATCATTCTGATTCCCCCCTCATAGCTGCAGCTGTATAGCAGCTGTTCCATACATTTTGACCGTTTAGGTATTATAGCAGATTTGTAAAAAACTGCTGTTTTTTTTGTAACCGAAAATAAATTTCTATGGGGGGGAGGGGGGGTGTTCAGAATGATATACTGAATACGTGGTAACCGTTTTAGCGTCGGTGTTCCTTCCACCTTGTATAATTCGTGTTTCGGAAAGTTTTTCATAAACTTATTAAATAATTACCTACTTCTATTGATACTTTTAAAATCGTACACTCCAAAACTTAAGTTTTTGGTAAGAAACACTTAATAAATATCGAACACTTGGTCACCAAATTACATCTTATTCAATTTTAAATTTAAATAAGCTTTAGCTTCGTATTAGTATCTAAATATATTCATATTTTATTACGTGTATTTTAAGTAATTATTGAATATTATTATCAATTGACTTCGGCTATTTCCTTCCTGTCTCTTTATCAAAATAAATAATCATAAAAAATAGTTTTTGAAAACCTTATTATTTTAATAAAGAGACAGAAATTTAATTATATTAATTTATATTTAATATTTTTCTACTCTACTGTGCTTCCATTTTCTATTTTATGTACTTATTACCCACTACAAATAAAATATATTGCAAATTAAAAATATATAAAATTAATAATTTTATAATAACAAAAATGTTTTGCAGTCAGCTGCTATCGGATTGTTACTGGTAAACCTTATTGCAATAAATTATACCATTAAAACAAATTCATAATTATTAATTTCGACCATTATTATTATTATAAAAACAGCACCCTGTATGTTGTGAATGTATTTCTTTGTAGTTTATCATATTTTTCACTGCATTTTCTGAAGTACTTATTTACTAATCGATTGTAAATTATTATTTCTATAAAAGAACAAGTACTTTAATACAGTAATTAAAAGCAATTAAAAGAAATAATTATTAAAATAATGTCTGAAGAAAGTGTGGTATCAATGTCTCTATTATTTTTTTGTATTCACTAGATTAATCACCATAATTATAATATTTTAGCTACATATTTTACACACGTATTATACTCAATTTATTTACCTACCGTCTTGTCCCCTTTTGGTATAGATATAGATTGCAGCTCTGCGTGAAGCTTTTGCGAAACTTATAAAGTTTTCATTAATAAAACGAAGAATATTTTATGCCAATTTTTTCTTCCATCGAAGTAAGTGGAAGGGACACCGACGCTGAGACGGTTACCATGTCGGTGTCCCTTCCACTCTGTGTACAGTCGCCATCAGATATATCGTAGCGGGCGAGGTACTCAAATATTTCGGAGCAGCATTACTTTTCAATAAATTCGTTACACTAGATATGGCCAATAACATCAGAACATGCAATGTGTCATAATTTATATAAGAGCAGCGACTTTTCAATACTTACTATTTTTGACAACTTCAAAGTCAATATAGTAACGAATTTAAACTGTGTAATACAGACTTAAGGTATATTTTCCATAAATGTTCCGATCTTTATGATCATCCTGACTGTGTCGATACCTTTGTAGTTCTGTGCTTTCTGATATTTTTAGCTCGTTATGTGTTCCGAATTTATTGAAAAGTAATGCTGCTCCGAAATATTTGAGTACCTCGCCCGCTACGATATTTTTGATGGGGACTGTACATGCTGCAACTTGCTTAAAACGTCTCACGATTCTTGATCTAAAACAAATGTCGTCAAGTTTCTGATAGTTTAAAAAGAGCAGTTTTTTCTGTGTACAACTACATATTATAATAATAAATAAATAATAAGCGCGTATCGTTAGGAGGTTCCTCTCTCAAGAGCCCTGACCACCGGTAGGTCGGATCGTGTTTCCGATGCCGGTGGGCTACTATTTTTTTAATATTTTTAAATGTTTTTTATATTATAAATTATATGTAAAGAAAATAAATAATAAATAAATTGACGAAGCACACAAAATGTTGAAATAAATATAAAAAAATTGAAATTAAAAAACCCATAGAGACGGCAAATGCCTTCTTTTGGGCCCGCTCTATTTGGCAAACGATGCACAAAATTCTCTGTATTTAAATTGGCTTCTTTCGATGTGACGAAATTTCCCCGGACTGTTTTCTGATATAATGCTTTCTTTGTCATAATTTTGTTATCGCGACGTTCCCCTCTCGTCTTCAACATATTGAAAAGTTCATATTAGTAAATAAAAGGATAAGTTAATCGAAAAGGTAGGTAAGCATAAGCATACACCGAACGTACTAGCAGAACATTACGTTAAAAATTTAACATTTTAAGTTAAAAACCTGTAAACAAAATGTTAAACACAGGTAACACATCTTTGACCGTTGTTGTTACATCTTTACCAGGAAATCAGACAGGCTGCAGAGCTCCTCGGTTTCCATGAGCTGACCAAGCTCAGTCAGTTCATTCTGGACCAGCACCTGTTGTTCGACAAGGGATTCATGCTGCAGTTTCATACGGTGAGTTTAGCGTGAACGTAATTTTGGTTAATCCGTGCTTACCTAGGTTGGTCCGTGGATGGGTGTCCCTATTACATACCGAGTTTCCTCCGTGCCTCGGAAAGCATGTTAAGCCGTTGGTCCCGGCTGTCATTTGTAGATATTTGACAGACGTTACAGGTAGTCAGTAGCCCGAAAGTCCGACAACCAGTCTTCCCAAGGGGAATCGTATTACCCAGTACTAACTGGGTTGTGGAGGCAGGCGCTTCATGTAAAACAGTGGTATTCAACTGCAACCGGTTAGATTGGAAGCCGACCCCAACATAGTTGAGAAAAAGCTAGGCAGATGAGTCGTCGTCTCTGAAGTGACCAATACTGACACGCCGACTAATAGAGAAGTAGCATATGGGAGAAGATGACGTTGTGCTGACCTTAAATAAGGCAGGAGAATAATGGTGATGATTATAAAATAAATAAATAAAAACAGCCTTTATTCCCTATAATTTACAATTAAAAAAAAAATGCATTTAAAAACTAGGGTCATCCATCTCTGGATGAAGGCTCCATCTGTTTCCATCTATACCTATCTTGGGCCGTTCTGGTCCACTCTATCCCTGCCAGGGCGACGATATCGTCTCGCTATCGTTGCAATGGTCTGCCGCGGCGTCTGTTTCCGTTTCGTCGATACCAGTGCAGGAACCGCTCGCTCCACCTGTTGTCTGTGGTCCTCGCAATTCCACTTAAGTTTATCGGCGATGATTACGGCTGTGTAATTTTTATGTGACATGCAACTTTTAACCTTTGGGTACTTACACCTACAATGGGTATTTTCCTGAACCTGAATTTCCTGCAGAATAAAATTACCCAATTTTACAGGATATATTGAACAATTACATATTTAATCTGCAAATGACATCATTCTTGGCTTAGTCTTGATGCAAATAGTAAAACATCAATGAAACATTGAAGAGAGACACAGACCCAATATTGATTTGATTTACTCTTCTTATTAGACCCAGCGATCTAGGCCATATCTTGTCAGTCAGTAAATGAATGAATTGAAGATTTTTATTTCCTAGGAGAGTTTTGTTAAGTCGATCTATAAACAACTTTTTTTTACCCTCCAGCCTCTAGGAGCCCGTCTCCGTGACATGTATGTGGAACGCGCTTTATTCGCGGACGTAACCTTCGACTTGGACGACGGCATCCACCTCGCACACCGCGCCGTACTGATGGCTCGCTGTGACCCGATGAAGGCCATGTTCCAGGGACACTTCCGCGAGAGTACCTCCCGAGTGGTCAGTATACCATGAAGTCTTTTACGTCCATCATAGCTCTGTATAATTATGTGCTGGTACCAAAACACGTTGAAACCTTGAGAAGACCATGTTCCGGAGGCACTTCAGCGAGAGTACCTCCAGAGTGGCCAGTGGTTGAAGTAAAGGTGAAGGAAGAAGTGGAAATCCTCCTAACACAAGGCAGTAAGTTAGGCCTCGTGGCGGCATGAAGCACTGTGAAAATGAACTTGGGAGGACAGTAGGCATAGACACTGATGATTGACGGAGGAGATAATATGTAATGCTAGCCAAAAAATCCTTAGTTGAGTCATGGTGATAAGAAATTATACTCCGTAGCCTTCTTCTAGTGTCTCTTCATTACTTAAGCCGGCTATTTGTCACGATGAAATCGGAATATGTCCTAATGGCAGCTGCTTTTTAATATAACACAGCGACGAGAATTTCATTCACCAATACTTCAGCTTAATACCCTTTTTTTACAGATTTCATTCCCCGGGGTGAAAATGTACGCATTCCACATCCTGCTAAGCTACATCTACAGCGACAAGATCCCAGCGGTGGACCCTACCAGATGCCTGGAACTGCTGGAGCTGGCCAACAGACTGTGCATGAACCGGCTCGTCAACCTGGTGGAGGCTAGGGTCATAGACCAGCTGCAGCAGAGAGACAGGTGGGTCTAACTTTATATGCTTTGGAAACCGGTCAGAAACAACATGATGTCCATGTAGGAGAATATAACAGACATTCATTCTTCATTTCGCATTCACCATTCGCCTCGTTTCGATTCAAACTACGTGTCTAGTCTTTCGACACTGCGTCAGAATATTGGCTCTTATCGCATGGACATAAAACCACTTTTAAACCCGCTCACGCCGTTTACGCGTTGATAGGTGGTCACTACCGCCTTAGAAGGTCATTTAAGTGCTGCTGAGGCATGTTAAAGCCTCGAAAGAATCTTCATTCCATGTGATCTCATACGGAAGTTTGTCTAAAGAAACATTATAATGATCTTTACTGTGTTGGCAGAGTGTGCGGCGATGATGATCAAGTCGTCGAGATAGCGCTGTCCCTACTGGAGCCTGTCAAGGTAATTATCATATAAGAGAAATTCCTCTTCAATTTCTGTGACTGACGTAAATCTAAAGAAAAAGATAAATATACAAGTGAACACTTCAAAAGTGGATCTATCTAAAACCCGTGCGGTTTTTGAAGTCAATTAGCTCAAGAATTGGTCTTACTGACCTTTTACGTAATGTGCATCCTCAACATTTGTCCTTCCCCAGCTGCACAACGCACACAACCTGGCCGACTGGTGCATGTGGCGCCTGTGCGGGGCGTACGACCGCGTGTGTCGCGCACGGCATCTCAGCCAGCCCTCCCGCGACTACCTCTCCGACAACCGGTGGCCGCCTGTCTGGTAACACACATACTATTTGTTATATTATTTTAGCGCAATCTAGCTCTACCGTTCTAACTGCGTGGTAGATCATGCCAATGAATCGTTATCCATTTATGATGCACATAGTTCTAGTCAAATGTGTATCAAAAACTAAGATATCCCAATTTTACCTTTGATCCTTTGTATCAAATCACCCTTTTGCAATCTACTGCTGGACATAGTCCCTCCCAAGCTGCGTCAAGGCTGGATCCACCCTCCGAGTCAGGAGGGGGAGGGGGGGGGAGTCACATAGTCTAGTTCCAGTTGCATCCGATCACAAAAATAAATTAAGTAGAAATAGCATTTTGTTACCTATGTCGAAATAATGTTTGTCTTTTGCACTCTCGCAAAACGAGTTATGACATCCTCCACTTTGGTATGTTTATTTGTAAACGTCGAGACGTGCTACTACAGTTACGCAATCTTTCGCTTAATTAAGATGAAGCGAACGCAAGAGCGAGCGATGCAAGTTCGGTCATCACCACCCTGGATTCGCCCCTGAGCGTCACCCTGTCCTCCGCTCCCACGTCCAGTCTAACCCAGCCACCTCTTAAGGCCATTTTAACCTTATTTCCACATAGCTGTCAGCGGAAGTAGCTAGTGACCTGGGACCTGAATAAACCTGTTTTATCCCTTACAGGTACGTGAAAGAGTTCGACTACTACCAGAAGTGCATGAACGAGCAGAGTAAAGAGCAGAAGGAGTTGCGACTCACCACGTCACTGCAGGCCAACCAGCAGACTGGCTGTCTGTGTTTCACTAGTGAGTGCTGCATAGTTTCTTTTTTACCCTTTCTACACAGTGTACTGTCAGCCCGAAAAAGATGTAAACACGGACAAGGAACCATTTCATTGTCTATTATTCCATACCACCATTATTCCATAATTGTTTGTACAAAGTAAAGCTGCAAAACATGGTAAACAATTCATTTCACCAAAACTTCCTACACAGGCCGGAATCGGCCGGATACATAATAATATAAATACTAAGTCCAAAACAGGGTAACCTACAAAAATCTCACAAATATGTAAACAACAATCGTTCAAAAGCAGATCTAAAATAATACTCTGTCCCTACATCTATGATATTCTTGTAGCAAGTGACAGCTTTTTTTTGTTGATAATTCTCAGCGAATCACGACGTAGCACGTGATATGAATTCTATCAAATGCTAGGCACAAGATATGAACGGAAAAGGAATTAATTCTACTGAACACTTTTTCAGATTTTTTTCTTTTTAAAATTTTGTATTCTGGATTTGTGTCTAGCCAAGCACATAATTTTCCCACTAGTCTCACAACCACATGATTGAGTAAAAACAGTGTGTATGTAGGCAAGACACGGCGCGACAGCGAGCCGGGGCCTGACGTCACAACCGCGCTGTGCCGCTCGGCCGACGCGCCGCTCCGGGCGCATCCCGCACTCAACCAGCACCAGCCGCCGCTCTGACATCTGCCTTACTGGAGGTAAAACTACACTTAAGTTTCTCCTTGTTAGATCTCATCATTTCAGTGAAAGAAGTTCACTCATCATTCTCTCGTCAGACAGTTTTGATGGTTCCTTTCCTCTGCCAGACATAATTGAAGGTCGCCTGTATGTCCGAGTGAAAGGTAGGTGAAATGTTTACGTTATCATAAATTCTGCCGGCTTGGCACTTCAAATAGTTGCCCAAGTAGCATTTATAAAATTCAGATTTAATAAAATGACGCAAGTTCACTCATAATTAAATAAACTTTAAAGGTGTCTGGCCGGAGTTTTTACACCACACAAAGTATCTGGCAGTGGAGGTGACAGGTCACTTTATACGAAATCCATAAAAGCCTAACTTTGTAAACTTTTCTCTTAAATTCCAGGTCCCTCCGTTTCGCGGTGCTCCTGCCAGTATCGATGTGCTTCATGAGCACAATACTGACCATACTGATACTTTTCCACGTCTACACTTAAACACTGCTCATTAGAATAGTTGTCGTTGCACTAACTAATGTTATAATGTAATGTATTGTACAAGGCAAGGGTTAGCTAGGAGGCTGGTGTTTCTGTGAGGTGTTCTTTGGATGCTCAAAGTTTTATTTGACAAATCTTAAGTTGTATACATTTTTATGGTGTTTTTTAGGAGATTTTGCGCACTTACAAAGAAAAAAAATATCGATATCTCAGAATTTCAACAGCTGTCTACGTGAAAATTGCCGCTGCAAACGGTATGTAGCTACTAGAGATTATGAGTTAGTTTTATTTATTTTACTAGTGCTAGATATTGATACCCTGTAAAGTATCGCCAGGTAATTTGCCGTTATTTTGCGTAAAATAAAAGTTAACATTTCAAAAATAATTTAAAACGACGTTAAGTCAATGGTCAATTAAAATATAGCCATGATGAGATAAATATGTGTATAATTTTTAGGATTTGATTAATAATATTTTGTATGCAAGTAAGATGAAATGTTGATAATAATTTGTGGAATCAGTTTTCTCTGATTATTATAATTTTTTTCGGGTAAATTAAGGTATTAGGTATAATTATATTCATTGCATTTTGATTATTGAAAGCTTATGTACTTGTATTTTGCTAATTCTTGTGTATATCTGTAGCAGATTGGCTTTTAGTTACTAAATGATTTGATAAAAATCTATGTAATCAATATGTTTTATCCAATTGTAAAGGACTTCGTTTTAAAGATAGTTTAATATCTTTTAGTATTTAATAAGCACATTTTAATTATTTAGAATATTTTCCTTCTTAAAACTAAGATTACTTAGTACATTTAAAAAAAGCACTTATTTTTTACTAATGGTATGAAAACACCAGCCTCAGTGTTTGGTCACTAAGCGCAGAGCGAAATTCGACCTTATTAAACATAGTTTTTAGTCTATTTTCCATTAATGTATAAATTGCGTTGCTCTCGCGGCTAAGGTAAAGGAAAATGAGCTCAATCTCTTAAAGCTAAAGGTCTCTTTTGCACGAAGATTGTTGTTTTTTTTTTTGTAATACTGTGTTGTCCAGATTCTGAGTGATGGATAATTGTGAAATTTTAATATATAATGGTTTACATGTTGTTTTTGGTTCCTAAAAATATGATGTCGAAGTTCTCATTATGAGACTTCTTTCACTTTTCCCTTTCAAAGATAAATACTAATAAATACCACAATAAGTATGTATTTTATCACCAATTACTCATATTTCTTTTGTCTACACTAATAAAAACTTATAAACCCCAGCACTATAATTTGCCTGTAAGATTTATACCTTAACTCAAAGGCGTTAAGTTTAAAATATAAAATAGCAAGTAAAAATGAGCGCAGATAAGAGGGTAGTTTAGCTTGGTGCTTGTAGAAGTTCATGTTAGGGGTCTTTTAGGAACGAATTTTATGAAAAGAGTACGGTTTATAACATTTTATGTCGGGTTGTCGGTTGCCAGTAAAAAAAAGTTTTCTTCGTTAGAGGTTGCCAGATTAAAAAAATACTGTGTTTTTGAGAAAGTGTTTTAAAAGTAAATCTCCTACGTAGCCTTGTCAAAAGTGTTTTAATTAAGATATTTGAGAGAGACTAATCATAAAACATTTTAAAATGTTACATTCATGGACTTCATGTCTCGACAGTTTTGTTCAAAAAAGATTTTTTTCGTTCTTGTGTCATTAAGTCCGCCTATGTACCACTTTTGTACATGAAATTTATTTTAATGGCGGACATAAAACTCATGAAAAATTTATTGTTAAGCAAATTACTACTACTAACTTCAATTGACCTTATATTCAAATCACAAGTTCTTTGACAGCTGTATGAAATATCTTTATCATGGTAAATTGAAGTAGGGTATCAATTTGTATAGCAATTAATTTCCCCAAATATACATGTGACTTTAACCTTTGGAACGTGGATCTGCAAACGAAATTAAAGTTATCTAAAAAAAAACCGCGCGTTTTATCGTGGATCCGCGTTCTGGCAGTACTTATACCAAAGGTTAACTTGGCTTAAAATACATAATAAAATCAATTCAAAAATATTTTTAATCCGATATAATCTGGCAATCCTTTTAACCGGGCAACATTTTATCACGCTAAAGTAAAAAATAATTTAACTTATTTACTCATCAGAATATTTTTGTACACCGTATTAGAAACATCACAATTCCTCCCTTAGTATGTAATTTAGTGAGTAAGGCGCCGAATTCAATTGCTTATAATTTTGTATTATTATACCTAGTTCTGTTTAGTTAGGAGTATGGTGAATTGGATTTGATTTTGTGGTAGAATCGGTTTATGAATAAAATCTAGTTTCTTTATAGGTGTAATTTGATATGTTGAGGCTCGTACTAAAAGAAAACAGCCGCACGAGATGAACAAGAAGATGACGACTAAGTTAAATCTTCACCCATTTGTTTGCCGATGTTTTTTTTAATCAGAATACATCAGGTTGCCAGATGAAATATACTTTTAATAAATTAATCTTTTAACCATACTAAATCAATATTGATCGAAAGCATTAGGCAGGGTTGCCCGATGAAATTACAAATGGGTAATCTTATTAACATTAATATTGCTAAAAATATTTTTCAGTCGGTAAATAGATGAGTGAAGTTCGGTCTCAGGCGGGACCAAATGTTTGAAAATAAAATGACATAAACCAGTGAGTTACCAGTTACTGTAATTGAAAGTCACAATTTTGTGAAACAACGCTCTTTTTGGTTTGACGATTGTTAACGCCATCTTAGAAGAATACACGGGCATTAAATAGCCGTGAAACAACTAGGTCTAGCTGTGATCTAGTTTACAGAGTCAGGGGTAAAACCTCGAACGGAACGTCGCTTGAAAATACCAAATATATCATAGAATTTATTTCACCACAAAATCAAACCCTAGCTTAGCAACTGAATATTGTTGGTGTCAGTATTGCTTGACGGAGCTCGGTAGGTGTAGTCTGTGATAGGTAATAATCAGAGCTGTGATCAGTACGGTCAAACCACGCGTAACATACCAAAGATGTCATGTATGGTCAGCAAAACAGGTCATCACTTCATTTTTAACATAATGTTTAAATTTGCGTTTTTTTTTTAGCATGTTAAGCCGTTGCTCCCGGCTGTCATTTGTAGATCTTTGACAGTCATTACAGGTAGTCAGTGACCCGAAAATCTGACAACCAGTCTTACCAAGGGGTATCGTATTACCCAGTACTAACTGGGTTGTGGAGGTCAGATAGGCAGCCGCTCCATGTAAAATTCTGGTATTCAGCTGCATCGGGTTAGACTGGAAGCCGACCCCAACATAGTTGAACATAGTTGGGAAAAGGCTACGCAGATGATGATGATGATGATGTTTAAATTGCTGTAAAACGGGAAAGGGAAACGTCGTGAAGAGACCGGCATGTCCAAGAACCAAACATTCGAAGACATGTGACATCTACCAACCCGCACTGCTCCCGTGTAGTGGATTACAGATCATATAGAACAGATCAGCTGTTTCCAGCAGTGCGAACATAATAGTCTGATTATGTAACTCAACTTGCCCATAGAAAAATTATAGGTACTGCCACTTTTCTACCTTATGCTCTAAGTATTAGGGTCAATTCACACCAAAGGGCAGCGGTCGGCAGCGCAGTTTCACTGTCACGCCATTTTATGCTTTACCTCCATTAGGAAACGCATAGTATCGTTTGAAAGACTCGGACCGCGTGACGTCTCGCGGCACCGCGGGCGGCCGCGCGTCCACAAAGGATACTATGCATTTCCTTAAACTGCGCTGCCAACCGCTGCCACTTCGGTGTGAATTGACCCTTAAGGTTCAAAAATGGTCGAACATCAGTGAACTCGGTAGTACCTACCTGATACATAGATATTTACACAAATACGTATATATGTACTAGGTACCTATATCCTATACAAATGGCATTATTGAATAAGATTTTTATTTATGTGAAACTATAAAATCCGAGCCTTGATATTTTTTATGGGAAGGGGATTGTTTTGCTGACCATGTTATTGTAAGTGATGTGTGTTGAGAGTTATATCGATTGTTGAATGTAGTGGGTACGTATTTTTGTTTGCGAGTGTGATAATATTGTCTAAGAGGGTTCAGCCCTGATGAAAAGAATGAAGAGCTGTCTTAATGTTTTTGAGCCAAAGGCTAAATGGCTAAATGTGTGCCCTATGATGTCAGTGGCAGCAGCATGAATTAGAAGATAATTCGCTAAGCTAAAAAGGTTTCCAAATAAATGTTCACAAGGAAATAAATGTTAATTTGATTATGCTCAATAAATAAGCGAAAATTGTGAAAATGGTTTAAACTGGTTACAATTCCGTGCGAAAAAGTCACCAATTATTTTCTAAAATCTGTTTTTTTAATCTCGGAGACTAAATTGACAAGTACAAATGGCAAACTGACATAGATTTCAATAGGATTTAAGTCAGTTTTGACATTTTCACTTGTCAATTTAGTCTCCGAGATTAAAAAACAGACGTTAGTGACAACAACAACACAATCAAATAAGACTTCAAATTGTTTAAAATTCTTGAATGTGTGGCCCTACTAGCAAAATATTTGCGACCAACTTGAATCCTTTCTAATAAATTCAGATGTATGCATCAACGTCCTAATTGTGGTCTTAACGCTGTAATGAAAAGGTGTATTATCCATTGGCATCAAAAAATCCCCTAAGTAAAAATATTGCAAATATTTTGCTAGTTTTGCACTTTATAAGTAATTCACGCACAACGATCATAGAACCCTATTTCTTTAAGCCTGACTAGCTATAATTAAGCTTATATTAGTTGTGCGAACAATTTTAAACCCTAAGTGAGTGTTGTAAGATCGAAATTGGATTACGGCTTTGAATGTAGACGCGATGAAACGATTTATTTAACACATCTAACGTAGATTTAACGTTTTTGTAATATTAAGTGATGGTCAGTGTTGGATTTGTTTTAGGGAAATTAAATATGAGAGAAAAAATGGGAGAAATTCCTTTATTCCTTCTCCTTAGATAAAGAACGAATATTTATCATCATGCTTGCTCAATGCATATTGGCCATTTTCGACTCGTATCTTCACGATCATTTCCTTCATTCTGTCAAGTCATGTTCATGTCTGTATCAAGTCTGTTTTTTAAATCTCGGAAACTAAATTGACAAGTTCAAATGGCAAACTGACATAGATTTCAATAGCATTTAAGTCAGTTTTGACATTTTCACTTGTCAATTTAGGCTCCGAGATTAAAAAAGCAGACTATAGGTAGTGTCCTAACGCGCCCGATCGTTTCAGTCAGGACTTGGGATCATACGTAAATGTTGCCCGTTTTCACCAGTACTAAGAGACAATTAAATTAATGCCTAACTATAGCGCAGTTGGATCTTTAATTTTCGGCTCCGATTTCAGCTTTATTTAGGTGTATCTTGGTGAAAACGGGTATTAGTGATGTATAAACATATTCATCGCTTACATTTTAAGCAAAACTTATTTACCTACTGAAGTTAAGCTACCTCTATAATGAATGTACTTACTTAAAACAAATCCAATAACATACTACTTGTAGTTTAAATAATCTACTAAGAATTTGAAGTACAAAATGTCATCATCACTTTCCACTACATACAGGTTATTCTTATCTATATAAAACACTATTAAAATAGACATAAAAATATATTTATTACAAGCACGCCGTAAATCCATAATGTTATACAACTATATTATTATGTTCAAAAAAATCCTGTCCGATCCGTGAAGGTGTTGTTAGGTATCGAGATGCGATTCTATATAATTATGAAATATCCTTTAGATAACTAGAAAAAAATACTCCAGAATTAAAAGTACCTACTAAAACTAAGAAACTTACATGGCAACACAGGGGCGCGGCGACTGGTCGCTTATCGGGTAGATCATAAACAACGATTGACAATCGAACATACTAAACCGATAAAGGTGTTGTCACGTTTTAAAAATTCGCTAGATTTTGGGGAAATGGTGGTACCTAATTTGGGCACAAAAATCATGCATTTTAAAATACTCATTAAGTTTACTTTTTAAATATTTTATTTTTCTTATTTTATTTGGTAATGTCATTGGGATACTTATATGCCCCTTTCAGATCGGACAGGTATTTTTTAACATATTATAACGCTAATTATATTTTCTTACTACTGTGTACGTACAGTTGCTTGCAAAAAAAATGTGGAAGACGACTTTTAAAAACATGTGTATCGTCAAAGCCAATTTCTTCATCAAACTAACACAACCGCACACCTGTGATCCCTGTGGTATGACAGATATGTACACCATATTTCGCCAAATAAGAGTCCATCCAACTAATGGACCTAATACTGCTTCATTATTTTATTCTTCTATTGTTATTTTGTTGTGGTATTTTTTTTGCAAGCAAGTGTAAAATTTTAAGGAATATTTACTATGATCTCATACATTACTGGGCACTCATTCAAAAGCAGGGTTAATCTATGAAATTAAATACTGCTTCAATTACTAGTTACTATTTAGGATACGATTTCAGTAGACTTCACTGCACACTAGACATTGAATGTTATGATACTATTAGAACTTCCTATTAAACATGTATTCTAGCTATTCATATAAAATTGTGACAAAAAAACCATCAAAGTATTATTGAACTTAAAAATAAGGTTATGTTTAAGGGTTAAGTCAGCATTTCTTGTTTCCCTTCCTTCTGTGACTTAAAAGTTTACTGAAATCTGCTCCTCAAAGCTAATCTAGACTTCTAGCTTAGATATTTTAGTGATCCTAGTGCGTAATTAAAAGTAATTGTATTTTGCCAATCTTCACTGTCAGTAATAATGACAATCTGCCATTTTTTACGTACCCATAGATTTTAATAAGTGTATTAAATGTATGTGTAACTAAATACTGTTGTTTTATTCACAAAAATCCAAGATATTTTGTTTACCAGGTAAAATTTACTACAGTACAGAATGCTTGCATGACTGCTCCGAACGATAGGACACTCGTAAAAAAGAATATATCTTATACTGGTGATCATAAGGTTCAAAACAAAAATTAATTTATTTGAATTTGCAGTAAAAATAATTTAGAATGGCTGTAGCTCCTTAGTTTGGTCATCATATAAATGTTCACCAAATATCTGAATCACCAAAATATAACTAGATGAACATTCTAGAAAGATGTAAGTGAGATGTGTCTTGAGATATAGGTATAATAAAACAAAAACGTAGGAATAATTTGTCTATATTAAAAAAATCTTGGTACACAAGAACTTGTCGTACAATATTTTTCTTGTAAACCAATATTTTGAACTTAAACCTATACTTAAAAGTTAATCAACCTTTTTCATACAATTTAAATGTGTGAAATAAATTGCATCAATCAGATTTTTGAGCAGCCTTGCAAGTACTACAAGACAAGATATTTTCACAGGTTTTGGACAAATCTGTGACCCATTTCTTGACAATACAGTACTTGGTAAGCCGCCATTAGCTTATTAGGATATTTTGCAGTTATTGTTTCAATGAAAATGTTTACAAGTCAAAGCTAAATGACTTTCTTTTATTTTAAAACAAAGTAGGATACTCCATACGTTAAAAACATTAGCAGGAAACCCATATTCTCAATTATCCAGTGCAATTAAAATACTATTGTTTTAAAAGATTGCACAATGACCAGTCAAGCTACATAAAAACAGTTTATGCAGATCTCTCATTGTACGGGTAATCTATACAAAGCGAGCCCATGTTATACTGGAAATGTATAGCTTGATGTGTCACCATGTGTACTATAGAAAGTAAACAACTCGTTATAATTATTTACAACACAGAAAAATTACCCATAACTACAAAATACCAATTGATAATTCCTAACTTATATTGGATGTCCAAGCAGCTTTATTTCTCCCCTAACCTCGTCGTACAAGTCCTTATAATCATCATGCTCTTTGACAAGTACCATCACACATCCTCTCATGGTTCCCATGGCTGCACCAATGTCTTTACGGCTTGGGGTGTAGCAGTAAGGGATGTCTTTCTCTTCACACACGGCTGGTAAGTGGCACATGATTTCTATTGGTGATATGTCTCCGGCGAAGAAGACTAGCCTGGAAAGGATAGAGGATGTATTAGAATTTAACCTGATTTAGATAATCCTGTAGGTACAGAAAATAATTAAGTATTTATGATATTCTGGTAATAAAAAAAGTAGTTTGGAGACAGCATCACATTAGGAGCGAGTTTGATACAAGTCTTGTGCATTTTTGGGTATAGGTTATTTATACTACATCATAGTTCAGTTTGTGAAACAACAATGAAGATATTACTGGAAACTAATGTCAAAGCAGCTTTAAGTTTAATGGAGACATGAATAATTATTATACATTTGTGGTAATTAGGTCAGCACTGTTGTGCTTTTTTGATTCTGTGCAAGCGGTATAAACCGATGCGTATTTACATAACCTCAAAACTTAAAAAGTATCATGTTTATTTACCCTTTTTCACCAAGCCGCAACTGTTTTTGCACGATCTTTAGCCCGTTCCTAATAAAGTTTTTGTGTGAAGTAGACTTCTTGATGAGTTTATAAATCTTTTTGCTTAGTTTCTTCGGCGCCATGGGCTTTGCAATCACACTGCAGTGTTCGACTTTGTCGTCGTAACTTTGTGGCTCAGTTTTGATGCTGGTATCTCCCTGGTCATCTTGATCTATTGGTTCTTGCTTTATTTTGCCCATTTTGGTAAAATCGGGTAAAATATAATAATTTTTGTGTTATATTTTCTTGCCGTACACACGTGCGCGCGCACAACACGCAAACGCAAAATTGACGAATGATTATACGTTCGAAAACTCCTCGCAGTTTATTATCGATTTTGGGTCTTCGATTTTTTTAACTAATTTATAAAGCCTTCTGGTGTAACAAAATTTTATAGTAATGACTTTAATGAGTTTAAAAATAATAAATTGTCGTAAAAATCAATGAAATGATTAATGTTACTTTCTTCTTTGAGAATAAAATCATCTTCGTAAACGTTTCTAAACGTACACGATCTCGAAAAAGTTCCTGAGTATTATAGTTATTACTTTCATGTTTTTCAATATTTCATCTTAATTCCTGAAGTCTTAACCTAGTATTTACTGATTTTTATAATTTTAAATTGGGAGACAAAGAGAGGTAAACTCTAAAATACTAATCCAAGTGTTTCAAACCACCGAAACATTTCAATATTAGGAACGGAACGTTTTCCCGTCATGTTACTATGGAAACGGCTACATGTCAACAAAATTCCTTCAATTCACGCAAGTCGCGAAGAAATAATTAAATTACGATGAAAAGCATTGTTTTTTACAAACAATAACTCAAGTTTAACAAGTTTTATCTAGTCAACCTTCCAAAGATTATCTCCATGATGGTATTTTGAGCTAAATAACCCAATTCTTGCTGTAAAACATGTTTATTGTTGTGCTGATTACTCTTACAATTTCTAGGGCCTACTGAATATTTTGAAAAAGCTGAGGTCTAATCCTGATAAAGAGTTACGTCTGCTGTTGCTTGGGCTAGACAATGCTGGTAAAACTACGCTTCTGAAGCAGCTGGCTTCCGAAGATGTGAACCACGTCACCCCTACTGCAGGGTTTAACATAAAATCAGTGTTATCCAATGGTTTTAAGCTCAACGTCTGGGATATCGGCGGGCAGAGGAAGATAAGACCCTACTGGCGGAATTATTTCGAAAATACTGATATTTTGGTTGGTACCTATTGTACACAATATTATTTTGTGGAATTATAAATAAAAAAATAATTAGTTTCACCCATGGCCTTCAGAACTTAAGCTGAGTCATGTGTGACTAAGACCCGCATTTCATGAAATTTCAGTTGTCAGCGCTGCTTTAATTGTTTCCCAAATTAAAGGCTTCCCACAGCATTAGTTTGCATAAATTAGTTTTCCAGGGTTTCATTTGCACATGGGGTAAAGTGCTACTTATTTGGTTTATCCATCAGGAATTTGTCAGTAGCAGCTCAACTCCAAGTCATTATTTGTGCCCAGGTGATGACAATAGGGATCTACTGGATGCGGCACACTGGGAATGGTCAATGTGGTTACACTTGGGGGCCTATGTCTTGCAGTGGACGTCTTTCGGCTGTTATGAGTATCAGATTCGTATGAAATGATGATGATGATGACAATATGCTCACCTCACCTCCAACTCAGGCCCGTGCATTACAGCTAGGCACTGCCTACCTGCTTGCCTCACAAGATCCAATAAACTATGTCAGTACATAATTAAAATATATCGGCCATCATTATACTTATTAAAGTGAGTAAGATAGATTAGTTTAGTTAAGTTAGTGAGTAAGATAGTGCGGATAGTGATTGCTCCAGCTACCTGGGACTTAAACAAAGCTGACAAAATGTGGGTGTGCTGAAGTAGTAGGTACTGCTAGTACTTACCCCTAATTCAAGTATTCCATTTTTTGCTATGAATTCAGTAAAACTGGTCCACAAATTTCTAGATCTACGTAGTTGACTGCTCTGATCACCAAAGACTAGAGGAGACGGGCCAGGAGTTAGCAGAACTGCTGGAAGATGAGAAGTTGCGAGGAGTAGCCTTACTGGTGTATGCCAATAAGCAGGACTTGGCTACAGGTGAATAATATTATTAGTAAAGTTTTTGTAGTAATCCCATTCAAAAGTAAGATAAGTACATTTTTAAAAATCATGTCTTGTGCCTTGCTCCTTACTTAAATAAATTAAAAAACTTAACCAATGTCTTATGGGGTTTTAAATAATTTATAATCTAATTTAAAACACTCTTTCTAAATATGTTTTTGTATGATAACAACGGCACACAAAAAAAATAAAGTAGAATGTGCATTTGACCGGACCTACCTTCGGGTACGTATTTTGGTCCGCTGAATCCGAATTCAAGGTCAGTTTGACCCCTACACCCTCGAAATTTCGAGAAAACTTCGAAAAACCGTAAAAATTATGAAAATCGGCAGTTTTAATGATAAAATTTTTTTTTGGAACTAAACTAAGCGTGACTTTCATGTATTTCGATCCGCTGAATATGAATCGAGACTTTATTGAGACCACAAGCCATTTTAAATGTGAAAAAATCACACAAAATTCCCACATTTTCATTTCATTCACAAAACCAAAATACGTACCCGTAGGTAGGTCCGGTCAAATGCACATTCTACTAATAAATAATTTTTTTTGTGTGCCGGTGTAATTTATCATTATAATGAATTAATTAATATTAGTAAATAATACTATTTTTTAAATTTTTACTATGAGGCTGATGTGTCCCACTCCAGTTTTAAAATAATTTACTTAATTTGGTGTATATTTATTGGTTTAGTCTACCTACATAAAGTTTAAAGTGTTTTTTTATCTTTTGTACAGCCTTACCAGCCAGCGAGATAGCCCAGCATCTGGGTCTACATCTCATCAGAGATCGTACTTGGCAGATACAGGCGTGTGTCGCTACCGACGGTACCGGAGTCAAGGTTGGTCCATTTTCACTTTTCATAATTAATAATTATAAAATTTATTATTGGTGTGATGATGGTAACTATATGGTATTTGTCTCTTTCTCGTTACAGGAAGGCATGGAGTGGGTCTGCAAAAATATCCCGATTAAGAAGTAACTATTCTACAAAAATAGTAATTCTTTACGCTTAACATTTAGAAGTTCTATCATTATCTTTAAATAACAATGTTAATATTGTTGATTAACACAACCAACCAAAAAAAAAAAATTTGAATTTAGAAGTTTTTCTAGTCTAATGAAATCCGTCCAAAGTTATTATTACATAGTTTTAGTTAATATTTATTTTAATTAGTTTGACACTCTGCAGCCTGTCGACAATTTTATAAGTTTATAGAAATAAAGGAAGCAAAGATATCTCGATAAAAAAAGAAAGTAATATAAAAAATTAATATCAATTTTTGGAGGCATTATCAGCATTGAACTGAACAGCATCAAAAATAATTCCATTTATTATAATTTAAATTAGTACTTAGGCTGCCTGTCCATTGAAGCGGAGCGTCGCTGCGGAGTGGAGAAACAAATATTAACCAATGGGATTGCATAATGGAGCGGAGCGGAGATTTTATGCTATCCTATTGGTTTATATTTCTCCGTTTCTCCGCTTCTCAGCCTCGCTCCGCTTCAATGGATAGGCAGCCTTATGGTTTATTTATAAGAATGAAACTAATTATACGTAAACGGACCAAGTGACTTATTAACAAAGGTGATTTCGTAGTAAAAATCTTGGAGATTTTTGTGGCATTGGTTTTCTTATTATTTTATTTAAATGTAATTTACAATAAACTATTATTATTATAAATGAGTCTTCTATAAGCAAAGATTTAAATCGTTTGATATGCTTACCGTACCCTACTTATGTGGCGCGGAAAAATTTGAACACTACGAAGAGGGTCTCCTGTGCCTTGGTATCTCAACACATCCCACATGGAATGATACATATGATTTTCACTATGAGCGAGCGAGACAACCTGCGAGATTGCCTCGTTGGTCTAGGGCTAGCAATCGCGACTGCTAAGCATGAGGTCCTGAATTTGATTCGGTTTTTCCATCAGGAATTTCTCAGTAGCAGCCATGGAATCTGGATTTGTGCCCGGTTGATGGCAATAGGCTCACCCTCTATTACATGGGACTTAACATAACTGGCGAAATGTGGGTGTACTATTAGATACCTCTCGGGGAACTCCTGGGATTTCAAGCGTGATGTTATGTTATGTGAGGGAGACAACGCTATACTAATGTCGTTATCAAAGTAATTGAAGCGGTAGAATATGCTTTGACATGGTGGGACGAATCTAATTATTTAAATTTTTGTTTATCACGGTATAATGTTTTCTGACAACCTAAAAATGCCACATAAACTCCAGTCGTTTCCTTTAGAATACTTATAAAAATATTTATTTTTATTAGGAATTATTATCATGTAATTTGAATATTATGATCATTTAAAAAATATACATAAGTACTTAATTATGTTTGTTTTTAAGATTTCGTTTTAATTTTAATTAGCTAGTACCTAGTTATATTATTTATTATGCTGCCATTATCTATATTTCTGTAAGTTTTTAGTATTTTTTCAAGAGAAAAAATAATAATGAATTCCTATTGTACCTAGTGATTTTTATTGCACTTAATAACGGTTAGTATTAAACCTTCCGGAGTATTTATGTATGGTTAATGGCAATAGGCTCGCCTCTTATTAAATGGGGCTTGGAACATAACTGGCGAAATGCGGGTATACTACAGAAAAAACTCTGCCTTTCAATTCGGGGAAAAACCGGATATTAGAATTAAATCTTTCTGGCCGGTTTTTAATTCTTAATATTGTGAGAAAAGAGTCGTACACTCAGCATAAAAAGTTTTTAAACAACTTTTTCCTAAATGATGTTGTATTTTAAATGAATGCAAATAATTGTGTTAAAATTAATAAAGTCCACGATATTTATGTCTGCTTGTTTACTCTTATTTTTTGCTAAAATTCCGTAAAGTTATACCGGCTAGTGTGAATTGATTTTAACGTAACAAGATATTATTGAATTTTATGTATGTGAAGTATCAATATAATGGGACGTGAGAGGGAGAGAATCTCACGTCCCAGCCGCCGCGGGCGAAGCACCGGGCGTCGGGGGCCACGTGGTGGCTCCCGGCCACCGTAGGCGCGGGCCTGTGGACGGTGAGTAATGGGTTAGCTCACCGTCCGTCCGTCTTATGACGACAGGCCGTGTCGACGGCGCGTTCGTGTTCCACGCGCGCCTCAAAGAGATGTCAGCAACCAAGAAGGGGCCCGCAAGGGCCGATGCCTGCCGGGGCTGCGGGACTGTTCGAAAGAGTTACCGTGGCCCTGGAACACAAAGGGCAATGAAGGAACATGGATGGGTTTTAGTCAGTAAGAGTCTGACACTCCCTCCCACTCCACCCAGAGCGGGAGAAGTCATTTGATGATTTCCCATCCGTAAAAAAAAAAAAAAAAAAAAAAAAGTATCAATATAATAATGAAACTGCATTTTTTTCCATTATTAATCTCTCATTGTTTGCTCTATTTTAGGTTTTATGTGACTGTAATTTGCATACTATGGGTACCTTCCATTTTAATAAATAAATAAGAGTTTTCAGTCATGTTTTATTTATATCTTACATAATGTGGAATGTATTTACATTTTAAATTGAAAATGATGTGGAAGACTTGAGAAATTAATCTAAAAGTAACAATAGTTAGGTAATATATAGAAACAAAACATTTAAAATATAGTTTTTTTTTTAAACAAACTATAGTTTACTTATTATGTAAAAATATTAAATATAGATTCGAGATTTTAATATATTATTATCTATCTAAATACCCCTGAAATCCTTATGTTTATTAGGGTAAGCAGGGGATATTAAATGCAACGAAAGATTTAGCACCAAAATGTCCAGCAAAAAACTAAAATTATTTTACTTACTTTCAATTTTATAGTTACTATAATACTATGTTTACATAAGTACATTTTTATAAATAAATATTCCATTTTAAACGAGTCATTCATTGTGTTCAAAATAAAATAAGAAACTTAATGATTTAGTCTTAATATATTCTTTGATTTCATCATAAAAATGGAATACTTATCTAATTTTTGCTACACCAATTAAAAATAAATTCCAAAAAAACCACAAAATTCTGAGAAAAATTATATAAACGTCTTAACTGAAATACATTAAAATCATTCTCCATGAAAAAAATATTTGACAAAATCTTAAAATAATAGTTAGATACATGGTTTCAATAAAAGCAATGTATCACGATATAATATTAAATTAATTAAGTAACATTAAGGTAGGTATAAATTACAAAATAAAAATAAATGAAAGTACTAAAATGATGCATTTTGTTTGTAAAAATGAAAAAAAGCATGAATTGAATGAAGAATGAACGAATTAGTGAATGAATTTGTGATGGCATTAGTGAATGAGTGTTTGATCAAATTGGTGAATCAATTTGATGAACTTTTATTAAGTTATGGTGGATTTCATGATTTTAATGGACAGTGATAAAAATGAACATGAGTGAATGTTTATTTATTAAATTATAAATGCATATTTAAATGTGACAAGTAATGAAAGGTGTACAATTATGTCAGTGGTGTATAAAATTGGTTTTGATTGCTAATGATGATTAACAAAATGATGATTGATGAATGCTCATGAATGATTGCTGAACGTGGATGAATAATAATGTTGGTTTATTTATTAAATGGTCGTTGAAAATAGCTAAATGAACTCAATTGCCAAGAAAAGAAAATTTCTACTAAAGAGAGTAAGAAAAAAAGGAAAAAAATATCTATGATAGCTTCCCCTTTACGATTGCTGACGTATAGAGGATTAATTAGTAACATCATTTCTTTCATCATAATTTTTTTTAATAACCCACACTGTCCCACTGCTGGGCAAACGCCAGGCCAGTTGGCCTACTTAGGGCTTATAATTCACTATGGTATACTTCTGTTGTTACTTTCATCTCGTGTTCGTGGAACGCCGAGCAGTCAGCTGGGTAGGCCGCCTGGAAAAACAAATTAAAGGTTAATATTTGTGAATTTTGAGTGAACCAAAAACAAATTTTTAGAGGATGCTGTAATTTATTATAACATTTAACAGAATTTAATTTGAGCTTGTATACGGTTTCGATTAGTTGGAAAAACTTCACAGAATCTTTGTGACGACTCAGCTTATACAGTTCCCACTGCTGGGACAAGCCTCCTCTCTGTGAGAGGGAGTGGGCCGTAATCCATCACGCAAGCCTAGTGCGGGCTGGTGGAGGACACATGCCGTCGAATATTTGGACATTGGGTTGAGATGTTTTCTTTTACCATTTTGTGAGTAGGTAGGTGGTAAAATGATGAAAAAGTTGTGTCAGTTTGGGTTCGAGCCCACGACCTGCAAGTCGTAAGTTAATGCCGTTACTACTGCAGGTGTATTCCCGTTGTCCCCACTGCCATGTTCCTATTGGTGTGGACAACGGTAAATATCCAAATCGTCGACTCGTCTGTAATTTTGTTCCCGCTGTCCCTAGTGTCCTGCCCCACTGGTGGGAACATCGAGAAGTCTGTAATTTTGGCACCACCACTGCTCTATGCGTGAAGTCCCTTATTCTTATTATGCTTGCTTGCAGCTTTTACCACAGTGATGTAAACAAATACAGCCAGTGCGTCTTTCATAGATGCATGTTCATCATAGATTTTCAGACTTCATTCTCCTGCCCTTATTCACATTTATTTGGCGTCAGAGCAGCGTTAGTCACCCTATTTCTAGCCATATCATCCTTCACACAGTCCATTCATCGCTTATTTCGTGTCACTCTACCCTTATAGTCATCTACATTCATACTTAAATCTTTCCTCACCACTTTTTGTCATTCCTCCGCATCCAATGCTCATACAGTGATAACCGATTACCACACAACGTTTCAGTCAACGGAACCATTTTAAAACTTCCTCTTATGTACTCATTTCTTACTCTATCTATTTACAATGCACCATTGAACACTTCTCCCTTAGCATTCCAATCTCAGCTTCTCATTCTTCAACACAATGAAGATATTCTTGATATACTTACTTCACAATTGACATCATTCTGGATAGCGTTGTACAGGTCGAAGAATCCTTTCCCGTTCTGGAAGCTGAGTGCTGCAGAAGCTGCTAAGCTGCTCAGCTTCGTGAGACCAGCCTTGAAGCCTGGAAGACCTGGAACATAGAAATTAGACAAAAGTTTAATTTAAGTTTTTGAGATAGATTTCTCATAAGTGCGTAAGGTAGAGATTGAGAAACCGAAGTAGGTATCAACCTAATACTGTCTATCGCTCATTCGTTTGCCGTATTATCGTACTTTAGTGTTTGAGTATTACCTATTCTTATATCATTTAGACATTATCGATAACTTAGCTTTTGTCTTTCCTGCTTTTACATCTTTTCTGATTTAGAAAAAATCTTTATCAATAATTTAAAAAAAATAAAGTGGTAATCGAATGTCGTTGCTGACCGTATCTATACATTTTGGAATTGCACTTCCTTATGAAATATTTGTAATATTTTTAAATAATTCTTGAAAAATGTTAAGTCTGGGTGATTATAGAATGCTGTGCTGAATACATGTTCTGTTCAAACTATATGGCGGCTCGGAAGTTTGCTGACGGTCTGCGCAGGTATAACGGTTCAAACTTTATGTCGGCTCAGAACTTCTTACGTAAAGCTGCGCAGACCACAATTTAAGGTATCAGCGTCTCGTAGCTAATTTCCGAGCCGCCACAAAGTTTGCACAAAACTAGAAAATTTTGCGCGTCGATGTCCTCACACCGTGTAGGTACCTACCTATTATTTTGCTACTATCGTGATTCTGATTACACAAAGTTAGCTACATTAATTACATATACAGGGCAAAAATCAAGTTAGAAATTATAAAAATAGTCCGTAATTAAGAAAGATGTATATTAAAGATTATTGTGTGGCATGAGTTCACAATGGTCACGCAATTTCCTTTGAAAAGAATAATGCTACTTTTTCTATTTTATTGTTATTGCTAGTATTGTTATTTTATTACTAGACTAGTTGCCGGCGACCTTCGTCCGCTTGATATTATCATAAAATAAAAATATTTTTTTCTATTTGAATTTGATTTTGTTAACAATATTAATTATGATTTAAATTTTTATGCATGGAAATCTAATGCTTTTTCTAAAATATAAGCCTAAGTTAATCCTTACAACATCAATTATCTGTCAGTAAAAGTCCTGTCAAAATCAGGTTCAGCCGCGCTTGCCAAGTTCGGTTTGACCATTCAGTACATACCGAGTTCCTTAGTGCTTCAGAAAGCACGTTTAGTCCCGGCTGTCATTTGTAGATCTTTGACAGTCGTTACAGGTAATCAGTGGCCCGGAAATCCAGTCACCACGACCAGTCTAACCAAGGCGTATCGTAATAACCAAAATTGGATTGTGGAGGTCAGATAGGCAGACGTTCCATGTAAAACACTGAAATTCTACTGCATCTGGTTAGACAGGAAGCCGTAACCAAAATAGTTGAGAAAAAGCTAGGCAGATGATGATTTAAAAATTCACGCAACTTACCCTTCTTGTCCCCATCATGGTGCCTGTTAACCAAGCACATGAGATGCTCCTGGCAATGAGGCGCCTTCACCGAGTGCTGGTACGCGCGGTAGACCCTCAGGACCGGTTCGATAACCTCCAGGTTGAGGGTGTCTGTCAGACGGTCGGCGATGGCGTTGTAGTCGCCTCGGGAAGACATGGTCTTCGTTGTGGTTTCTGCCATTTTGAGGGTTAGCTGTGGAAGGGATGCATCATTTGAATGAAGTACAGGTTTCTTTCAGGATTTCCTCATTGGTCTAGTGGTCGCAATTGCGACTGCTGAGCATGAAATTCTGGGTTTGATTCCTAGGTCGGGCGAATTGTAATTGGGTTTTTCCTTCAGGAATGTCTCACTAGCAGCAGCAGCCACGGAGTCTGGATTTGTGCCCGGCGAATAACTGGCGAATTGTGGGTGTACTATTTAGGTTCACCTCGGCCTAACCCATTGGGGATCACAGCCGTCATGTTATGTTTGTTTTTATAGTTTCTACTGTTTCTGAGCCAAAATCTCGTTTACCCAAAGTAGACAGCGTAGTTCATTATAACTATACAAGCCGTTCGCCTGGTGGAATTTCTCATATCGGAAAAAATTTCATCCCCTATTAATCCCTAAAATTCTTCTTTAGAGAGTACGTGATAGGAATTCTGGTTCAAAATTGACAACAACATCTACAACATTTAGACAAAGTGGTTTGTGGCTCGTTATCATTCTGACTGAGAGAATTTAAGATTTTTATTAAGTAGAAATGCGACCGAAAATGCACTAGTAAAAAGGGATCCTTGAAGATAATTTTTTTTTTTGGATGGGAAATCGTCAAATAACCCCTCCCCGCTCTGGGTGGAGTGGGAAGGAGTGTCAGACTTTTAGTGACTAAAACCCATTCATGTTCCTTCTTTGCCCTTTGTGTTCCAGGGCCGCGGTATCTCTTTCGAACAGTCCCGCAGCCCCGACTCCTGAGACCCCTTACCTTAACATAATCGACAGCCGGCACCACATACTCGCCAACATCGGTGTCCATATCCAGATACCGTTTGAGCACATAGTTCAGCAGCGTCGTGATGGACTGCTCCGGTTTTTTCAGGTTCAAGTGGTTGCTCTTCGGTATACCTTGGGAGTCGAGGAAGCTGTTCGTGATGTATTGGGCTGAGATCAGGTACCTGGGGAGGGATGAAGGGTGAGTGAAAAATGGGCGTAGGGCTTTCTTTGTAAGATTTTTGGAACCTACAGTTGCTTACTGTGGTGTCATATCTGATAGAATGACGACAAATAATTATGCTTTGCATAGTAAGTAGTGAAAATAAATATGTCTGTAACGTTTTAAAATGCCCAGTGGACGACACGTTTGTGAAAGACAACAAAGTAATTTTTTATACGATAGAGCTTCTGTATTTATTTCTCTATGTTTTTCTTGTTGATTAGGAGTAATATTAATGATTTTTTAACCAGATTTAATGCTTCTGACTCGGTGTATCGTTGGCGGAAAGCCAAGAATGATTATGTGTATGTATGTGTTTAGTCTTTTAGGTTTTCGATACTACAAATACTTAGCTTTCCATATAAAGTTTGTATCAAACAATGTAAACTATCAACATTCATTCATTGATGTTTAAATTGTCTAGTTTCATATTATTGGAAATTCATTTGAACGTATTTAAATTGCTGTAACCGCGAAGCACGTGTCCTATTAAATCAAAATCAATTAGCAATTTACAATAGAAAATAGCTATTTGTGAGCGTGCAATATAAGGCATGCTATACACAATGTTCGGGTCGGCAAAGTTCCGCACGGCAGTGTCTAGTGTCTAATTTTGTGGGTACGAACGAAATCCGATGCGGGACGAAGTTTGCCAATCGGCACGAGCTGAATCATAAATCAACATAAGCACGGACGGGGCGCACGGGCGTGCGAAGGATTAGGCAGAAGTGAACCCGGATAGTAGTTGACCCAGTTGACCCAGTCGGATATACATGTGGTATATTACTTTAAGTCGTGCAGTATTTGAAAGTGAAGACCGATTGGACTCTGAGGGTCGAAAGGTTGGAATCGCGCCACAACATCAACTTTAAGTCATTCGTGGTACGAGTTCCTACCCACCATCTACAGACCTGCTTGAAAGGAGACTTGGCCGAAAGGTGTCGATGTTTCCGAGAACAGTTGCGAGACACCACGCAGCGAAACACGACACCGACAACATTACGTGTAGGTATAGTTATTATATGTATACTTTAATAGGGGTTTTTAATATGTATTAGTTTATTATTGTTGTTAAAGGTTATTTTGTGTACTTTATCTATGGGCCTTAGTTGCCTGATAATAAAATGATTAATAGATATTTGGTTGGCTTTGTTATTCAATAAATATTGCCGAACCGAATTCATCGACCCGAATACGGAGTGTGTGCACCCCATAACGACAGAATTACTGATACTGACATAGGGTTCGACTAGTTAGAATTCTAAATTGAATTATTATCCCAAAAGTTAGTCACTATGAGGGTCAAATTAACCTTTTTGTTAAAACTGACTTTAACAATCTGCATTTAAGGTTACCGTTAACTTTCCTAAAACCTGCTCTAATTAATTTCTCTGTCCTAATTGTTAGTTTTAAACTAAACTTTGAACCACCAATGTCAGCACCATTTAAAGCAATTTAAGTTTTTCCAAGTATTTTGAAAGTCGGAGTGACTTCTTTCGACGTTAAACCATGATCCGCTGAAGTTCTGGTCTAACCAATTAATTAATTATTATAGAAGATAGGTTCCCAACCAAGAGACAATCAAAATAAGCTATAATCATCTGCTTGCCTTTTCCCACTGTTAGGATCGCATCCAGTCTAACCGGATGCAGCTGAATACCAGCATATGACCTCCACAGCTCAGTTAGTACTGGGTAATACGGTACCCCTTGGTAAGACTAGTTGCCAGAGTTTCGAGTCACTGATCACCTGTAAAGACTGTCAAATATCTACAAATGACAGCCGGGACCAACGGCTTAACGTGCTTTCCGAGGCACGGAGGAAACTCGGGATGTACTGGGTGGTCAATGTGGTCATCCATCCACGGACCCACCTAGGCAAGCGCGGCATAACCTGAAGATCGATTAGAGCGGCTGTTAATATTTAACCACGAGTTCCTGGTAAAAAACTAAAATAAACTGTACGTAAATATATTCATTTTAATTTTGTAGTTGCTAATTTATAGGCTTTGGCTTCGGCATTTTCAGAAACGATGGATGGACTGTGTGAAGAATGATATGGCAAGAAAGGAAGTGTCTGATGAGATGTTGAGTAGGTAATAGAGAAGCATGGAAGAAGAAGACATACTGCGCCGACCCCAAATAAATTAGTATAAGGGCGGGAGAACGATGATGATGGTTTTGCCTACGGCCGGAAATAGACCTTCGGTCGGATACTATTTATTTCCGCAGTCAATTCTGCAACACGCGTGTCTTTTGAGCGTCAAGCTGGCCGGGACTGGTCCAGGGCAGCGGAAAACATCCCGCTGCCCCCCGATGCAAGTGTGCGAGGGAACACCGGTGATTTTAGTTAGTACGAGTCTGACAGACCCCTCCACTCTCCCCAGGGCGGTGGACATCCGCGAAAAAAAGGCGCGTAAGGAATCCTTAGAGAGAGTTAAACTATGTCAAGAAACTTTAGTTACCTGGTGTAAACCTCTGGTTTAGCGATATGTACCACCATATCAGTCAAATACTTCGCTGCTGTTTTAATCCAGTGTCTCCTGAACGAATGGTTTTCAAAGTTCTTGAACATTTGCTGGAAGCTTATTTTACCATCAGGACCAGTAAAAGCTTTGAGCGTCCTCTTTAATCCTGACTTTTCCCAAATCGTTTTCCCTAATTCTGAGTTGATGAAGATATCCCAGTATACGTGAACCTTTTCCAGCATTGGTGGTAGGAACGAAGCATGGTCTTTATGGTCATCTGCACGTTTTTGGGCTTCTGTGTCCGAAAATGAGTTCAAAACGTTCATTATTACGGGCATAAATCCTGCAGCACCATTTTGGTTCCCGAGTAGACCTGATGCTAGGTTCATCATGCTGTTTAGGTCTAATCCTCCTTCTTTATTTGCTCTTGCCCCAGCTCCAGCATTTTGGTTGCCGAGGAGACCAGAGGCAAGGTTCATCATGCTTTCTAAGTTCAAATCACCTTCAGCGTTCTCTCGTTTCTTTCTAGCTGGTTTTGGGGCTTCCGTGGTTCCCATCTGTTGGGCAAACATGGATATCGCAGATCCTATTAGAGCGGGATCTATTTTGCCATCTTGACCTCCTAGTAAGCTGCCAAGACCTGAGAAAAGAATTAGGAATGTAGTAGTGCTAATATTTGAATTTTGGGTTTCGGTGATAGATAGAGGTATGGGTCCGAAATAAATTTAAATCTTTTGGTCGCACAAATACATGATCATCGCGTTCATATCGTACAAGATTGTCACAAATCCGGAAAACCAGAAGGCGCCCTCGGTCTGCGTGACCACACGTATAGGTTCGCGTAACAATATGAATACCTACGCGTGACTATCGCTTTGGTTAGGATGTGGTCTTATTTTTTGTGGGTATGAAGCGAATATAACAGATAGGTATAACTTAATTGTTAATTGTGAGATTTTTGCCTTACATTGTACAAACAGAAAACAGTCCTTGTATTGTTTGCTAAAGAAATAACTATACCTAAGTAATTATTTTGTAAGAATAAGATTATTTTCTATTCGACAACTAATTAAGCAGTTTGATAAGCAAAATAATGTGATCTAAACAATATTCAAGTTTCTGTGTTCATTCTAATTAAAACGTGGAAAATGTTTATCAGTCAACATAAAAAGAAAGAAAGAAATAAATGCTGAATATGCGGGGTCAAAGCGCAACTATTTTTACGCGCAACCAACTAAGCGCAACTAAATTATTCCTCGAAGGACAACCATTACTTGCGCCCACAAATTTAAATTAAAAATATTATAATGTTTCTTCCTCAAAGCGCAACCATGTTGAAAAATATCGTTAATGAATCCATCATACCCATCTCTATTTTTCATAATGCGCTTCGAAGAATAATTTAGTTTTAGTGACTATCGAATTTGTGAGCGCAATTAATGGTTGCCCTTCGAGGAATAATTTAATTGCGCTTAGTTGGTTGCGCTTAAAAATAGTTGCGCTTTGAGGAATACCCCGAATATGCTGTCCTTTCATTATTTGTTCTACCTGTAATACCGCAGCAGTGACCTTTAATGTCTTTGCTATGAGGTTTATGTCACAGGTCATATTTTAATATACTGATTGCCTCTTTGGTTTAGTGATGCCATGAGGTCCTGGGTTCGATTCCCGGGTCGGACAAAGTGTTATTGGGTTTTTCCATCAGGAATTTCTCAGTAGCAGCCACGGAGTCTGGATTTGTCCCCGGTTGATGGTAATAGGCTCGCCCCCTATTACATGGGACTTAAACATAATTGGCGTATGATATGTGGTGGTATTAGGTAGGTACCCCTCTGCCTAACCTTTCGGGGATTTCAGGCGTGATGTTATGTTATGTATTAATAGTAGAACCAACAGCTTAACATAAATATAATGATATTATGTAGGTAATATAAATATGAAAGGATGCTAATAATTAATTTCATTGTAAGGTAGGTAACTCGAATTACTAATGAATGTCAAATAGATTAGATTCAATTAGGTACTAATTAAAGACTATATTCTAGTCATCATTATTTTGGTTATTATATAATCAAGATCTCTTGTCTAAAATACCTAATAAACACGACGTCTGTAGGTAGTCGAACTCGTCGTTTATTGCTAGAATACTTTCGACAGAATTTTCTATTTCCTACCATCACCATAGTCTAAAAAACCACGTCTGTAATCCCCGAAGGGTTACGTAGAAGTGTACCTAATAGTAAACTTATACTGTCACTTAAGGGATATCTTCCGTGATTGTCCATTATCCGCATTCTCCAGTCAACCCGCGATCCTGGCGCTTGCAACAGCATCGAAATGTCGGGAGCTCAAAATAATGAACAATCACGGAAGATATCCCGTAAGTGACTGTATAAGTTTAGTTGTAAACCGCGAAAGCTTAAAACAGTACCTAATAGTACACCCACATTTCTCCAGTTATGTTTAAGTCCAGACAGATCCAGACTCCGTGGCTGCTGCTTAGAAATGCCTGGTGGAAAAACCAAGCATGTGACCGATAGTTATTTATTTAACAACGGAAATATCTATCGCTCCACCCGTTCTTTATTTGGCAAGGCTTGCCATTTTTGTGCATGTTTATTTGTTTTGCGAAAATGGTCATTATGGTCATTGAACTCCATAAGAAATGCTAATGATTCTATTGTATGGATTGAAGGCGCAAGACGTTGTTCATCTTCGTAGTAGCTACTACCGCGCTCACTGACGCTCAACCACTTTTCACCTTTATCCCCTGAGTTATAAGGTTGTAATTTAACCGATTACTTTGTAATTTACAGTAACTAAAGAAAAAAATGTTAAACTATTCTAACTTCGAGTTCAATACCAACTAAGTACTTAAGGTGTATCAAAATTGTGGTTTTTACCTACTGATTGCAGTAATCTACTAGCAGAGTGTTTTCGAGCTAAAACTAGTAAATTTTTAGATTAGTTAGGTACCTACCTAACTGGTTTTTATTGCAAATTTTTCATCCTTCCAACATACAAGGTATTATCTACACCATTAGTTAACCCATTTGTTACTGAATGTACTTTTTTGTTGTCTAGACACGTTCCAAACAAAAACTTAACAAAATAAAGGGTGTAACAAGACCCTTAACGAAGCCGAAAGGCACTTATTTGCCCCGTCATTGCGATCGTTTTTTTGTTCTAGACCATACCTTCTAGTTACGGAGATATTGGGGTCAAAGTTCCAACTTTTTCACAAGTTTTTTTTTTAATGTAAGATTTTTACTTTAAACATATGCGCGACCCCCGTACTATTCAATCCATCCATCAGCACAATGTTTTAAGTCCGTTACATTGAGTCCTACCGTAAAACGAGATTTTTCACCCCAAAAAAAATATTGTTTCCCAAGAAATAATTTTTGCGTAGAGTTACTTAGTTTGATGTACATAATGCTTGGTTGACGGCTTCGTTAAGATTCATGTTACACCCTGTAAATTTATTAATTCATTTATTTATTAAAACTTTTTGCACATAATGTACAAAGGCGGACTTAATGCCTTGGGCATTTTCTACCAGTCTACCTTAGGGTGATGCAGAGACAAAACAGTAGGTGCAATACTAAATATCTTACCTGACAACATATCCCCAACGTTTCCATTCCCCTGTCCCTGAGCCTGCATCAGGCCCCCAATTACATTCCCAATAGCCGCCATACCATCCATATTGTTCTTATTGTTGCCTTCAGTCATCATGTTTTGGAGCAAGGAGGATGCTATGTCAGCCATAAAGTTGTTGTCATCAGCTGTCCTGATGGATGGGATGCTGATCAACTGGCAGGCTATTACCAGGAGTATGCTGAGACGCGCCATGATTCTGGAGAAAGAAAATGTTGGTACATTAAAATTTTGTTTGTATTTAGAAATTATATGGCTCCTGCCACATAGTTTCAACTATCGCAGGAGTCTGAGAATCCCATATACCGTGTACAATGTTTTTAACCGACTTCAAAAAAGGAGGAGAAGTTCTCAATTCGTCGGAATCCTTTTAATTCATGTATGTTCACTGATTACTCGAAGACGCCTTAGCCGATTTGAAAAATTCTTTTTTTGTTCGAAAGAGTATACTTTCAAGTTGGTCCCATAGAAATATTGTCATGATCTGATCATTGATTTCGGAGATATGGAACGGAACTCTTCAATAATAGATAGCAAATCTGTCGTGATTGCTGCAATCCCTTGGATGTTTATTGTTTACACAACATCATAATATAACATCACGCCTGTATGCTCTGAGAGGGTATGCAGATATGTATGTACAGTACACCCAGATTTCGACAGTTAGGTATGTTAATTTCCATTTGATTGGGGATAAGCCAATTACCATGAAATGTATTGTTAACAATGTAAAATAAAATGCATAGCAAATATTTTTATAGGATATTACAACTAAAAATGGAAATATAAAAAACTTTATTTATGTCAATAAATATATTTGTTTTTTTTTTTTATACACACGGTGTAACATAATAAAACGCACAACCTCTCATCTGGTGACTCAGACCATGGAACTGAAAAAAAATTCTTCTTCGGCTTTTGGGAAATTCTATGTTTTTCTTTTACTTTTTAATTCCCATAGAAAGTCCAATTTTTTTGTTTCTGATTTAGAAGGGGTCGTTGTTCTGTTACCATTTCGTACCGAGTCCGTACCTTCTGTGTCTCGAGAAAAGCTTTCGGGGCTTCCGAAGATAAGTTATACCAAGAGGTAGCCTGCTATTCCAGTAACTGGGTTGCAGAAGTTATTTTCACACGGTTGGAATTACGGGGTCGGCACCCAACATAGTTGGAAAAAGCTAATTTCTATGAGTAAATAACTAAGATAAGGCAATAGTAGCTGTAATAGATATGAATTACATTTTGACAGTCTGTTAGTAACATAAGGCTAATAGTAATTAAAAATAACACTCTTTAGTCGCGTTTGTCTCCAAAACTAAAACGTTTTTGCTTTTATGATTATGAACATCATTATAATTGAAATGGAATAAATTATAATTAACATACTTAATAACCATGTTCACAAACGTCCTTGGAGACGAAATGCTACCTTTTTGAAATTAAAATAAATACTACGTAGAATGCTCATCAGTTGTGTAAATATTTAATTTTAATTATCTTCGTTTCCAACCAAGTAAGCAGCTATGGGGAAACATAAAATCAGCCATTTTGTTCATTACAGAATCAGGGTTTTCAATTCTAGGTATAACAGGCTGCTAGGTATTCATAAATATTTCTGATTGCCTCATTAGTTTAGTGGTCGCAAGCGCAACTGTTGAGCATGAAGTCTTGAGTTTGATTCCCAGGTACCTATAGTGAAATTCAGTTTTTCTCAGTAGCATCCCAGTTTTTAGAGTCGTGCCCAATTTGTCGTAATAGGCTCGTCCCTTATTAGATAGAACTTAAACATAACTGGCGCAAAAGTTAAGTTTCTTTGTATTGTTACTCTTCTGCCTAACTTTTCGAGGATTAAAGCCGTGATGATATGTTTGAATACATCAGTTTTACGTACTCTTAAATTAATATTTTACAATTAGTTGTTTTTTTATAAGTAAAGGAAAGAAGGAACCAATATACAGTCAAAATATTAATTCAACACTTGCAGTACATCATACATTCTTTATATACATAAATAATATATATTCAAAAGGAGGTTTTATGGTTATTGCTCAGAAGTCGCGTTTATGACGGTCTGTCGTAATTCTTGAGTTATGGTCACCATAACCGAGGTGTATGTATGAAATCCATGGCTGTAGCGAACAATAGAGGAAAATGTAACGTTGCCCTCGTGTTTTGGGGTCCTCAATTAAGGATATTGTGATTATGGAGTCAATAATAATTAAACTGTAGGCCGAGATAAATAAAACCAGGCAGACACGTTAATTTTTAATTTATTTCATCACCATTGCTCTCAAACTGAGGAGCTCAATTACTGAACTCTATACTAATATTATAAAGAAAAATTTGTTGGCAATTTTTTCTCCGAAAAGAATGATCCAATTCATAATTTTTTTTCACTGTTAGAAAGATACATTATCTGTGGATGCTATAGGCTATAAATTATATTTATATCATGAGTATTAACCGAGCTATCACAATTTTTGTGGACAAAGTCGCGGGCGAAATACTAGTGGCTAAATAATAATAGCCGCTTGGGTCAATCTTCAGGTTACTCAGATAGTTTATTACCTGCATTAACAGGAATAGGAAATGCCCGTAGGGCAATAACCGAACTACATGCGGGCGAAGCGATCTTTTTATAAATCGATATTTTGCCAAAATTATTCAGTTAATTGGTTGTATCTATGTCCCGACAGGAAACGAAAAGCTGGTTTATCAAGTTCATTGGCATATAACTGGTATAATTACATATGCACGAATGTGAAAATTAGAAGAGCAAATATATAAATAACTCACAGTTTATGGGCGACGAACTCTCATTTTCGCTTCTTTTAAATTTAACTAGTATTTAGTCAATAAAAGTATCGCGTCTTTGGTGGAATCTAATCTAGGTAAACGCGGTACTTTCAGTAATTTATGTCCTCAGCACTGCTCTCAAAACGGTTAAGGAAATCATTCTGATGAAGCCTAGCGTGTAACTACGATTGTGCATATCTTCAAAATCTAGAGTATGAATTTAGATGGCTATAATAGTAGAAGAAGACCAAAGAAACGATGGATGGATTGTGTGAAGGATGACACGGCTAGAAAGGAGGTGACTGCTGAGATGACGAGTAATCTCTATTAGTTCTCTAAGTAAGGAAAAATGACACCAGCTGCGCCGACCCCAAATAAATTGGGATAAGCAGGAGAATGATGATGATATCTTCAAAATCTTGTCAATTTCTAAAGAATTTTTAAACGGTTTACAGCAGAACCATATTGAGCAATAAAACCACCGCCCCATGACTGCGTGCAAACCACACAATGCAACATAGTAGCCAGAAAGTTAGTAAACGAATAGATAATAACACATTACAATGCACATACAGAGATAAAACACGCGGGATGTTGCGGAAAATATTCGCGGTTACCATAAACACGAATGATTTTATCAGTTTGTGCATGATATACAAATGGCCGACTTTTTCCGATGAACAAAACTTTCTTCAATCAAAGTGATGCACATGGCAAGGATTTTTTAATTATTATAACTGCTAATGTTTATTGTGTAATTAGTTAAGTAAGTAAACATAATATCACGATTGTTTTTCCCCAAAGACGAGCCAGAGGTGAACCATAGTAAATCCACATTTCGGCAATTATTTTTAAGTCTCATGAAGGTAATGGGGGTGAGCATATTGCTCAACCAGGCACAAATCCAAACTACGTGGCTGTTACTGACAAACTTATGGAAAATCTCAATAACAAGTAATGCCTGACTGACAATCGAATCTAGGACTAGAGTTTTGGAGGTTTTGGAGAGAAGATAAGGAAAGAGAAAGAGATCATCATCATCTGCCTCGCCTTTTTCCCAACTATATTGGGGTTGGCTTCCAGACTAACCGCATGCAGCTGAATACCATTACTTTACATGGAGCGACTGCCTATCTGACCTGCACAACCCAGTTAGTACTGGGTAATACGATACCCCTTGGTAAGACTGGTTGTCAGACTTTAAGGAAAGAGAGAGAGAGAAGACTGGACATTAACGCCAAAATAATAGACGGGAAGTTTAAATAGAAGATGCTGATAATCTTTTGTTAGATGGTAACCTAAAAATGCACTCAACAAGTACTCTAGTCATGTCAATTAAAATATATAATAAATTACCCGCTAAAATTAAAGACATACAAAAGAATAATATATTCATAAATAAATTAAAACAATTTCTATTAATTCAATGCTATTATAATATTAATGAATACTTTAATGATAAATTTTAAATTAGATAAATTCATGTTTTAATAGATAATTAGATTGCATTATAAATAATACATTTAGGAATATTCAAATATTTAGTCAAATAAAAGCCCTCTTCCTCTCTCCTACTTTTGCAGTGCCCGACAGGGTCCACAATGATCATAACTTTGTAAAACCTACTATCTAAGTACACTTGTGGAAGCAATAAACGTATTGAGTATTGAGTAACCCTAGCTTCATTATTGGCATCCAAAAAACTGTCCACTGCAGCATTATAATTATGAATAAAAGATAGCGAGAACAGCAAGATCGTCTCGCTTCAAAAGATCCGTGTTTCTCCGACATACCTGCATCGAGTGATATAAAAGTGAAATCTCCATCAAACGTCGGATGCAGGAATAGAAATTGTAAGTTGGCTGGATCGTTAGTCGTTGGAAGCAATTCGAACCCTTACTGCAATAAGTTTAGATGTCAGAATTCGTTGACATTCCAGGTCTTTAAACAATTTGCTTTGCTTAGATTATTAAGGTATTTCTTTGTTGTTTTCAAAGTCTAGGTAATCATCATCTCCCTGGAGTATTATTAAATCTTTAATATGACTAGTCTACCTGCCTGGAAAGCCTGTCTGCCTGGTTGTATTGCAAATTTCAAACTTTGTTGGGGTCGGCTTTTTATCTAAACGAATGCAGCTGAATACCAGTATTTTACATGGAGCTACTGTCTACTTGTCAGAGTAATTAAGTACCTAATCTATTTATAAATATTCGGCGTTTCCCACATTTTCCTACTAATTAAAATACCGTATATTTTATAGTTAAAATAAATAAGTAGCACTCGCAACCGGCGTGCGTATGACCCGATGTATGAACGCAGAAAAAGCAAAGGTGGCGTTATGAAGTTTGTGTGATTATGTAAATGTAATAAAAATTACTTCATGTGAAAAACATATGTCATTTACTTGTTTCCATGTGAATTTGATATATTTCAAGGTCTATTTAATGTGGTAGTGCCATTCGTCACGGGCAATCAAAAGCCTGAAAATTGCGAAACTGCGCTGTAAAAACCCTGGTTGATAATAATTGCTGATTTCAACTGACACTTTCTTTCTAATCATTTTCATGGAAAATTAACTTTACAATAATTTCAAAAGTTCCAATTACCTAGTTATTTATAGAATGAAGACATTAGTGAACTAAATAATCTTTTTATTTTTGTTGTCTCTGGAATTATGTACTGAATCCGCGGTAAAACTCACTGTATGCATTAGAAATGAGAACGAATGGATGTCATGTGTAACAAAACCGTTTACAATCACCAAGCAAGCGAATCCAAAAGCGAAAGCTAGTCTATCATAATCCTAGTCTTCTCCATTATACTAAAAACACAATAGATCTTAAACCACTTTATAATAAGTATTATTACCTCCAGAACAAGACTACAACAGATATCCAACCTTATTTCCAAACTCCAAGGTTGAAAGCAAGTTGGAGGGCTATAATTACAGGACAATCATGTTGGATGATGACTGGAAGATCCAAGTGATTTGAAGAAAGTACTTAATGGTACCTTTGTGTATTAAAACGGGGTACCGAACGGTACTTCTCAGTTGGTACTAATTGTCTGCGGTTAAATATAAAATGGAAGTTAGGATGTAAAAGAGATAACGAAGATTATAGTAGGAAATGAAATTAATTCTTCTGAAAGACGTCGAGAATAGAATTAATTTAATCGAGCACAGTGCATGGTAAAGAATGATTGAATATTGGTTCTACCGGGAAACAAGAAGTATGGAAGATTGCACGTAGTGGAGATGATAATGTTGAGGTGGATGTGTGGTGTGACAAGAATGGATAAAGTAAAGAATGAGTATACAAGGTTACCAGGTATTCAGTACATTCACCTTTTATTACCTTTTGAACATTTTTTTTTCATAACCGATGAAAAATTTTTATGTGGGGTCCACAATTTTAGCGTCGGTGTCCTTCCAGCATGTATTAGAGGAAGTTTGAAAGTTGCGCCAGTTACAGAAAAGTTGAAAGAGAATTGACTGTCTTGGTATCGACATGGTTATGAGGCGGGACGAATGGCATGTGACTAAAAGGGAGATGAATGTAAATGTTGATGGATGGGAGGGAGAGGAAGACCAAGGAAACGATAGATGAATTGTGTGGGGAATGATATGAAAGAAAAACGAGTAAACAGATAGCGATTGCGTGACGGTTGACAAGAACGAACGGAAGAAAAAAATGTGTTGCGCCGACCCCAAATAACATGGCACAAAGGCAGGAAGATGATTATAAAGAAGTATGGAAGATGATAACATGCTGCGCCGACCACAAATAAATTGCGAGACGCCTTGCTCGTTATTGGCGAGAAGATGCGCAGCACCGAGAAAAGTGGAAGGAATGGGGGGAGGTCTTTGCCCAGGAGTAGCAACTCAGACTGACAAAAAAAAAGGGAAGTGGAATGATGACGATGGTTAGCGACAGAAATACAGGTACTTAATAGAACTTAGAGAATAATTTTGTAGCAAAATAATAACGGAATACGAATCAATCATTAGGAGTCGTTCTATAAGATATACATTTTCGGCTTGTGCTTTCCTTCTACTATTTGCAGAATTTGCTTGTAATTCCATATGGATGGGTCCAAATGGAATTACTCAAGCAAATTCTCAATATTATTTTGAATTATTAGAAATAAGTGATATTTTCATCATTTCTTTGAGCTAACTCTCGGAATTTATTCTGAGATTGAAAAACCCTGACTCATGTTATGTTATCTGTAGTTATGTTATTTGGTTTACCTATTTACAGCCTATTCATTCTAAAAAGCTTTATCATATTTCTAAGAACTGACAAAACTTTCTTTAACTTTTATCGAATCCTCGTAAATATTTTCAATGGAAGAGTCAAGCATGCGTCACCGATATTCAATAAGTAGTATTCCAAATATGTAAGCGTCGTCGTCGCGTTGATCATCGTACGCCCGATGGAATGGCTCTTGAATAACGGTGCTTAACATTTTGTAATTCGCAACGTCTTATAACTTGATGCCTACTGCCTTACTGACCGTTATTTGAACAAATCTTTTGGTTCAATATTTGAGATGTAACCAAGATCTTGTAAAAATATTTTGATTGAAAAGAGCGTCCATGGAGTTTCTTGCGCATTCTTCTCCATAGAGATCTACGCTTCGGAATGGGCAACTACAGTACTTTCATAAGTTATTATGCCTTGTGTCTGGGACTGTAGCTTCGCCTTCTTTGTTTTTCTGCAATTCCAAAGTGCCTGTTATGGTCTAATTTAAATAAATGGTTTGAGTTTGAGAATTCAAATTTTCTTACGTATTTTAAAATTTGCAGGTCAGGTTGTATGTGGATTAAAATTTGATTCGCGACCTATACTTCTTCGAATTAGCTTCGGCTCCTTTTAGGCTTCCAAAAGTCCGGGACCCCAAACCCTCGAGATAAGCCTATGTCAAAGAAATTATAGATATTATGCGTAGATCTGTCAAACTATGCCAAGTATGCGTCACGTCCATAAGACACATGCCATAACGGTGACGCATAGCCGCGGCAACCGATGTCTCCTACATTATTGCACGATTGTCAGATTTTTTGCTGATCTAGTGACATCGGCTGTTTGGTCAAGCATTGCTGGCTGCTTGTTTTTACTTTACTACTCATCTTTTTATCTTGTATTGGCACGAAGTGAGAATAGCTTTTAGCTGTACTATACTATTAAATGAGTGATATTTGTATGTTTGTATCATCATCATTTTCCTGTCTTTGTCCCATGTTATTAGGGGTCCCATTCCCCCTGTCAATATACTTATAATCACGTTCTCAAAAACGGCTCTAATGATTTCGATGAAAGTTGTTATATACCGATTTACGGGGGCGATAAATCGATCTAGCTAGGTCTCATACCTGGGAACATTCGTTTTCTTTATTTTCACCCGAGCAGAGCTCGGTCGCCCTGGTACTGCTTTATTAACAGTTCTTATACGGTGAAAGTATAGTTAAGAAACAGTACAGTACCAAAAACAACGATAGACTGCTACCATGAATTCAGTTTATGATTCTAGCCCGTGTAGAATTTTTTAGCCAGTACCAATTTCTTACTAATTTTATAAATGCGAAAGTTTGTGATGACGGATGGATGTATGGATAGATGTATGTTTGTTACTCTTTCAAGTAAAATTTAACTGAACAGGTTTGGATGTTTGGAACACAGATAGTTGGATGGATTAACAAATAGGATACTTTTTATCCCGGTAGTACGATCCCGTGGCACAATCACCGAACTCTACGCGGGCGATGCCGCAGGCATAAGCTAGTTAAAAAGACTTATTTTTAAATTCACATCAAAAAAACTTATCACCCGTCAATTTATTTACATCAATTAAATATTTTTTCACATCAAAATTACTGATTGCATATCAAATTAAAGACTTATTTTTAAATGCACATCAAAGAACTTATCACCCGTCAATTTATTTACATCAATTAAATTATATGTTTTCACATCAAAATTACTGATTGCACATCAAAGCCAGAGCGTATAAACGTAATACTCACACATATAATAAACTATTTTTGCAACATGTATTCATCATAAAATAGGCATTGCAGCAAGGACAACATAGGATGCAAGAGCGAGCGAAGCGAGCTCGGGATTTTTGGCACCCCGACTCGGACAGGTTAGATTATTTCGTGTTAGGTTACTTTAAACCCTGCAGACAGAAATAGGAGCCCCGCGCAACGGGGCTACATCGACTCGGTTTCATTTAAATAAATTGATGATTTCTTTTTTACTAAACCACTAAAATGTCATAACATCAAAATAATAATATTATTGAACTGAATTCATGATACTGCGCGTCGATATTTACACACACCAAGTATTATTAATAATAATCTATTCTCATATAGTGTTCGTAACAGGTTGCGCATCTATCACTCTAACACCCAGTCTCTAAGATGGGAACTAATTTCGGTTTACACAAAATCTAATAAGTTTTTAATTAAAAGATGTTACGGCTTCGAGGGTTACGAAACGACTAATTACGTTTTATAATTAAAACTTTATTCATTTTTCGTAAACCGAATCCAAGGAGTCCGGATCCTCCTTTATTAACTTATCATAAACACAGGAACCGCTTTTTATTCAATTAATAACTTTTTTCATTAAATCATTAATATTCGTTCTTAAATGGTTTCCTTCCCTTCCCCTCCACTTTGTTATTTTCCTGACCAATACTAGGTATTTCCTCCTGCATTTAATCATCACTGACCTGCCCTTATCCCAATTTATTTGGGGCTGGCGCAGAATATCTTCTACCATATTTTTTTTCATTTATTCATCGTTTCCTTGGTCATCCTCTATTTATTGGCCGGTATTATACGAGGAGGACCTATGTCAAGACTCGAGCATTACTTAAAACAAGTTTCAGCCAATCAAATGGCTTTAATCGAGTTTTATCCTGTAGGCCCGCTCGCACCACAAATCACATGCGTTTATCTGTCTGTCATCTTTCAAAATGGCTGACATAAACAGATGTTTTATTTCAGTTTGGCGCTAAACGTATATGTTTAGTTATTTGTGGTACTTGTCCATTTTATATGGATGGTATTCTCCTAAACAAGTAACGATTGCACAACCATACAATTTTGACTGTCAATCGTTCATAACTTTAACCACCGGTTATGAATAAGCCCCATAAACTTTAACTGACCAGAACTACAACCTCCTAGTTGTCACGGATTGTACTACCTAGCGGTATATCTCTGACGTCACATAACCTGCTGCGAGTCATTGACCCACCTGTCTTGATACTTGTATTATAATCACCGCGGCCCACTCTTGTGCGCGGCGATTTAGTGTTAATGTCTGTTCTTACGTCACGAAGATGGCTACTGTTATAGTTTTTTTTTGTAGGTTACTTTTTGAGACTATTTGAATTTTGATTGGTGTGGTCACAGATAATATAATACTACGGTGTGGTCTAAGGAATGTTACATTTCAATTAGATAACTGTAATCGGTGGCCTAAAAACTGTATTTCTTACGAGGCCTTCTTGAAAATTTGCTAATCGAATAAAAATAATGAATTCGTTCCTAAAAAGAGGCTAAAATCTTTGCATGCCCACTGCACATTGCGTATAGAAAGGACTGGCCTCAGGCAGCTATACGCGGAGATAAGTGGATATCAGAAAAAAGGCAACTTTGTCCAGTTTTAGGACGCCATCTGCCTAGGTTCAACACGGTCATTGCGATCTCTTTTAGATAAAGTAAGTCAGGCCCACTGGTACTTATTTCTAAACACATCCATTGCAGTTTAGGCACAAAGGAGCTTTTTTTTTTTTTTAATGATGGGGAATCATCAAATAACTCCCCCTGCTCTAGGTGTATTGGGAGTGTCAGACTTTTACTGACTAAAACCCATCCATGTTCCTACTTTGCCCTTTGTGTTCCAGGGCCGCGGTATCTCTTTTGAACAGTCCCGCTGCCCCGAAAATTGCAGAATTTGGTTTCCTGATAGCATATCTCAATGTGGTAGCGAAAGCAAAAGACGCTAGCAGAAGAAACAGAATATTGAAAAAGTACCTTATTACTAAGGGCGTAAGGGTGTAAGGTGGCAGACCATCAGTGATCTCGGTAATACCTATGTTAATCATGAATTATCCTCATTCAATTATTGTAAAATAAGATTCAATATTATTTTTAGTAACATTTTCCTATAAATGGAACTGAATATTTCCGGTATTTTATTACCTATTATAAAAATATTTTATTAGTTACCAATTTTACGACGCGGTTGGTTAAAATAACAGCTGAGTACGAAAACCATGAAGGTTTCCTTTGGTTTTCTTGGCCGGTTTTATTGTCATTAATTTTAGTTTGTTTACAATAAGCCGCGCTTGCATAGGTTGGTCCGTGGATGGGTGACCGCCCATTACATACAGAGTTTCCTCCGCGCCTCGGACGCACGTTAAGCCATTGCCCGTTGAGCCGTTGGTCCCGGCTGTCATTTGTAGATCTTTGACAGTCGTTACAGGTAGTCAGTGGCCCGAAGTCTGACAACCAGTCTTACCAAGGGGTATCGTATTACCCAGTACTAACTGGGTTGTGGAGGTCAGATAGGCAGTCGTTCCATGTAAAATACTGGTATTCAGCCGCATCTGGTAAGACTGGAAGCCGACCCCAACATAGTTGGGAAAAGGCTAGGCAGATGATGATGAATTTTAGTATGTTTATATTATTCGCGATTTTAGTCGACATTAGTCAGTATAATTTCTGTACATGTTACAAAGAAAAAATAAAAAAACAATATGTTTACAAAGCATTCCTAATTTCAAACACTGTTTTAAGCTTTCACGGTTTACAACTAAAATTATACTCAATATCGGGAGCTCAAAATAATGATCAATCACGGAAGACATTCCTAATTTCTTTCAAGATATTCAATACTAGCAAAAAACATGTCCATAATTATTTTAATTTAAGCACGTAATAGCTCGGCGAAACAATTTAGATCCTATCAGCGTTTATTGAATTTTATTATGATTACAAACATGTTTAATTTTGTTGACAGTAAATTTACGATTTTGCTTACAACTTCAAATATGTCAAACCTAATGAGTAATTATCCATACGGAAATCAGAGGTAGGTACTACACACATTAGAACATTGCGTTGCATTATTAGGTTTTTTTAATTCGAACCTAACCAACTTACAATTAGGTACTTTATTGTGCACACAGATTTTTCTAATACTCACAACAGCTCGTTGGGTTGACTATATCGTCGCAGTCGTGGGTAACACCTGACGGAAGAATCGACAAAATGACAGATTGTGTCGACAAAATGACAGATTTCTTTGCACAATCTGTCATTTTGTCGATTCCTCCGTCAAAGAAACCCGTTTCTACGGTGGTCATGCTACGGGTGCTGGATAAGGAACGCAAAGAACCGAGAAGTGTGGAAGAAAAAAGGGGAGGCCTGATGATGATGATAACAGGTCATGTGCAAAGGCGAGTTTAGCCCCGAATTAACAGAATTTGTTTGGCTCATGGATGACGGATGAGGCAGTCGATATACCAGAATTACTTAGAAGAGGCATTCATGTTGGTGTTGTGTGTTTATCACGCTCAAGTTGTTGACCTAGTGGTACGTAGGATAGGCTAGATAGGATAGGTTTAGGACCCATAACCCCGTGCTAGAGTATACGGTCTTTAGCCATTATAATAATGCGCATAGCAGCTATAAAATTTGCATTCAACTTTTTGCGAGTTCCCATAACTTACTGTGGTTTGCGGTTATAACGGTACTTGTACCTGACCCGTTTAGTAAGCGAAATGAAACAGGACTTAATTTCTTCTGTATCGGCTAAGGATATATTTCAGCCATTCTTTACAATGTCGAGCTCGTCTAGGCAATTTATGAAATACTATCTTATGCCCGCGGCTTCGACCGCGTGGATCTCGGTAATTGTCCCACGGGACCGTACTACCGGAATAAAAAGTATCGTAAGTGTTAATCCAGGTTATAAACTATCTGTGTGCGAAATTTCATCCAAATCCAGTTTTTGCGTGAAAGAGGAACAAACATCCAGGCATCTATACATCCACACAAACTTTCGTATTTATAATATTAGTAGGATTTTATCTATCGTTTATCATTGTATATCCTCCCTAGTCAATGTATACAATGCTTCTGTTAAAAATGCCTTGAGAAGCTCAGGTAAAGTATAAAATGTAGGGGCCATCGATTTCACCCGGGCGAAGACGCGGGTTGATGTTAGTGATTTTATAAATAACTATACGGGGTCAAAGTAAATTAGCTAGTGATGCTTCAATATACGTGATGAGTTGCAATACCTAAGTAATTAATGACGATAAATCAAACAAAATCTACTTTTACAGCGGCAGTCGACCCCGAAATCAGCTTTGTAAGATTTTTTATTGTCATTAGATATTGATACTCACTATCTGACCCCCACGACCCAGGTAGTACCCCAGGTAGACCCAGTGGTAAGACTGGTTTTCAGACTTTCGGGCTACTGCGGCCCGACCACCTGTAACGTCTGTCAAAGATTTACAAATGACAGCCGGGACTAACGTCTTAATTTTCCGAGGCACGGAGGAAACTTGGTAAGTAATGGGTCACCCATCCACAAATCAACCTAGGCAAGTGCGCCTTAACCTAACGGTCGACCCGAGCGGCTGTTATTACTTAACCACGAGCTCCTCTGTGAAGTTACTCCAGCTAATTTATTTTGACCTTGTTAAAGTAGGCGCCGTCCGTGGTTTCTAATTACTTTTTTATTTGCTATCGTAGCGCGGTATTGTTGATTAAGGGTTAATCCATAAAGAATTCATTAATATTGTATGTAGAATTAGTCTTTTCCCAACTATGCTGGAGTTTGCTTTCAATCTAACCGAATGCAGCTGAATACCAGTATTGTTCATGGAGCGTCTACCTCTCTGGCTTATTTAAACCCAGTTACTGGATCACACGATTAGCACACCTTGGTACGACTGCTTATCCGTAGACAGTAACGGAGAATTAGTTGCTTCTGGATATGTGTGCTGGATATAGGCCAATAAATTGGTAAACTAGCACTTGAAACTACTAATTCTTCGTACGGGTTTTCAGGCTTTCGGGCGTCTGACTACCAGTAACGAAGAATTAGTTGTAGATATCCAGCAGTGAGCCCCTTCGGAGGAGCTCGTGGTTAAATAACAACAGCCACTCGGGCCGATCTTCAGGTTAAGCACCGCTTGCCTAGACTGGTCCGTGAATGGGTGACCACTTGACCACCCATTACATACCGAGTTTCCTCCGTGCCTCGGAAACCACGTTAAGCCGTCGGTCCCGGCTGTCATTTGTAGATCTTTGACAGTTGTAACAGGTCTTACCAAGAGGTATTATGGTATTACCCAGTGAGGACTGGGTTGTGGAGTAAGCGTTGTAAGCAAAAAAGATCCTCTGGATAAAAACTATCAAGGGATATAAGCCAAACTAGACAAAAAGCCGTATAAAGGGTGTAAATAGACCCTTAACGAAGCCGAAAGGCACTTGTTCTCCCCGCTATTGCGATCATTTTTTTGTTCTAGACCATACCTGGGAAGCTTCTAGTTACGCAGTTATTGGGGGTAAAAAGTTCCAACTTTTTCACAAGTTTTTTTTAAATACAATTTTTAAGGTTATAACTTTACTTAAAATACCTCTATGACCCGTTTACTATTAAATGCATCCATAAGCACAATGTTTTGAATGCGTTACATTGAGTTTTACCGTAAAAGGTTATTTTTCACCCCAAAAAAAAGTCGTTTCCCAGCAATAATTTTTGTGTAGGGTTACTTAGTTTGATGTACAGAATGTTTGGTTAACGGCTTCGTGAAGCGTCTGTTTACACCCTGTATGTAATAAAGCGTATGCGCCTTTCCGTCTAGTAAGGCCTATTTTTAATTAATTTTATCCACAAATGCGGCTTTCCTGCTTCCGGCGCGGCGGCAGTGTAAGTGACTAACTTCTATTTGGAATCATTAAAAATTTTAATCTCTCAAGATATTAGCTATCGGAAATATGAATACTCGTACTTAACGGTAAAAAATGTTTATGGGGGTAAAATAAAATTTGAGTCACCCGATAAAAATCCTAAAAAACTTCGAAGATGCGCTTGATACAAAAATGATGAGTAATTATTACATGCAATTATTTTTTTTATTGTAAAATGTTTCTTACAAGTTTTAAGATTTTTCGGATTGTCTTGTATACCTAGAATAAGATTAATAGAGTTAATTTTTTTTTGCCGCTTCTTAATTTGAAAACCAAAAATAAGCAGAATAAAACTTACGTTGCGACAAAAATTGCATCTATTTCATTTAAACTTATTTTAAATAATACATTTAAACATACCTTTATTTAAATATCCTAGTATTTACAAGCACCCAACTCACACAATCACTATACGTGTTATAAAAATAAATAAGTAATTTTCTTTATTTAAATAGTTATTATCGGATATCACGATTTCTCACTGAGATATGACAGTCCATGACTATTCACCGGTTACTGTGAAAACACGTATTCATTATCTAAATCGAAATGTTGCTACACGCAAAAATATAAATAATATATTTTTATTACGCTATAACACTTTTCAATAAATAAAAAAAGAAGTTTAAAATTCGAATACCGCGTTCGGCGTGCGAGCAACGACTCCACGATCTTTTTTGGTCCAACTCGAGACCACATCGCTGTCTTTAGCACTTGTATAGCTCCGTCTCTTTCTCGCACCGAGTGCATTCGTCCTTGACTGTGAACTCCAGTACCATAAGAAAGATGTACCGTTTCTATTTCTTTTCTCTGTCGTTGGCATTGAAAGTTGTACATGTGAGAAAGAGATGGGGATAAAATTACCAGTTAGGTGTGAAATCTGGCTGTCAATGACCGGGAAGGATCAAAATAAGAAAACATTTTAGGACTGTTATATTTTTACTGTTATTTCAGGTCCTTTGACCTTTTTGATGACGTTGTGTTTTTTTCTATGACAATATGATCAAGGTTTGTTTCGACAATTTGTGCTAATTCTTGTTGATTTAGATAAAATTTAGTGGATTGTGAAAATAAGTTGACTGTAGTAGATAATGAAGGCTTGATTTAAAGTATTTTATGTATTATATGCAAGGCTGAAACTAGGTTATCGTGTTCTATAAGTAGGTTACATATTATTATGTTCAATAAATTGAACTACCTACCTGCCTTCTTTTTTGTAAGAATTATTAATTATTTCTATCCGGGTCATTGATTTCCGCTGATACCTACTTAAAATATTAGCAATACTGTTCTAATTCAATCATCTGAAATGACAATACAACGCCAAATAAATAAGCCAAGTAAATTCCATAGACGTGACGGGTAATGTATTCAATGTATCTAAATGTGCTCTTTTCCCCTTTTTATTTGTTTTTATTTTAGTTTATAAGTATTATTTATTTATTTAAATTTATGTCTTCCTTGTAAATTGGAAAGAAGTAGCGCATAAATAATCGTAACCGTTGGGAAAAATCGAGGAAGGCTTTTGCCCAGCAGTGGGACAATGTGAGCTAGCAATAATAAATAATAATAGTTTTATTGTATGTCCTGTGTGAGTCATTAACCTCATTTTTTTATACCGGTTTAGGTTTTGTCTTGTTTAAAATATAAACCCATCACGTATTAAAAGCTTTTTGAAGTACATAACCAGCTACACATAAAATTATGAAATATTAATATCTTGTCGACACCCGTACTCTAGCTAATTTAATTTAACCCTTTCCGAAAGACCAACTTGGCCAAAGATCTATAGAGCGAACTTAAGCGCAAGCCACAGCACCTCTTCATACTTCGTTTCGGCTCTTTCGGTGGGTCGAGGTGTCAACCAAAGTATGAAAAGAGGTGAAACGATGCCTCGCTCGGTTTGCTCGCACACTCGCTAGCTGGCGGTGTGGCCTGCGCTTTAGGCTTTAGCTCAACTTCAGCTCGCGCTTCATCCGAAAATAACCCTTATTTGAGTATAGCTGAATGTCCTTAATTCCTTATTCGTATGATACGATGGTTCACAGACGTTGCCGCTGGTAGGAATATGAACATTAACTTTATCCAAATAGGGATTATTTTCTGACTAAGCTAAGCTTGATGTCTAATTTCGCTGAATAGATTTCAGCTTTAGTGTGGCAAGTCTATAGGGCCTTCATTTTTGCTTCAATAAACTTCACTTAACATTTTCCTAACTATGTTGGCTCCAAGTCTAACCAGATGTAGCTGGGGACTGGTCCTCTCTTACTTACTTTACATCAGGGTTTGCAATTATCAAGATAATTATTTTCTTTGATAATGATTTATTTTATCATTTATGAACACACGGTAGGAACTCGTGGCTAATTGTAGGAGCTCGTGGCTAAATAATAACCGCCACTCGGGGTTCGATCTTAAGGTTAAGCGCTAGCGCAGCGCTTGCCTAGGTTGGTCCGTGGATGGGTGACCTCACATTATATACCGGGTTTCCTCGGAAAGCACTTTTCGCCGTTGGTCCCGGCTGTCATTATTAGACCTTCGACAGTCGTTACAGGTAGTCAGTGCCCCGAAAGTCTGACAACCAGTCTTACCAAGGGGTGCCGTATTACCCAATTCATGCTCAAAACTGGCATTCAGCCCCATCTGGTAAGACTGGCCGCTGACCCCAAAAAATTTGAGAAAAGACTAGGATGGCAGATGATGATTTTGATTTTTGAACAGTCAGGTTAACCAATCGGGATCCACAGCTCCACATAGGCCTCTCTCAAACTCCGCCACAACACCTTCCGTCCTTCGTATTTCCTATCCAGTCTAAGGCCTTTGCCACACTTGACGGAAATTCCGACGCCGAACTTCCGTTGTGTTAAATCCGGAGCAGACGCAGAGGGCGAGCGGTCCACGACGGAATGACCGATCTTCCGTGTAGCTTACCCGTTATCAGTCATTTATATGCAATAACATGTACTGGCGTTCCGACGCGGAAGATCCGCGACGGAATTTCCGTCAAGTGTGGCAAAGGCCTAATTCAGCCACCGTTTTGAGGTCGTCACCGTCGGTCCACCTAGCTGGGTTGAAACAGCAAATAAAGAAAAAGGAGCAAAGTAATATTCGACCAGTTCCGAAGTATCATTCATAAAACAATCTCAACCAAAAGGGCCTTATCTACGAGTTAACCGTAAACAGCAATTGTTCAGGAAATGAATAAGTAAACAAAACAACACTTAGATCAATCAGTACTGTTAGAAATTCACCACTGAGCACACGTCTGACCATGAATTTGTGTATATTTTCGATTCATACTGTCTTAATAACTGTTCTAGTTGTACAATATCATTATATTAATCAGGTGGGTAACATTCTATGTCATGTATCATTCTTTAAAACTCATCACATCATTCTTCTGCTCCTCATCATCAGGCTACAGCAGTCCACTGCTGGACATAGGCCTCTCCAATTACATGTCACTCAGCTCGATTCTCGGCAGCTCTTATCCAGCTGCTAACAGTTCCCCAGTAGAGAAACTATCTACCACCACCTAGCCTGAGGGCTTCCCACCTTCTGCCCTTCGCTTTATTAATGGTTTTATCAGCATAGACATGGTCCGATGTAGCTATTTATAGAAGAAGAGTCTTCTTCTTCCATATTATTTACATCCATACATATTTCCATACATATAAGTCGTTATCTTAGTCGAGGTATCATGGATGGGTGACCCGCTTTCTAGCCATATCATCTCGTGTGAGAGAGGATATCAATAGAAAGCGGTCATTAGAAGGCCATCCACATTCGTATCCAAAATTTGTCAAAATGTACAATTTTTTAACAGAGATGTCTTCCCAAATTGCATATTGCAATAAAAATGTTCCATTTAGTAGAAATTTTAAAACAGAAGTCTGTTAAAAACAGTACAGGCAGGTATTTTATCTTGTTATCATTTTTAATCTTGGAGAGAGGAGCTCGTGGCTTAATAATAACAGCCGCTCGGGTCGATCTTTAGGTTAAGCCGTGCTTGCCTAGGTTGGTCCGTGGATGGGTGACCACCCATTTCATACCGAGTTTCCGCCGTGCCTCGGAAAGCACGTTAAGCCGTTGGTCCCGGCTGTCATTTGTAGATCTTTGACAGTCGTTAGGTAGTCAGTAGCCCAAAAAGTCTGACAACCAGTCTTACCAAGGGGTATCGTATAACCCAGTACTAACTGGGTTGTGGAGGTCCGATAGGCAGTCGCTCCATATAAAATACTGGTATTCAGCTGCATCCGGTTAGACTGGAAGCCGACCCCAACATAGTTGGGAAAAGGCAGGCAGATGATATCATTTTTAATCTTGAAAAAAGTCAGACCGTAAACAAACTAAAATGCTTTTCTTGCAGGTGGACGCCGAATCACAAAATGTTGGAAATTGGTTCAACAGCGTGGAAAAAAAGTTCGTAGCTTTTCAGGTAATTAGTACTCAGTTATATTAAAGGAAATCCCCTATAATAAATACAAGGTGTAAACGGACCCCTCACGAAGCCGTCAACCAAGCGTTCTGTACATCAAACTGAGTTACTCTGCCCAAAAATTAATGCTGGGAAACGAAATTTTTTTTGGGGGTGAAAAATCACGTTTTACGGTAGGACTCAATGTGACCCACACAAGACATTGTGCTGATGGATGCATTGCATTGTTAGGGGATCGTGGAGGTGTTTAAAGTAAATTTATAACATAAAAACTTGTAAAAAAAAAACTTGTGAAAAGTTGGAACTTGGACCCCCAATACCTCCGTAACTAGAAGGTAAGGTTCTTAGGTATGGTCTAGAACAAAAAAAAAATCGCAATGACGGGGAAAACAAATGCCGTTCGACTTCGTTAAGGGTACTTTTACACCCATTAGATAGTATATCCTGTGTAGTTTTTCCCGCGGGATAATTACTGACATCCTCGGAGACGAAGCTGCGTGCAAAAGCTGGTTTTCAATAATCTTAAATAGGTCGGTACTAGAAAAAAAATATACGTGTACCTACCCTTTTTACGTAAAGTCTGTTTTTCATTTTTACTAAAAAACAAATAAATACTTTATTTTTAAAAAACAGACATTAGTTAATTTTGACTAACACTTAAAATTTTAAAATGTAACCTGATATCATATAAACACCTAATTAGTTATCAATCTACAACAAAGAATATAAAATCTTTTTTAAAAAGATCTCCATGGCATATTATTGAAATAATATTTTGACTAATTCAATTAAAATTCTTAGTAAGGTCATCATTAAAAACTAGTATTTAAAAAAAAATTGTGAACAATTTTGAACTTTGACTCCCAATATCTCCGTAACTGAAAGGTCCCCAGGTATGGTCTAGAACAAAAAAATGATCGCAATGACGGGTAGAACAAGTGTCTTTCGGCTTCGTTAAGGGTATTTTTACACCCATTATTTTGTAGGACACGGTTAAGAATGCAGTAAGAAATTTTATAAGCCTAATAACAGGTCATGACGTAAAGGGAGAAAGAAAACTTAAAATGAATAAACACTTCAAAAAAACAGTTAACATTTCCCATTTTAATAATACTCAAGAACGAGAAATGAACAAACAAATTTTTAAAGAACAGATAGAGGCCGGCCATGATGTCAGTGATGTAAGTCATGAAGTACGTTCAACATGGGGTAAAAAGGTTGGTGAAAAACGGAAACCAGCCCATATTAAAGAAGAACCACATGACAAAACAAAGTCACACAAAGCTACAACAAAGAAAGGGACTACTAAGGACTGAGATCAGAATCAAACCTACCGAGGGTTGCCAAACTTTTATTTAAGAAAAAACTTTATTTAAAAAAATAAAGTATTTGGAAGGAAATAGAGTATTTGTTTTTATTCCCATAAAACACTTTATTGGGTGTTTTTGGCACACCTGATGACTTCACCTGTCACATCTGACATCTAACGTTTAATTCAGTCATGAGTAATGGTTTTAATCGCGTGTACATTTTGATTGAACATGAGTTAGTGAGTGCTACTGTGCCCCTCTTAGGCAAATGCCTCTATCCCGTCTTTCCACTTCCAAGGTGGCCTTAGGGCGGTGTGAGCGGTACGATGGCATCGGGCACTGTCATTGGGGGTCGCCGAAAACGCCCGAAATCTTCATCACCGTATTAAACAAATTGATTGGCAGGATAATTGTATTCCCAAATAGCAAGTGAACGAAGTTTAAAATCATACTTAGGCTAGACCATTATGTCATTATTGAGATAGTGAAGATATAATATTTATGTCAGTATCTATTCTGCTGATCAGCATACATTTTATTTTATAATTTGCCACGCTTTACCAACTTATAATAATAAAAATAATTCAAATACATGAAGCGGTTTTTACGAGATGCGTCTCTCTCTGTATATATTCAATGTACAGACACGGATGAAGAAAATCTAATATCGTCGAGGCAAGGTGCTCAAAACTTTTCGAGCTCGCTTCGCTCGATCATGTAACATAAGGTCTGTTGATTAATCAATCTCAAACTGTTCTTTAATCTGTAATTTTAATATAATCTGTTTAAATGATTCAAGGAAAATCTAACATCTCCTAGGCGAGTTGCTCAAGATTTTCGAGCTCGCTTGTCTTGCTCATGTAACTTTTCTAAAACGGACCTTACAATCTCCGCTCCAGTGCTGGGCTATTTTGGCCCACCTTGACAGCCATCCCAACCGGCCCAGTCCCATTTAAGTTCGGCAGCCTTTAGAGCCACGTCAGCTATATTCCTTTTGGAGCGCAGTATTTTGTTTCGAACGCGACCCGTTAATTTAAAATCTAGTATACTGTGCTCCATTGCTCGTTGGCAAACCTTGATTTTGACCAAAATTGTGAGGCATATTTTTCATCAAAAATAAAGTAGGGTACGTTATTATTATGTAAGGTTGTCAACCCTGCCTACTGGGTGCTATTTCAATGACTACTATCAGTAAACTACTAAAGTTACATATTTTTTTAGAACGTAGCGGAACCAGAAGTGGAAGATAAAAAGATAGCTCCTAAAAGAAAAAGGAGAGTAAAGAAGAAATACAGGAGAAGGGTTAATAAGCCTGACCATATGCATGTACCACATGAACAAAGATTAGACGAAAGCGACGAACTCGACAAGGTAGAATTTCCAAAAAAAGTCGTAAGAAGAATTCACAAGAAAAGTGAAAAAGAAAGGGCCAACCAAAGGAAGTTCGTCAAGACTTCACCGAAAGAATCAAATAGTTCCGAGTCAGAAGAAGTGAAGAAGAGAAAGCCTGTTGATATTATTGTACATATTAAAATGAACGACTAGCTTACATTGTAATATTCAGTTATTTATTGCGTTCCAAAATAAATTATAGCTAGCCTAGAGTGTCCCACTACTGGGCAGGGCTTCCTTCATTATTTTGTTCCCGGTTTTGCACTACTTCTTGCTCCAAGGAAGACATCGAAGTCGCCCCGCCGTCTTCGTGGTCTTCTGCGATTCCAAGGTTTTTTTCGTAGCAGCCTGCCCGGTTGAAGACAGTGGGCTCGCCTCCATGGGATTTAGTGCGCGGCTCAGGTGGGAGTGGGTGGGACAGTGCGGCGGCGCGGCATAACAAATAATCTAATCAGTAGCTAAACCACACAATTATAACTATTTAACTGGGAACTTTTTTGACTGACACAAACGACCAGGAAATGATTGTTGCAGCGGCGCGGCGCTTTCGCAGTGGCGTCTTGCTTATAATAATCCATGTCATGTCACACGACGCTGCACGACGCGCTTTCGGCCCCGAGCTGCAGGCACATCGGACATGCTACCGGCGAGACGTGTATGCGTTGCGACGCTAGATCTGTACCTCTCAGTTGTGTATGTGGCATAAGGCAGAGAACAATCTTTGCTACATCAATGATACTTCTGCAATACCTGAGGTTCGTACCTCCTATCCTACTTTCTGAGCTCCAAAATAATGAATGTAAGGGTCTATCTTGGTATGGACAATTGATGAGGAGGGATGAACAACATTTGACTAAAAGAGTGATGGATACGAATGTTGAGGGATGGAGAGGGAGAGGAAGGCCATAGAAAAGATGGATGGATTTTGTGAGGAATGATATGAAAGAGAAAGGAGCAAATGATGCCGTGACGTCTGACAGGGGAGAATACAAAAACAAAACGTGTTGAGCCGGCCCCTAGTAAAATGGGACCACGACAGGAAGATGATGAGACTCGATGTTTAAGGTGTCAAGCAATCAATCGACTCAGCCTATAGTTGTCACTGCTAGACATAGGCCACTCCCAAGATGTGTCGTAACACGCATTCCGCATTTTGTCCAAGGCTGCTACGAGGAACAGGAAAATCTAAGATTTTTATTAAATTAACCGGTTTTATATCAATGAACGCAGTTAATTGTATAGTATCTAGATAGGCGTTTCAATAAAATAGAAATAGTTCTTATATTCATCTTGTAGCGTTTGGTTACATATTAAGCTTTCGTTCTACCTACTGATTTGGAACTAACGCCTGATGTTAAGGGCATAGCAGTGGTTTAGTCCCACACAAATACTTTTTCGAACAAATTAAAAGTGTATTTAATCAAAATTGTGCAAGTGAGATTCGTCGTACTTTATTGAGAAAGTGAAATTCGTTATGACGGGTAACGATTCCAGTGATGTTGGGCAGCTTTATCACAACGGCACAAACAGTAATGATGACTTTGAAAGACAATATAGCTACGAAGCTGGATTAAAAGAATTTAATCAAAATTTGGTGACAACTGTTCTAATAATTGTGCTTGTGCTGTCACTGGCTGCCTTAATATATGGAGTTATATCATGGTGCGTCATAGAGAAATTTAGGCATTACAGAAACTATGTGTGTCTTAATATGATTTTTGTCAACTTCTTACTGGATTCACTGTACCTCAAAAATGATTTTATTCCTGAAAAAATAATGTATGTTCTGTTTATATTCCTAGGAACAGTAAAACACTACTGGTTGTTAGTTATAAGTCACATGTTTTACGTGGAAATTGTAAAAGTTTTTAATACGGATACCCGAAGAAAATATTTAAAAAATAGTTTGTTTGCTTGGGGATTACCTTTAATCCCCGTAATTATTTGTTTGTTTATGTATTTTCTCGATTTTGACAATGAGCTATCTTTTACTATTTTTATAGTGACAGCATTAATATCTGTTTTACCTTTAGTTGCAAACTTTATCATATACATTATTGTGTTAGTACATATTTTTCGTAGTTGTTGCAAGAGCGTACAAACAGCTATGAAAACCTCTCGACGCTTCTTTATAGCCACTTTGATTTTCATACTGACTGACTCCTTGTTGTTGTTAAGATATTTCATTCAAATTTTAAACATGATAAAAGGCCCCTTCAATGAAATAGTGCAAATTTTACTAACGTTATTGTTTTATTCTAATACAATACTCATTGACGTGTTTATTGTTTGTGTGAAGAGTAATAGAGTAATGTGGAATAAATACAAAGCACGGAATCAACGGTCAAAGAAGCAAGAAATGAGCATGAGAAGAATTGGTGATGCACCTACTGTTTAGCGACTTTTAAAAGTAATTAACGTTTATAATAAAAAATAGTGTTAACAGCATTAGTTTATTGGGAGTGATTTTTTTAAACGAGGCCCAATTAAGAACTTTGGCAAATCTGAGTAAAACTGAGCTCACGTCCAAAATTTTGGGAGTACTTAATTGAAAAGAAAGAAAAAATAGGATAAAGTCAATAGTCTAGTACTTATTTAATAAAATAAAGGGAATAGAGCAAACCAGTGCCATGGCTGGACACCTTAAACATAAGGCTGTCCCCAGCCAGCTAAGCAGCCAACAACCTCCTAGATTGACCAGCGAAATGTCATTCTCAAAAAACAGCAAAGCAGTCTTCATCAACCAAAGTTTCTTGTTATACAAATTTCGGCCCCACATGGAGTAGGGCTTGTATTTCTGAAGGGGTGCACTGAAGTACCAGCTGTAATATAAGAAGATGAGGGAGAAGAAGAAGAGCCGTAAGACTAGCTAAGATGTCGGCCCACTCTGCTTATTTAGTAGAAGAGGTTGCCGGTGAAAAAGATTGTCTTGGCGCTATCTCGCCACTATACTCGTTACTTGTAATCACGGCTTTATTTATATTCATAAGAATAAAATCAATGGAATTAAAAAAGAGACAGAAAACAGGCTTATTTTTTGTTATTTAAATTATGATTTCTTTAAACACCAATTATTTATTATTTACTTTATTTATCTATATTGATTTTGCTGTCGTTTTCTTTGATTTTTTTCCCCATCTTGTATTTTCCACCCATATATTTTTTTAGTCTATAACATTGATTACTCTGTTGTGGTAACTTTCGTCCTCGATTTGTTCTTTCCCATAGTCTTTGCTAATATAAGTTCCAATCGGCCCTTCTTAGTACCAAACAGTCCACTCACAAAACCAGCCTTGCGTGTAATCAACAGCGAAGGGTTCTCTCGGAATAAAACAAAAATCCTCTCTGAATCATCTCGCAAGACGCACTGTGACATCTTATGTGTTCAAGAGACCCATAGGGATTCCACATAAAGCAGGCCCCATATTCCTGGACTGCCACTTACCGCCGAGATTAGTCACCCGAAGCACGGTAATGCATTGTTTGTTGCTCCCGGCGTAAGTATCATTCCTACTAAATGCAGACTACGACTTTGGAACTATCACGCTAGACTGTAGCTGACCGGTAACATCCGTGTTTAAACCCCTCGCACTCCTCTCTAACTTGAAACACCTGAATTTAACACTCAGCGCACTAAAAGACAAAAAGATGAAGACAAGAAGATTTTGCAAAAGATATAAAATTTTTGACGAAGGTCAATATGGTTTTCGGAAACATCGATCAAGAACTCTAGACTATAAATCTCTTTACTCTAGTCTATAAATATAAGCAACAAGTTGTAAATATTTTAAATCAGAAAGATATCCGGTTGGCATACTTTTGGATATCACGAAGGCATATGGCAAGGTACAGCTTAGAATTTTATTTGACAAACTACCTACCTGTCCGTACTAAGTCCATAATATCGAATGCCAAACCATCACACATAGAATGAAGGACTGCTTTTAATTGAATATCTAAATAATTTAAAGTCTGTCCAAATGATCACTCAATAAATCGCTTTGTTGTCTCTTTTGCCTATTTTCTTCTTCAAGTCGGTGGCACCGGTCCGGCCGTCTTATGACGATAGGCCGTGTCGACGGCGCGTTCGTGTTCCACGCGCGCCTCAAAGAGATGTCAGTAACTAGGAAGGGGTCCGCAAGGGCCGATGCGTGCCGGGGCTGCGGGACTGTTCGAAAGAGATACAGCCCTGGAACGCAAAGGGCAAAGAAGGAACATGGATGGGTTTTAGTCAGTACAAGTCTGACACTCCGCCCAGAGCGGGAGCGGGTCATTCGATGATATACCATCCGGCACCATCATATACAGGCACTAGGCAGTATCATATATTTTGCTGCCCAAAACTTCGTCATTTTAACGGCCTCGCCGGTAGCAGCGCAGAGGCCTCTTTGACTGCAAGTTTCAGAGCTTAGAGGCCAGGATAGAAGGTGGAGCATAGTTTGAGACACAGCTTCACACACATTTTTAGTAATATAAGTTAGTGTGCTTACATTTCTTTTCGATGAATATGCAACTTTCGATTAGACAAATATACTGTGATATAACGAACATATTTTGGATGTCAAGCAATCAATCAACTCAGCCTATAGCTGCTACAGCTGGTCATAGTCCACTCTCAAGATGTTTCACAACAACTCCGTTTACCATAAAGTCTGTCCAACGCTGCGATGAGTAACAGGAAAAGAAGAATGGCAAGAGCTTAAGCAATCTGGGGACCACACTTAGAGCTCGCGTACATTCGTAAAAATACTCCCAAAAGATAGGTCTCGGTCAAATTAAGATAAAAGGTAATCATAGCATATTTTTATAATATTGGATTTGGCTAGAATAACATAATTTATAAACCCACTTGTCGCGTGGGCAAAATCAGAACTAATGCCGCCATCTTATTTTTTCAATACATTTTGCAAATGTTTAGTAAGAGCGCTCTCCTGTCAACCTCAATGGAGCTTCAAAAGCTCCATGTAACACTGTAGGATAGACAATTACGTCAGCCGTAATGTCATTCAAAAATATTTTCAAAATTATACATCCAATATACCTTATGCTTTATTACAAGTACGTAGAATTTAAGGACTGTCTAGGTATTTAGCCTGCGGAGCCCGCACTTGCACAACCCATCACATTGTCTTATGATTCTGTTCGGCTTATTCTTTAATGGCGCAATTACACTAATCGAAAAACAAACAATGAAGCTGGACGAGTCTGCCTGAAGACGGACGTACTCGACGGCGTTCTTTTACACTTGGTCGTTTGACGAATTCCATGGGCAATCGAATTCGGGCGAACGACCATGTGTAATTGCGCCATGGACTAGGGCAAAAATGAAACATTAATTACAAGTTGGATAAAACATTTATTTTAAGCAGCTTAACATTATAATCTTATAACAACTTCTTCAAATAACGGAGCGACCGGCGGCGCGGGCATGCCATCATCATCGGCATTACCATAATCATTATATGATGCTCCTCGCACATACTAGCAGCAACTGTATATGTTTATGGCATTGTTTTAGCCTCTATCATATCTATACAACTTCACTATACGTTTCTTTTGTTGTATAGTTCACCACGAAACAAATAAAACTTTTAAACTAATAAAATGCACAACTATCCACAACAAAACCACACATCTAGATTTTAATTGATGAAGACAGAGAAGTGACAATATTTATGACATTTATGACATATTCTGTTTTCATAGATGACATAGCTTTGAATGTTGCCATTTAAGCTAAATTCTCCAAAAAAACGTTACGTACGTACTTTACATTTTTAATATCAGCAGTCACTAATTAATTATTTATTTAGTAACATGATAATTTAGTATCATAAAACTTGTTGCGAATCTAATAAGAGGCTGACTTAGAAACAAAGAAAGCATGTGTTTCAAAAAATAGGAGGAGTGTTACTCAAAATGGTTTAGATTAGATGAGACAAAACAGATAAAATATCGCAGCAATGTAAACGGCTTTTCTTATAATACTAGGTAGCAAACGTCTCATGGTATTATAGAAATTCCATTTTCTGTTGAATATGGTAACTCCGTTGCTTCCGTCACTATTTCTACGTTTCGATATTACAAATGATTGCGTTTAGATGTTCAGACTTAGTAAAATATTTGTTTCTTCTTTTTTTACTTTGTGCAGCTTAGTAAAAAAAAGATATTACATGGAAAGAAACGCCCTGTAATTGCTTCATATAATGTACATACTTTCATTGATGAACGCTTCTGAAATTAACTGAGCCCTAAAAAACCAATCTTCTTTAAAACTGTGTCGTCGAGATTTTCCTGTTGCTCTTAAAAATGTTAACTATTCATAAAAGGAACTTTATTGAATTAACCGGTTATATGTCAGCGAGGAATGAACATTAGTTTATATGTAGGTTTACCAATAACTTATAACTAGTTCTTACGTTCATCTTGTAGCGTTCGGTTACACAGACCATAGCAGTTGTTTAGGCCAAGCGTTCACAAATCTTTTCCGGACAAACAAAAAGTGAATTCGATCAATGTTGTCCAAGTGACAATCGTCATACTTAATTGTGAAAGTGAAATACGTTATGACGGACTACGAGTCCAGTGATTATAAGCAGTTTAATTATGATTACAATGACACAGACAGTGATGAAGAGTTTGAGCAGTTAAATTATGAATACAATGACACAGACAGTGATGTTGACTTAGAACTACAAAATAGCCATGCAGATGGATTAAAAGAATTTAATAAAAATTTGGTGTTAACTATTCTAATTATTGTGCTTGGGCTATCAATAGCTGCGTTTGTATACGGAGTGACATCATGGTGCGCCCTAAAGAAGTTTCGTAATAACAGAAACTTTGTGTGTCTTAATATGATTTTCGTGAACTTCTTACTGGATGCACTGTACCTCATCAGCGATGATATTTCGCCAATGATAATTCTTCTGTTCATGTTCCTGGGTACAGCTAAGCACTGCTGGTTATTAGTCATAAGCCATATGTTTTACGTGGACATTGTGAAAGTTTTCAATGGGAATACCAGAAGAAAATATTTAAAAAATTGCCTTTTTGGTTGGGGAATACCTTTAATCCCTGTAATTATTTGTCTTGTTATATATTATCTTGATGTGGAGATAGGCTTTGCTTTTAATACGATTCTAATGACAGCATTTGTGGCTTTTTTACCTTTGGTTGTAAACTTTATTATATACATAATTGTGCTAATATGTATTTGTCGTAGTTGTTTCACACGTCTGATAACTGGTACTAAAAACAGGCGTCGTTTCTATATAGCCACTTTGATATTCGTACTAACCGATTCTTTGTTATTGTTAAGATATTTCATTCACTATTTATATATTTCAAATGGCCCTTTCCACGAAATAGTGCAAGTTCTACTAACGTTATTATTTTACTCTAACACAATACTTATGGACGTTTTTATTGTTTTTGTGAAGAGTAATCGAGAAATATGGACTGAATATAGAGCACGGATTCAACAATCACAGGAATTGGAAGTGGAGATGAGAAGAATTGGTAGAGCACCTCTCGTTTAGCGGCTTTTAAAAGTAATTTGCGTTTATGCAAATTTTGGAATAAGAGCATCAGTCTATTGGGCGTCTATATTTTTAATAAGGCCCAATTAACAAGTTTGGTGGCCCAGAGAAATACTGGCTCACATCAAATCATACACACGCATATAAAAAAGTCTTGATAGAAAAGAAAGAAAATATAAGACAAAGCCAATCCAGTAAGTCCAGTACTAATTCAATAAAATAAACGGATTGATGGATAGAGCTCTAAGCACAGGATAATTTGATTACTCAGCTGACAATTTCGATCTCCTCGATTGACCAGCGAGATGTCTCAAAAAAAGCAAAGCAGTCTTCATCAATCAAAGTTTCTTGTTATACGACGTTCGGCCCCACATGGTATTGGGCTCGTATTTCTGAAGGGGTGCACTGAAGTACCAGCTGTAACATAGAAAGAGGAGGTAGAAGATGAAGAGACGTAAGACTTGTCGACAACCCTTTGCTCACAAACAAGATAGCTTAAGCTAAGATGTCGGTTCACTCTGCTTATTTAGTAGAAGAGCGAGTAGAGAGGAAGACTTTGATATGGCATGTTAATCTTAATGATCTAAATGTCTCCTCATCAATAGATAGCAAAGAAGAAGCAGGGGCGGATCAGCGAATGTATATGCGACTGTCGGTCAAATAGATTGTCTTGACGCTGTCTCGATATTTTTATTTAGCATTTATTTCAAGCTACGCCCATAGTATTAGTAGCAATGGTCTTAAACACTAGTGTTAGTAGAATACATGTTTTATTTAGTGTGGAGTTTCATCCGATGTCGCAGCATTGGAGACTCCCATTTATCTACTTCATATTATACTCGTTAAATAAAAAAGAAAGAGAAACAGGCTCATTTTTATTATTTTTATTAAATAAATTATTATATCCTTAAATACCAAAAATTATGAATCGTCTTTGATTTCTTTTCCCTCATCGTATATTTTCTATCCATTACAATTATCTTTTATTCAAATATAAGACCTACAGGTTGCTCTGTCGTCATAGTTGTCGTCATAGTCGTCGTCGTAGTTGTCGTCCTCGGTTTTTTATGTTTCTTTTTTAAATTCTTTTTCTTAGTCGCGTTTTTCTTTTTCGCTTTTTGTTTCGCTAGCTTCTGTCGTTCGTTTCTTTTCAATTCTTTGTTTAGATTTTTTATGAGCCGCGGTATTGGGCTCTTCGCATTATACTTGCCGTTTAAGTACTGTTGCTTGATTTCCCTTATGAGTTGATCTAGTACACTTTCTGTAACTGCTTTAACGTGGCGGGCATACTGAAATGGAAGACATGATATTAATTTTATGATTTTAATGAATCGTTATTTTGATTGTGCACTTTATCATTAGGTACCAGTAGGTTCCAAGTTAGTTTTGTTGTCATAAGATAATTTATAGAAAAAAAAATATTGTACCCTGATGTTTTTGAAAAAATTCTCATTATTGAGAATAGTCATAAAAGACTTAGCATCCTTATCTTTGGTTTCCAATGTCTGCAAACAAAAATAGATAATTTAAATTTCTAACTACTTATAATATTATGTACAAGTACGATTTTAGGTACCTACAATTGCAATTGCCAATTGCGAATTTTATACCATTTTGCTAAAAAGTGTACGATAGTGAGCCAATTTAAAAAAATAAATAAACGTGTAATGCAAATTTTAATGCTAACAAAACAGTGAAGGAAAACGTTACAAGGAAACTGATTGTCTAGAATCGAAAATTCACTTCTTACAGAGAGGAAGGCTTGGATATATTAATGGACGGATTATGCTATGTTATATCGGTATTGACGATGGAACAATGGATACAGACAAAAATATTTAAAATAATAATACAAGTTGGCGATTCAGTTATCTGTATCCTTCAAAGAGGTGAGTCTACCCATCATTTTAAACAAATTTCCCGACGACACTCAAATCCGATTTTCGAAAAAAAATTGCTTCTCGAACTTGCATCGAAATAGACCGTCTACTAATGTATCATGTTTTTTTTTTCAAGAATCGCATGTGATTTTTTTTAAAGGATATATAAAACCAAATCGCCAACCTGCAAAGGACATGTCCAAAAATGTATGGACCAAAAACCCAGAATCAACAGGAATGAAATGTATACCAGTGGATTGACATTGAAATATAATATAATGTTACCAAGGGGGCAACCCTGAAATCGTTATAGTATAGGAGCTAGGAGCAAAATAAAATAAGAAAAAAAAATCGTTTAAAACAATAATAAAATAAGTTTACGTCATGTTGTGGCTTAATATGACGTTGTTTTAATGTTGTATCACTTGTGATAATTATCATCAACACATTTCACAAGCAACAGCAACATAATAACAACATCATATTAAATCACAACATAACAAACACTCTGTTTTTTGTATATTTTTTTTCTTTTGGCCCATAGATACTACAATCGTTACAGTGCTGTGTGTATTATTGGTAATTCTGTGGCTAAAGATTGCAAATATAAAAATAATTGGTATAGTATAGGAGCTAAGAGCCATGTTGTGGGTGAGAATATCGTTGTTAATCATTTATTTTCATAATGTAAGTCTTATTGTGATAAGTTCTAATGATATTTCCTATAACAACAACGACATTCTAATCCACAATAACTTGTGTTACACATGAATGTACAAGCAAAAGAAATACTCTAACTTTTATACTTATTTTTGTTCGCCGCGCCGCGCCCGCGCATAATAGCCAGTAGCAACTGTGTATTTTTTTATTTGATTTTATAATCCTTAGCTACAGAATTACCAATAATACACACAGTACTATAACGATTGTAGTATCTATGGGCCAAATAAAAATAAAATAACATAAAAAAAAGAATTTTTTACTTATTTTATTTTGCTCTTAGCTCCTATACTACAACGATTTCAGGGTTGCCGCTTTGGCAACATTATATTATATTTAAATGCCAATCCATTGGTACACAGTTCATTTCTGTCGATTCTGGGTCATTTTTTGGACATCATCTTTACCCATGGTATATGGTCTGAATTAAATAAATAAATACAATTAAATTATCTACCAACGGGGTAGTCATGCAGAGGGACATATGAGGGGTAGAGTGAATTTATGGGTCCTACATAAAAAAATTGCCAACACGAACAGTGTTTGTGAAAACGGGCATTAATAATTATATTTAAGAGGTATCCGAAATTGGTTTTTTCAAATAATTACTTAATAATATTTTGTTAATAATAAATTAATAATATTTTGTTCTGAGGCGTAAATCGACTAAGCTTATTAAATAGCTAATATCACAGACACTTAACTTTAATATTTTTATGTAATCAATCACTTACTTGTTTCTCATGCAACTCCTTGGAAAACACAGAAACGAATAAACTTAAAAGTATTAAAACCTTTAAAGGCGCTGCCATTTTACAGTTTTCAAACATAGAACAGGCGACGGTCATTTGTTTTTCGGTCGCGTTCCATTCTGCGGTTTTCACTCGTTGTTTTTGGACGCAAGGGATGTTGACAAAAAAGTACACAATTGTTTTGGTTTTCAGCGATACCGTTCAAACGGCGTTCCATAGTTCGAAATTTAAATTTTTCCGTGGATGATTTTGTTTCCATTTTTTAGTAATACGTGGAGGAATTATTTATTTAAATGAGGTTGAAGCTTAAGCAATACTTAAATATACAGGGTGTAAACAGACCCTTTACGAAGCCGTCAACCAAGCATTAGGTACATCAAACTAAGTAACTTTACGCAAAAAATATTGCTGGGAAACGACTTTTTATTGGTGTGAAAAATCACGGTTTACGGTAGGACTCAATGTAACGCACTCAAAACATTGTGCTGATGGATGGATTGAACAGTACGGGGGTCGTGGAGGTGTTCAAAGTAAAAATCTTCCATTAAAAACATGTATTTAAAAAAAAAACTTGTGAAAAAGTTGGAACTTTGACCCCCAATATCTCCGTAACTAAAAGGTTCCCAGGTATGGTCCAAAACAAAAAAAATATCGCAATGACGGGAAGAACAAGTGCCTTTCGGCTTCGTTAAGTGTCTTTTTACACCCTTTATGTACATTTATTGTAAAACTATTCCTATAATAAACATAAAATGTTTAGGATCAATAATTGTTATAAAGACAGTTTTCGTGTGATCTTGTCGTGAAAGGGCTTGTCGAGGTTGATCCGTGGTTGGTTTACCTTCCATAACACACCCAGTCCCGTTTAGCCGTAGGCCCCGGCTGTCATTCGTAGATTTTTGATTGTCACGTCCTTACGGGTAGGTAGTCAGTGTTGTGCAATTCTAAAAGGCAGTCACTCCGTATACTACGGCAACATACTGCCGCGCAAGCGATATCAGCAGTAAGTGCAATTTTTGACAAAATGAGTTAACCCTTATTCAAACGCGAGCCTGTGGAGGAGTTAACAAAAAAGTAAGATACGTTCCTGGGTAATTTTGGGTCGTAGATTTCAAAAATACATACAAAAGAGGGGTTAGTGGGGGGGACGTACCCTTTTTTTGGTGGGAAGTATATATGTCGTCTGTTCTCTCTTGTAAAAAAGTTGGAAAGGTGGGCACTATACTCCCAGTGTTATAATTTTCATTTTCATTTTCATTTTCGTTTCACGCAACCGTAATATTATAGTCTAGTTTACATAGCTAAAACTCAAATCTGCTTACCTAATTTTTTTTCAGCACTACACAAAAAAACTAAAAAATAACGGTTGTTTTCGGCGGCAAAATCACATCAACTGACTTTGACGTGTGTTTACCATGACATGTAATAATTCTCTGAAAAGTTTTGCCATTAAAAAAGGTTTTCTGAAATGTTAAGATTGCGTAGATAAATGTTACATTGCATTTGGTTTATGCATATAAAAATAAAACACGATTTACTTCAATCTGAGATGTGGGAAGTATAGCTCCCAGCGTTTTAATAAGGGTTAAATATTGATCCTGAATCAGCGCAACGAGCTCTACAAGATGTGCTGACAGCTGTTTTAATAGCTTATCGGGAACTGGTAAATTTCGTTCAGGATCAGTTTCAGTTGCTTCAAGTAATACTAGATATAAAAGGATTTTCGTCATTTAATAAATATTGAAGAAGAAATGAAAGCGCTTCTGGTTTCTAGTTACCGAGATATTTGGGGTCAAAGTTCCAACTTTTTCACATTTTTTTTAAATACAAGGTTTTAATTTTGTAACTTTACTTTAAATACCTCCACGACCCCCGTACTATTCAATGCATCCACCAGCACAATGTTGTAAAATGTGGTTTTTCACCCCAAAAAAAAAAGTCGTTTCCCAGCAATAATTTTTGCGTAGGGTTACTTAGTTTGATGTACAGAATGCTTGGTTGACGGCTTCGTGAAGGGTCTGTTTACACCTTGTATAATAACCCCCTAAGAACACCATTTATCACTCTTAGTGTTGGTGCTGATTCCACCAATGTAACTGTAACAAAATTATTATTTACTAGGTTACGCCCTCGGTTTCACCCGCACTCGTAGACGTCGAGAATTGTCCCATGGGATTGTATTACTTGATGATTAATTTAATGAATGATTATAAACTATCTAATTTCATCCAAATCCGTTCAGTAATTTTTGCGCATTTATTTATTTCGTTTTAGGTTTGTGCCTCAGGTCGAGGTAACAGAATTTGAGTTTCCACTTCCATAGTCTCTATTCAAGGCATACAATCAAACACTCATATAGATAAATAAGTGATTACTTGACTAAAAATAATTATCTAAGATACGATTTCATTCAGTAGTTAAGTAATTTCTTGAAGTTGTAGTTTTTTTTTTTTTCACTACCCTTGTATGTCCCACTGCTGGGCAAAGGCCTCCCCCATATCCTTCCAGGTATTCTTCTCCTGCGCCACCTCGAACCAGCCTTCGTGATGCGCGTCTAGATTATCTCGCCCCCTCTTTCTAGGCCGGCCTTGGCGGCGCCGTCCATCGTCAGGCATCCATCGTGTTGAAACCTTTGCCCAGCGGTCGTTATGCATGCGGCTCACGTGACCCGCCCAATCCCATTTGAGCCTGGCAGCCTTTTTGCCTACGTCTGCAATTCCGGTTTTTTCCGGTGTTAGAACTGTCAAAAGTTAGAATTCTTAGCTTTGCTGTCTTTGAAGGTTCTTACTTCCTTTAAATTCTTGTAAATTGCATACAAATGTTTACATAAGTACCTAATTACTAAAAAGGAATTACTTTAACTTGACTAGACACGGGACTAGACACGGGTGTAAGACTGCGTCTGTCAGCAAGCCGTCTGGCACCTTTTTCATGGTTATCGACATACCAAACCTTAAGGCAGAGATAAAGAGACAATCTATCGATAAGGAAGATACAAAAGTTAAAAAAAATCGAAAAATCAGAGGCGTGTCTTGGGTTTGAACTTAAGACCAATGACTTGGATGTTCGGTCACACCGCTAGGCTATCACTGCTCAGGCTATCACTACACTCGACTAGGGTATCAGTTTGTGTTTTGTTTGTGATTTTTAGATATTTTATTTGATCGGTAGGTAATAATTTTAGAAGACTACGTAACGGAGTGGGGGCAGAAATAACTAAGACATTTGAAAAAGGAAAGACAATGTTAAAAAAAAGTTAAAGAAGACTCTTATAGTATTTATTAATTCAATATGAATACGCTTAGCTTCTAACAGTTTTACATGCAATTTTTTGACAATGTTATACAAGTATATTTACAAATATTTTCTGTTGTACCAGCTGCTTCAGAGCTACACAAAAAAAACATAGATGTTTGTTACATTCACCGTGTTAAAAATTATTCCGTTTCTGTTTCGTAGACAATGAAAGAGTAGGTTAGGAGTATGAGGAACAGGGTATAGTAATTAATAATAATATATAAATAAAGGTCCTCAATACTCCGTAAAAAAGGGAGGATCCTCCGGCCAGACGAGTGTTGTGTCTGGTGGGCTACTGCCCAATAGTTGTAGTCGAGTTTTTCTATACGTTCTTAACTCACTGAGAACTTTAATATCGTGATTTGGGATTTCGAAGTTCGTTCTTCATTTAGGTCATAGATGGCGCTGTTGTACTTTATGTACTATCTTATGCCGATGGTTCTTTATTGGGTTCCCTAACTTTTTTATCCATAATCTAAAATGCCATATTTTTTTGTTGTTTCCTTATCATCATTTGTCCGAATAATAACTTACCCGAACTTAATATCACATGCTATAAAATTGAAATATAATATGCCCTAAATCCGTTTGTCATAAATATTAACAACTATGCGAAGCGCGCTCGCATTATACATTACATACCCACTTTCTGTCACAAAATTGGCTCCGCTGGCCTTCGGCCTTCGCTCCTCACGCCAGCTAGCAAGACTTTTAGGATCATTTTAGGAAAATTGCTGATTACCCATTCGTTGCGGTAAAAGTACACATTTTACTATAATACAATACTTGGGACATACGACTTTATATCATGCAAAGTTAGGAGAATCAATTATTATAGTACTCGATATTATGACAAAATAGTTTTAGAAGATGTAAAACAAAATTTCGAATTTTTGAACATTATGGTTACTGAAATTTATAGCAAACGTGTTATGGATAACGATTTTCGGACAAACAATTTTAGGAGACGAAAGGGAATACTTATGCCGATAGTAGTATACTATTGTCTCACTTAGTAATATCTACTGAAAATGGTATCGCTGGCTCACTGTGTTCATACATGGAGCGATTTACATGTTTCAACAGAACAAATAACTTAAAGGTCGTTCTCAAACGGTATCTTCGTCGTTTACATGCCTTTAGGTTTGTCCTAATGGACGTGTACCCAACGCTAGTTAGGTATCTCAAAAGATAGCGTCGGCTGGGCATGACATCTACTTTGGTAGCAAAGGGGCACACCCCGTGCTTATTCGGGCTCCCATTATTTGACTCCAAATAAGCTGGACTAAGGGCAGGAGAATGATGATGATGGGGCACACCCCATAAGAATATAGTATGACCACTTTAAGTGTGCAGTTCAAGGTAGCGTTGCTTGTCATAAAAATTTGCATCGATATGTCAAAGTTGGTACACTTATTTTAGTTCTGTGTTTTCCCACCTGCACAAATAAGTTGGTTGAAGACTACAATTCAAGATTTTCATATTATATGAGGACTCAAATAAGAGTGCCAAGCGCTTTCAGAGTATTTCGTATTCCAATAGCGATTCTGGACAGGATTAGCATAATAAACTTTTTGGTAAAATCAATACATTCAACACTTTCTTGACTTCTCCAACATCCTTATCGCTGATAGAATGTCGCTTTGTCTATAGTATGACCACTTTAAGTGTGCAGTTCAAAGTGGCGTTGCTTGTTATGAAAATTTTCATCGATATGTCAAACTTGGCACATATATTTTAGTTCCGTGTTTTCCCGCCTGCACAACTAAGTTGGTTGAAGTGTATTCTATTCTCAATTTACATCTTTGACATCTAGTATAGTTGTTCCATTCTTGCCCAATCACAATATTGGTCTGTCTTTCTTCAGATATTGCTTTCTCTTTTTGCTGACAATTTCAAACTTTACTTTAGCAGTTTTTTGTATGGTCGTCGGCAGCGTCGGTCTTTCATGCTCGGTCTGAAATTACTGAATATTGCTTATTGAATAGTGTAAAGGAAAGGCAATGTTATGCCAATTAGAGTATTTTCTACTAAGAGAATTTTACCTTGACCTATTCTTGATTCCATTGAAACCTATTTTAGTCTGGAAATGTGTAAAAGTTAATAACAAGGCCTGGGCAAGTATTTTTATTAGAGCTGCCTCATTTGTCTAGTGATTCCAAGAACTTTTGCTGAGTAAGAGACACTGGGTTCAGTTTTCGGAGCATGGTTGGCTATACCCAACCCGAGAATCCAAGGCCAGACTATTATTGGGTTTGCCACTAGGAAATTCGAATTAGAAGCCCAGAAGTAGATACAATGGTTTCCCCCCGCGATTACACCACACTCAAACATAACTGGTGAATTGTGAAACACCGGTTTCGCCTCTGCGTTACTTTTTGGGGAGGTAAATAATATTACAAAAAAAAAACATGAGCTGAGCTTGACCAGTCCTGTAAATGATTAGGCCCTTTAGTTATTGTAAGTACAGTTTTATTACAAGAAGATATCCGGGACTTTACCGGCAAAAAAAACTTTCTTAGCAAAACTATTTCATACTTACTTCTAATACTTTTCTAAGGCCAGGAGAAATCCAAGATTTCCCCGCTTTACGTCCAGGATACGAATTTGCTCTTCTACCAAAGAAGTCGTTATTAAATATTCCCATTTTTCTTTTATTAACCGCCATTTTTCTCTGTCTTTCGTAATTTATTTTCTTATCAACAAATTTTCTGTCATCTTCGTATTGTGGCTTACTAACGGTTGGACGTAAACTTTTATGGTTCCGTATATTCAAAGTTCTTGTTAATTTATTTGATTTTATTAAATTCTTATCGTTATTGTTAATCTTTTCTTGTTTTCTAGATGGTGGATAAGTGTATGCATCGTTTCCAGTATTATGTCCAAGTATATTACTATTCTTTCTAAAATAGTCATCTTTGTGATGATGTTTTTTAAATTGGATATCAAGTAACTTTTCATCTAGATCATTGATAAATTCATCGTTGTCCTTGTCTCTTCGATTCACTAAATCGGATATGTCATCATTGTGTACACTTTCGTCTTTCATAGCGGCATCAGACTTAGTCCTCAAATAATCAGTTAATTTTTGAAATTCATCTTCAAGTTCATTAGATCCACGTATTGATTTTGATCTTAGGGCGGCTTCGTAAATTTTTCTCATTTTATAATCGAATATATCCCTTTCTTTGCCTTCAAGTTTTATATTCTTCATTGTGTTTTCTAAGATTTCAAGAATCTCCAAGAAAGAGTTCCCTTCTTCCGTCCTATCATCGTAACCACTGTTTTGTCTTGGATCGTGTTCAGCAATATTATCCTCCACAATAGCACGGGACCCATAATGAAAGAGTTCGGCTGTCTCTTCATTGCTGATAGGAACATTGTCGTAGGTTTTCTTGCGCTCCTCACCCGAGGCCCCTTGTCGGTATGCATGTCGTCTGAAATCACTTTCCATCTCTGGATTAACTTTATTATCTGGAATTTCATTTTCCTCCATCAATGGCGGGATGAAACTCGTTTGGCCAAATCTGTGAAATTAAAAAAAAAACAATGTTCGGTTGGTTTGAAAAAGTGATTGTTTTTATTAAAGTCCTTGTCACCAAGCTGCGTTGCTGTGTTTCAGTTTGAAGGGAATGGGTATAATTGGCACGTAAACAGACACGGTGAGATATTTCAACTTTGTCTGTTGGATGGCAAAGTATTTGTGATTTACTGCCTTTGGATTCTACACCTGGTCTCTCTCCGGTTGTATCAGAATGCCGTACCTTTGGGCTTAAACTATGTAAATCAGTGAATAGAGAGTGCTCATGTAATTGCACACACACATGTACACTACAAACCATAATATTACCCGATACAATGACTGGTCTCCTTCGAACTTGACCGCCATGACTGGCATTCATTCAGAGATGTTCTAATAGATGTCCTTTGTACTTGTTAGCAAACTCACCCACGATCGAATTGCTTTTCAGCTTCATTCTCTGGTACCTTGGAACTCTCGGGAGCGTCCTGTATTTCAAATATTGGTAGCACTACATTTCCAGCTTCACAAATTTCGTTAGAGTCGTCACAAGGTTCTGTCTCATGGGCTTGGCTATGACCTCTGTTATCTATAATGAAAGAAATATCTCATTAGCCTTTGTGACTGGTTTGGGTCCGTTTCCACCAAGCGAGGATTTTTCCGCTTTGTGAAAAGGGACCCGAAGGGGTAGAAGTAGGTTTTAATCTCTACGCCTATACTCTGTATTTGTAGGTAGAAGTGTGTGGATTTAAATAAAACTGGTTCACTTTGTTCATACAGTTACATATTAATTTTAGTAACAGAATTTGCTGTTGACTAAAATCACCATATGTTTTAAATATTATTTAATTTTATTATATTTAAACACTTATTCCTGACTAATTACGTACCATTATTCGAATTGAAATGTCGCCATTGAATCTCTGTTTCTGGAACAAAAAATAAAATACAGAACATTTTTCCCAAATTTTGCAGGAAAATAATAATAATAATATAACAAAATTATTAATTATTGGTATTAGTTTTCGAGATTACTTGGCCCGCGTCACAGAGCGTATCGACTTCCTGAAGCAGAAGATCTGTGCATGGGCAAACCGTATCCGTAGGTACAAGCGGCGAGTGGAGCGATACACTCAGAATCGCACATTCCAAAGCGATGAAAGGTGGGTATATAGGGCTTGGGAACGACCGGACCAAGGTGTCACTGACACGCGTCTACCGGATGCTGACGCCATGTGTTTGTTCTGGCGCAGCATCTGGTCGGTGCCTGTCAGTCACACTGAGGGCGATTGGACCCGGGAGGTTGAACAAGCGTGTGATCCTATACCGGAAATGGGGGCAATTATCATCAGCCCCCAAGACGTAGCGTGTGCAGTCCGTCCGTTGCCTAACTGGAAATCTCCAGGGCCGGACGGACTGCACAACTTCTGGATCAAGTGGTTCCAAAGATCGCACGCTCGCTTGGCGTCCCAGTTTCAATCAGCCTTAGAGTCAGGGTCGTTGCCCCAGTTCTTGACAACAGGAATTACCCACCTGCTCCATAAATCAGGTAGTACTGCGGAGCCCAAAAATTATAGACCAATTACTTGTTTACCAACGGTCTATAAAGTTCTTACATCCATTTTGAGAGCTAAAATCAACCATCATATTGATAGTAATTCTATCATGTCTGCCTCTCAGAATGGATGTAGGAACGGGTCCCGTGGTACTAAGGAGCTGCTCCTCATCGATATGGCCATTAGCCAACAGGTTCGCCGCTCCCGAAGGGATCTGTCTACATGTTGGATAGATTATAAGAAGGCCTATGATTCTGTGCCTCATACATGGCTCATGAGGGTGCTAGAGTTGTATAAAGTTGATGCAACTCTGCGTACCTTCCTGAAGTCATGTATGGGACACTGGAGAACGGTCCTTCGCTATCCAGGATGTCGACAGATCCAGGGGAATAGCGAACCGATAAGGATCGAGCGCGGTATATTCCAGGGTGATAGTCTGAGTCCGTTGTGGTTTTGTCTAGCCTTGAACCCTCTCAGTACACTGCTGGAGGGTTCAGGTCTAGGCTATCGGTTGAGGAGAGGTGGTCAGGTCATATCTCACCTTCTTTACATGGATGATCTGAAACTCTTTGCCCCCAACAATTTGCAACTGATGAAGCTACTGAAGGTAACGGAAACTTTCAGTAGCGCCATCAGGATGGAATTTGGTGTGGACAAATGTGCAGTTATGCATGTGAAGCGAGGGGAGATTATGGAATCCGTGGGAACGCAACTCTCGGATTCCATACACCTTAGATCCCTCTCCTCAACAGAAACCTACAAGTATTTGGGTATGTCGGAAGCATTAGGTATCAATACTACCGACATGAAACAATCGTTGAGGGAGCGCTTCTTTGGCCGCCTGAATAAAGTACTAGGTAGTCTTTTATCAGGCGGAAACAAGGTGCGCGCCTTCAACGGTTGGGTCATGCCGGTTTTGATGTATTCTTTCGGCATACTCAAATGGACTCAGACGGAACTTGATGCCCTGGATAGGAGGGTCCGTGCACTGCTGACCGCAAATCGAATGCATCACCCACGATCGTCGGTGATGAGACTGTATATCCCGCGGAAGTGCGGGGGTCGTGGCTTCTTAAATGCTAAGACCCTGCACAACCGTGAGGTATGCAGTCTCAGAGAATACTTTCTAGAAGCCGACGTGGGGATGCACCGAGATGTGGTCTCAGTGGACAAGGGCCTTACCCCGCTCTCATTGGCTAACGAGAACTGGCGTAAACCTAGAGTATTAGACACTAATGATCGCAAGGAGGTATGGCAGGGCAAGGAGCTTCACGGACGCTTTTACCGGGCCCTACATGGGCCTGATGTAGACTTTTTAGCGTCCGTATCCTGGTTGCGTTTCGGTGACCTCTTCGGGGAAACCGAAGGTTTTGTCTGTGCAATAATGGACGAAGTTATGATGACGAATAACTACCGGAAATACATTGTGAAGGATGGCACGGTTGACATATGTCGGGCATGCCACCGTCCGGGAGAATCGATCCGACACATTATTTCTGGGTGTTCTCGTCTGGCTAACGGAGAGTACTTGCATAGACACAACCTCGTTGCCAGGATTATCCACCAGCAACTTGCTTTGAAGTACAACCTTGTGGAATCAGAAGTGCCATACTATAAGTATGCGCCCGACCCAGTTCTCGATGATGGTAATATCACGTTGTATTGGGATCGATCTATCATCACTGACAGGACTATTGTTGCCAATAAACCTGACATTGTGGTGATAGATCGATTGGAGCGTCGTGCAATGATTGTTGATATAACGGTCCCGCATGACGAGAACCTCGTGAAAGCAGAGAAAGATAAACAATTCAAATATCTAGATCTGGCTCGCGAGGTTGTCGACATGTGGGACGTGAGTACAGCAGTCATTGTACCGATAGTCGTGTCAGCCAATGGCTTAATTGCCAAGAGCCTCGACCAACATCTGAGGAGGCTCTCGCTTGGCAGCTGGATCAAGCGCTTGATTCAGAAAGCAGTACTTCTGGACACGGCGCGTATTGTTAGGAGGTTCCTCTCTCAAGAGCCCTGACCACCGGTAGCTCGGACCCTGTTCCCGATGCTGGTGGGCTACTATTTTTTATATTTTTAAATGTTTTTTTATAGTATTTTGTAGATAATATTTAAAAATGTAAAAAATATGTATAAAGATAAATAAAGGAAATAATATAACCACCCGAGACCATGGGGGGTTGAGAGGTCATACCTCCTATAACTGGTACTTTGGACGTACCAGTTTTCTGACGATGTTTTCCTTTACCGTTTTCAGAGCAGTGGCTACCATGATAATATTGTAATACCAAATGATTTGAAAAGAGTAACCATGGAGTTTCTTGTCGGCTCTTCTTCATAGGAAACGACCAACCCGAACCGTGCACCTTTTTGTCGAAGTTTTATAAGTCTATTCCTATGTGAAATAAAATATTTTGATTTTGATGATTTATGATAATTATATTGTTCGATTCCAGCCATGTTCACCCAGCAAACAAGATCAGATCGTCACACCTCCGATCCGTGCCCACCTTACTACAAAACTAATACTGACTTTCAATATTTCCATGGGTGTCTTTTTCGCAGAGGCAGCCCGTAGAGTCGCTGTATCCTTCAGGACAGCCGCATTTCTCAGTGAAACCAGTGTCTCGGACAGGTGGATCCGTTGTGTAAACTGGTTGTGCTTGTAGGGGCCCGTCTGAGACGTTACAGACTAGTTGAAGACTCTGTAAATATACAATGTACATTACTAAAACGAACAATATTATTTTAATTATTTGATAGTAGCTTTTTCTCGCGGCTTCACCCGAGTGTAGGTCGCAAATTACCTCAAGGGAATGTCCTAACCCAAGTTATGAGAAACAACATAACATTACATCACGCCTGTAATCTCCGACGGGTTAGGCAGAGGGTGTAGGTGTACCTAATAGTACACCCAAATTTTGCCAGTTACGTTTAAGTCTCATGTAATAGGGGACGAGCTTGTTGCCATCAACCGGGCGCAAATCAATACGTTCAAGAAAGAAGACCCAGAAGCTCTCAGAAGACCAGAAGTCAAGAAGTTATGAGATGTGATTAACAAATGTGATTTAAAGGAATAAGATGTCAAAACGAAAGTTTCAGGTACCTTAAAGTAATATGTGGACAGTTTAAAGAGCAGAGATTCTATGGTCTTCCTGAAGATCTATGAATGGATAGAAGATTATATGGCTCGAAAAGATAAAGAATAGAAAGATGATATACAGGGTGTAAACGGACCCTTCACGAAGCCGTCAACCAAGCATTCTTTCTGTACGTCAAACTAAGTAACTCTACGCAAAAATTATTGCTGGGAAACGATTTTTTTTTTTGGAGGTGAAGTATCACATTTTACGGTAAAACTCAATGTAACGCACTCAAAACTTAGTGCTGATGGATGCTTTGAATAGTAAACGGGTCATGGAGTTAATTAAAGTAAAGTTAAGACCTTTAAAATCCAATATCTCCGTAACTAGAAGGTTCCCAGGTATGGTCCAGAAAAAAAAAATGATCGCAATGACGGAGAAAACAAGTGCCTTTCGGCTTCGTTAAGGGTCTTTTTACACCCTTTATAGCTAGAAAGGTGCCGACTATAATATAGTGTGCCTTTAAACTTAAAGAGATGTAGAAAAGAAGAATGCTGCCTTGTCCCCTAATTAATTGGGATAATGGCAAGAAGATGATAATCATGATGATGCTTTGAATAAATAACACTTACGTTATACATATGCTGTGACCCGCTTCTCAATATTTGAGGTCTCGTGTAAGCTGAAATGCCGCATCCAATGTGTGTTGCTTTACCACGGATCAGCTTCAGGTAACTCCTAGCTCCCTTGTCTGCAATTCTGATGAACAAATACAGGTGAACAAATACAGGTAGTCATTAATAGGTATACAGGGTGTAAGGGACAGCTCGCAGCAAACTGACAAAGTGCATTCAGGTTCATATTTTGAAACATATTCCACTGTAATTTTTCTCAGGATTTTTTTCATATTTTTATCGTTTTATCAGTTACTGTTCCTTTATTTCAATGTAAAATAACATTCTCTGTAAGCAGCACTCCATTTATGTAAATAATACGGCTAAAATAAAAAAATATTGCAGTGGATATTGAAATACTCGAACGAACGTGAAATCAGCTGTTCACTTCCTGCCTAACTACAGAGTTCATCAAACTCGTCGTCGCGCTTGCCGTTTGCCACTCGCGTTTTACCACGGTAACGATACATTGCGTATGAGGAAATAAAACAAATCAAATTTATTGAATTCTCATAACTTTCCTGAAATAATTTCTTGTACCGGTCATCTCAGTGAATTCACCCTATCAGTCTGCGGAGGGCTGTCCCTTACACCTTGTATAGGGATGTTATCAATAGGCCTCCTTGTTGTCTTCATCGTCAACATCGTCATGCGGCTGAAAGATCTTCATTGTTAGATCTCTCACTGCCACTAGCATCCAGCAGATCCTCATAAACTTCACCAGATCATCGTCATTCGTCAAGTATTGGGTATATCCTATATCCTTAATACGCATTCAGTAAAAAGCTGTTATTTTGAATTTACAAACAGAAACTTCAATTTTAATGACTTGTATGAGACCTTTACAGGCACCTGTGAACTGTTAAAAACAAAAAGATGAAACTACGGTCCCAATCACAAGGCATAACAAAAGTGAATGGAATGTATAGCTGTCACCAATGTATATAATTAATATTAATCAAAATAATACACACTGGACGCCTGGGGAAGGACAGCGCCGTCGAGATCGACCGCGGCGAAGGTGGCGTGACCATCTGATCATGTTTGCGGAGCTACCATGGCCAAAGACCACACAGGATAGAGAGGTATGGAAGCAGAAAGGGGAGGGCTTTGCCCAGCAGTGGGACACCATGTAGGCTAGTACAAAATAACATAAATAATAGTTGTATCAGGCCATGGCTTAATTGCCAAGAGCCTCGACCAATATCTGAGGAGGCTCTCGTTAGGCAGCTGGATCACGGGCTTGATTCAGAAAGCGGTACTCCTGGACACGGTTCGTATTGTTAGGAGGTTCCTCTCTCTGGAGCCCTGACTGCTGGTAGCTTGGACCCTGTTCCCGATACCGGTGGGCTACAATTTTTTTAATGTTTTTATATTGCTTTTTCTTAAGAATATTGAAAAACGTAATCGATTTGTATAGAAATAAATAAAGGAAATAATAATCAGTCTATTTACCTGTCCAATACTGGGCAATAGTTGATGTCGTCTGCGTTAATCAGCTTTTTGATTGTGTGCAAAGTCCTAAATACTTTTTCTATGGAAGACGTGATCTTCTCATTGTTCAAGCCATCTTCCGTAGTATTTCTATTCAGGTACTTCCAATGAGGTGCGTTGAAGTTAATCATTGTTATAATTTGGCTCGGATTTGGGAATTTTTCTGTAAACATAAAATAACTGCACAGACTGTGTTGTGACTGAATGTGGTTGTACTGAATGGCGGATGGAAAGAACTCCTATTTAGTTAGCAGTTTTTTAGACCTGTGATAAAGGTATGGTTCCTTATACTTCCAGCAGAAGGCGATTCTTTTAATTATAGAAATAGGCTTGCGTTTGGCAGCAACTCGCTGATGCGGAGTGCGGGTGGAGCACGCTTGCCTAAAAGAAACCGATTCACTGGAACTTTGAATAGATCCAGATCATAATTGTCAGGGAACAGAGTAGCCGGCCGTGAATTACACAGACTGGCGATTCGCGCAATACATTTGGAAGCATAGCGCTTTGTTCGGGTCCGTGGAACTTCAACCATATAACGGTGAAGTTTTGCCGTATCTCTCCGATGATAGAATGGAGATGGGGAATTAGATTGCGTAAATCCAAAGCACACTCCACGAAATGTAACCGATAGGCTGGCAACCATGCGGCGATGTTCAAGGCTTTTCCGAATAAACGGGTGTTGTGTCTGATAGGCAAATAATCCAGGACTCCAGGTTCAGCAGTTGTGTTTGTGGCCACTTCCCTATTACAACGAAGTAGTCAAAAGTTTTATGGGTCAGCTACACCCAAAATGCCTACAATGCTCTGCGGATCCAGTATAACAACGCGTTTAGGGTGCTGTTGCGTCTACATCGGTTCTGTAGTCATCTATGTTCGCTGAGGCAAGTACCGACTGTTTCGATGCTGTACGGCGTAAGAAAGTGGCCTCGCTGCTAAACAGACTCCGTGGCAGCCCCAACAGCATTCTGAGCGCCATAGTCGGAAGGCATGACAGCCCGTTGGTGAGGTCACTAGTCACCTGTACACTGTCTGTGTTTTTAGTTAAGTACTGACATAGGTTAAGAATATTGTTACCCTTGGTTATCTGAATAAATGAATGAATGAATCAAAACCTTAAGGGCCTTAGGAGGAATTTGGTGTCCCATAGGTAGTAGATATCTTACCAGTAACTCTGCAGTTATCTTCCTTCAAACCGAGACACTGGTCAGCTAATACTTGTGCTAAAGTCGCCAGTTCACTATCCCAATGCTGAAATAAACACAGAATTTATGTTAGAAATAGGGGCTCACCAGTTTTCAGAAGGATACGAATAGAGATGTTGGTCATCACTTGTATAATCCACCTTGTATCGCTCTTAAATAAAAGGAAGAATTCGATTTACAAAAAGCATTATTTTAACCCTTTTTTTAAGCGATTTCTATGAGCTTTATTAATTGAAAAGCATCAAACACAACAATTGATCTGAGTAACCTAGAATCAACAAAGCGTCTTGGACCACAGTCTATAGTAGTCAGTAAGTCTGCCCGTAAAACATTTCACATAGGCTGACACATCACTGACACACTGTCTTAACGCTAAAAACCATCGTTCAACTTTAATTCTACCAGCGATAACGATGGTGATAAAGTCAGTAATGTATTGGATTCTCATAAACTGCCGAAAAACATGACAATCTTGTTGATATTGTTAAATATTTCGAAAAAAATTGTCGCTTCTGCAGGTTCTGAATTATTCTGCGGACGAATCATTTTCGAAAAGTTCATCTACTAAGTAGGTGGTGGGTAGGTGAAACTATAAAATTGTACAAAATTTCAGTTACAAATATTTATGATCTAGTATATTAAATAGAACTGTAAAATAATACCATTTTCATCATTCCATATGCTCTTGGTAAGGGTCGGCCATCTTTTCCGGTTTCCTCACCGGTGGCTAACTTCATTCTTATCCTGAAATGGAAATAAAAACAGTATAAGACGTCTAAAATGAAAGATTGCAGAGTTAGCACATTGACCTTGAGCTGGCTTAGAATAGTCTACAGATTCAATTTAATAAAAGGCCAACTAATACTGATTTTGTAACCTCTGACGTGCGGTCTAGAAAATGAATACACGAAAAATTCTCAAACAAGTGGCAAAGGTTTTTGGTACCAAAACACTTACTTATTAACTTCTTCTAGTATTTGTTGCACCATTTGAGGAGTTATGGATACCTTCACATAGTTATGACAAAGCTCCCCCACCGGACGACGCTGCGAAATAAACAACTCGAATGAACAAAGTAGAGAGAGCGAGACAGTTTATTCACCATAAAAAAATGTAGCCCTTCTGATGGTCACAACCACACACGGACGTGATTGTGAAGGCACATTCTGTAAGCACCAATTCTGATGAAAAGACAAAAATGCATTGGACTGACATTAGCTATCGAAAAGCTTATGTAAATGCTATTGGAAGTCGTTCTTGTCTTCTTTTCCGAGAGTTCTGGTTTCTAGGCCTTCTGCCATAATTATCATAGCATTGCAGACCCAGTCACAAAGCTGAAATGTCGCCTTAGCTCTTGTTAAAACATTGAACTGTCGCAAATCTAAATTCGTAAAGAAACTTACATGATTATAGTACTGACAAACCACATGGGACCCTAAGCAGTTTGTCATTGCTGGACAGTAGCTCGATACATAAAGGGTGTTCTGTGACGTGGCGTTGAGGACCAATGAACACGTTGACAACTTTAGTATGATGAGAATTAGGATGACCTGTAATTTTTAGAAATTCATGTGTAATTTTTTACAGTTTAGTTTAGTATTTTATGTAGTTTATACTGGGGAAATTTGTAGCTGATTGTCAGTCTGCTTTGCTAGAATACTAGCTCACTGGTTCACTTTCTTAGATTAAAATAATAGCCTATAATGTTCCTACAGCTTGCTGGGTTACCGGTTTCTGTTACTCTGAATACCATTTAGTTTATATCAAAAGAAAAGCAGTCTAAACAATAACACCTTTCTGCACCAGGTATTTCCTCTTTATCTCTTAATTCTCAACTACATGTGGTAGTATCTTTCCCTTCATTAAAAACTGTTCTGCATTCAACTATTTAGCTAGCAGGCATAATACATATTTTTTTTGTCTGCACAAGTCCCATGTTGTTCTGGGTTGGTGCAAAATGTTTTTCTACTTCATTCTCCCCTGTCAGCCGCTCGTTATCATTCACATCATCCATAAACACAATCCATCAGCTATATTTTGTTTACTCACCACGTCTGTCCATCAACATATCTTCATGCATCCACTCTCTGGGGGACACGCCTTTCAGCAAACATGGCTTGATTAGTTACAAAAATACAAATTGAAAGGAAGTCGTTTGTCTTGGTGGCCATGTGACTAAAAGAGTAATGGATATGAATTTTGATGGATGGAGAGGGAGAAGAAGACTAAAGAAAAGATGGATGAATTGTGTGAGGAATGATATGAAAGAGAAATGAGTAAATGATGCCGTGACGTCTGACAGGGGAGGAATGAAAGAAGTAGAATGGGAAAGGGCAGGAGGATGATACAAACAATGTCTCTGTATATTTCAGTTTCACTGTTTATAGTGGTGTTAGAAGAGTACTTACATGTAAAATCATTTTAATATATAGTTCTGTAGATTGTTTAGTTAATCTATTATAACCCGTTCATGGCCTTATCTCTTCTTTCCTTAGTGCAAGTTTAAGTGACGTACACTTTGTTTCATATCGAATTTTGACAGTGCCTTATTTAAAATGTTCTAGTCCACTTAGTTAAATCAATTCTATTGCTATCGTAGATTTATAATTTTTTTTTTCACTTGTCAATAATAGCAGTATCGTTTTCGATTTTTATACTAGTTACGCATCCAATATTGTTATTGTTTTCATGAGTTATTATTTTATAATCTTTATTAACTGTTTTATAATTTGTTGGTCATTAAATTCTAACTGTGACTTATTTCCCAAAAATGTTCACTTCTGATATGTATGAATAACAGTGCCTTTGTTCCGTGTTTTCCGTTTTTTTGTGTTGTTTCCCTAGGAATTGCTTTATCGCTTGAAACTCGGTTCAAAACACGCCAATCAAGCTCTTTTGTTTTTCTAGCGGAAACCGATTTTGTTCCTATTCTTTGTTTTAGTAATTAAGACATGATGTCATTTTGTAAAATTTTTAGCTGTTGATTCTAATGCTTTTTTGAATTTCGTTGTTCGTGTTGTTTATTCGATAATTTTCCTTGCAGTATTGTTTTATGAATATAACCCTTATAAATAAATAATTTAGAACTTTCTGCTATTTTTTCTAGATTCTTGTTGATGTTGATGTCTTATTTTTTTGTTCCTTAGATGTTCCATTTTTCTTAATTCTCTTCTTTAGTTCAATAATTTTGTTTTGTTTTTGAAAAAACAACATATCTAGTTGTTATTGGTAAAACTTCATTGACATGATGGTTATGGCACACGGATGGCTTTCATGCCATAATACGCATAAAAACGGACTAGCTGGTGTGCAGAGTGCGGAGTAGTCGCAACTATATCCTGAGAGCTGTGGCGGAGACCTTTACGCCAAATATCAGGCATTTTGTGCGGAGATTGTTTAGGTAGGTAACATGTGTTCCTGCCTGGTCGTCCTTTGTTTTAATAATATTATTTTTATATCAATGTTACTAACACTAGAATATAAGCTGTTTGTAATACTAACAAAATATGGATCACTGTTGTCCGAAATAAATGAATTTTAATTTTAGTGAGTAGATCGTTACTGGTAATTATGATTTTTTAATTATTTTTATTTCATTTTGAATGACAAAGGAACCTGTCATAAAAAGTTTCGTCAACTAATTAAAAGTAAGTGTGGAGATTGTTTTATTTTCAGTGTATGAGGATACCCAAAGAAAACCAATATGTATTCATAAACTGTATTTATTTCACTTTTCCTTAAAGCTACTTTATTTCTAAACATCTTACATTTTTAATTCTTGAAAACAACTAATAATCATAATAATACAAGGTGTAAACCGACCCTTCACGAAGCCCTCAACCAAGCGTACTGTACATACATCAAACTAAGTATTTCTATGCAAAAATCTTTTTTTTTGAGGGTGAAAAATCACGGTTTATGGTAGGACTCAATATAACGCACTCAAAACATTATGCTGATGGAAGCATTTAATATAGAAAACATGGCGGTATTTACAGTACACTAAATAACAGTAAAAACTTGTATTTAAAAGCCTTGTATTTAAAAAATAGAAGGTTCCCAGGTACAGATTTGCTCTATTTGATTGCCAATGCGATAATTTTTTTGTTCTAGACCATACCTGGGAACCTTCTAGTTACGGAAATATTGGGGGTCAAAGTTCCAACTTTTCACAAGTTTTTTTTAAATACATGTTTTTAATGTAAGATTTTTACTTTAAACACCTCCACGACCCTCGTACTATTCAATCCATTCATCATCACAATGTTCTGAGTGCGTTGTATTGAGTCCTACCGTCAAACGTGATTTTTGACCCCAAAAAAAAAAGTCGTTTCCCAGCATGTTTTTGCGTAGTAATTGTTTTAAGTCGGTTTTGTTGTTTGAAATATCTGAATTAAATGTGCGGAACCCGAAACACTGTGCTAATTCTTGCATTATCAGAATCCATGCAAAAATCTCGCTCTCTCTGGCATATAAATTTGGTCAGCTTGATCTTTTGATCTCAATTTTGGGCTTTCCCGGTTTTTCATGAGCATCCGTCGTAGCGTTCGTTCGTTCTTGGGCTGAAATTAAATTTAAAACACGTTATTCATAGGCTTATTATTCCCAATTATTCTTGGATTGTGTGAGGAATAATAATGAAGATAAAAGAAGTAAATGATAGTGTGAAGATTGACGGGGGAGAATGGAAGAAAAACGTGTTGCGCCGACCCCAAATAACTTGAGACAAGGGCAGGAAGATGATGATTTTAGCAGTTATTCTTGTTTAATTTTTCAACAAATTGCAACGAGGACCGATAAAAGGGAAAGGGAAAGTTTCGGTGTAGGGGACATCGACGATATTAAAAACATACTGTTGACTTAGTAAACGAAAAAGTTCAAGGCTGGTGGGGTTAGAATCATGACAATGAATGTATGTTTTGTTTTTGTGTCATTATCCCTGTACAAAAGCTGTGAAGACTATTTCTAAAGTGACAGGACATTTATTTTGGTTTGACAAAATTACTTTCGCGAAACCGAAGAAGACAATTGCCGGTGCCGACGAAGTTCATAATTGAAACGGTAGTGCTCTTGCAATCTGTGGTATGTTGTCATATTTGGAAGTGTACCTTCAAGTGTAGTGAAACACGGCTATAAACGTTCCCACTGTCGGGACACAGGCCTTCCTTCAGTGAGCTCAATGCTGGTCCTGCTCCACTGCCACTTGGGCTCACATACTAAGATTTTAATGTTTGGAAGAGATGCTCCCCCTTTAGTTCTTTCATCATTTCTTCTTTTTATTTTTTTTCTCGTTTGGAAACTTAGTTACTTTGATAACCATTGTTTTATATAAATTAGAAGCATTATTTGAGTTTTTGTTTTTGAGTGTTTGTTGTTTTTGAGTACCATGTAGACTTTCTATTATGGTTAGTAGGGCTTATCCTAATCTTTATGGTTTTAACTGTAGTTTTGTTTTATTTTCCTATCTCTACACTGTGCTCACATAATATAGAAGCAACAATATTGTACCCAGGACTATGTAATATATAACTTGATTTGAAAAGAGTGTCCATGGAGTTTCTTGCCCATTCTTCTCCATGAGATCTTCTATTTTCCAATGGGCAACTACAGACCATTCACAGTTATTATGCCTGTGGCGGGACTGTAGGTAGCTTATTTTTGACTATGCAAAAGTGCCTGTCATGGGTCTATTTGAAATAAATGCTTTGAGTTTGAGTTTGAGAAGGAATGGACTGGAATCCGTCACGCGGGCCCGGTGCGGGTTGGTAAATAAGTGTAGTGTTACGAGAATTACATAAAACTTACATCATTTTTTCTCCCATTTCTCCGAGCACGGAGCTTTCTTTTAATATTATTTAGTTTTTCATGGTAATATATCCTTCTTGCAAGATTTAATATGTCGTTTTCATTGCGTGTACCAAGGCTTTTAACTCTTCTTTTTAGCTTCTTCTCGTCGTCTCTAAAGACAGTCCTACCAGCCTGGTGTTTCATCTTATTTCTAGCAGCTATATCGTAGTGATGTGGATGATCTAAATTTTCATCGAATTTACGTGGAACTTCATTATATTCGTTATCCAAATGATTTTCATTGTACCTTTTATTTAAATTTTTCTTCCATTTTTGACCATGGACTGACGGATTTGGATGTTTCACTCGTTCAACGCTCTGGTCAATCTTAAAACGTTTCTTCTGATTGGGTTCAAATTGGTCTCTACTTTTTGTGTCCCCAAAATCGATTTCATCTGCTTCTGGATCAGGAGTACTGTATAGATTTTTTTTTGGAAACATCGGTATTTCAGTTTTGCCTACGATGGTACCGTATATTTTTCTTATTTTTGCATCAAGTAATTGCTTTTCGTCACCATCAAGTGCTTTGTGATTCACTTCTCTTTCTAAAGTATCGAGAAGAGATAGCAATTTATTATCATTGTCATCTTTAGTATCGACGTCTTTGTCATTATAGTTGCTGCTATTTTTTTGACCTAAAAATTTGTCAAATTTGATGATAGTTTCTTCAACTCTGTTCAAACCAGTCTCTTCTGCGTGTGATTTTATATCTTCCGTTTGGTGGTGTTTTGGTGGCAGTTTCGGTGGTGGTCGTCTTTTCTTGTCTCGAGAAGCAGATTTAGCAGGTCTTGGTTCGACATGAGTCTGCAGTGCTGTTGAGTACTGGTCTATGCGTGGGGGTGGTGGTGGTGGTATTCTCGGCGGTGGGGGCAGTGGTGGCAGAGGGGGCGAGGGGCGAGGACGCGAGTAACGACGCGCAGGCGCTGAAGGTCGAAGAGCTGGAGGCCGGCGAGGTGGCGGAGGTGGCAATGGCAGTGGTTTCAAATCCGAGGCCAAACGAAATTGTGACGATGATTGCTGTTCTCTGTAAAGACTACAAAAATACTTTATTTATGTACCCTTAGGGCTAGAGTCATCACATAGTGGATGCTTGAAGACGGGCGTCGTTGCCGAGACTGGCCTAAGTACATGATGACGATAAAAGAGGGATGCCTAAGTATAGCCTTGATTACCTTCTGTCTCTGCATTGTCAACTGATAGATCGGACCACCACCCACCACCACTGATGGGTCGGTCCTCGGGTTAATTGGATCGGTCGGACTGGTGATCTATCAGTTGGCAATGCAGAGACGGACAATGTTGTATACTCACTTATTAAACGAAGGTGCTGAAATTTCTACTGAGGACGGTTTCTTTTTCTTGCCTTTTTCTCGGATGAATTCCGTCAACTCCTGCGATGTTAGTGCAAAGATATCACTTGTATTTTTTTTTCTGAAAAGAAGATAATAAAATTGTATATTATGTAAAATTATTGTGTATGTAAAACTTCAGTTTATCCATGATCACGGTGCTTGCAACAGCGCCGAAATATCAGAAACTCAAAACAAACAGTGATGTTATCACTTGACCATGACAGTATAAAAACTTATACCAATTATAGTTCGAAAGGCTAATTATTCGTGAAGCCTTTACTATTCAATACTTAGATGGGGTAAAGATAATTTTCGGCACGATTGGCGCCGAGGCTGGCCGATAAGCTGCAGCGCAGCGTATTGCGGGTTTGATTCCAGCACGCAAAGAACGAAACAAAAGACTGACAAAAGTTGTAATTTCGCGATTTGTGTGCCTTAATGAAATACATTCAAAAATTAATTTTAATATATTTACTTACTTATACGGCGGTGCGGTTGAAGACGGTTGAAAGATCGCATTCTAGAAAAGAGGAAAAGATGGTAGAACATTGCTAAACATTGATCAATAAAATTTCGTCTTAAAAATTTGCGTTCCTCCATTGTATTACACCCATTATGTTTAGCGGGTATACAATGAAGAGACCATCATTGGATCTACAGTTTTCAACTATATATGGACCTCAAGAATTATAAAATTGTCCTTTCGCAACCTTTGATTCTGCATCACTGCCAAATCACAATGTTATTTATCTCCTTTAAAATAACGTTGCTTTTGAGTCGCTGCTGTCGGGAGTTAAGTAACCAAAAAAAGCATGAGGATTGGAAAAGAGGTTGTCTGGCAACCGTCACCTTATTATTTTTTAATTTTTTTTAAATTCATATTTTGGGAACGATAATATAATCTTTAATCCTCCACATAATTGATCCATCAACATATCGTATATTTATGAATCTTGCAGTAACATGTTAAAATGATTACTACATACAAGGTGTAAACAAACCCTTCACGAAGCCGTCAACCAAGCATTCTGTACATCAAACTAAGTAACCTTACGGAAAATTTTTTGCTGGGAAATGATTTTTTTTTGGGGTGAAAAATCACGTTTTACGGTAAAACTCAAAGTGACGTACTCAAAACATTGTGCTGATGGATGGATTGAATAGTACGGGGGTCGTGGAAGTGTTCAAAGTAAAAATCTTACATTAAAAGCATGTATTTAAAAAAAACTAGTAAAAAAAGTTGGAACTTTGACCCCCAATATCTCCGTAACTAGAAGGTTCCCAGGTATGGTCTAGCACAAAAAAATGATCGCCATGACGGGGAAAATAAGTATATTTCGGCTTCGTTTAGGGTCTTTTTACACCCTTTATTTCTATAACAACTACCTCTGCGTCGTTTTCATTGAAGATTATGTCAAGCATCTCGTCCGATGGTTGTGCACGACGTCTTGACTTGACACTCGTATTGTCTACTCTGTGAAATAAAAAAATGGCAATAATACAGGGTGTAAACGGACCCTTCACGAACCCGTCAACCAAGCATTCTGTACATCACGCTAAGAAACTCTACGCAAAAATTATTGCTGGGAAACGACTTTTTTTTTGGGGTGAAAAATCACGTTTTACGGTAAAACTCAATGTTACGCACTCACAACTTAGTGCTGATGGATGCTTTGAATATTAAACGGGTCAAGAAGTTAATTAAAGTTAAAACCTTAAAAAGCGGTTAAAAATAATCTTGTGTAAAAATTGGAACTTTGACCTCCAATATCTTCGTAACTAGAAGGTTCCCAGGTGTTGCCTAGAAGAAAAAAACGATCCCAATGATGGGCAGAATATGTGGTTTTCGTTTTCGTTAAGGGTTTTTTTACACCCTTTATTGTTGATTATTACACTTATTATGTAATCGTTCTCAGTAGTTTTTTCTGCGGGGTTTCAATTTGACTAAATTATGTGCAGTGGTGGCCCACTGGTATCGACCTCGACTTATGAGCAGTGGCGTGCCTAGGGGCCAACAATTTGGCAAGCCCATTGGGCAAGTAAGATTGTTAAGAAATCTTAACGTCATGAAGAGTAATAGGTTATAAGGGCAAGATAAGCTTTTAGGCTTGTATGAAAGAACCTCCACTACTTATAAATTGTAGTGTAGATCGGGTATTCAAACCCAGGCATGTCTTAGAGTAATTTAAATCATCGGCACCGCCCTCAAAATCGTGAAGAGAAAAAGTATGACGAAACTATTAGGTATATCTTAGAACCAAATATTTAAAGACGACATCCACCAAGCCGCACTGAGGTCGAGTGGTTGATAATGGTCCTCGATTAAGGCCTCTTACTGAAAAGAGGCCTGTGTCCCAAAACAACAAAACATAAAAGTTAAGCTATAAGCGTAAAAAAAATTGGTCACTAAATTAGACTCTGTTTTTGAGGAGCTCGTGGTTAAATAATAACAGCCGCTCGGGTCGATCTTTATGTTAAGCCGAGCTTGCCTAGGTTGGTTCGTGGATGAGTCACCCATTACATACTGAGTTTCCTCTGTGCCTCGGAAAGCACGTTGTACTGTTGGTCCCGGTGGTCATTTATAAATCTTTGACAGTCGTTACAGGTAGTCAGTGGCCCGAAAGTCTTAGCAAGGGGTTTCTATTACCCATTACTATTGTGGAGGTCAGATAGGCAGCCGCTCCATGTATAATATTGGTATTCAGCTAAATCCGGTAAGACTGGAAGCCGACCCCAACATAGTTGGGAAAACACTAGGCAGATCATGTTTTGAATTGTTAAAGTAGATGGTAAGACGTTGCTGGCCTTAAAGGTGGAAGAATTGAAGCCTTACCTTTTGATTGATTGATCTGATGATTTCCCATCCGTAAAAAAATAAAAATAATCCTTACCTTTGCAAAACATAACCCTTTAAAGGGTCAATTTTTTCTGTGGCAAATTGGTACAATTTCTCCGGCGGTGCGTCCTCGATCGTGAATATGGGCAGCAGGACTATCGGTGGATCGCAGTATGAAGATGTTTCACCAAAAGGACACGTTGGTTTTGGGTTAACTGGTGTATCAGGTTCTGGTTCTAGGAGAGTTCAAAACGCAACATTAAATAACTTGACTGCATCATCAGTAGTAGTTGCAAATGATCATTTTGCCAAGGGAAAAGGAGCAGGTGTGATGTTATTATCATCCTTACGAGCCTATCCCTTAATTGGGTTTGGCGAAGCATGTCATCTACTTCCATATATGTATTTATTTAAACTTCATGTACAAAAGGGGTACATAGGCGGACTTAATGCCACAAGGCATTCTCTACCAGTCAACCTTTGGGTCAAACAGGACAGCATTGTGATAGAGTACAAAACAATAATAATACGAAAAATACCATTTTGTTAACATACATTGATATAAATTAATAGGTACATACTAATACACATACTTACAAATAAAATGAAATGAACTAATATTTATTATAACTAGCTGACCCGCGCAGCTTCGCCTGCGTCACTTAGGGTATGAAAAATAGATAGTAGCCGATTCTCAGACCTACTGAATATGCATTTAAAATTTCATAAAAATCGGTCAAACCGTTTCGGAGGAGAACTAACATTGTGACACGATAATTTTATATTAGAAAGATTTTTTATTGTATCTCTATAAGCAGTCTCACTGCTAGTCAGTTTAGTAGCCACTCTCGCTCTAACCATAAATTATGTAAAGATTTAGTGAAAACAGTAGTGACAAATTAAGGAAGAGTTATAACAGAAACTTAAAACAGTTTTAAGGAAGAGATTCCGGATTCTGACAAATAAAATGTACTACCTGACTAGTGTTTTCGATTACATTTCGGGGAGTGTGCTTGGCTTTTTTTTTTTTTCTTAGCCTGCTCTGTCCCACTCCTGCGCAAAGGCGTCCCTCCACTCCTTCCACTTCTCGCGAACCCGCGCGCCTTCCTTCCAGTTCGGACGGAACTTGTCTAGTTCGTCCCGCCATCTCTTTCGTGGCCTGCCACCTGGCGCTTGGAATTACAAAATCTAATTCCATCATCCCCATTCTATCATTGGACGAGCAAGAGATACGGCGAAGCGTCACTGTTATATGGTTGAAGTTCCACGGACCCGAAAAAGCGCTATGCTTTCACATTTTTTTGCGAATCGCCAGCCTGTGGTACTCACTGCAGGTTTCTCCGTTTCCTGATCATTACAATCTGAATATATTCAAAGTTCGAGTGAATTGGTTTCTTCAAGGTAACCGTGCTCCACCTTAGGCCCCATCATCGCTTCACATCAGGCGAGTTGCGGACAAGCCTATCTATATACGCGTGAACGGCTGGACCGATTTTGGTAATTCTTTTTTTGTTGTGATTGTTATTGTCAGGAGAAGGCTCTTATGAAAGAAAAAAATAAGTAGGTAGGTGGTAGGTAGGTGGTAGATAGATGGTAGGTAGGTAGGTAGGTAGTAGGTAGGTAGGTGTTAGGTATTAAGTAGGTAGGTAGTTCGGTAGTAGGAGGTAGGGAAAAGTGCATTGCAACGCATGCCGGGGTCAGCTCGTTTAGTATAAAAAAGCCACTATCTTTCTGTGTCTGTGTTGCACCCGGTGCGCAAGCTGTCCGTACTGGTTTAACTGAACCTTGAATTAGGTAAAAACGATAAAAAAACTCACTTGGCTTCTTCGAGTCAATGCAGAGACAGTCACCATCTTCCTTAAAACCAGGAGGGCAGCCGCATTTAGCGCTGAAGCCCGAGCCAGGTTTTGGAGGTTTCGTCTCGTATGTTTGTGTTCCCTTGCGAGCACTGGCCGAGAAGTTGCATACCAAATGGAGAGTCTGCGTGGAAAGAATAATTAATTTTGTTGGATAGGACAAAATGGCGTAACAATAACAGCCGTAGGGTTGATCTTAAAGAATAAGCAAACGCTTGCTGAGATCGATCCACGGATGGGTGGGAATCTTTGATGGTGGTTAAGCTGTCTACACACCGAAGCAGCCGACCTGCCGGCACGAACCCGGCGGCCTGATTTTAACGATCTTGCCGGCGGCTTGCGCCCGCGCGATCTACCCCGCGGTACGCTCCCCTCCGCTCTTCAGTTGCCCGCCGGCTTTTAAGAACTTGGCAATCACTAATTGTGAACACTGCATGCCGCGACTGTCATGCCACCTGGAAAATTGTCCGGCTCGTAACTTCTAAACCCGGCGGGTCGGCTGCTTCGGTGTGTAGACAGCTTTACGGGTTGACAAAAGTCCGAAGCAGTCCATGTAATACTAATATTCAGTTGCAAGTTGAGGACGTAGGCGTTCCAAGTCAACTTAACAGAATAGTACTAAATCAAGCTTGACTTACATTCTGTAGCCCCTGCTTATCATTCTGGTAGTATACGTATTCGGTATACCCGGACAAGCCACAGCCCATGTGCGTGGCTGAACCAGTGATCAGATTGAGGTATGCTCGACCACTCTGGTTATAATAGTTTGGTCTGGGAAAAAATTTGAAAAAAAAACTGATTATTTGAACTTAGGACTACCCATCCGCAAAATATTTCATCCGCGGATGAAACGTTACCCTTTGAAAATTGTAAGGCGACGAATCATGGTAAAAAAAAAAACGATTAAAAAAGATTCTTATACATAGAAGAAATTTTGTTTTATTTAACCACGATATTATTATACATAGCCGCTAGCCAAACCGGCGAAACCAAAGAACAGACCTAGACAATGTTCCTATACACAAATGTTTGTCTGTCTATTTGGCCGATATGACCACATCAATATTAACTATGCGAAGAGTCATCCGAACTTGCGGATGATTCGTCGCCTTCCAATTTTCAAAGGGTAACGTTTCATCCGCGGATGAAATATTTTGCGGATGAGTAGTCACCTAAGTCATTATTTCCCCTCCCTAAAAGAATGCCTGCCTCTGAGTATTGATGTATAAGGGCAGCGTGACACATTTTGAGTTGGTTGTGGGCGTTGATTTACCGCAGTCTGGTTCTACCCGTTCACGACCTCAGATGATACGACTTTCGTCGAGCGAGCGACACGCGTGTGTTCTTGTTTCCTTCGCGTCGTGTGTCGTGTCGTGCATGGCGTGCTTCACTTTGATGACAGCAATTGCAGAGTAGTTAAATGAAACATGTATACTGGGAGGTCGAAATAATGACGTCATAAAAATAAAGTGGATTCCTCATGCCCTGGGGTATCCGAAAATACCCCATGTATGTTCCGCGATTCCTGATATTTTCCGAGTTAAAGTTTATTGAAAATTGTATGGGAACCGCTTTAAAAAAATCTCTTTATTTTTACACAGGTTTTGCACATTCTTTAACGATGTTTCTTTATTTTCTAGATACATTTTCCAATCTCATTAGCATCAAGAGTAAATAAATAATCAAAATCACATGATTGAGAATAATAAATTAATCGAATGATATTTTCGGCTACCCTTGGGCATGAGAAATCAATTTTTTATGACATCACTATTGGTTGAGGTTTCTCTGGAGATGTATGTACCACCCAGTATTCATATTTCATTTAACTTCTCTGAATTGCTGCCTTTAGGACCTTTTTATTGCAAGCATGCGTGCTGCCCGCAACCTATCGTATCATACATGTTTTTATTGTCATGCGCGCCAGACGCATGCGGCACACGAGCGGATCACGGGTGGCTCGCACGGATGTGTGGCGAACCTTGACAGGCAGTGTTGTTTTTACTGTCAAGCGGGTCGCACGCACGTTTTATGATCAATATGAAAATCATTTGACACGAGTTCTCTTCCTAGCGACACGCACAATACTGTGGCGGCGTGGCGAAAATAATCTGCTCTGCGTGCGGCCCGCAACAAGCATGCGTGCCGGGCCTGCACGCGGGCGCAATCACGCATGACAGAAAAAGGCCCTTAAAGTGTCGGTGGAGTTGCACGAAGTGTAGGGTAAAACGAGAACTAACATCACAGAAATGAGGAAACGCTATGACCGTACTTAATTATTCTCAGTAAGTCAGCTCTATCGAGCGGAAAAGCCGTGAATTCTTTTTTTTACGCAAGTTAATCCAGCGAAAAGTTCAACTGATTTATTGCAACCCTTGTCAATTGCGAGACAAACTAGTTTGTGGTTCCTAAGTTTAGTGGAATGATCTTAGAATAATAATTACATGCCCGATTTCGCTTCCGCTAGGCGACCTCAATACAAGGTATAAAGGGACCCTTCACGAAGCCGTCAAACAAACATGCTGTACATCAAACTCTGAACCTCTACGCAAAAATTATTGCTGTGAAACGATTTTGTTTTTGGGGTGGAAAATCACAGTTTACGGTAGGACTCAATGTTAAGCATTTTGCTGATAGATGCATTGAATAGTACAGAGGTCATGGCGGCATTTCAAATAAAGTTAAGGCATTAAAACCTTGTATTTAAAAGAAAGTTGAACTGTGATCTTGAAGCGGTCATCGCTACACCGGCATTTAGACACGAATTTAAAACTTAAAATCTAAACTGTAAACACTGCAGATTTTTTTTTTAACTGTCAAATTTAAACAAACGTCAAATTACCATACACATCAAACACGAAACACGATCATTGTCTTTGAATGAAAACTAACGTTAATGACAAAGATAATGTTGCTTCCCGTCAGTGAAAGAATTTTCTGAATCGGATCAGTAGTTCCGAAGATTACTACTTACAAACTTACTAACCTACAAAATTACAAACTTTTACCTCTTTATAATATTAATATAGATGTATAAAAGAAAACAAAATGGCAGACTTACACGGGCCAAAAGATCATTGTACAGCTATGCTTAGATGTTTCAACTTACGCGTTATCCCAATCGGGCATACTTCTCACCATGGCCGCAGTAACTGCATTTTTTTGAGTGTAAGAAGATCTCAAGGCTAGATTGATAGCATATACTTTTTTTTCATGAGTTAGTCCTTTGGCCGAAGTGTTTCCCAGATACTCCCAATTGGGATACCTGAATCGGACGAGGCTAGACGTTTGGCTGGGTTCCGGGAATCTTTCTGTAAAAGATAGATAGAATATTATAAAGGGTGTAAAAAGACCCTTAACGAAGCCGAAAGGCACTTGTTCTCCCCGTCATTGCGGTATTTTTTTTGTTCTGGGCCATACCTGGGAAGCTTCTAGTTACGGAGATATTGGAGGTCAAAGCTCCAAGTTTAAAAAAAAATACCATTTTTAAAAGTTTTAACTTTACTTAAAAGAAAAAAGCATCCATCAGTACTAAGTTTTGAGTGCGTTTTACCATTGAGTTTTACCGTCAAACGTGATTTTTCACCCCAAAAAAAAGTCATTTCCCAGCAATAATTTTTGCGTAAGTTTTTGAGTTTGATGTACAGAATACTTGGTTGACGGCTTCGTGAAGAATCTGTTTACACCTTGTATTTTTTGCATTTAAAAATAGTAATCATCAAATACGACGACCCGTGAATCGAACCCAGGACCTCATGCTCAGCGCGCTTACAACCACTCGAGGTAGTCGACGTATTTTATTTGTAATAAATAGATAGATAATAACATCATCCTTACATAAAGGGTGTAAAAAGACCGTTAAAGAAGCTGAAAGGCACTTGTTTTCCCCGTCATTGCGATCATTTTTTTGTTCTAGACCATACCTGGGAACCTTCTAATTACGGAGATATTGGGGGTCTAAGTTTCAACTTTTTCACAAGCTTTTTTTTAAATACATGATTTTAATGTAAGATTTTTACGTTAAACACCTCCACGACCCCCGTACTATTCAATTCATCCACACAATGTTTTGAGTACGTTACATTGAGTCCTACCGTAATACGTGATTTTTCACCAAAAAAAAAAAGTCGTTTCCCAGCAATAATTTTTGCGTATAGTTACTTAGTTTGATGAACAGAATGATTGGTTGAAGGCTTCGTGAAGGATCTGGTTACACCCTATATATATGATACATATCCATACATACATACACGATGGAAGAACATCAGCACAATGTTTTGGGTTATTCCATAAACCGTAATTTTACACCCCAAGAAAAAGTCGTTTCCCAGAAATATTTTTTTCGTAGAGTTACTTAGTTTGATGAATCTACACCTTGTAGGTGCCACCACAAATGTCACATAACAACACACTTGATTTCCCCGACCGAGTAAGCAGAAATGTGAACAAATAACAATATAATTGAAATTACATTTAAAACTAAAAAAAACCCCTACGAAAAATAAAAGAAGAAAGATAAATACCCACTTTCATCGCCCATATCTAGTAAATGGCTGCAACGATTTTGATAAAACCATCGCCAAGAAACTAGCTTTTTAATTAAAAAAAACTGCATCAACTGTTCACTCGTTTAAGAGCCACGGGTGCCAGAGACAGACACACACACACACATTGCGGTCAAACTTATAACACCCCTCTTTTGGCGTCGGGGGTTAATAAAAGGTATACTTACTGGTTGCCCTGCACAAGTCACGTTTTAGGAGACACTGATTGGCCCACACTTGCGCAAAAGTTGCCAATTCACTGTCCCATCTCTGTAAAAAAGGAGGTTTGGAAGTTTTTTTTTTTTTTTTCCTAAACTAATTTTTTTATTTTATTTTTCATTAATTGTTCAAGACTTAAATATTAAATACATCAATAAATTAAAATAAATATAAATAAAGGGTGTAAAAAGACCCTTAACGAAGCCGAAAGGTAATTGTTCTCCCCGTCATTGCGATCATTTTTTTGTTCTAGACCATACCTGGGAACCTTCTAGTTATGGAGATATTGGGGGTCAAAGTTCCAACTTTTCACACCACAAGTTTTTTTTTTAAATACATGTTTCTAATGTAAGATTTTTACTTTAAACACCTTCACGACCCCCGAACTATTCAATCTATCCATCAGCACAATGTTTTGAATGCGTTACATTTAGTTTTCTGTAAAACGTAATTTTTCACCCCAAAAAAAAAGTCGTTTCTCAGCAATAATTTTTGCGTAAACCAACTTAGTTTGATGTACAGAAAGAATGCTTGGTTGACGGCTTCGTGAAGGGTCTGTTTACACCCTGTATATAAATTAACGGTTTGGAAGTTGAATTAAAAGTTAGTTCAGTAATGAATTTACACAGTTTTGAGTCTTCATTCCAAAGTAAAAAAATTCGTTTGAAAATATATAATGATTATGTAAACGGATTTTTGTTTGGTATTCAACATAGTATTGAGTAAATTAAATTGTTATGAATTGGACTGAATTAATAATATTATTTCTACTATGAGTCAGTGATACTTAATTTTTTTTTTTGGAAAAGGCTTGATGGAATTGCATGATAAATGGGCGTACTGCAAAACTATGCCAATTATGAGACCGGGTAAACTGATATTTAAATGTTTTCCCTGGTCTACGAATCAAGTTTACGATCATACATCAAAAATGAAAAGCCCTTAAAAAAGAAAACACCCACAACCCGCCCACGTTATTCAACCTTTATATGGACGCTCTGATCGTCGCGCTGAGCAGTAAGCACGTCGGCTTGTAGACGATGTATGTGTCAAGAACTTAAGCTATGCAGACGATATGGTCCTGCTGAGCGCGTCGATATGTGGTCTAAGGAGTTTGAAAGCGACATGAGAGGATTACCCTGTTAAACATGGACTTATCTATAATATTAAGAAATGAATGAATTTGAATTGTTATTATTGGTATAACTGATTTGTATGTGTGTTGATGTTGTATTTATTTGTGTGTATAATGTAAGATGTTTCTAATATGGGATAAGAACCTGAAATGAATGTTTTTTTTTAAATTTAATTGCATTGAACAGTAAAGTAATAGTTGACGACAAGTACCTAACCATGATTCATTACTTCACCTATAATGGGTTACTATCCGTAAAACATGACAAAAATACAGTATTGTTTTATTGTTCCAAAAATGGTAAAACAAAACATACCAATCGGAATATGCCGTAGCCCCTTGGCAACAAGACCCTATCCTTCCCGAATTCTTTGCCAGTGGCTACATAACTCCTTATCCTGAAAATAAAACAATATTACGTCTATAATAAATTTGAAGAGTATGACTGTGTGTTTGTTTGTACGCACTAATCTCCGGAACTACCTGTCCGATTCTTCAGGAAGATTATAAGTTTTTGTTGGTCAAGAAGTCGCAAGCGCGACTGCTGAGCATTGTCTTGGGTTCGATTCCCGAGTTGGTCAGTGTTATTGGGTTTTCCATCAGGATTTTTCTCAGTAGCAGCCACGGAGTCTGGATTTGTGCCCAGTTGATGGTAATAGGCTCGCTCCTTATTACAAGAGACTTAAACATAACTTGCGAAATGTGGGTGGACTATAATAGGGTACTCCTCTACCTAACCCTTCGGGGATTACAAGCGTGATGTTATGTTATGTCATAAGTTATATTTAACATCACGCTACTAACCTAAGGAGCTAAGCAAAAAGAGAAACGGCGGTGGGGATGCCGCAGGGCATAGCTATTGTTCTAATAACTATGTGGAAATAAAAGTTATTTAGAGCGCGTTCGTGAAACACAAAATATGGAAACAATACCCACGTAATAGTTATTTCTGTCTGTATGTTGCTTCTGATCTTTCATGTAACTCAATATCACGCCTAGTTAGGTATCTTTGTTTCCTAATTACTCTATTTATATCTATACTTTATCTATACTAATATTATAAAGCTGCAGAGTTTGTTTGTTTGTTTGTTTGTTTGTTTGTTTGTTTGAACGCGCTAATCTCTGGAACTACTGGTCCGATTTGAATGATTCTTTCAGTGTTGGGTAGTCCATTTATCGAGGAAGGCTATAGGCTATATATCATCACGCTACGACCAATAGGAGCGTAGCAGCAATGAAAAATGTTGCAAAAACGGGGAAAATTGTATTTTTAATAACTTGACGCGGACGAAGGTCGCGGGGAACAGCTAGTTAATATTATAAAGCTGAAGAGTTTGTTTGGTTGAACGCGCTAATCTCAGGAACCACTGGTTCGAATTGAAAAATTCTTTTAGTTCTAGATAGTCCAATTATCGAGGAAGGCTATAGGCTATATAACATCACGCTATGACTAATAGGAGCTGGGCAAAAATAAAACAAGTCGTAGCTGCGGGTGAAACCGCGGGGCACAGCTAGTTGTAAAATAATAACGGCCGCTCGGCTCGATCTTTAGGTTATGCCGCGCTTGCCTAGGTTTATCCGTGGATGAGTGACCACCCATTACATACCAAATTTCCTCCGTGCTTCGGATAGCTCGTTAAACCTTTGGTCCCAGCTGTCATTTGTAGATCTGTGGCAGGTAATCAGGGGCCCAAAAGATTGATAACCAGTCCTTTCCGAGGCACGGAGGAAACTCGATATGTAATGGGCGGTGGTCACTCATCCACGGACCAACCTAGGCCTGAATATCGTCCCGAGTGGCTGTTATTATTAACCCACGGGCTCTTCTTCATTAAAGTATAGTTCGATTATTAATAGTTTATTATGAAACTTACTCGTTTACTATATCAAGCAGATGGCCCGCTAGTGGAGCGGTGATGGAGAGTTTGGGTGAATTGTAGCAGCTAGGTCCCATCACACTTTTCTGTAAAGATAAATAAATACATACTATTATAAGAATACTAGATGTTGCTCGCGACATTCGCCCGCGTGAAGTTATTTTTCCCGCTCCTATTGGGTAGTAGCGTGATGTTATAAAACCTATAGCCTTCCTCGATAAATGGGCTATCCAACACTCAAATAATTTTTCAATTCGAACCAGTAGTTCCTGAGATTAGCGCGTTCAACCAAACAAACTCTTCAGCTTTATAATCTTAATATATATAAATCTCGTGTCACAATGTTTGTCCTCAATGGACTCCTAAACCACTTAACCGATTATAATAAAATTCGCACACCATGTGCAGTTCGATCCAACTTGAGAGATAGGATAGTTTAAATCTCAAATTATAGTCACAATTTTAATTTATTGCTAATTATTTGTCTGTTATTATTTGACAGTCACAATTATCTGTTAACTCCAAATGATTCTAACAGATGTCGATACCTTTCGACTGGGTTGAGTAAGTAATCAATAGATGGCGCTGCTATGGTAAATCTACGAACGTGTCATATAAGCTACATTTTAACAGCATAATTACCACGTGTTGTTGACGCTATAAAATTAATAGGTAGGAAAGGTAGGTAGGTAGGGTAGGTAGGCAGGGTAGGTAGGTAGGGTAGGTAGGTAGGGTAGGTAGGTAGGTAGGGTAGGTAGGGTAGGTAGGTAGGTAGGGTAGGTAGGTAGGGTAGGTAGGTAGGATAGGTAGGTAGGGTAGGGTAGGTAGGTAGGATAGATAGGTAGGGTAGGGTAGGTAGATAGGATAGATAGGTAGAGTCGGTAAAAAGGGTACGGTAGGGTAGGAAAAGGTGCATTGCAACGCATGCCGGGACAGCTAGTATTATTATAAGTATAGATTAGTGTGAAGAAAAGCTAGAGAATTACATTAATCTAAATTGCACAAGAAGGATTTTGTGTCACTAAAACTTAAAAGTTCTAATTGGCTGTGACTGTAAAGTCATCATCATCATCTTCCTGCCCTTGTCCCATGTTACTTGGGGTCAGCGCAACACGTTTTTTTCTTCCATTCTCCTCAGTCTGTCAACTGTCACGCTATCATTTACTCCTTTATCTTTCATTTCATTCCTCACACAATCCATCCATCGTTTCTTTGGTCTTCCTCTCCCTCTCCTTCCATCAACGTTTATATTCATCACTATTTAGTCAAATGCGTTTCGTCCCTCCTCATCACATGTGTGACTGTATCTTTTTTATGTATTATTATTGGTGTGTGCTAGCTGACATGTGACAATAATTTAGTATAATGGATTCTTCGTTGAGATGAGTTTTAATTAAAAAAAAAAATATCCGAAAAATTACCAAGTTTTTTTTTAAGGATGGGAAATCATCAAATAACTCCTCCCGCTCTGGGTGGAGTGGGAGGGAGTGTCAGACTTTTACTGCCTAAAACCCATCCATGTTCCTTCTTTGCCCTTTGTGTTCCAGGGCCGCGGTATCACTTTCGAACAGTCCCGCAGCCCCGGCAAACATCGGCCCTCGCAGGCCCCTTCCTGGTTGCTGACATCTCTTTCAGGCGCGCGTGAAACACGAATGCGCCGTCGACACGGCCTGTCGTCATAAGACGGACGGACGAAAATTACCAAATTTGAAAATTGAATTCAAAGTTAAACACCCGTGAAAGATATTCCAGAATTATTCCAAAATATCCACAAATTGAATGACAGTGACAGTTGTCAAACAAAAAGTTGGCGGTCCGTCCCAAATTAAGAGTGAGGACCGGGACTGATTAACATCAAATGGCTTGCATATTTTGACATTGACATAAATTCGGAGGTAAAATTGTGAAAGGATTTTACCTACCTGAGGAAAGTTTAATAGTGCATGTGTTACCACTGTTATGTGGTTGACTATACATACAAGAGTCTTTATAAAAAAGCCTCGCATTCAACGCTAATAAAAGTTGCGCAACTCCTTTTTGTGTTTTTTAAAACATGTTGACCTTTGTGCGCAACATGTATATTTATTTATTTATTTATTAAAACTTTATGCACATAATGTACAAAGGCGGACTTAATGCCTTGGGCATTTCCTACCAGTCTACCTTAGGGTGATGCAGAGACAAAACAGTAGGTGCAATAGTACAGAAAATTTCCAAAAAAAAAAAAATAGATCGGCAAATCCCCATCCGCCAAGGCCTAGAAAGAGGTGGCGAGATGATCTAGACGCGCATCACGAAGGATGGTTAGAGGTGGCGCAGGAGAAGAGTACCTGGAAGGATATGGGGGAGGCCTTTGCCCAGCAGTGGGACATTCAAGGATATTGAAAAAAAAAATAGATACATATTACAAACATACGAACAAAATGTACAAAGTAAAGAGAAAACATGACAAAATGTTCCCAGCAACATCAAATTATGTTTCTGCAACAATGTTGGTTTGCACCGAATAACGCTTAAAGCCCTGAAATGAACGGTTTTTAAATCAGTTTCTAGGACAAGCGAAATCTATAATGCTGACTTTTCTTTGAGAAAGTTCAGAAGAAAAAGCTTGAGAGGAAAATCAAAGATTGACTTTGTCAAGTTTTAGTTTGATTTTGTTGAAAGATTCGGATCTAGGGCACCGAGGAGATCTCTTTCCTTGTCTACAAAGTTGTCCGAGTCGCTATTGTTATTTCATTTCTTACAAAAAACCTATGCTTTGGGACGGGGAACCCACTATCTGACTAAAACTTCTTGTTATATGATGGTGCGTGTCATCAAATAATAGCTACAAATGGACGGCTGTTATTATTTAGCCACGAGCTCCAGTATTGCATGAAGTTTAAAAATATCTATACTTATAATATTATAAAGCTGCAGTGTTTGTTTGTTTGTTTGTTTGAACGCGCTAATCTCTGGAACTACTGGTCCGATTTGAATGATTCTTTCAGTGTTGGGTAGTCCATTTATCGAGAAAGGCTATAGGCTATACAACATCACGCTACGACTAATAGGAGCGGAGCAGCAAAGAAAAATGTTGCAAAAACGGGACGGGATTTTACGCGGACGAAGGTCGCGGGGAACAGCTAGTAATTAAATACATAGGTCATTAGCAAAATGGAAACCCACTCGATTCCAAATTACAGTCCAATCCATTTGATTAGCGTCCAACTACAGACTTGTGGTGGTCTTAAATGCAGTCAGGCTGTTACGCACTGATCGTGCTGCGAGCCTACAACCGACCAGTTAATTCCTTTCTCATTGTCTGTTGGCTTCAAATTGAGCATATTATCATCCAGTGATTTGATTGTATACTTGATGGAGGATTGGATTCGGGGTGCAATTTCTGTGGGAAGGTTTAATGTTGGTGAATTTATACAAGATGTAAACAGACCCTTCACGAAGCCGTTAACAAAGCATTCAGCACATCAAACTAAGTAATTCTACGCAAAAAATATTGCTGGGAAACGACTTTTTTTTTTGAGGTGAAAAATCATGTTTTACGGTAAAACTCAATGTAACGCACTCAAAAAACTTAGTGCTGATGGATGCCTTGAACAGTAAAGGGGTCATCAAGATAATTAAAGTAAAAAAAAAGTGAAAAAATTTGAACTTTAACCTCCAATATCTCCGTAACTCGAAGGTTCTCAGGTATGGTTCAGAACAAAAAAACGATCGCAATGATGGGGAAAACAAGTGCCTTTCGGCTTCGTTAAGGGTCTTTTTACACCCTTTATGTATCTGTCACCGTAAAATTGTAAATACCGTTAGATTATAATCTATCTCGCGAGATTGTAAACCGTCGAAAGATTGTGAACCGTAACAATCACCAAAACACTGTTTGTTTACATTCGACACACAACATTAAGTACTTACATAATTATTATTTTTTTGCTAGGTTAATTTTTTACTATTTTAATTATCTACTATTTTATTTTTTACTATTACAAATGTTTGTATTCACATACAATGAACATACGTACACTAACATATGAACACCTATCAACTTTTTGTTACAATAGAAAATTAGTAGATAATTGACAAGAATTTGTGTGGTGCCACAACTAAAAATGCTGAAATAAAAACTACTTCACAAAAAAAAATGCAATATCAGAAACATTGCTTTCGGAAGTCTGTGGCAAAAAATATTTCGCTGCCGACGGTTTTTTCAAATTAGGTTGATGTACAACTATTTTTAGAAGTAGGTCGCCCTGTACATAAACAAGATAAAATGTAGGAGAATAACAAAAGGAGATCTAAAATAGCTACATCCAAAATAGGCCTTATTCTTTTGTTCTTCCTACACATTCCTCCCGTGTAGGAAGGACAAGGGAATTATAATAAGTTAATATGGCTTGAGCCTTAGCGATCAAAATAATTAGATATTGTCCCATACTATTTTGAAGGGTTTTAGCCGGAAACACCCGAAATATCTGACAAACTGAAGTGAGGTCAGCGGAGTATACAAGGTGTAAACAGACCCTTCACGAAGCCATCAACCAAGCATTCTGTACATCAAACTAAGTAACCCTACGCAAAAATTATTGCTGGGAAACGATTTTTTTTTTGGGGTGAAAAATCACTTTTACGGTAAAATTCAAAGTAACGCACTCAAAACATTATGCTGGCATTGAATAGTACGGGGGTCGTGGAGGTTTAAAGTAAATTTACAAAATTAAAAGCTTGTATTTAAAAAAAATATGTGAAAAATTGGAACTTTGACCCCCAATAGAACAAAAAAAATGATCGCAATGTCGGGAAGAACAAGTTTGTGCCTTTAGGCTTCGTTAAGGGTCTATTTACACCCTTTATTTGCTGAGTATTATCTTATTATATGTTGAAGCAATGTCGAAGTAACAATTTGACGTTGACAGGGCCGTCGTCGCAATAAGACTTCGTTCCTACTAGTAAGCCTTTGGCAAAATAGGAACGTAAGTACCTTAGTCTTAGTCACCTTTATACAGGGTGAAAGGGACACCGACGCACAAATTGTTACCACGTATTCAGTACAGTCACAAGCATCAATATGTAAACACTTAACAACTTTAAAAAGTGTTTTTCTCCTACTGTTCTGATTAAAATTTCATGTTGTTAGGAACATAGTATTCTGGAACTCATATTGTTATGAAAAAGATCCTATCTCCAAGTTACAATCGTTTATTTTTCCCGAATATTGCTTTTAAAATTAGGAAAGTGTATAATACATATGGGTGCTCGTGACTGTACATCATTCTCAACCTCCCACACAAAAAATCATCAGTAATAAAAAAAAACTGCTTTATCCTACAAAAGTGCAATACCTAACGTCAAAATGAATGGAACAGCTATTTTTTTTTTGGCTCATGTTCTATTCCAGACTATAATCTATCTCTTTGCCAAAACATTCAGAGCCGTTCAGCCGTTCTGACGTGATTGAGTAACAAACATACATCCATCCAAACTTTCACATTTGTAATAGTAGTAGTAGTTTGTAGTAGACTTGCTTCTGGTACTGAATATACCCATAAGCAAAGCGTTGTTTATGCCTTTTGTCTGGGACTGTAGCTTCGCCTTCTTTGTTTTTCTGACAGTCAAAAGTGCCTGTTATGGCTTAATAGAAAAAAAAAAAGATGGCCGACCTCTCAAAAAAAAAAAGTTCAGTAATTATGTACTCACAGGATTGTACATGCACATAACATGAGCCCCTTCTTTGCAATACTTCATGGTAGGACAGTAGTCTGACTGGTATATTCCCGACTGGTACGCGTTGTCGATGACCAGCGCGCATCTTGAGGTCTTTAGGGTGAGCAGAAGCAGTGATAGTAGCTGGAAAGTAAAAAATAAACATGATGAGGTATCTTTCTTGTCTAAAGGAGACGAAAAAGAACCCAATATGTCTCATTTCTTGGGTTTTTTATTAAGAATTTTTCACTAGCGACCCAGAGTCTGGATTTATGGCCGGTTGATGGCAATAGGGCTTGCCCCGTAACTACCTAAACACAACTGGCTAAATGTGGGTGTACTTAATACTCCTCTGCGTAGCCCTTGTTGATAACAAGCATGATATTATGTTATGTTATTGCTACAAAGGATAGTACTGCTTTTTACTTCGTTTGTGTTTTTTTGGTTATCGGTTATTTTTTTTGTAAAAATATTTTTTTATTTCACCTTTTTTAGTTGAGATATCCTACACATATTCTTATCATACAAGGTGTAAACAGACCCTTCACGAAGCCATCAACCAAGCATTCTGTACATCAAACTTAGTAACTCTACGTAAAAAAAAATATCTGGGAAACGACTTTTTTTTTTGGGGTGAAAAATCACGTTTTACGGTAAAACTCAATGTAATGCACTCAAAACTTAGTGCTGATGGATGCTTTGAATAGTTAAAGTAAAAAAAGTAAAGTTGAAACCTTTAAAAGTATTTTTAAAAAAACTTGTGAAAAAATTGGAACTTTGACCTCCAATATCTCCGTATCTGGAAGGTTCCCAGGTATGGTGCAGAACAAAAAAATTACCGCAATGATGGGGAGAATAAATGCCTTTCGACTTCGTTAAGGGTCTTTTTACACCTTTTATATAAATTTTACTTTACGAAGAAGAAAAAATACGTATTGTAGAAGATAACTCATAAATTACCCAAGTTGTGGTATACGGGACCACCGCGCAAGCTTCCTCCACCAAAATAAACAAAACTCACGAAAAACGGACTAATAAAAATATGTTGGTGGAAGACTGTTTTGACATAATTTTTTATTTGCGTTGCCGATAAGCGTTAATTAGGGCCAGTTTGATTTTCCGTTTCATAAATGTTTGGAATCGTGCTCTATGTTTGTTAAAAAAGGACCGAAAAAGTCTTCAAAACATTCACTTAATTTTCTTCTTTTCGTATTATTGCCTTTTGAATGTTCTATTTTTGTTGAAGAATTTCTATTTTATAATAAAACGGTACCCAAGTCTTCTGTATGTCCGTAATTAAGTTTAGCTATGATTATAACCATGACTGTACCAATCATTGTTAAGTGGCTTCGTGGCATCGGCCTCGGCTAACCTCGTAACAGGCCTCGTACTTGCGTTTTCTTCTCATCATATGAAGGCAAACGTTTCAGAGCTTTCGTTCAGTGTCTTAAGGATCGGCTCCGAAGTGGAAACGAGAGGGGAGGTGAGGAGATATGTTGTAAATCACGAATAGAATTTCGTTATTTACGCTTCTCGAGCTACAGCGAGTGGAAGGGAGTGTCAGACTCGTACTGACTAAAACCCATCCATGTTCCTTCTTTGCCCTTTGTGTTCCAGGGCCGCGGTATCCCTTTCGAACAGTCCCGCAGCCCAAGAGTCCGGGCCTTACACCGTATACTCACAGCCAATAAACATAACTGTGCAAGTTTTGGCCCCACATAGACCTAAAACTATTTAATTCAATTTCTGAAAGCACGAAATACGTATTTCGCATTCACACAGAAACATTGATGCATTAGAGTTATGAACATTTCCATTATGTGCGCATATGATGTTAATGGGAACACACATCAGTATTGAAATGGGACTTCCAAATCATATTTAGAAGTCTTTATAATTATAAGTTTGGTGTTATTATTTTGAAGGTACTCTATGGTATGTTTTGGTTTTTTAATGGCCACAGACACGATGTTTTTAAACATCGGCTATTTAAAAAGGTATTAGGCACATTTGGATGTCATTTTGTTCATCAGCTGGCTTCTGTGAAATACGGTGATACTCGATTTTTTCCAAATGGTCCCTGAAACGCATGATTGTACGTAAAAAATCCCTTAATCGCGGCGCAGCATTGGTAAAGTCGCAAAATCGCCAATCAGCGATGTAGAAGACATAAACTTACTTACTGCTTGTAAAATTTTATACTGTCATGTGAACTGTCTATACATCAAATACATAGAAGATCATTTAAATGGTCAATCAATTTGTAAAGCATGACCACAAATTTTGCTCTACACGTTTTGGGATCGCCTAAAAAGATTTTGATGTCAATGCAACCCTAAAAGGCTAAAATTCTGGAAAGACACTGGGTCATCGGTCCAGGGTAGTTTGTCCTGCTATCTTTTACAGAGTAAAAACCAAAAAAAATCTATGTAAACTTACCTTTACAATCATTTTTATATTAAATTTGTAACTTCGCAATGAACTTTTTACTGCACATTTATTGCTGTCGACACATTTTAGTTCTTATAAGCTTAAAAGATCAGTAAACATCAATTTAATCGGACCTTTTATCACCATTTGAAGCAAAAATCAATGCTTTCACGTAATCGAAACACTTTTCATAATGAAACACTATTTTCTTTCATTTTCCATATTTTGAAAGAACGTTTTATTTTTGTTTGAGTCGAAATGATTCATCTTGTAGTCGTTTCTTCAAAATTTCTTAGTGATTTACTTTTCTTGATACACTTTTACCGTTGGTGAATTGGCACTTGGTTTCATTGGTTTTAAACCAACTCTTTCACCGGTTCTACGGTTTTAAACAGAATTGGTTTTAGAAGCAGAGGTTTACTCAGATTTTTATTTGGTAAAGCTCGCACATTGGGAAGCACCATAACAACACATTACACATACTTATATTAAACACTGTTTTACAATTATTTGAATCCTTTATTCAACAACCATTTATTAAAATAATATATCAAAGATCATCACAATTTCTAATATAAAACTCGCATTTCCGGTTATTTGATCCTGCATTGTTTTAAAACATACAAAAGTTTATATATTTATTCTGAACACATCTCCTTAGTAAGCTATAAACATTTTTTAAATCTATGTTTCTCTGCTATGCATTATGTTTAGTCTATGAAAATATAACAAAACCAGTAAAGGACTGCAGAAAGGAGAAACCAACTAAGATCATTTCCGCCATTTTTAAACACCCACTTTCTTTTTTTTCAACATGCCGGCTGAAACAATGATGTTTAGAGTTTTGGCAGTAGTTATCGACTAGGATAGTTTATAAAAGTTCCTTGTTAGTAGTCGAACATTCACTAGTTAGGTTAGATGTCTATAATGTACTTACAATTAATTGTTTCTTCGGTTTTCATCAATTTTATAGATGCTGGTGATATACATGTAAGTTGCACTTATTCCTTTAAATTACTTCATCACTATCATCATAATTCTCCTACCCTTATCCCAATTTATTTGGAGTCAGCGCTGCCTGTCTTCTTCTTCCATACTTCACTATTACTCGTCATCTCAGCAGTCACTTCCTTTCTAACCATAACATCCTTCACACAGTATATCCATCGGTTGGTTTAATGTTTAAATTACCTAAAAAGCGAAAATGTAATAAAGCGTTAGTATGATCAGCATAATTATAATGTGTCCACTGACCACTGGGCCGTTAAATCCAGTTCTTGAGCCCTAGGTTGGTGAACGTCTTGTCTTCAAAATTTTGGTACGGTGGTAAACACATAGTGCTCCCCCATAGAGCTCTGGAACGCGCTACCCCTTGGCATTAAAAAAGCTGAAAGTAAAATGGCATTCAAAAGAACAGTTCGGAAGTACTAATTGAATTCAGACTAAATTGCTCACAAGCTAGTCATTAGTAGTCATAGTAATTAACCTATTTCCCACGATGACAGAAACTAGAAAACGTCCTGTCAGAAATCAGTACAAAAATTTATTACACATCGAGTCCTGCAACACAGCATTATTGAGGAAAAGTGTTATTTGTATGGGTCCTACCATATACAATAAATTGCCAGATGTTATGAAAAATGACACAATTAAAAACTTTAAAAAGAAATTAGTGGACTTCCTAATAGAAAAATGTTATTATTCGATTAATGATTTTTTAATGGACAAAACTTTTTAATTTTCAATGTGCATAATAATTATTATTTTAAAATTAAGAACCTAATTTACATTAATTTAAATTTTATTTTCAAGTGACATTTTAATTTGACATTTTTCAATATTAATCAATGTATAATTCTATAATTGTAATAATTCTAACTGTGACATCTTAATTTGTAATTTCTATTTTTATTTTTTGGATACTCTTGATATTTTTTTATTTTATTTTTTTATTTTAAATTTTGCGTGCCTATTTCCAGGCAGAATGTACATGGCTCACACCTTTCTACTCCACCTGTATTTTAATTTAACCTACATTCATTGCAAATAAATGATTTGATTGATTGATTGATCATAAGGTTTCTCGTATTTTGGAATATTTGTATGTATTATAATATATTAGTTCATTTCATTTTATTTGTAAGCATCTGTATTAGCATGTACCTATTTATATATCAATCTATGTTAACAAAATGGTATTTTTCTTATTATTATTTTTTGTACTCTATCACAATGCTGTCCTTGACCCAAAGGTTGACTGGTAGAGAATGCCTTGTGGCATTAAGTCCGCCTATGTACCACTTTTGAACATGAAGTTTAAATAAATAAATAAATAGTGTTATTAGGTTTTTCCATCAGGAATTTCTCAGTAGCAGCCACGGTGTCTAAATTAGTGCCTGGCGAAATGTGGATGTACTACTCATTAGGTACACCTCTGCATAACCCTCCGGGGATTACAGGCGAGATGTTATGTAATAAAGAGAAAAAACGAGCCTATTATAAAAACTTAAAAAAAACAAGTTTTTAATTATAATGACGTAATTAGTGGTGGTGTTCTCCGTTGGTTTGCTTTGCATTGCTTTAGTTATTTACCCGACTTCGGCGAAGCCAAAAGAAAGGGTTTAGTTTTGTGATTTTAGCAGGCTATGTATGTATGTTAGTTTGATTGTATTTATGTATGTTCCTCCGTAGCGCTTAAACTATTCATCCGATTTGAATGAATAAGGTGTCAATCGATTCGTTATTATGGTCCGGGTAACATCATACATTTTAACCGACTTCAACAAAAGGAGGATTCGAGTTGTTAACCCCGAATTTAATTAGAGCGTAATTTTGCAGTACTCGGGTTTTTTAGTTATAGTATACCACACAAATTCGTTTTTCATAATTCGTTTTCAGTCCACAGTTCATTCATACTTCCATCTTATGGTCATGAGCTGAGTAAAAATCTATCTGGGCTGCTACTGGGTAATGCTGTCAAAACGGGATACCACTTTGCCCGACTTGGGAACATATAACTTTGTCAGCAATAGCGCTTGCGACCATTGGATCAACTAGGCAGACATTAAAACACATAAAAAAATACTAATCTGGCATTCGTGTTCAGTATATTATTCGTGTGCAGTTTTTGTACGTACCCATATTTATTTTTACTGTTTTGTTGTCACTATAGTTTTTTTTGTAGCGTAGTAATTTTAACTGGCGTTGTTTTTAGTGCCCTATGAATAGTAACCTCTAATTAAAATCATCACTACAACCCTCTACTCTCTAAGTAAAAGTAAGGCAAATTGCAAAAAAAGTAATAAAATTTGATTTTCGCGGGTTACCCTGGTCCTTCCCCTATAAAGGGTGTAAAAAGACCCTTAACGAAGCCGAAGGGTACTTGTTCTCTCCGTTATTGCGATCATTTTTTTGTTCTAGACTATACCTGGGAACCTTCTAGTTACGGAGATATTGGGGGTCAAAGTTTCAACTTTTTCACAAGTTTTTTTTTAAATCCATGTTTCTGATGTAATTTTTTTAAACACCTTCAAGACCCCCGTATTATTCAATCCATCCATCAGCACAATGTTTTGAGTCCATTACGTTGAGTTTGACCGTAAAACGTAATTTTTCACCCCAAAAAAAATACTATATAATAATACCCCACTAATAATACCCCACTAAAAGTCGTTTCCCAGCAATAATTTTTGCGTAAAGTTACTTAGTTTGATGTACAGAATGCTTGGTTGACGGCTTCGTGAAGGGTCTGTTTACACCCCGTATATCATCTCAACAGCGTTTGCGGATATATGAAGTTTGGCTCAACTTCTTTAAAAAAAACCTGTATAATGAACACACCCTTTTTCACGATGTAGGGCTAACCCCATATGCTATAACGACGAGACGCTTATGATGCTCTTTACCAAGAACATCTTTGAAACCAACCTTTTTTGAAAACTCAGACGTACGAAGAAAAACGTTCTTTTGAAGGAAACTGATATGACAAAAGACTCAAAAGCCTAAGGAGGAACTGTAGAAGACATTGATTAATGATAAGTACCTCGTAACACTTGGGGTCATAATTTCCGTGATAAAATATATGTCGGATTGTAAGGATTTATTCCGTATCTCGTACATAATGTGGGCAGACGACGGGTTTCGTGCTTTGCAAACATACTGGGTGCAATACACTGTTTCTAGCAAAACTAACGAATTACTTGAGATTACAACTGAACACATTAACACGGGGCACCATGAATCAGGTACAGTTCCAAGACGTCTCAACTCCGCCGCGATCTAAAATTGAATGTCGCCCTCGCCTCGAGCTGAACATCAGGGCTCTGTAGAAGCACGCTGTGGTGTGGGTAGACTTGTAAAGTAGGTGGCGTGATGTTACCACCGGTGTACTTGCGATTAACTTTATGTCCATACTAACGATCGGATCCGACATACACATCACAATATCTGAACGCAAATAGTCGTCATCATGCTTCGCTGATTGAGAATAACTGGAGTTCTTAATGATGATGATTAGCAAAACATAACGCCTGTATTCCCCGAAGAGTAAGGCAGAGGCTTATCTAATAATACACCCTCATGTCCACAGTATGCTTAAGTCCCATGTAACAGTGGGCGATTCCCCACGAACGGGAACAAACCCTAAGTAATTCCTGATGGCAAAACCCAATAACACTTTGCCCGACCTGGGAATCGAACATAGGATCTCACGCTCAGCAGTCGTGCTTGCGACTACTAGACCAACGAGGCAGTCAACTAGGTGCTATACCTACCATATAACTATACTCATTGGCCGGTCAAACATCATTCATTGAAATATTTATTTTTTGTTTTGAAACACTATTATCCTAGGTCTACTTATAATCAGTTTTTATACTAGCTGGCTTATAACATTACGATATAGCTACACTCCAAACTTACAGCACATTTCCCAGTAAAACAAATATTCGCTAATACAAATATGTTATACAACTGATGTATATGCTAGTTCCACACAACACCTACTGTAATAGTATTATGTAAAACGCAAACATGAGCATTTCATTATGTTATGTACTATTTTAGGTATTAGAATGGGCGTAAAAAGACCCTAAATAAGGGTATTAATGATTCAAACTCAAACTCAAACTCAAAGCATTTTCTTCAATTAGACCATAACAGGCACTTTTGAATGTCAGAAAAACAAAGAAGGCGAAGCTACAGTCCCAGACACAAGGCATAATAACTTGTGAAAGTACTGTAGTTGCCCATTCCAAAGCGTAGATCTCTATGGAGAAGAATGGGCAAGAAACTCCATGGACATTCTTTTCAATCAAAATATTTTTACAAGATCTTCGTTACATCATTCATGTTGAGATAATACATATATGTGGGAACGACGCGATGTAGAAAGATGTGCACATTAAGAGCGTCCAGAGTAAAAGATTAGATCAACAAATTAAAAACAAAGTAGTTAGAATAAACCATGGCAGCTAAGAGATGACCAGTGCCAACTGACGGAGCTCGTTCACGAATTTTATGTAATTCTGTAACTAGACAAGAATTACGGTCGCGAATCATATTTTGTTTAACTTATAGCCAGAAACTGGCCGGCAAATTGCAAATAAGAAAAGAAGATCGGTCACGCCACGTAGAAAAAAAACCCAGACCCGACAGAAACTTGACATATCTCAGTTTTTAGTTATTACTTATTACTCAGTTTTTAGGCTACCCTGGCGTTTCCACCTTAAGTCGCATGAAGTATGAGTAAGCAAATTGCCATCAACCGCTACTGAGGAAGTCCTTATGAAAATACCCAATAAAAATTTGCCTGATCTTGAAAACGGACCCAGGACCTAACTGGTCTGATGACCAGTTAGGTCCTGGGTCCGTTAGTGGGTCCTGGGTCTGGTTAGTGGTCGCAAGCGGTAATGATTTACCGCTTGCGACCACTAAACAAACGAGGCACTTATTATTAAAAAAAAATGCATAACTTTAACGGAATATTATCATTAACACTAAAAGCGGGATATTTATCATTTTTACTGTTTGTTTTGAGTTCCCGATATTTGGTTTTCGGGAACTCAAAACAAACAGTAAATATCTCGTTTTTTCGTTAGTGACCATGTCAGTTTAAAAACATATATTAACGGAATGTTTTCACATATTTCAGTACATATCTAAGGATGGCAGAGAAGATAAGTCAGTCCTTGGTTCAAATGTAAGTAAAACATAAATTTTCATAAGAAATTTAGCAGACGGGACCCTTTTTAGTTTGGCAACAGTTGCGCTGCAAAAAAAATCGCTTTGCATGGCTATTAACATTATCTTTCGCACTCTTTTATCAGGCGTTTCATTGGCTGACTTTTGTTTGTATGAGGTTCAGGTTACTCTGTTTGTAATCCATTTTTTTCTCATAGGGAAGGATGAAATCGCCCGTGTACCGCCTTTGGAATCAGCATCACTGGAAGCCCCATAAAGGAGTAATTAATACTAATTTATTTCCTAGTTTGTTCTAACAGATCTTCTATTTTTCGACTTTACTATGGGTTTCTTTTGGCAACTGTTTCAAGATGTATTTCGCGGGCTTTTTTGGGGTTTTTTGTTCTCAATCATTGTTTTGGTAGGAAAGCAAGGAGAGATCCAGTACCACTTGGCAAGTGCTTTTCTACAAAGACTGTCAAACAAGATGAGTATTAGCTTTTCAGTAGCTTTTTGTCAATTCGACAAAAAAAACTATCACCATTATCGCTGATAAAATGTCGCTTTTTGAAATTGTGTGATTTTTAAAGTTAGACCAACTGCTGAATAACGAAAAAAATAAACTTTTTTACAAAAAATTCAACCGACAAAAACAAAAACTTATATGTGAAAAATAAAATACTTTTAGTCTAAATAAGCTCCTTACAATTTCAATAATCAATCAAGAATCATGAAAAATCAATCAACCTAGGTTTCATAGTTTTATGCTATACGGAATTCATTTGCTTGTCTATTTGGTGTCGCCTCAATTTTTTTTTGTTTGTGTGTGTTTTTAAAAATGTTGTGTTCTTCTACTCATTGCAGACCATAATTCTGTTGAATATTTTTTCATAAATTCACAAGACACTGTCTAAATAGAATTCCGAACATGCTATTAAATAAAATTTGTTTAAAATAATGTCAGTCAAATTGTTTTTACCCTTGCTCAAAATATTTCACGGGATTTCTAGCAACGAATTGTGTCTCGTCTGTTCAAATTCTCGAAAAGATCCTTCTGTATCGTCCAATTAGTCGCGTTTCTGAGAAAATAAGATTTATTTAAATTAATTAACGTAACGGAGGGCCTTTGTAATGACAGAGTTTTGTTCGCGACTTAACTCGTCAAGCTCCTAACCGGCTGTTACGAACTTAAGAGGTTTAATTTCACTGTTAAGTTTGGAACTTAAAGGTCCTTTTCCTATATTTGGCGATGCGACTTATATCAAGCGACACACGCTGCTTCATGCCATGCCACGATCTGTTAGTGGCGACGCCAACTTCAGCGGTTATCACAGGACACCGCTCGTCGGGTGCCACTTCCCCGGATATCACGTCGCATTGACTTCTATGAAATCCGTTGATGCCCAATACACGACACCGCCCGACCGCGTGGAGCAGCGGTGTCGTGTGAGTATCGCAGACCACGCTCGCCGGTCAAACTCGCTCTGAAGTCGTCTGATGTCGTGGCCACCTTGCTGTTATCTAGTCTAGTACATTTCATTCACTCATGCATCAAATCCCTTGTCACCTTTTTTTTTGTTTCGCAAGTCGCGTCTTTGAAATTGTTGTCGCCTTGAATTTGTTTCCTTCGCATATGCTTTCGCAAGAAAAAAATGGATAAAAACGGAGCATTTATTTTTGACATTTCGTTACAGACTCCCTACAACATGACATACATAGACAAAGCGGAAAACATGATCAGGCTACCAGCGTTGAGAAATTACAACGAAGAGATGAAACACAAGAAGAAAGCATTAAAAAAGTCACCAAGGAGAACCATACAGAAGATTATAAAGAAGAACAGTAAAACTAAGATAAAGAAGCTGTATGTTGCTCAGATGAGCTCAAAACCGACAGTGGTACCGAAGTTCGACTTCGACAATGATGATGAATATTCTTCTCGACACGCAGAAATGACGACTAGACCTAACCAACAGAAGAAAATAAAGAGATACAGTGGAAAACAAGTGAAGTTGCCTCGGTACCCAATGCCTTACAAGAGAAAGAGCCCCTTCAAGAGACCAAAACGGGAAACACAAGACACGTTTATATTCAAAGACTTTAATTCAATGCAGGTTGTTGAGAATGGAAAGAAAGATGAGGATTTAGATCAGGATTACAGTGTAGTGAATGCACATTTTAAGAAGTATTGGTAGTTGTTAGATTCGTAGTTAGTGAAATGAATTGTTTATCAAATTACAAATAATTATAATTTTAATAAGCTATAATGGCGCACAATTATATAAATCGCAAACTAATATTTGTCAAGACATTAGACTGCCTGTTGAAAATTATCCTACAGGAACGTTCTACTGGGGTAAAAATCCATATCCTATGTCCTAACCCAGGTCTTGGTCAAACTTCATCGAAATCTGTATAGCCTTTCAGCCGTGACAAACAAACTTACTTTCACATTTATCATATTAGAAAATATAGATAAAACAAAGGAGGTCGTGGCTAAATAATATCATCTCGAAGGTTAAGCCGAAGCCGAAGGTCCGAGGATGGGTGACCATATAATACATACCGAGTTCCCTCCGTGCCTCGGAAAGCACGTTAACCTGTTGGTCCCGGCTGTCATTTGCAGATCTTTGACAGTCGTTACAGGTAGTCAGTGGCCCGTTACGTTAGTAAAAACTAACTATTGCCTGGGTACCGGAGAAGAATCGGTTTAAGAACTTTAAAAATAATGTTTAGCATAATGTATTAGACAAGTAAACATAAGTAATTGATTTGTGATCACTCAAATAAATATTTTATAACAAATTTTTACATTTTGTTTGTGTTTTTTTGTTTAGTTTGATAGTACCTGGGCTACTACTGACAAATTCCTGTTTCTGTACTGAGGGTTCCTTTGCCAGAACCCAAATCCTTATGATCAGCAGTAGCGTTTACTTCTACTAGATGAACCAGGCAGTCAATTCAAGTACTTCATCATCTGTCTGCCTTTTTCCAATTATGTTGGGGTGGGCTTCCAATCTAACCGGATGCGGCTGAATATCAGTATTTTACATGGAACGACTAGCCATCTGACCTCCGCAACCCAGTTACCTTTGGTAAGACTGGTTGTCCGGCTTTCGAGTCTCTGACTACCTGTAACGATTATCAAAGATCTACAAATGACAGCCGGGACCAACGGCTTAACGTGGGTGGTCACCCACCACTGGTGAGTATCTAAATACAGTGGTACAAAGATTTTTTTGTACTTGAAATACTTATGAAACGCTATATTTCGTGGTTAGATTTAGATCTTCACACCTAACAAAGAAGGCCGGCGAAATTGGACCTAAAGAATTTAAAAATTAACGAAGCTCCATTCAAGTGTAAATATAAAATAATTATAACTACAATTTTATGAGATATTTATTTAAAAAATACTGAATTTTTAGGACTCGGGACTCAAAAGTTATAAATATTTTCAATTTACTCAAAATTAAGAAAATTAAGACATTCCACAGTTAAAAACCTTAATTATAAGATTTTTAGGTTATCTTGTATATAGATGTATAAACGTATCTCTTATCTCCCAACTTTTTCGTCTTACTTTCCATTTACTTTTCTGTTAGTCTTAATCGTTTTACAACTATGTATAAGTTGCCGTAATGACTGCTACCTCTAAGAGCGGGTCCCAAAATACATGTAGCCTCGCCAGCCTTCTTTACCTACTTTCATACACTCCCGTTCTCTCGGTGTTCTCATAAAATAAGAACATCGCAGCTTCAACCTTATTAATTAAACATAAAGACACGTTTCAGTAAAATTAGCAATCTCAACGAAACGGTAAAATAACTCGCAAATTGTTAAATTATGTATGTTTATTCAAATTAATTGGAATTATGATGATTCGTGACGAGATTTTCTGAGAAGGTAACGAGAATTTGTGCCCTTTTATTTAATCTTTGAATGAGTGTTTTTGTGTAAATGTAACAGAAATTTAAAATAGATGATTATTTTTTTATTTAAATGAAACTTTCAAAGTTTTAAATCTGAAGAAGAGGGAGTAGCATTTTAAGTCAAGAAGAAATATCTACTCAGTGATATGATGAAACTAAACAGAAGACTATGTGAAGATAACTGTGCTCTCGCTTTGTAGGATCTGTGTGACGTCAGATACAATGCATAGATCATATGTAGCATTGTAGATGTTACCGCAGACTAGGACATGTCCCTGTTTCCATCTAATAGTTTGACAGCGCTGGGATTAACGGATAAGGGCGTTTCTGCACTACAACGAATTTTATTGTCCGGCAGTCCGATTTTTTACGGTCCGATGTGGCACGAAAAAAACGGATGATTGGCTTGTGCACTTGTTCTTCTCGACTCGTATCGGTGCGGCGCAGTTAAGGTTAGGTTAGGTTAGGTTACGCTAGGATTACTATTAATTACGCTAGGAACGATGAGTTTCTTGGAACGTCTGCAGTTGCTTGCTTTATAACTCTACGTGCGAAGACGTAGAAGACAAAAAGATTCTGTGTTCATCCCCTTATAGGTGAAAGGTACCTGACAGGCTCATTTTACATAAACCACAATAAATTGAGGCAGGAGTATCGGATATCTAGGCCCGGAATGGGTAAAAGTAAAATGTCGGACGGCAAAATTACCGTATCGGGCCGTAAAAACTCGGGCAGTAAAATTCCTTGTAGAGCAGAAACGCCCTTATCGTTGGTAGAACGTTTCTAGAATTAGCGCTTACGGCCACTAGACCAACGAGATAGTCCAGATCAGCTCAGGTTCGATCAGAACCGATTATTTTTTAAATAAACTGGGAAAGACCAGCTAGAGTGTCAATAGGCCAGGTGTGGACCCGGGTTAGAGGCACAGAGAGTAATGGAGAAGCAGCATTAGGCCCAGACACCACCAAAGCGGAGACTTGCGGAGATGTGCGAAGCAGAGAAGAGATGCTTAGAAGCTAGGGTGTATCCACCGAAGACATGCGGAGATGCGTACTGTCTAGACTGGAGCAGAGATGGGTGTACAGGCTCACACCCAGTTTAGCGACGGCCGCAGACTACTCGCCGAACACCGGTAATCGCCAGCTGACGTAGCTCCTAATCTCTGCTGTGTGCTGCCTCCGATTGCGGTGGCTGGCCTAAACAAATATGAGACATCTCCTCTCCTCTCTGCTCAACCGTTTCCACTAAAGCTAAGCGGAGAGGAGAATAATAAATAACGAAATTCTATTAGTGGTTTGCAATACACCTCCTCACCTCTAGTCTCGTCTCTGCTTCGGCGGAGTCCGGGCCTTTATGAAAGGAATCAAAATATTTTAGGGTAAACCTTCAGGTACTCGTCCCATCGCCGCCGACGAGGAAGCGCCTAGGAATCTAAGGTTGATGGCAATAGGCTCGCCCTCCATTAAATTTGACTTAAACATAACAGGCGAAATGTGGGTGTTTTATTATGTACACCTTTGCCTAACCCTTCTGGGATTACAGGTGTGATGTTTTGATGATACACGTACAGCAGATTGTACGTCTCTTCTCAATAAAAGAGAAGGTAGATAATATCGAGATAAATCTGTCGGCACTTTCACAAAAAAAAGAGTTGTAGGTACGTAAAAAACACTTTATTCACATAAACAAAAAATAATTTACATCACTTATTGAAATATGACTATAAAATAATATGTGTACAGTTAAAATATTAAATTAATATTTTAAAAATTATTGCTATAATGTCAAACTTGACGCACATAAAGATAGATACTATCTTTTTATTAAACTTTTACATAAGAACCACGACATACTTGCGTGGGTATTAAGAATTAATATTAGCTATGTTTAAAACTAAATTAATAAGGCCCAGTTACACCACAAATCACAAATAAATCTAGCGAGTTTAAATCGTCGTTTTGTTCCTGTCAATCGTTTGAAGATGATTAAGTCAGAAGATGTTTCAAAAAGTGATCTGTGGTGCAAAGGAGCCTGAATCTCGCTCCATCAATATTAAGAGGAAAATCATATAAATGAGCGGAACGATGCTGCTATCAATATGGATGCCATGATAAAGTTTACATTGCTTCTTATGACTACAACTTCAATCTATGAACTCTTTTGATTAGTTTACCATCATTGTAAGGAAAACATAAAATAAATCTTTAACAAATCTGTTCAAAGATCGATCTCTGTCCATATTTCAGAATTCAGCAACTCGACAGCACTTAACTTCAGACACCTACAGAATTGAGTTTAAAAGCCCAATCATCAATTTTGGTTCGACACACAATCACTCTCAAAGTAGAACGCTTTGATTTTATACTATACAGGATTTTTTAAGTATACGTCAATTTAAAAAAATCTGAATAAGCTGGCCTCTCATAGAGATTCCCTACTATTCTAGGCTAGGCCAAGGTCAAACGGACGTGTAGTTTACAAAATGAGAGAGAACGCTGAGCAAAACATAACCCATGAAAGCACGAGAAGTGATATTAAAACAATGGCACGATGTAAAAATACTAAAGATGGCTTATGATAAGAAACTGAATATATGAATGAGGGAAAAAATGATTGTGATGATCAGGATTGACTTTACTGCGACCTCGAAAAGATGGCTGGGACAGAATGAGATTTGTGGTGAGAACCAGTGGACTTTGATAGACTATTGATTGATTGATGATGGAATTTTTGAAGCAAACAGAAAGTATGATGAATGTATGAAGCAAAATTTAAAATTACGACCAGCAACTGAGGTTACTACTAGAAAGAAACGAAAACACCAAAGAAACGATGGATGGACTGTGTGAACGATGATATGGCTAGAAAGAAGGTGAATGCTGAAATGTCGAGTATATTGTACATGGGATAAGGGCATGAGAAAGCTGATGATGATCAATTGAGGTTACTACCAACTAATCGTTTTCAAACAGACTAGGTAACCTCAATTTACTAATCGGCGTTGAGCTGAGTTTAGTCAGAGGCAATAAATTGTACTCGCTTGACGTGCTTACTAAGCCTTACATGTACTGCAAACTGCAATTCTGAAGCCAATTTATAGCTTGTTGGATACCTAAACTACATAAGTTACAACACAGTCACATAGTACCATAGTAGCAGTAAATTTTGTATGTATCAGGTACGTCGCAGGATAACAGGAAAAATATATTTTTTGCAGAGGATCAGAAATTGAAAACTAAGAAAGATTTTCATAATAATATGGGGACTTTGCAAAGAAACGATGGATGGACAGTATAAAGGATGATGTGGCAAGAAAGGAGGTGACTGCTGAGATGACGAGTAATAGAGAAGTATGGAAGAAGAAGACATGCTGCGCCGACCCCCAATGAATTGGGATAAGGGCAAGAGAATGATGATGATGGGGATTTTTGCAAAAAAAAAAACTTATAGCACTAACAACGACGGTGAGTATGAACTTAATGCACTAACGGATGCGCTGATTGGTTAAAAGCTGCATATGAGCCAAATCTAAGGACCCTCAAAACAATTTTAACAAATATCTTACAACATAATACAGCGTCGGTATTAAATTATTGCGTTTCACAAGAACTTGGTTAATCTTTGAATTTTAAACCACAAAACCTTCTCGAAATACCTTAAGCATTAAAGCTTCTTTGTGGAATATTCTGTTCATTAAGAAAGCCTAATTAAACTATAAATACTCGTATAGCTTGTAAGCGGATCTAACAGAAATATATACGTGGCTGTAAGTTCTAAAGATGTTTTTCATTTATCTACGCATTGGTATCTTAAAATATAACTATTGGCTTAAAAAAAGAACTTAGTCGAGTTTCAATAGTCTCTTGCATGATTATTTTTTATTCTTCTTTCTTAAGTGCCATAATAATATGTGCTATAACATGGTTTTATGGGCTACCAAATGTGGTATTCTATATACAACGGTTTTTATTAATACCAGTTTTAGAAATCGTATTTTAAATTATTGATTTCTAACAACTATACTTTTCTGCCTTCATGAAATACCTACTTAAAGACGTGATTACAGTAACTAAGTTGTGGAGGTTAGACAGACAGTCAGTTCATCTAAAATTTTGTTGTTTGGCTGTATCCAGCTAGACTGGAAGCCGAACCTTGGGATAAGACTAGGCTGATAATGATCACGCTTACAGTAAAAGTTCAGTCTTAAGCTTGTTCAGCTTTGATATCCTCAGCACCCTTCTTGCTTCTGTACTCCCAACCCTGGTAGGCCAAGTCTTGAGGACTGCTGTCGTGTTCCCTGAAGGAAATACCGCCAGAGCCGTAGTTGTGGCCACCCTGAAATGATAATGTGGAGAGTTAGATAGATACAGTATTTTCAAAGATTGAATGTCAAAGTCTAATAAGGCTTGGGTAGAGAGTAGAATAAAGGAAAAAAAAAACATAAATTACTGAGAAAAAGTGCATTACCAAGATGATGCTCTACAACGCTAAATCTAAAACTTGATGTATTTCATTAACAATGTATCAATCAATACAGTCTAGATTAAGTGGCATTATACTACGATAACGATGACGTAATATTAAAAAATTGTAAGGGACACAAGCTACTGAAAATTTGATGTCAAACTTGTTGAAATTTACGAAACGATTTTAAAAGTGATAGCGGTTTTCTGGAGATCAAAGGCAAACTGCGGTTAATTTTACCAAACTCTCACAGTGATATTAAAATAAAGAGAAGAGTCGATTTAGCCTGATTTATGACACCAAACACGTTAACTCCTGAACTTTTAATAACCTGTCATGTGTTTCAGTTAACCTTTGTGAAGACAGTTTTATAAGAAAAGTTTGGAAGCTTTGGACATAAAAGAACGTCGTAATTATATTCATACGAATTTCTTATTCGAGGAAGTGAATCGTTTTCTAAATGTTGCTCATCTGTTACCTAATTGCAATGACAAATAAATTAGAAGCTCTTTATAAATGTAACCTGTTTTAATTATTTCTTTGACAATGAAGTGAGAAAATCTATAACCATCATTCTACTTTTCTTTTCAAAACCACTGAATTTTCAATCAAAATTGTACTTGAAGACGTTCTTGAAAGATACTCTATCGCTACAAATCACCTAAAAGTGACAGAAACAGAAAAAGTGTAAGACTTTGCATTGATTAAGAATTTATGATTTGTTTTAAGTTACCATGTCAACAATAACACTGAAGGAAAAGCAAACGAAAAGGTAGGAATAGAGATACTAGTTAATTATAATATGATAGAATGATAAATTGATGATAACGTAAAAGAGAAAGAAGACAACGAATAAAAAGTACACTTACGGGATAGCTCTCTGAATAATGAGACGGAGCGTAATGTGACTGCGGTGGAGACTCTCTGTAGGGTCCAAGACCGATACCAGCTGGACTGTACTGCGGACCTGAGAAGTGGTTGGACGAGAACGGCGAGGAGTTGGGCTTGCAGAACTTGAAGTAGCCGATAACACCTGGAATATAGAAAGTGATGGTTAGGTGAGATTTTGACAAATTAACGGCAAATGAAGAGTACTGAAATACTTTTCCTTAGATTCCAAACACAAAAGCATTTTAAGTAGTATTTGGGCTACTGAGAATGTAGCAACTTTTCTCGTGAATTCACTTTTATACATTAATCTGTAGGTATCATTATTTTTGGGTAACCAATCTGGTAACCAATCTGCGTTGAGAACCTAGTTATCAACGGCCATTTATGCTTGTCTAAATTAAAACAAATGTTGCTTTGACTTTTGTGTCCCAGTAAAAGCGGCCCCCGCACAAAACATGTCGCGGAAACAATGTTCCCGTAGTTACAAGGCATAAGCATAAGAGCATTATTAAATGATGTAAAACATACCAGGAATGATGAGAGCCATGAATCCGAGGAACTTCTTGAAGCTGGCGAGTCCGAGGATGAGAGGCAGGAAGAGGAGCAGCTTCAGCTTGAACAGCTTGAGGATCAACAGCATGGGGATGATCAGCTTCTTGAGTTTGTGTTTACCTATAAATAGAGATGAAAAGTTTTTTAAATCTGCTAATCATACAAATAATTTGAGGACAGATAGACTCTGTGAAAAATGATAAAAAAAACGTTTACGGTACAATCATCTTATAATTTTTCCACTGCTAGGATACAGGCCACTCTGGAGGTTCAGCAGAGATGAGAGACGAAGGAAGTGAGTTGTAGGTAATCCACCACGCTAGCCTAGTGCGGGTTGGTAGAAGTCACATATTATGTCTTCGAAGTTTTGATTCTAGAACGTGCCGGTTTAGTCACGATGTTTTCCGATTGCTGAACACGAAGTCCTGAATTCGATTCCCAGGTCGGGCAAATTGTTGTTGGGTGTTTCTATCAGGAACTTCTCAGTAGCAGTCACGGAGTCTAAATATGTGTCCGGTTGATGGCAACAGGCTCACCCCCTATTACATGGGACTTAAACATAACTGGCGACATGTGGGTGTACTATGAGGTACCCCTCTGCCTAATCTTTCGGAGATTTTTGGCGTGATGTTAAGAGTTCTAACTCTTAATACTTTATTATTATAGAATTTAATAATACTTCAGACGGCTTGAGCTCCAAATAATGCCACAGATGTACCCACTAAAAAGCCTTGAGATTTGTTTTATTTTCATAGAAGTACTGAAAGCTCTTTAAGTGGTACTCTTTAATTAATCTTGCTTCTAAATTAAAGTTGAGGTTTTTAATTACTATAAATTCTAGTCATTAACGAAATGCCTTGTGTTTTCCAGAATTAAAAGCCTTTGTGAGACGAGGGCCTATTTAAAAGATCTATGATCGTAGACTGTAATGACGTGTGTAATAATATGCCTTATTATAACCAAGCTTGTAATGTTTGGAAGGTAATCTTGGCAGAGTTCTAAATTTAAAATTCTGTGTATTAAATTCCATTTACTGTTTGTCACACAGAGAAGGTACTAGGCGAGTATTGAACCCTTGGCAAGCCTGGTTGTCAGACTTTCGGGCCACTAAATACCTGCAGCGACTGTCAAAGATTTACAAATGACAACCGGGGCCAAACGGCTTAACCAGCTTTCCGAAGCATGGAGGAAAGTCGGTGTGTAATGGGTGGTCACCCATCCACAGACTAACCTAGGCAAGCGCGGCTTTACCTGAAGATTGGTCCGGGTGGCTGTTATTATTTAGCCACGAGCTTCCTCCCGAGCGATTAGACTACAAGAGGACTTTATTAATGGCTTACAAATAAAGTGCAATAAAATGGTACTCACGGAAAGGTGCCTTCTTATCCTCAATGATATCCACTTCATCAGCAATCTGTTCAATGAAGCGAGGAGCGATGACACCGCGGGAAGTCACCTCTTCGTCCAACTGCATCTCCAAGGCAGTAGACCGCAAGAACCTGGAGACAAAGGTACAGGGTTTAATATAGAAAAACAACATAGGATAACATCAGGCGTGTTTTTCCAAAAGCTTGCGCTGATTACAGTCTAATTAGATTTATGGTTTCGGCGTCGGCTTTGTCGTATTAAGTATGTATATCGATACCTTTAGGCTCAAAGGGCGTAACCGCCATTTTGGCCAAAATGAGATTTGAATGCAGTCATACTTAGTTTTTCGTCTTCTTTCGATTGGTATATTTAAAATTTCGATATTCGCAAAAAAAGGTGGATACAGCTATCATTTTTGGACCGCTGAACATTGATTTTCTTTAAATTTTAGGGTGTATACGAAGTCTATTTTTTAATTGTTACATTTACTTTATATATTATTCTACGATGTTCTTTATCTCGAAATTCAAACAAGTTTTGTCTTTTGCTTTTTCTCTCTTTTATAGCTATTAAACTTTTTTGTTTTTGGCTCTCCTAAAAAATCTGAAAAATCGTGTTTTGGTGGATACGCCTTTTGAACCTAAAGGTATCGATATGATATTTATTTACTTAATTAACTAAAATGTGTAAACTGGATTCATAATGGGTGAGAATGATTTGATAATTATAGAAACAAGGCACAATGAAATCTATTAAAATGTTACAGTAAAATCATATTACTATTCATCCCGATATGTAATTAGTGAAATTACTGTGGCATAATTGCAATTATTACAATAAATTAATTGATGAAACTGTATCAAAACAAAAACACTTAATTATGTTTAAATTGAATTTGCAGTATTTTCATAGCAAATATTTCAGGCAAAAATGTGCTCCGCAGAAATTCCGAACCTTTTAGTATTCAAAACAGGATCAGAATTTATTTTCAAAACATTTAGCATTTTATGAAGCGTATTTTATTTTATTTAAATTGGATTTGGAGCTTGCGACTTGCAAATGAAGTTATGTTATAGTTTGTCATACAATTTTGGCAAGCGATATTTTTAAATGCACATCTGTATAATTTTTCAGCACACTAGCTAACTCCACTAATTAACTGAATGCATACCAGAAAAATGAATGCTGTGCAAAAAAACCAATTGATTAACAAACAGTGACCTACAAAAAAAATTAAAAAATCACACAAAACGAGATGACCTTTTTTTATCGAATTTACACCAAAAATACGAATTGTTTATCAAAAATACTAACTTGCACTCTAAATTGTACAATCTTACTACGGAATTTCTAAAACTGATATCTAAATGTCACAATAAAGTAAGTTTCCATTATCAATAAAAACGCTTTTGAGTTAGTTTTACGTATTTAGTTTGAAATTTCATGAAATTAAAATATTCTCCTAAAAAGTCAATATGTTGTGCTACAAAAGTTAGTGACAGAAATGAATCGCTGCAAAACCGACTCCACGTAGTCTTGTCTGCCCTACCCCTAGAGTGTAATTTAAGCCCGCCTAGGCGCGGAGGGGCGAGGCGGCCCGCGAGCTGAAGAGCAGGTGGTTTTAACGCTCGCCGCCGCGGCTGAGGCTGGCCGGCTGAAGCCGGCCAGCAAGCCGAAGCTGCGGTGGTGAACGTAAAACCCATCTGCGACAATAAGCTCGCGTGGGACCGTCGGAGCCCCGCAGCGCCGGAACCGTGACAGAAACCAAACGTGTTTTGATAAAGATGACTGAATAAATTGGGTTTTATTTAGAATAAACGATGTTCCTAAAAGTAAATTAGGTGATGGTTTTCCTTAAAAAAGTTTTAATATGTTTGTTGAACTAAGGAATTGTTAGATATACTATTTTAATAATAGTTATTCGTTCAGTAAAACAGTTCTGCAAATACCATTAAACAATATATTTAATTTGATTTATTTAGTGTGCAAGTCAGTATTTTTGGTTTAACTTTGAAATATTTTGTTCGAAAAAAGGGAATATTCAGATATCAATTTAAATACATGCCTTTTGGCAATAGGATAGACTGTGTTTCACAAGAGTCCACAAAACATCACGGCAGTAATGTCTGGCAGGTAAGGCAGAAGTGTCTATCACCACCAACCGGCCATAAATTATGACTAAATAGATATAATTAGGTAATTATTTTAAGTTACCTTAGATTTGACAACTAAGAACTAAAGCTTGTTATTGGTAAGATTTAAATAAGTACCCATGTACGGCCTTATACCCTTTTTGGAAGTTATCCAAAGGGAAGAAAAATATTTAAAAAACATCTAATTCAAGCAAACGTTTCTGATATTCAACTTTAAAAAAAAGGTTTTCATCATTAACTTTTCTAATTCATTTTATCATCTGGCGTTGTCCCAATTATGTTAGGGTCGGCTTCCAGTTTAACCGAATGCAGCTGAATACCAGTATTTTATATGGAGCGACTGCCTATCTGACCTCCACAACCGACGATACGATACGATACCCATTGGTAAGACTGGTTGTCAGACTTTTTGGGCCACTGAGATCTACAAATGACAGCCAGGACCAACGACTTAACGCGCATTCCGAGGCACGGAGAAACCTCGGTATGTAATGGGTGGTCACCCATCCACAGACCGACCTAGGTAAGCACGGCTTAAACTAAAGATCAATCCGAGCGGCTGTTATTATTTAGCCAGGAGCTAAATAATAACATGATGCTAATTTACAAAATATTTCTGGTCATTAAAATAAACCATTAGATACAGTCGTAACTAGATTTCACCTTTCGATCTTCCGCATGCCGTATTTGACGAGCGCTTCCCAGTCAGAGTCTTCGCTGCGTGGCTGTGATTCCAGCTGAGGTGGCTCTCGGGACAATGCGCGAGCTTGAGAGTCCACTTTCACTAGTACTGCGTTCTCTGATAGCCTGGAAATTATCAAAGGTTTTGAATATTTTTGCTAGATGAAAATGTGCCTAATAGAACCAAATATAATGTGATCAAGTTCCCGTTGAAAAGAAATTCTGTACTATTTTCTATTCTATTTAGGCAGTAGTTTCATATTCACGAATTATTCGTGTTTTCAGTTTCTTAATTGTATTTTTATTTAATGTATTACTTAAAAAGTGACCTCCAATAATATGTATCGAAATGCCTATTGTAATTGAAATATTTGTTTTGAATAATTTTTGTTTAATTTAATTTCATTGTTCGCAGGTCACGAGATTCATAACGAGTACCTAATTTAGAATATATTTAAAAGGCCAACAGCTATTCAATCGAATTAACAATAAAATAGTGAATTTCTTGTTGATGCTGAGGCAGCTGTAACATCTTCACTAATCAGTAGAAAATTGACAACAACTATGATGAGTGCATAAATTCTTTGAAATCTCCAGTAAAGAACATTAGCAAGGAACTCAACAGAAGATAAAAAACTATAAAAATCAAAAACTACTTACTGGTAAGCCTGTTTATCAAAGAAGTCATCAAAAGACCTCAGAGCTTGTGCCTTGAAGCAGTCTGCCAAGTCTCCGTTGAGACACTGCTGGGTAGACTGTTGGATGTAAGGGTCCTGGTCTTCTCCGAAGCCGAGCCAGTCTAGAAGACCACGGCCTTGTGCTTGAGGCTGGAAGATTGGGATAAAGCAAAAATCAGAGATTTGTATGAAATAAGTAAACTAGTTGAAGTGCAGCGGGCTTGCAATGTTTGTCGAAGGTCCTATGACCGTTAGAGTAAACGAGTCCAGGAGTGGAGATTGCTAGTTGGATTGATAGGTAGGAAACCAAACCAGCATGCCTGAGAGATATTTCTCGATGGCACGTAAAGCCAAGTCAGAGGCCCATGGGCGCTATAGAAACTGACACCAGGTTAGGCACTAACCACACGAAAAAAAAATAGATGAGAATAACGTGGGACGCCTGCCTACGTCATCGGACATTCAATGATGTGGAAGCGAAAAGATAGAATGTTGTGATGCAGCATGGTAGTGGCCTATTTGTGGCTTGCTAAATGAGAGGGGCTGATGATCGATTTAAGGAAAACTGAAAGGCAACAATCAAAGGCTCATTTAGCAAGAAGCATTCATAATAAAAGAGAAGGCTTACCGATCTTCCATGATCTCCTCCCCCACCAAAGTTCAAATTCCTTCCTTGGCCTTCCTCTTTAGGTGGCTGATCAGGTAACCTGATGCCACCGTCGCCTCTCGATTGCAGCGTCAGCACGGCTGCTATCAACAGCATCAGCCATCGAGCTTGACTCAGCATCTTGAACTATGATCTGGTGAAAGAAGAAAAGAGATCCGTAAGTATATGTGGACCTCATCATACTGCTGATGATCGGAAAGTGCAGTGTTGGCCCAGTAACGTCCCCAACCATAAGTTGTAGGTCATGGGTTAGAATCTAGACAGGTACATTACGTAGTGTTATTTATTTCGCTGCTCTCAAAACGGTAGGAAAGTAAACAGAAAGATAACGAGGTTTGTCTTGAAACCAAAAAATTCTATGATATTTGACATCCAACACTGGTACTGGGCCCGTGTGGTGCTTAACGGTCTACTTACTCTAACAGAGAGGAAGCCTGCGTCCCAGAAGTAGGAACATTATTGACTGATGATGCTTGTACTTATACAACATTATGTTATCAATCTTCTACTGCAGAGCGGTAAAGAGTGCTACGGAGAAGAATTTAGGCAAATTTAAACCCTAATATCATAAGTTTAGTATGAACGCAAATAACAATTCACACAACTTTTTTATTTTGAATCTCTCAGCTTACTTTAACAGGTATTGGCAAGAAAATCCCAGAAGGTACCTCAATGAGATCCAAGGTCTAAGTACGCCTCGAATTTCGTAGTGGGTCTCAAGAGAGGTTTCAAATTCCTTGTTCACGAACACACTTCTGACAAAGGTAGTTGAATTTTTCTGATTTCGAAAGGCTTTTGGGAATAAAATTGAGCTTTTTTAGGGTTCCGTATCTCAAAAGGAAAAACGAAACCCTTATCGTCTGCCAAGACCCTTTGTCTTTCATCAAGTTTTTTAGCCAACGGAATTGTATATTTTAGTCGTTCACAAGTAAATCAAAACCTACAGGGTACTTCCCGCAGATCTAGAATCATGTCAATTTTGTAAGAAGCAAGATCTTCAGAAAAAAATCCGAAAATTGATAATATTTATTTATTTATTTATTAAACTTTATACACATTATGTACAAAGGCTTAATGCCTTGGGCATTTTCTACCAGTCTACCTTAATAATATGTAGTTATATCGCATCAAATACAATATTTTTGCGATTAAAAATTTTCATTTGCAGTTGGAGAATTGAACGTAATTTATATCGATGTGTAGGAGAGTATTATTTTAACTGCAAAATAAATTTGTTCTACAATCTTACTTAAGAGCTTATGAAATTGAACCTATGAGACCTGATTTCCGTGATGTAGATGCCATCAACATACAAGTTTGTACGGAACCCTCGGTGCACGAGTCCGTTTCGCACATATCCGTTTTTTTTTTCAAATTGTTAAGGGTATTGAGAACTCCTCCAATCCATTGAAGTTGGAATTAGGTCTGTGTTTTCCACTTATTTCCTAAGGGGTTAGAAGGGCTTGCGTGTTCCGTTTGATCTCAAGAGGCCTTACATTTCTACATGAAAGGTTGGCTTAATATAAATTGTTCGAATTCATTAGTAGGTACCTATCGTAAGGTTTAATGTTGGTAGCTTCGTTCAGTAGTGTCTAGTTATATGTTTTGTCCATATAAGAAACTAGCTGTTGCTAGCGTTACCTTCGTTCGCGTGAAAGTATTATAAAAAAATGTGACTTCCCTATTTAATCGAAAAATTTTGTTACCAATTTCAAGGGTTTCATTTTTTTGCACGGAACCTAATTGCTTTTTTTTTAAATAAAAATAATGTTAGACCCTATAACATCAGCTATCTGGCAGTAAAAGTCCCGTCAAAATCGGTTAAGCCGTTTCGGACATTAGCCGGAACAAACAGACAGAAAGACAGACAGACAAAAATTGAAATAAAAATGTGCTTTTGTCATAAGTGCCGTAATCATTTTCTTATGGATTCAGTAAAAAGCTGTTATTTTGATATTACAAACAGACACTTCAATTTTATTAATTTGTATGTATAGATACAATGTATAGATTATCAAATGGAAAGGATTACAATTACGAGATATTTGTCACTTCATGTACTAGCAGATAGCTGGTATTATGAAAAAGGTAACAGTATCTATTGGTACATTTTACATAAAAGAAGCATAAAATCAGACTTGTACCAATTAATATGTATAACTTAATTATGTCTCGTATCCTAGAATATTCATTGAACATCAAATATTTTGCCAATTAGTTTCTCAAACAAGATGTTTAGATTGCTTATCATATGTCCTGATATTATGTTCTTTGATGTTCACATTCATATTTTATGAGAAGGAAATATTATCAAAGATGGCGCCGTGTATAGAAAAAGATTAGAATTAACCAGATGGGTAGATCAATGTTAATATTCGTAATGGCTTTTGTAATATACGGAAATGATTATTATGTAATGTAATAATTACATTTATAATGACATTAATAATATACTGACGGAACTGTCCTGAGTTATAGAATTATTCTATAGCTCAGTACAGTTCCGACAGTAATCTGACAGTTTACGTCAGTTCTGCATTTACCTCGCAAAAGGTGTTCATTAGCAAAATAAATTAATATAAATAATTACTATTTTTATAAAAATCTTCTTCGATATTATTTGAACCTACGACGGTCCTAGAATCAATAATTCGAAGACTTGCAAAGAGAGAAAGATCATGTTGAATGCGATGCAATACCTTTTTTTTATAAGAAAATAGCAATAAACAGTTAGCAGACATATATTGGCCATGATCATCGGCAGAAAAAAGAAACCAAAATAATTCAGCATCGTGAACCTCGCCTTCTGCGCAGTCGTAGGGTCTATAAGATATCTTTGACTTGCAGTAGCAGGTTGGTTTTATTGCACCTTTCTCGCAAAATATCTTTCATCTGCCTAGCCTTTTCCCGACTATATTGGAGTCGGCGTCCAGTCTAAACGGATGCAGTTGAATATCAGTATTTAACATGGAGCGACTGCTTATTTAATCTCCACAATTTAGTTAGTACTGGGTAACACGATAACTTTCGGGCCACTACCTGTAACGACTGTCGAAGACCTACAAATGAGAGCCGGGACCTGCGGCTTAACGTATTTTCCGAGGCACAGACAAAACTCGGGTTAGTAATGGGTGATCAACCATCTTTCAAACTATAGTATTAGAAAATTCTAGAATTGATTAATATTAAAAACTCGTACATACAGTCGACGTCGGGTTCCTACTTTTACGAATGGTCGTTCTTGGCAGTACTTTCTACTCCGTATTAGTTAAGTATAGCACGACACTGCACTTACTAGTTGAGAACTAGTTCCAACTCGTGTTCGTGGTCGAACTTGTGTGAACTTCATCTGGAGTTATTAGCGTTGGGTGAAGGGATGTTAGTTTAATTGAAGAAATTGGATAGAGAATGGAGGGTAACAGTTTTATGATAAGGATTATTTGAAAGTGTGATTTAGTCTGCTTTTGCAATGGGTTCTTGAAATAATACGCATTAAATGAATGGTTAGAATTAGATCCATATCATCACTCAATATTTAGTGAGATAGTAATAGAACTTCTAGTATTTAAAGAGTTTTATTCAAAAAGGAAAATGTTGTCAGGAAAATTTTGAGTAGGTATGAATGTGGATGGGTATAAGAGTAGAGAAAGACCAAAGACACGATGGATGGACTGTGTGAAGGATGATTACCTGTGGCAAGAAAGTAGGTGTCTGATGAGATGACAAGTAATAGAGAAGTATGGTACACATGCTGCGCCGGCCCCTAATAAATTGGGATAAGGGCAGGTGAATGATGATGATTTCTCCTAAGTACTTAGGAGGTCTGAGTCCGAATCATCAAATATACCATCAAGCCGGTAAAGTAAAGGTTTTACCGGCTTGATGGTATGTTTATTTTGAATTTCTTCTTAAATTGAGAAAACGCATAGATAGATACATACTACCAGTAACTCAAAGAGATTGCAAGTTTTCTTAACATGTACAAAACATAATTTACACACAGTAATCATTATGTACAGTTATGACTAACCATGAATTCCTCTTCCAAAAATAGAGGTCGAATACCCGATGGAATCTTCTAGAATATTTATGTCAATAAAACTATGGTCCAGTTATGTGAGGACCCGAAGTTAATGACAATGGCGTACGTGACTTAGCGGCTGAACTGAATTCGAAGAAAGTGGCTTATTTTGATCAAGCCATGCGAGAAATTGCTCCCACATTTTCGGTTTTACATTTGATAGCAGGGTATTGGTTGGTTTATCTATCGACACAGTAAGAAATCAATGGGGTCATGCTTCCAGTAGCAGGGTTATGGAAGTTACATAGACAGTTGCTTCATGATAGGTACTGGTGCGAGGTTAGGCTGGAAGCCGATCCCAATATAATTGGGAAAAGACTAAGCAGGTGATGGTGATGAAGGATTCAATAGGACCGGCCTTTTATCAGTATGTGCAGTATAAAATGCCAAAGACATAAATACAAAATTGCTGATATTCATGATGCACAAAGTGAAGGTAAGTAATTGAAGATATTGTAGTTTAAAATAAAAAACAAAAGCCATTTATTAAAATTTGGCTGAAAATCAGCACATTTTGAACGTCAATTTTATCACACAAGACAATAACACTGTCTCTAAAATGAAGCCTAGTTTATGTGTTTATGCCAAAAGTTTTATGGAAAGACAGCTGTTTAAGTTAGCAGAACTATTAGTGAGAATAGCCAGTTAAGTAAATTGTAAAGTAGTTAGTATGGGACAATGACCGATGCAGATTTAAAGAAAGTTGCTTATTTTGATCAAGTCATGCAAGAAATTAGTTTCGCATTACTTTGAATTGATGAATTGAAATTGGCAACAGTACTGGGTGTTTTGAGTAGCATAAATGATGGATACTAAAACGATTATAAAGATTAAGTAGAATTGAAAGAAATTCTGGAATAGACAATGGGAAAATATCTAGTGAGTGTACTTTGGGTGTATTAAATAAATGTTTTGAGAGCAAAGCAAAGCCAAAACTAGTAGAAACTGAACCTTATTCTAATTTACTTAAGAAGTATCACATACAAGATAATTCATCTAGAATTTTCACACTCCAATAACCAAACCAACCAAAAAGAAGGACACAAAAACACAGTGCTTACTTTTGAACACACAAAACAATTTTCACATAGCGAAACTCAACACGGTAAAGACACAGTTTGTAAATGGAACACGGTCAGTTCAAAACACATGGTAAGAGCGAGCGAGATACACGAAGCGCGACGGTACACTGCGCGCGAGTCGGCGGGAAATAACGGTCGCCATATTTAAGTTACAAAAAAGTGAAGAGGTAATGATGGTATTATTTCTTTGGAAAATTAGGCTGTAATTGCATTGTTGACTGCCTCGTTGGTCTAGTGGTCGGAAGCGTTACTGCTGCGCATGAGATCGTGGGTTCGATTTCTAGCCAAATTGTTATTGGGGTTTTTTATTAGGAATTTGCCAGTAGAAGCAAAGAACTTATGGCCGGTTGATCGTAATAGGCTTGCCCCCTTATACATGGGATTTCAAATGCGAATTGAGGGTGTATTATAGGTAAAGTTTTCGGAATGTGGATGGGTGGGTATTAGAGTAGAGGACGACCGAAGAAACGATGGATGGACTGTGTGAAGGATGATATGGCAAGAAAAGAGGTGTCTAATGAGATGACCAGTAAAAGAGAAGTATGGAAGAAGAAGACATGATGCGCTGACCCCAAATAAATTGGGATAAGGGCAGGAGAATGATGATGATGATGAAATGATGATAGGCAAACTTCTGCCTAACTTTTCGGGTAATATAGTCGCAATTTGATGTAATGTAATTTCATTGTCTTGGTTATTTGAAAGCACGAAATAATATAGTTACTGTCTAACAAGATGGAACCAGTATGTCTCATGTTGAATAGTTGACAGACAGATGTCTTGATGTGTTCATATTGCGTATCTAATGACAATATGTCAAGCAATAGTAGTCCTAATTGTGGAGGAATTCTCTTCAGTATAGAATAGAGTAATATAACTAATATATTAGGAGACTTTAATAAAGTAAATGGAGCTGTGAAGGTACTATACTACCTTTTAGACATGATATGGGCATTGAAAGAGAAACTTCAGGATTGGGAAGTGTAATAGTGTTCCAGACAATGTTCTTTAAAATTTTTAACACTATATTGGGAAAGTTTGTAAAATCATTTAAGTATAGTAAAGCAGTTTATTATCTAATTGCTTATTTATTTTGTAACGGAATTTTTTCTTCGTTTATTTGATTGATAATGATTGCAAGTTACGCAAGTTTTCTTCACGTATTTCATGACAATGTTTTAAAGTCTTTATAGTTTCAAACCACGTCCCAAAATCCATAAGAGTAAGTTCTCAATACATCCTTATAAAGAATCGCAATAATCATGTTGGGCACTTAAACATCACAAGTACTAGATAAATAAATAGAAGATATACTTCCGGATTACAAAAAAAAAAAAAATTGAAGAACAAGAATAAGGTATTATAGATGATGAAACTCAGTATTGTAAATAAAGCACATCAATACATTACCAATAATGAAAACAAAAGTAGGACAAACGCACCATTTACAATTTGTCAAGTACCAAATATGTAACCATTTACATCTCAATTCCAAACACGTTGACCCTAATACGGTTCTTGAACTGAAAGTAAAGGAACTCAATCATTTGGACTCGATGGGAAACAAAAAACTTATGTTGCGTAGTCCAGTGTTACTATGTGACCCGCATGTTAAATTTGCAGGGGCAGAGATGTTCGTTGCAGTTGTGGGGTGGATATGGTATATTTCTTTTGTTTTTAGTTTATACGAGGAAGTCTGAAAGTGCCACCGTTGACTGAAAAGTTGTGATGTGATGTGAAAAATGTGGTGATGAGAGTTTTGGGTGTAAATGTGGATGGCTACAAGAGTAGGGGAAGGCCAAAGAAACAATAGATGTACTGTGTGAAAGGTGATATGGCCAGGAAGAGGGTGACTCATGAGATAACAACTAATAGAGAAGAATGGAACAAGAAGACATGCTACGTCGACCCCAAAATAAATAAATACAGGCGAATAACGATGATGATGATTTTGGTTTCAGAGTTTTCTAAATTATTTTCTATTCTATTCTTTTTTTTAATGAGAATACTGAAGAAGTTAAAAATCGCTTTTAATAATGATAAAACAATGAAAGTCGTTACTATTGCAGACCAAACTAATCTACAAGATAGAACAGAAAAAGAAAATTAAACTCTGTAAACAGTTACTGACGTTAAGACCAAGACTAATCTTCTAAAATCAAATAGAAAACATTCCAACAATAGAAACACGAGCTTCTAATAAAAATAGCAGAAAGGAAGTTTATATACAATTACTTTTGTCAGGCAAAAAGGTCGAAGGAAACATCTTGAACGGTTTTGATGAGATTAACTTGAGATCTTTCTTTTACCTACAAAGTTGATCTTTTGTGATCAAAGTAAGAAAATGAAATTCACGAAATAAAACAGGCTGTTGAAGATGATGATAATGCAAAACAAGAAGAACCCAATTTATTAGGGGTCGACGCAAAATATCTTCTTCTTGCATACGTTTCTATTACTCATCAACGCAAAAAACAGTAATCACACCGTAAGTCAATTATTTCTGTTGTTTAAACCTAAATTTTGAACTATCTCCGAAACTGTCCTTTAGCATAAATATGCCCCAAAAACTATATGCATCTACCAATGACTATTGTGATTTGCTATTGTATTTAAATGACCAATTTCTAAACACAAATAGACATACAATTTATTCAGATTCAAGAAGCTTATGACATTGTTATGTCACATTTATGCATGTTGCTTTACACATCCATGTTCTTGACCCAGTATACGAATGACGCAGGATAACTTTCTACTGGTCATTAAGTAGGCCTGTGTCAGGACATAGTTGACGTCGTAGCATGACTCATCTTATCTTTGAAAAATCATCAGTTTATGTTGTTTTTTTTTAATGCTTTGGCAATATTTTCATAATTTTTCCTGAATCATATTATGTAGATTCGTTTATGACATCAGAGCTCAAATGTTACAAATCCCAGACCTGTAATAACTAGGCCATATTTGATATTCATATCGAACCTGTGACTTACAATACCAAAACCAATAAAGCTACTGCGCCGGTCATAGCAGTTTTTAGTTTTGTTTTTTTACGGTAGCTACTAACTGTAAACACATTTAAAAAAGTTATGGCAACATTCAAAGTAGTAAAGTCAACTGATGATTTTTTGGAGTACATTATAAATAATAGTTCCAGTCTTATGGATAATGTTAGGTAATAACCATGAAAACGAATATAATCTGTTGAAAATTACCTTGTATGTAGCTAATGATGATCTTATTTTTAGCCTAGCTTCATTTGTTGATTGAGTAATAAAAGACTTTTCAATCACTGCTTTAAAACAGAAGCTTACGTTTGATTTTAGTGAGAATACTGAGATTGCAATCTCTTTTTGGATAACAATAGTTGTTACGTGAACTACTTTCACTAGCTATCCTTAAAGAGGTAGTTTACTGACTTGTGCTTCTAAAAGAAGGATTGTATTATTATTGTTATGTTTGGAGTCAGTTTTGGGATCATTTTTATATGTTATTTCTATTTTAAATTCATTTTGAATTTTATTTGTGTAAATTATGTTTTTTTTTTTGTAAATAGGCCAGTTTGATACCTCGATTTCGGCTGATGAAAAGCGATGGATGATTTTTTGTCATTTTTTTATCACACACAACTGATAAACTTTTATTAAAAATTTATTAAAAAATATTGCACTCTGAAAGCTGTTGTACCAATGAATTTGATTGTATAATTAATGATGACACTAATTAATCACTAAAACTAGATAAACAAGACAAAAATCCAAGTCTTACCTGAAAACTAATTAACACAAAACTTAGTGATCCAAATATCTAGATCGCGTTCAATGCACTGAGCGATGCAGACGAGAGTGGCTTGGTAAGCGCCAAACAACCTTATATAATAACAAAACATAAGAATTGCATAAACCTCGGTGAGGTTTTGTTCAGACGGTGATACTTTTTGTTGTCTACAGCGACGATGACGCATTTGCACAGAATCAACAGACTAATAAAGAAAATTATAGAACTTCTGTTCTAATATTTGTACCTTTTTAACCGACTTCAAAATATGAGGAGAGGTTATCAATTCGTCGGAATCTTTTTTTTTAATGTATGTTCACCGATTACTCGAAGACGCCTGATCCGATTTAGAAAATTCTTTTTTTGAAATAGAGAATCCGTTTTTTTGTACCCTCCGCTTGGGAAGAATTTAGTGATATGTATAAAGACTCCTACTAATTTAAAAATTCACGAAATATTTCAGCTACGATTAATGGGACCACTTGCCTGTGCTCCGTGCCACTACAAAAAATAAACCCACTTTAAGGAAGCGTGCTTCTCTGTATAGGAAGAGGTATTTGCCCAGCAAGAAAAAGCTTTAGTATATTTACTAAAACGCGCACTAGTAATTTCAAGCAACGAAAACTTCTTTCGTCTGAACACAACTTTATCTTTCTAACGATTATACTCACTTACATAATGCATTTTTAACTTTATCTATATAGGTGTAAAGTCTGTTTTAGAATAACTTTCAGAGGTTTTAGCAAACTTAACTTGTTGAGCACCAAATAAAATTTTAACGTTAAACGAATTTGAGCCATAAACTAATGTGATAAGGTCGATTTTTGAAAAGTTATGTTCGTAAAGAACTTGCGAACCGGAGTTTGAATGAAGTTAGCGTAACTTGGGATATCCCAGCGAATATTGTCGTAAGTTGACAAGTGTGGAGAACACTTTTTACTGTAATTTTTTATTTATTTGTGACGTGCTATGGATTGTTAAATTAACATTTACTTGAAAATATTTGACATAGTTGTCATGTTCCTTTAATCTTTAGCTGCTAGATCTGCTCTTTTTTCCAATCCATATTGAATAATAAAATCCATCTATCTATACTTACTAGACCACCTAGTTTTGCAAAAACTCTCATCTCCACCTGCAACCACTTTATAGCTCATTAATATGCCAGTAATTTTGGAGTGAAGACGTCATGTGGCAATATTTTAAACTACTACATTATAAAATACATATCTGTAATCCACTGGGTTACTATTATATTATGGATTATCACTATTTCTGGATTTATCAAATTCTTAAAAAACAAGTTAATCTTATCATTCTGTCTGCTCACAGAACCGCAAGCATTATAACATTATTGGCTTCCATTTATCAGATATATATCAAATAAGTCCAATTCGGGGTTAGCCTACATGAGCATGTTGAACATAATCAACATTTTTTTTTAAATCTTTTATTTTATTTTTTTATAAACATACTAGGTCTTTATAAAATTCTGTGGCAACAAAAACACCTCCGACTCAACTTTTACTTAACATTTAATCCAATCGTATAATTATCTTAAGAAGCCGTCTCCACACTATTATCACCGCACACTCCAGTTGTTGTATCCTGGTGCGTTTCAACATTCAGTTCATGGATAGCATCAGGAATTCTCTTCAGTATTGCTTGATGATCGTTTTGTAACGTCAGTTTGTCAGTCACGACCTTGATAATAACAGTTGTGTGCTAATATGGGTTTTCCTTCCGAGATTTTGGTTGTTATTCTTACTTATAGCTCTGTAAAGCTCAGACAAGCAGTTGGTAAAGAATGCCACCTGCTGCATTCCTTACGTCCTCGTTCTCCTCATCCACGTTCATCACGCCTGTAAACCCCGAAGGGTTGGCAGAGATGTACCTATTAGTACACCCACATTTCGCCAGTTATGTTTTAAGTCACATGTAATAGAGGGCGAGCCTATTGCCATCAACTGGGCACAAATTCCGACTCTGCGGCTTCTTTTGAGAGATTCTTGATAGAAAAACCTAATAACACATTGTCCGACCCGGGAATCGAACCCAGAACCTCATGCTCAGCAGTCGCGCTTGCGACCTCTCGACCAACCAGGCAATAGTGATTACTTACAAGTGATTCGTTTTAAGTAATAACTAGTTTAATTGTTTTGTAGATCACTTAAAGTCACTGGATATATTGTAAACTGTATTATGTAAATCGCTAGTATTTGTAAGATTACAGTAGACATATAATTGTCAGGAATTTACTTCAGTATTGCTTGATGATCATTTGGTAATGCCTCTTTATCAGTATCGACCTTGGTAGTAAGTGTTATGATTGTGTGCTAATGTTGGTATGGGTTTTCCTTCCGACATTCCGGTAGCTCTATCTTGGGCAATTGGCAATTTGCTTACTAAACGTGTTGGATGGGTTGTAAACCTTGGATACTACAATATATTGTTACGTTGTTATGTAAAATACTAGCACGTCGCCCGTGACTTCGTCCGCAAACATTGGGAACGGTCGGCTAATACCTATGCATGATGTAAATATAATTTATTTATAGCCTATAGCACCCACGAATAATGTAACTTTCTACCAATGAAATTTTTAGAATCGGATTATGAGTTCCGCAGATTACCCCTACATTCAAACTTACTATACAAACAAATTTTTCCTCTTTCAAATTTTTTTTTTAGTTACCTTGACTGTCTCACTGCTGGGCAAAGACCACCCCCAATACCTTCCATTCCATGTGCTCTTTTGTCGTGCCACCTTGAACCAGCCCTCGCGGTAAGCGTCTTTATAATATTAGTAAAGATTTATATTTCGGGTACTCAAACCTTTGTAAAGTGCAGAAGTAAAATGGTTCATTTCAATAAAATCCAATATTGGAAAGTATTCGAACAGGTGCAAAGCTCAGGGAATTCACAAACTGTAGCTCGTGTAAAATGCTTAAAAAATCGCACCTCGTTCAAAACTATTAGTGCTGCTTGCTTGCGATGTAAAGCCCAAATTTTTCAGTATTCTTAAGCTCTGGAGCTTATTGATTCGATAGTGGTTAGATCGAAATCTTAAAACCTTTCATATTTACTATTTAGATATTCATCATCATCATCATCTGCCTAGCCTTTACCCAACTATGTTGGGGTCGACTTCCAGTCTAACCGGATGCAGCTGAATACCAGTATTTTACATGAAGCGACTTTATCTGAAAACTTCAGAGACCATTCAAAAGAGATTTTAGTTTTTTTTTAGAGTACTATTCCAGAGGTCGGGCCTATTTTTTGGCCAAAGAATCAGCATTTCTATCCAACGTGGCAATGCTTCTAGCTTTCTATGCATTTTTCCTGTTTACAGCGATGTTGACGAATTTTTTGACGCCCTGTAACCGTTTTGGTACTTCTACATATTTTTTTACTATTATAGATTTATAGTTTGTAACTAATGTAAATATTTTACTGCAAAAAAAAAAAGATTTTAAGGCTTCAAATGCTCAAATACTCTCAATGCTCCAAACAACAACATAGATGCCTACAATTCCACTGTTACTTCAGGCAAAGCTTTGCCCAGTTACCCTGTCAAAGCAATACCAACCTCAATTTTCATTGCAACTATCTCCACCTGACCTGGCACCACATAGGACCTGACAGCAAATTTACGGTTGGCTTGGTAGCGTGTATTTTCAAATGCAAGTCAACGTTGAAAGCAATTACTGCATGACCAAAGACGAGGCAAGGCTATCATGGACAGACGTGAGCTGTTTCAGATCGGTGGTCTATCTGTGTGTAGTTTTAATTTATTTGTAAAGGTTGTAAATATACCCTTAAGGAAGCCAAAAGGCACTTGTTCTCCCTGCCATTGCGATCATTTTTTTGTTCTCGACCATATCTGGGAACCTTCTATTTACGGAGTTATTGGGGCTCAAAGTTCCAACTTTTTCACAAGTTTTTTTTTTAAATACTGGCTTTTAAGGTTATAACTTTACTTTAAATAACTCTATGAGCCATTTACTTTTCAATGCATCTATAAGCACAATGTTTTGAATGCGTTACATTGAGTTTTACCCTATAAGGTTACTTTTCACCCCAAAAAAAAAAGTCGTTTCCCAGCAATAATTTTTGTGTAGGGTTACTTAGTTGGATGTACAGAATGCTTGGTTAACGGCTTCATGAAGGGTCCGTTTACACCCTGTAGTTTTGAATGACATAATATAACATCACTCCTGTAATCCCCGAAGGGTTAGGCGTACCTAATAGTACACCCACACCCACATTTCGAATCTATTGCTATCAACAGGGCACAAATCCAGACTCCGTGGCTGATACTGAGATATTCCTGATGGACAAAATCTAATAACACTTTGCCCGACCCGGGAATCGAACCCAGGTCCTCATGCTCAGGAGTTCTGAATGTTTTTTTTTTTTTCCAGTTTTACTCAGATATTTCGTTTTGATTTCAAAACGAATCTTGGAATACATCAATATCTGGAAAAATTGAAATAAAAATATTCATAAGCTACCTACTTAAATCTTATTGCGAAGTTTATGACCAATCTCTTTTCCCCGAAGAATCAATGTAACTTTGAACCGGCAGCGGACGTGCAAAGACCTACTTTCAGTTATATAATGTAACATTTAGGAAGCGGTGCGCAGTTACTGAGACCTCATTTGATGCAGTTGAGTGCTACGTACTTTCCGTTTCCGACGGCGCTTGCTGATGATAAAGTTGGACTGGCCAACAATAACATTTTTTTTTAAATTGATTTATTTTATTTGGCTCTTCAACAATGAGTACACAATTACATAAATGTATAATATAGTAAAACTTTTCAAACTTAAGTCTAAGAGCCCCATTACTTAAAGAAGAGCACTACATGCACTATATTATGCACCTAAATAGCTAATTAAACAATAAAAAAAAGAATAAAAATACAAATAAAAAATGAAAACAACAACAGTATCTATAATATAAAGTTAAGTTAAGCCAAACAGAATCAAAACTTAATTATTGTGCAAGTTACATTTAAACGTTTTCTTGAGAGTAGGAACAGTTGTATGGACATAACTCGATGTCTTTATCGTGTTCTTTACATACAGCATACATTCTATGTAATGAGCATATAAATCATATATTTATAGCTATGGGTTATTCTTTTCATCCTGAGTCGCGCAATGACATTTGGTAGGTTATTATTTTTCAGCCCAGTTTTTTATAATTTTCATCTTTCATTTTGAAATGACATTCTGCGTTGCTAGGTCAAGAGGAGGCTGCTGCAAATTCTATTCATAAAAAATTACGGCTAGCGAAGAATTGTATTGTGTAGTTTTATTTTAAAACAAGCACCTAATTCCTCCTGATCTAGACCGGCAAGGGCATCGCCAATAAGGTCAATGGGTGTCAGGCTATGTATTGTTGTTGATACCTTTTTATTTACTTCTTCTTCCACTTGAGAGTCCATGAAAGAGCAGCACACTAAAGCTCTCGACAACCACCCTGGAAAGCCATTGAATGCAGTCGCTGTGGCCGAAATCGGTTATATGGCAACATCATCCCTTACTTCTTCATTTATTTCAAACTAGCTTCTGCCCGCGACTTCGTACGCGGATCCTGTTGCTTATGCCAGCGACAACGGGGTCGTCAAAATCGAAGATCTGAAACGTCTGATGTCGAATTCTAAGAGCCCGGGGACGGGAAAACAACGGGATGCGCGAGACGATTCGAGACGTTCCATATCTTTCATTTTTGTAAGTCAGAAGTCGATGCGTAGATACGCTTGGAACTCAAGCGTAATTCTCTATCCGTGAACGTCTCCGACTTGCGAGACAACGCATGACGTTTAAGATCAGCGGTCAGTCGCGCATCATATTCTTCACAGTTCTCTAGAGACCTAGATGTAGATGCGTAAATACGCTGAGAACGCAGGCGTGCTTCGTTATCCAAGAGGAAGAGAAGAGAAGAGAGGAAGAGGTTTCCACGGAGCGAGTTGCAGCCTGATGTTCTCGAACAGCATCAAGTCTCTCCTGACGTTCTTCGGTAGATTCTTGGAATCTTATGATCCTCAATCTTTTAGCTCCTTTGGAACATTGGGAAAGATTTGACCTCTTTCTAGGCATGGTTATAGTTTTATTGTGAAGATACCTGATCAATTAAAATCTAAGTGACTGCTCTCCTGCGTTACCGGGTAGGCTACCGTGTCACGAAGATAAGTGGAAAAGGATATTAAACACACAAATAACATAAGCCCGAAGGCATATTTATTCGATAAAATAAAAAAATAAATAGGAGTTTTGTCCAGTAGAGTCAAATTTTCAATGATATACCGTCGTTATCGAATATCAGTCCTAAACTGTTACCGCCTTCACCGCGTGGAGGTACACCCAGCTTATGTTATTTTATAATTGTACAGTGAAATTAGTGATAGCTTTGATTTCCACATCAGATGTTTCTGATCTTCGATTTTTATAAGTCAACAGGAAATGCCCATCAGACCGAACAACGTTTGCTAAGACGTCATTCCTATATGTGTTATGGTGTAGCTGGGCTCTTGGATTTCCACAACAGGTGTTCCAGATCTTCGATTTTTATAAGTCAACAGAGAGTGCTCATCAGATTGAACAATTTTTGCTAAGTCTTCATTCCTATATGTGTTATGGTGTAGCTGGGCTCTTGGAGTTCCACAATAGGTGTTCCAGAACTTCGATTTTTATAAATCAACAGAGAGTGCTCATCAGATTGAAAAAATCTTTCATATCCGTCAAGTAGTTCCAAAGATTAGCGTGTACAAACAAACAGACAAACAGACAAACAGACAAACAGACAAACAGACAAACAGACAAACAGATAAACAGACAAACAGACAGAATTTTTTTTTTGGATTCGTGCTCTATTACTGTTTCTAAACCCCCCTCATTTTTTTTTTTTTAATATATTCAATGTACAGACACAGTTTTTTTACTGTCTTATTATATGTATAGATTCTTTTATACTTTCTTTATAACTAACTTCACCTACATCGGCGTCGGTAAGCCCATAACCTTATGTCATCATGTTTACCCCATTGAAACTACCTATTATGTATAACCAGAACTATCTACTAGTCCTACTGGTATATAATATTTAACAAATGTCGAGGTGAATGTCTTGCTTCGACACGTAACTTTGCTTGCGGCTAGGATATAAGGAAATGTATGTACTTATGTTAAATACTTCCTATACTGTAGGAGTGTTTATTGCTTTCAGTACTATGGGTAGTCAAATTATTTCCTATCTGACTTTGACGAGGAGATGGTTTTAATTTTTTATGACAGATAGCATGGCAGTTTTAATTTTTACAGTATTTTGCGTTTTAATATAAAATACAGTGTTAAGGTTTTTTCTAGGTAGAGATCATCATCTGCCTAGCCTTTTCCCGAATATGTTGGGGTCGGCATCCAGTCAAACCGGATGGAGCTGAATATAAGTATTTTACATGGAGCGACTGCCTATTTGACCTCCACAACCTGATGATAGGACGATACCCCTTGGTAAGACTGGTTGTCAGAGTTTCGGGCCACTGATTATCTGTAAGGACTGTCAAAGATCTACAAAGTAGTGCTTTGGGGATTGCAGGTGCAGGTAAGTCAATTCCCAGAACTTTTCCTTTAAATTGCAAATCTGCTTGACCATAACACAGAACGATGTCAACAACCTTTATCGAACCTAATGTCCGTCACATTAATCCGGCACTACTAACCGAAAAACATACATTTGTGTTACAAAATATTACAAACAGATGATTAATCTGACTTTTGTGATGTCCAAGGAAATACCAGCTTTAACTCTTCAGTGACAAAGTCTAAAATCTCTTGCTGATGTTGGTGATGATTAATACGTCACTTTTCTTTTCGTTTCAAATGAATAACGACTTTGTGTTCCAAGAAATAAAGTTGCAACTTGTATGGCTGCAATGAAAACGAGACAGGTCAACTTTCTACTAAGAAAGTGGTAGGGATAGTCTTAAAACCGGATCTGTCTCGTTCGTATAGCGTGACTCATGCCTCTTGATATTTGTCAACAATTGTTTTTTGCGAAAAGTCTTGAGGACAGTGAGTCATTGATACTTGGTTACTTTCATGCGGATGGTAGAATGGTACACTTAAAAAAAACATAACATCGCGCCTGTAATTCTCGAAGGGCTAGGTAGAGGTGTCCTCGATAATACACCTACATTTTGCCAGTTATGTTTAAGTACCATGTTATAGGGGGCGACCGTATTGCCATCAACTGGGCACAAATCCAGACTCCGTGGCTGTTACTGAGAAATTCCTGATGGAAAAACCCAAAAACAATTTGCCCGACCAGGGAACCCAGGACCTCATGCTTAGCAGTCGCGATTGCAACCACTAGACCAACGAGTAGAATGGTGTTATGGAAAGATTGTGGTTTTTCGTATGAAGTCACTAATAACTAGATACTGTTCCACCGGAGTCGTTGCATCATATTGGTTGTTACTTTCCAGGTCTCTCAAACTCCTGTAGACTAGGTATCAATTCTGCAGCGTCTTGGCCTAATTCAACCAGCAAATTACCTTCCTGTCCTCCCAAAGGAGAAGGTAGAGCTGTATCTATGGTACACCCACATTTCACCAGTCATTTAGTAGCAGCACAAATCCAATCTCCTCTTCATTTTTTCGGCGATTTTCTGATAGTCGGCCATGTTGATTCTGATTTTGAGGAGTGTTAGTGGTTGAAAATAGTATGGAGGGTTTGTCCGTAAAAAAACAATCTCCGTGCTGCTACTTCTTACGGTTGCCGCGGGCATGCAGCGCATCAGGGATGTTAGCGGATGCACAGGTGGAGGGCTTCCATACCATCTTACGCAAGTGGTGCGCCACCTTGCACTGCAGAGTCCGCGCACCCTAACAGCATTCTGGCGATATGTTTTGTGACAGACTGGACAGTCGGTTACACAAGCTTTAAAGTAACCTATATTTAAGTTTAAATACTAACGTAGATAAGTATGCTTTATATTTTACTAACATTTCGAATTAATTTTGTATATACTGCCCCCGATGTCATAATTACGATGACCATATCGACTGCGCGCGGTTGCTGCGGTGCAGTCCGTCTGATGGCAGCCTTAATGCCTTGATCACACGTACCGAGCAAACAGGCGAGACAGTGCTCTCGGCCGAGTACTCGCTAGGTATAAACCTTGTGCCGAGTCCTCGGCCGAGCGCTCGGCTAACATGTGTGAACAAGTAATCCCTTACATCACTGTCTCGGCCGAAAAACATTTTACTGTCTCGCCCGTTTGCTCGGTACGTGTGATCAAAGCATAACGATGGATAGCGTCCGTCGACACTACACGGTTGTAGCCGAACGCGTAAAGTTGAAGTCACGACTCGATCTTGTGTTATCTGAATTAAATAACTGTATTTGTATATTAGGAGACAAAAGACCACAACAGAAGCATCGAACCTCTTTTACATAACCAAAACTTTACAAGGACGATACCAAACTCCTTTACAACCCACAAGTACCAACCCACACGATTGATTCAAGATAAGTACTCACATAACAAAAGACTGTGGGCGGCAGGTTACTTGCCTTTATCTGCGGAGTGTATCAGAAAAGGTGGACACAGGTCCTTTACCCATGTCGAAGGATATTGGTGTATCTGTTGAAGTAGGGCAAGCGGTGTTGAAGTGGATTACGTACTGTCAATATGGATTATTTAAATGAAATAGGAGATAGAAAATGTATCCAACAGAAAGGATTTATTTTACATAAACAAACTACCTATAATGGGTGTAAAACTACCCTTAACGGAGCCGAAAAGCACTTAATCTCCCCGTTATTGTGATCATTTTTTTGTTCTAGACCATACCTGGGAACCTTCTAGTTATGGTGATATTGGGGGTCAAAGGTCCAACGTTTTTTTTAAATACAATTAGTAATGTTATAACATTATATACCTCCCGTACTATTCAATGCATCTATCAGCACAATGGTTTAAGTAGGTTACATTGAATCCTACCGTAAAACGTGAATTTTCACCGCAAAGTAATGCTTGGTTAACGGCTTCGTGAACATTATTACAATTAAGAACTATTCAATAAACTAAAGTAAATAAACTAACAACAAACTACAAAGGCCATCAAGAAACTCCTCAACGTTGTCGGCTGCTAATGTGCCCAAGAGACTGGCGGCATTGCCACGTTGTATGGCTAGGCTACACTTAGCCTCTGACCAAAGTAAAAGACAGCCCTTGATAGACAATTATGTTTGGCTGTGAGAAAATACCTATAGAAACTCTTATACTGAATGTAAGGGGACATCGACGCTCAAACGGTCACCACGTGTTCAGTACATCATTCCGAAACTTACATAGAAAACTTTCATCGGTAAATAATTAAAAAAAAACTACAGTTTCCTAAAAAACTGCAATACCTACACCACGTCCCTCATGGTCAAAATGTATAGAACAGCTGATTTTTTTCAAAACTTTCACAAAACAACTGACAGTTGAAAATCTTTTGATAAAAGTACTAGTACTCGTATCATTTCAATTTTCCGGCGATGAAATTTTCTATGGCATCTTAAAGCTGCCTGTCAGTTCACTGATTGACAACCACTAAGTTATAAGGGCTTTTCCGGTTGCCAGGAGACATTTACTTCCTTACAGGAAAACAATAAACGTGTAAGGAAAAATGCTTGATAAATTGCAACCACCGGTAAATGTATATTTATGACATTTTTCATGAACGACGTTTGTATGATTTTTCCATTGATATTTATGTAGGAAAAGGAGGAAAAAATGTTCAGCTGTTTTTGTGGCTGTCCTTTGTAGATCCTGCATAGTCGTTATGGGTAGTCAGAATCAGAAATCTGAGAGTCTGACGAAAAATTCGTCGTTTAGGTTTAGTTTTCGCTTGTTGTTCCAGGCCCTGAAGCAATGACTGCATAATTGGTCCTGGTTTGCTAATACTGTCAATTCCAGTGATTTTCGTGGCTGGATGGAACTCACGTGCCGACCTTAACAAGTGCCATCATCTACCTAGCCTTTTCTCGGATAGGTCGGATTCTAGTCTAATCGGAGAGATCCAAATACCAGTATTTTTCATAAAGCAACTGCCTACCTGGTTTCCACAAACCAGGTAATACTGGGTAATACGATACCACTTAATAAGACTGGTTGTTAGACTTCCGGGCCACCCGTAACGACGTCAGAGATCTACAAATGACAGCCGGGACCAACGGCTACTTTCATGTATTGATAAAAATTTATATACATTTCGATTATCATGCAGCATGCAATGAAGATAGTACTTCTTCATGATTCTGGGCCTCCTGGTACTTAATAAAGCTCTTAACAAGATCAAATTAGAATCGGCTCGAAACGTTCAGGATTCTTTCTATGAAACTCCATACTGCAACGCACTCTCTCAAGTACCGTACCGGCATCGCCTCTGATCTGGATCAGCTGATAAATATGAGATGAGGTGAGGTCCATCCCGTGCTGTACTCATAAATATGTGTATATGTTTTATTCGACCTCTACTCGTGGCCTACAAAATAAACACATCCCTTCGGGTCCACCACATTTCATCAAAACAAACATTGCTAAAATTAATATCTTCATCAAATACTACCCTTATACGATATCACACAGCTAACTTAATAAATATACCCGGTGTACACTCGCTGTTTGGTGTAATCCAATATGGAGGATCACAATGGAATTAACATGCCTTACTAGATTAAATTGTCGAAGCGATCCGTCGTGGGATTAGAATTAAACAGATTACAATTTGAATGTTATTAAATATATTGTCAAACGGAATAAAATTGTTTAATTTGTTTTTGTAATTATTTGACTATGTGGGAGACGGAAGAATTATTTATAGTTGGGTAAATGTTCAATGTGGAATAAGGCTGCGTTTCTACTAAAGATGTGCGAGGCGAGGCGAGGCGGAGCGAGGCTGTGGAACGGTGTGAGCGTTTCCACCAGAGATGTGCTAGGCTGCTGAGCGGTGCGAGGATGTGTAGCGGGCTCGTTTCAGATGCGAGCGGTAACCACACCGTCTAGCAGTGGCGAAGGTTCCATACAACTCGATTCCTACCGGATTCCCTATTAAAAATCACAGTCAGTATTCTATAGACAAATATAATCACATTAAAGATATGTACTTGGGCTTATCAGTTACAAAAATTGTCCCTTCGCTACGGCCGTCTAGTGACTGTTATTTTTTCTTTTGGCCCCGTCAATGATCATACATCTGGTAATTTTCTTTTTTTATAATACTTTTTCAGACAAATTAAAAACGAGACAGTAATTTTTATTTTAACCGTAGATGATTTTTATCCTTTTTTTCCAAATCAAAGGGGGTGCTTTGATGGTTATCAAATAACCTTATTCTAATAGTATTTCGTCTCGCGTAGTTTGTCATTAGCGTGTGCAGGTAAACGCTTTGAAAACCGAGACACAGGAGAAAATTAAACCTTTATAAACCATGATTAATATTCTGCGCATGAAACAAATTAATTAAAATTAGAAACTGACAGGGCAATTTATTGATTTACACTTTTGATTTCAGCTGGAAAGAGCTCAGTAAACCAGGCACAAATCCACACTCCGTGGCTGCTATTGGGAAATTCCTATTGGAAAAACCCAATAACACTTTGCCCAAGAAAATAATACTTCACGTGGTCTTCTAAGCTAAAAAAACAAATAATAAATTTTATTTCCTTTACCCGTTTTAACACATATTATTTACATTTTTAAATATTAATAATTATAACATAAAATGCAGAACGAAATAATAATTTATTCATATTTCGTTCTGCATTTTATGAGTAATTATACTAACACAACGTTAATACCAATGGGTATCACATAATTAAACAAGCTTTGATCCTAAAGTAAATATAATCCGGAACATATTAACTTCATTACCCACATAATAATAAACGAAACATATGAGTTTTTCATACATTTTTGCTATCAGCCGGTGAAAAGTTATAATTACTTTTAAATGATTTTATATCCTCATTTTGGTTGGCGGGTATTCGGATAAGGCCTATCTTTTCCCTTGTGTATCGTAAAAAGTTGGCTATGATAAACCGAATTATAAAATAAATTTAAGTTTATTTTCATGGATGTTTCATGAAGTCCCATGACATATGAAATAGGTGTGTAGCCGTTGTATGAAGGTATATCAATCTCGTTTTAAAATAGGAAAACAATTAACGACACTACGTAGGTACAGTCAAGGAATGAAAATCTCTCGCACATCAAGTTTTTATCACTCACTCTAGATACGGGTTTGAGTTCCCGATGGTGCTTGCAACAGCGCCGAAATATCGGGAACTCAAACCAAACTTAACGCTAGAGACGGAATATTTACCATGTTTACTACACAACCAAACAGTTAACATTGTAAATATCCCGTCTCTAGAGTTAATGATAATGTTAGTGTCCATGACAGTTTAAAAACTTACTGATACTGATACTGCTAGCCTGAGCATCCCACTGCTAGGCAAAGGCCTCTCCCCATGACTTCCAGTTGTTTCGATCCAAGGGTAATGTGGGCCACTGGTCGTTGGTTCTGTTTTTTTTTCTTTACTGTTCTTATATCAATTTTTTAGTTGAATTCCCCAATATTTTTTTTCGATGAGACGATGTACTGACACATTTTGAATGAGAATATATTTTCATTTATAAACCGTACCTATTACGACTGAGTAACCGAAATCTTACTATTTGAAAATTTTTGTAAAAAAAAGTGAAGAGGCAGACACTCGGCCATTACAAAGAAAAAATACTCTAAGGTTCAAACTCAAACTCAAAATCAAAGCATTTATTTCAATTAGACCATTACAGGCACTTTTGAATGTCAGAAAAATAAAGAAGGCGAAGCTACAGTCCCAGACATAAGACATAATAACTTATGAAAGTACTGTAGTTGCCCATTCCAAGGCGTAGATCTCTATGGAGAAGAATGGGCAAGAAACTCCATGGACACTCTTTTCAATCAAACATTTTTACAAGATCTTGGTTACATCATTCATGTTGAGATAATACATATATGTGAGAACGATGTAGACAGACGTGCACATTAAGAGCATTCATATCATCATCTAACTTTCCTTGTCCCATGTTACTTGTGGTTGGCGCAACAAGTTTTTTTCTTACATTCCCCTCTGTCCATTCATAAATTATATAAGGTTCCATTAAAATAGATGGACACACTGACCAGTAAAATAAGGACAATGGTAAAAAAAAAAAGAAATACGCTTTAGAAACAAGAAAAAACATCAGCTAACGAAAATACACTAAAAATTTTAGTTAACTGAAAGTTACTATGGTTAAATACAGAATGATATTAACAGAACTGACTGGGTACCTATTTACGAGAAAGCGCGCGGCGGGGCGCGAGTGCAAGTACCTACCCATAATGGATGTGTTTATTCTAGAGTGCCGGCAATTTATTATTTTAGGTCAAAATAAAATCACTTTAATCAGTCGTTTTTTTGCTTAGATATCTTTGATTAGACGTACTGAACGCTGTGTAGAATTTGTCCATCTATTTTAATGCGACATAATATATGGGATGAAAAAATTAAAAATGTTTTATTTGATCAACAATTTTTATTTCAATCTACATTTTACTTGATTATGACTACAACAATTAATAATAAACACAACACCATGGTTTTAGTTCCTCTCAATGACTTTATAAATAAAATACATCAACATTTGTGCAGACCACAAACAAAAAACTGCCTTTCAATATGCAAGAAGCTTACACACATTGTTATACCCGAGTGTAGAACCGTCATGTTTCATAATGCAAGTATTGAACAACTCCAGTTCAACCTTCTTGCATTTTGAAACAGTGACTTTAATTTATTATGCATGAACCACGCACACAGTCATGACGTTACATCTACCCGAGGGTAAAACTAGTGTCAATCGTCATCTTTTCATAACGCAAGTAGGTAACTCCTTGAGTTCAATCTTCTTGCATTTTGAAACACTGTCTCTAAAATGAATTACAAGTAAGTATTAATTAATATTTTTTATTAATAAAGTCAGCCGCCATTTTATTCTTTATTCAATCACACAGTGATAGGTTACGCAATTAAATCATTCTGTAATATGTGCATCATCGCTTGCCAAGCGGCCATTTTGGAAAATCTAGCGTCGTCATTGGCTAGATTTGAAATGTTCGATGTGCATGCGCATATTAGAGTACCTAGATTTTTTGTTAGTAATAATTTAAATTTCAAAACATAAAATTAGAAATAATAATAAATAAACTTAATTTACAAAAACATAGATTTTGTTTATACAAAAGTTTTAAAATTAATATAAAGATTATAAGATTTATTTGTCAACTTTTAGCCTCAAAATAATATAGTAGAAATAATTGAGACTTAATTCGGAGTAATTTACTGGGCATTAAATTATTTTTCCGATTTTTTTTACTTATCTATTCTGAACAGACTACGGTGGTACAACAGCTCAAATATTAATAAAAAGTCCTTATTCCAAAACTCAATAATTAAAAAAAAAACACAAAAAAACTGTGATAACAAGTTATTATAAAGAAATAATAAATAGATTTTACACATTCGTTAAACAATCACACAATAATTTACATTCACACTTCAAATAAATTAATAAATAATAGATTTTTAGCTTATCAAAAGCGTCTATAAAATACATTTTCCGTAAAACATACTCATATTTTAGTTTTTACATTAATGATTTCATACAGTTTCTGGCTTTGCGGTAACAGTCAGATATTTATAAAAATTAGACAATTTGTTCCCGTCTCTACGGCGACAGTATATAACGCTTAGAAAAGTCAGTGCTAAGTAACATTTATGGATCTCGACCTCAGAAAAAATAGAAATATATATATATATATATATATTTAAATATATATTTATATAAATACATAGATATATCTCTTACTTTACTGAAAACAAAGTTACCTCAATACTCAATGAGTTTGAAAAGCCACATGTGAAGGAGCTACTCCAGTTAATCAAAGTTATTCTTCGTCAAGAATACACATTTGTTCACAGTTTGGAAACAAAGATACATGGCCCAAAGTTTTCAAGTTATATTTACATACAATCATTACAAAGGAGTAAGAAGTACCTACTTATTTGAAATATTTTCAATTCCTTTGATCAGACGACAGACACTTTAGATGATTCTCATCAAAACTTTCTCAAACAAGTCATAATTTATTATGCAAAAAGTTGGGTTTTTGTGAATGAAATTGAATATATACAAAAAAAAGTCCATTGATAATATTCACAACATTTCACTTTCACAATTGTTCACATCTACGGCTGCAAGCATTTTCATTTTAAGGACGGAATATCATTTAAAAGTGCAGCTAGGTTGCAGTAGACCGATGACATCAACCTTTTAGATTGCAACAGTGTAGTGCATGGCAGCTAGATTACGTTCATAGGCAGTCCATCGATTGTCTTTTGTCTGAATCGAATTGCCTGGTCGATGTCTAAAAGCTGCAATGTAGTTACACTTTCAAATGTTTATTCTAGAACCGGTCCTCCTTTTATGTCCCCCGCATATTTTAATATTTCTGCAGCAATCTAGTGCAGTTTTCTAGCAGTGACCAGTTTATTGATGTCATGGTAGGCTGCTACCATCGTATGGGGTTTAGAAGCATTGGTAGTACAAGTCGGGTAAGAGTACATGCAGTCCGAAGCTTCTTGGCCTCGTCGCGCTGCTTTCATGTATTTGAAGAACCTCAGGATTTCAGGATTGTCGGAAACAGGCCTCCGGAGCTCGTTAAGTTCTCTGTGGAGGAGGAAAAAATTGTATTAGATTAATTTGTTTCGATATGTTTTAGATGGCATTTAAGGTGAGAAACTGGCTAAAGTCGAGTACAGAATCTGCGTAAATCATCATGTTTTCATAACGCCAGAAGGTACCAGCTTGAGTTCAACCTTCTTGCATATTATTGTGTTTTTAATTTATTATGCAAGTATTCATTTCATTTTATTTGTATAGTATGTGCCTATTTATGTATTTCAATTTATGTTAACAAAATTATATTTTTCTTATTTATTTTTTTGTACTCTATCACTATGCTGTCCTATTGGACCCCAAGGTTGACTGGTAGAGAATGCCTTGTGGCATTAAGTTCGCCTATGTACCACTTTTGTACATGAAGTTTAAATAAATAAATAAATTATTGTTTTTAATAAAAAGTCAGTCGCTAATTTGTTATTTAGTCAATTATACAGTGATAGCTTACGCTCTATTATTAATAGTATACAACTAAGTCGGTTTTCGTGACCGCTTAGTTCACGTAAACTAGACAATAGAATATTGATGTGCTGTTCATCATTATTTAGAGTATTTATTAATTTCGGAAGGTTTGCGATATCTCAAAACATTTTAACCTTTCTGTGCAATATCTGAGACAAATTTCACATGACACCGTTCGTCCGCGCGGTCGGGCTGAGGCGGCGAAACTCATAGTGGCGGTGCACGGTGCGTCGCACGTAGAGGCGGTTAGCTCCGCTCGTCCGCGGGGATTTCATACAAGCCAAATCAACGTGAGATCCACTTCACCGCCCGACCTCGCGGACGAGCGGTGTCGTATGAAAACCGCTTTAGTTAAATATTGACACAAAATACTTCTGTTAAAAATATGTTGTAAATGTTGGTGAAAAGCTCATCAAAATTTGTAGCGTACGTTAAAAGATCTAACGGTAACAAAGTCTGACTCTAAAAGCGACTTTGATTTATACTAGATACAAGTACTTATGTAAAAATTTAGTTGCAAACAGTATCGATAACATTGCATATAACACAATGTGCTTATCATGATGCACACATAGCAATGTATCTATTTCAAGCAAAACTTTGTCGGTACAATCCCTTAATTAAATTTCTTGGTGTTGAGACTAAGTTAGTTTAGATCCAAAGTTTGAGCTCTTAACAATTTATAAGAAGCTAGTCTCCGTAGAAAATCAGCATGTATTCAGAAGTTAACGTATTTTTTACAATGTTAGGTAAGAGGTATTAGTTCAATGAAGGCTTTTCTCGATAAAAAACATGTTTGAAATAGGTGTAACTAGCCTTAAAATGGTCATAATCATGGTGATTTCAACGCCACCTGGAAAGCACTCTAAATACTGGAGGTAGCAAATTTTACTCAAAAGAAACATTCCTTTATTTTTAAAAACGAAATAAATCTATATTCAAAGATTTTCGAAAAATCGCTTGAATTCCAAAAAAAAATACACCCTGTACTTTTATGGCATCAATCGATAGGGTCAATCATAAGGATCAAATCTCTCTAACAAACATGATAAATGAAATGAAAGGAAAACCATGAAATCTTATCTCCAGTATTTAGAGTACTTTCACTCCTGGTGGCGTTGAAAAATTCCACCCAGTATAGTCGATTGCCCGTCGAGTTAAAAAGAATAAAGCCAACTTGTTGCGGTTTTCTTACCACGGACGCTTTACCTAGTTCTATCACAAAAGTACATATCACCCACCTGCTCAACTGAGCTGTAATCAGGTTTCGTAAGGTGGAACACAGTTTGCCACTCAGCTCCACATCAACACCCTGATCCGTTCAGTTAGGCGGCTCTAGGTTTTGGTGCTATTAAAATTCAAGTAAAGAACCCACCTGCTCAATTGTGCTGATACCAAGTTACTGTAAGGTGCAAACTTTGCAGGGCTGGCGTACATAAGGCAAATGAGCTGCTCCCGGCACGGCTCGATGTTCTCGTCCACCGCGTTTTCTGTGGGGGCTAGACCTGGAACCAGGTGGAAGGCATGTTAAGCAATATTCTTATTTAAAAAAACTCCTCCTTTTTGCAGTCGCTACACACATACAGCTGCTACAAGGTGTGCATGACGTGCACAGAGAAGCTCGATATATACAAGAAATAAACGGATCCTTCACGAAGCCGTCAACCAAGCATTGAGTAAATCAAACCAAGTAACTCTATACAGAAATTATTGTTGGGAAACGACTCTTCTTTTGGGTGTATAACCACGGTTTACGGTAGGACTCCATGTATATATACTCAAAACATTGTGCTGATGAATAATACAGGGGTCGTGGAGGTATTTGTATGTATAAAGTAAAGTAATAACATTAAAAAGTAATGTAAAAAAAAAAGTGAAGAAGTTTGATCTTTGATCTCCAATACCTCCGTAACTAGAAGGTTTTCAGGTATGGTCCAGAACAAAAAAATACCAGAGAACCAGTGCGTTTCAGCTTCGTGAAGGATCTTTTTATACCCATTATTTAATAAACTAATAACCTTCCTCCTTCATTTCTGTTTTTGTGAATGTTTTTTTACTTTTTCTTTTAAAACAAAAGTATCACGTCGATGTTGAACATAAAACTTATAAAGTAGGAGAACTTCAACACGAAAGTTCTTAAGAATTTGAACCTCTGAAGAACCATTAGGTAGTGAAATTATATTCTATCTCCAACAATTTTGTAGAAACGCTGTTGAAACATAATTAATATCAATATTTAATTATATTATAGATGAACTTACCTAGCCTAGCAAATATACCGTCCAGTCTCGACAATAGCGGAGAGTAGAACGGGTCGTAGTTACTCAGGATCATTGAGGAGGCTGGGATCTTTTGGAACACCTGTAAATTTGTTAAAACCAAACACTGTTTTAAGCTTCCACGGTCTACAACTAAACTTATACTGTCACATACGGGATATCTTCCATGATATTTTCCATCCACCCGCATTCTCCAGTCAACCCCGATCATGGCGCTTATGCAACAGAGTCGAAATATCGGGAGCTCAAAATAATGAACAATCACGGAAGATATTCCGTAAGTGACAATATAAGTTTTGTTAAAATCAATATGAATTTGTTTATCTGAGCTGCTATGATGCTATGTATCTGAGATTCTTGATTTGATTCTTTTCTTCTTGATTTCTTTTGGCTTGATTATCATGTCTTGAGCAGTCTACAGGTAGACTTGGGTTTCTTAAATCGCACGTTATTTTGATCTTATAAAAAGTTTCTTTTATCTGGTTACAATATTGTTGATAAGCAACCCTGCGAAGATAATTGCTTTATTTACTAGAGTTTTATCTCACATTTGGTTCTCGTCTCTTGGTTTTTAATTTGTATATTAATCTTTACATAGTACAATACAAAGTACTAAAAATACGCTTCGATCTTTTAAACTCCGCAACGGATTTTAATGCAGATTTATATTAAATGGTTTATTTATTTTAAATAAATAAACCATTTAATATGTAAATGTATACACATTGCACCCGTGCGAAGCCAGAGCGGCTCGCTAGTTCATAATAATTTCAAATTGATCGCCTCGCTGGTTTGGTCGCAAGCGCTACAACTGAGCATGCGTTACTAGGTTGGCCAATGTGTCGTTGGGTCTTTCCAGTCTGGTTTCTGGATTTGTGCTCGGATAAAGGCAATGGCATGCCCCCTATCATATGGGATATAACTGCAGAAATGCAGGTGTACTCTCTGCCTAACCCTTCGTAAGAGGCGTGATGTTATGTATCGACTCAGGGTTCGCCAAATCCATCAGTATGTTAATATCTAACAGTTCGAATCTCTAATATCCATCAATAACAATCGAAATGCTAATCCAACTAAATAATTGCCGGAACGCATGGCAAATATAAATCAGTGACGCGAAGGATTTAGTTTATGAATTAATCATAGTAAGGAATTTATGAGGATATGCTGCGTTGGTGCGACCTAGTTAATACAACGTAATATATGTTTAGTATCATGAGTGTTAAAGTTCAAAAACAATAGAAGATTGAATTTCTTCTGTAAGTCACCGGGATTAAGGTAGGTATTCAATGCTCTTCTTTTTCTTTTTTTCATTTCATGTTTTGAACTTAGGTAGCCGGTAAAAAAGACTGATTATTTTTGGAACCTGCCAGTAGTGATAGTAGAAAGTACCTACGATTAAATGTAGAATTATTCAAACACTGTTTTAAGCTTTCACGGTTTACAAACTAAATTTATACTGTCACTTACGGGATAATAAACAATGAACAATCACGGAAGATATCCCGTAAGTGACAGTATAAGTTTAGAATTATTCAAGTACCATTTTTGAGTATGATTAACTTTTTGACCATTGCGTGTCGCTAAGCCAAGGAACAAGGAGAATTTTATTACAAAACGGCAATAGAAGTGGACTATACGTATTGGAAAACATACCTTATAGTTATTGGCTGTAGTCATCTGATTCTTATAATAGCTGTTCTTTGAAGGCAAAAATCCTGTTTTCTGACCGTCGCCAAACCTGGAAAAGATGAAAATACACAATAGTTATTGCAAAAATATTTTAAACGACATTTGTTTCGCTATTTCACTGGAATTAAATATTCAAGAAATGTTCAAAACTGATTGGAAAGTATCTAATTTTAAAATTATCATATTTATTCGTAAGCCATTTTTTTCAGCCCCTAAACAAATTCAATTTTAGCCACGAAATTAACATTTATTTACCACGTTTTGCTATGACAAACTTGAAAAACAAGCTCGAATTTTCAAAAAAACAGTTTCGGAGAAAATTTCGCCGTTATTGGCAATATGCAAATTGGGGAGCATGATTGAATTACGCCCAACCTCCCCTCAATGAAGTTACTTGATAGACGGTAAATAAATAATTTGATAAAAGAAACCATATTTTTCTGGAAATTAAGTCTAAATTCAATGCTACCGACATTATTATAGGTTTTCTTTTGTGAAATTGATTTGAATAAAAATGGCGAAATAATTTCCTATATGATCAAATTTTGTTATTATGAACGTTTCGCTTTTTGTGTCGAATTTCTTTATACCTACACAATAGACTTTATTAAATGACAAATGTTTATGAGATAATTTTGGGCTGGATACAGGAATATTTTGCATGAATCAGGGGGAAATGTCGTTGCTAGCCGTAATTGTAATGTACAACTCGGTCACACTATCTCTGCACCTCGCTCGATGACGTCTCATTCACATTACGGTGTGCAAATTCAGCATCTCTAGAAATACGATTTTTTTTTACTCGACTACCGGATGTATTTGTATATGTGTGAGGTTTAGATTGAAGTATTTTTTGATTGATATATATTTATTAATGATTAAATCGCATTCCAGCGAGGTGCAGAGATATTGTGACCGCGTTGTACGCACAGGTTAATATTGCCTGGCCTGGCCTGGTAACTATTGGTAGAACCACAGAAATATTAAAAACAGGGTAGAACCTTATATGAAGTATGAGTACGACTTCTATCCGAACATTACCATTACTATCTACCGGATAATATTGGAATTCACGGATATCAGAACAACTGTTAGTATAAGTACATACGTAAGGCGCTGAATGAAAAGTTGTTCAGTAATCGGTTATCGTGGTATGGACATGTGATGCGGAGGAATGAGGAAAATGAAGTGAGGAAAATATTGAGTATGAATGTAGATGGTTGTAAGAGTATAAGAAGACCAAAGAAACGATGGATGGACTGTATGAGGGATGATATGGCTAGAAAGGAGGTGACTGTTGAGATGACGAGTAACAGAGAAGTATGGAAAAAGAAGACATGCTGCAAAAAGTAGAATGGGATATATAGCTTATTCAAATAACAACTCTCCTACTTTGAAAGTCATATGAAACACAAAGAAAGTATCGCAGCGTGTCACTTTGCAATTTTTTTTCCCAGCCTGTATAAGGAATACTGGTAGAAAATGCCCAAGGCATCAAGTCCGCCTTTGTGTATAAAGTTTTAATAAATAAATAAAATATAAGGTAAATAAAATTTTATACCCTTACCGTGACATATCCACATTCCCCATATCATTGACCTCGTTAGCATCAGCGCCATACATCCCATCCTGCGGGTAGGCGAACGTCCCAGTTTGGCTCGTCTCATATCCCATGAAGTCTTTGTTGTCGGTGTTGTATCCGACCTGGTCATCCGTGTTTATAGGGGGGTAGCTGGCTTGGGACGATGATGCTGAGATTGTGGATAAGCCTGGAAAGTTATAAAAAAATAGGTGAGCAGTTGCGTCTAAGTAGGTAAAGAAAGAAAGAAGAAAGAAGAAAGAAAGAAAGAAAGAAGAAAGAAAGAAAGAAGAAAGAAAGAAAGAAAGAAAGAAGAAAGAAAGAAAGAAGAAAGAAAGAAAACATATTTATTTGGCGCTTGCCACAAGTGCTCACAACAAAAAAAAAAAAAAAAAAACTTAAATCTACACAATATAAAACGTAAATTAAACAGAAAAAAAGAGACAATATTGTGTAGGTACTATCTATACATAATTATAATAACATTGTAACAGGCCGATGTCTGTACATTGAAGACTGTGAACAAAAAAAAAATATATCGGGGTCCCATATATTTTTTTTTGTGGTGGTGAATTGTCAGAAACCTGAAGTTATAGACCCATCTTTTAAAAGATATGGCGCCCTACTAAAATCTACACTAACGGTTATGGCCAATCAATATTCAAATAGTCATCTTGCAAGTCTAGTCTCAGCAAAATCACCTAATTCGCTTTCTAAATAACACCAATTCAATTTTACTGTTATTTTAGGATCTTTATCAACAAAAGACCAATATTTATGCGAATTTTGTTTCTCTAAATAAAATATACAGCTTACTCAACCTCGTTTGCTCATCAAAACAATACTAACTAATATTTTGAATGTGAGTTTGTTTGTCACATCTTCACGCTGTAACAGCTGAACGGATTTCAAAGAAATTGAAAGACACACAGGAAAACTATTGCCTGGGTAAGGATACTTTTTATCCTGGTAGAAAGTTCCCGCAGGATCATTCCCGACCTCCAAATGAGCGAAGCCGAAGGAAAAATGAAGTACAAACATAAACAAGACATTAACTACGTGTTCTTAGTATCCCTGTTAAACTTAATGTATAACTTTTAGAGCTTAACAGCCTGTTCAGAGTTAACGGGCACTCATACTTCATTGCCGACAGTGAAACGCGAATGTTTTCAAGCAACAATGAGCGATAAAGACTAAAGGTTTATGTAGCTATACTAGTAACCTGCCCCTGCTTTACACGGGTAAAATGACGACACGTCAAATCATCAAGATTTCTCTGCTATGTCTAAGTTAACCATTAATTTATGTTTTACACATGAACTTTTTGGAACAGATTCTCTGAATGGTGAACATAAAATAACTTTATATCAGGCCTATAATCCCCAAAGGGTTTGGCAGACATGTACCTAATAGTACACCCACATTTTGCCAGTTATGTTAAGTCTCATGTTATAGGACAACCCTGAAAATTAAAAATCCTGATGGGAAAACCCAATAACACTTTGCCCTACCCCGGCGTCGAGCCCAGGACCTCTTGCTCGGCAGTCGCGACCACTAGACTAATCAGCGAATGATGGTAAAAATGCGTCAAAATCTATTGTGTAGCTGAGAAGAACAAGGTAGTCACACAGATAGACACGTAAAGCGACTATGTTTTACATAAATGTGTAGATAAGAAAGATAACATCCATTTGAGGCAACCCTGATTTTAAATCCAGATTTAACTCCTTTGTAAGTGACAAAGACATTAGATGACACAGTGTTTGAAATTATCAATTCAGAAGAAGTTTACCAAATTCAAGATAACATCAAATATTTTTAAGATAAAATCCTGATGAATAGAGCATTTACCATGATTATCTGTCCTTAGAAAAGCGCGCGTCCTCCAAAGGGATAGACAAAAGTTAAGTTCACGCACATTAAATTTACGTCAGTAAAGTTTGAGTTGCATGTGATAGAGGAGGTTCCTATTGTAGTCAAACAGCTTCTGAGGAATTCATGGCAGAAATGTCAAAAGACCCAACAGAAGTCCGCATCATCATCTGCCTAGCCTTTTCACAACTATGATGGGGTCGGCTTCTAGTCTATCTGGATGCAGCTAAATACCAGTATTTTATATGAAGCGACTGCCCACCTGACCTCCACAACCCAGCTAGTACTGGGTAATACGATACCCTTGCTAAGACTGGTTGACAGACTTTCGGGCTACTGAATACCTGTAACGACTTTCAAATATCTACAAATGACCACCGGGACCAACGGAGTAACGTGCTTTCCGAGGCAAGGAAGAAACTCAGTGTGTAATGGGTGGTATCCAAGGACCAACCTAGGTAAGCACAGCATAATCTAGAGATCGACCTGAGCTTCATTGTTATTTAGCCACGAGCTCCTCTCGGGCTCTTCTCAGAAGACCGCATGCTTAGCAGCAACTCTAGCGACCTACACCAGATTTCTAAGGTTTATTAAAAACACTCAATAACAATGTAGACAAAAATATACTGTTGGGCTCAGATGTTTTTCGAAGCAAAAGGTTAAAATGATCTTAAGAAAAGTGTCCTTATGTGCTACTGACGAAATTGTTCGCAACAATTGAATTATATTTAGACAACTAGAATACAGAAATACAACAGAAAATAAAATCCCTAAGCGAGAATTGATTTCGCACAGGTGGTACAATTTTGTCTACGCAAAATCCGGATCGCATTTTAATAACGCATTGATTTAAATTATAGATTCACCATGTGGCCCCAAAAAATGTTTCAATTTCGTTGACAATCAAAATTGATTCAAATTAGACTGAAAATCAATTTTTTAGACGTCAAAACTTACAAGAGACGTCCCCTGAAACGTCACTTCCTAGTGTTCCCCAGCAATACTATTGTCTCACTCACTCATACTGCACATCGTATATATTGTTTCATTCGGGATGCGTGACTTCGCTCATCTCAGTGTTAACACTTTTTCGCGCAACCTAAGTACGGCGATGGCGTATATCTATGATCTATCAATGTTTGTTATAACGTACCTAATACACAGTAGTATGGCCTTTAGGGTATTCAGATTACAATGGACGAAAGTACTGAAATAGGTCGTTTTAACAAGATTGCTTTTCATTTGACAGGTTTTGTTCAGTCTTACAATGGTACGACCCAGTTATTTTCTGTAACTGTTGATTTTTCAATGTCTTTATTACTTTCTTTAGATTTAACAAAAAGTCATTTTTCTTTTGAATTGTGACCTATTTTCAATCTTTAACTTGATTGATTTTTCTTGAGTCACGGCCACGTAATAATTTAACATAAAAAAGTATAATTTTCCCACTTGTGGGTCTCAGGCCTCCTTTGCTACAGCGCGGGTAAGTAGATGTCTCATTGTCTTCGATTTTTGTTTCAAACACCCGTATCTATAAACAAGTCAAAGTGATTACTTGAGTAAAAGTCATTATTTAAGATACGAGTTTAGTTATTACTTGTTTAGTTAAGCCGTTGGTCCCGGCTCTCATTTGTAGATCTTTGACAGTCGTAACAGGTAGTCAGTGGCCCGAAAGTCTGACAACCAGTCTTACCAAAGGGTATCGTATAACCCAGTGAAGGTCAGATAGGCAGTCGCTTCACGTAAAATATAGGTATTCAGCTGCATCCGATTAGACTGGAAGCCGACCCAAAAATAGTTGGAAAAAGGCTAGGCAGATGATGAGTTATTACTTGAAGTTAGAACTGTCAAAAGTTATAATTCTTAGCATTTCTTTCTTTGACGATTCTTACTTCGTTTAAATTCTTATCTATTGCATAATAATGTTTGCATAAGTAACTATTTAAACACAAGTAATTATTTTAACTTGACTACAAATACAGGTGTAAGACATGCCAGTTTCCTCCCGATGTTTTCTTTCATTATTTCGACTGCAGTGGTGCTAAAATAGGCGCTTGACCGGATTCGGATCCAAGACCTACGGGGACTTACTACCGGGTCACCAGGGGTCTTACCGCCGTAATAACTTTTTGATAACAAAACAAATAAGCGTGGCTTCTAAATTAATTATACCTCAACAGACTTGAAAATTAAACTTTCGAATTTATGAATAACTTAACTCAGATGTTTTCAGCCCTTCGTGTACACGTTCTTACTTAAGCTAGATAGGATGTTATCTTAAGTTACGACATCATTAGAAGTTTTTACATGTACGAGCACTGCTATATATTTTATTATATACATGTTGCTCCTTGTAAAATGCTGGTATTCAGCTGCATTAAACTGGATGACTGCCTCATTGGCCGAGTGGACTGCTGAGCATGAGGTCCTGGGTTCGATTCCCGGGTCGGGCAAAGTGTTATTGGGTTTTTCCATCAGGAATGTCTCAGTAGTAGCCACGAAGTCGGGATTTGTGCTCGGTTGATGGCAATAGGCTCGCCCCCTATTAAATGGGACTTACACAACTGGCGAAATGTGGGTGTACTAATTAGGTACACCTCTGCCTAACCCTTCGGGGATTACAGCCGTGATGTTATGTATGTATGTAAACTAGACCTCAACGTAGTTGGGAAAAGGCTAGGCATATTATGTTCCGACTGGAAGGGCTCCTAAGCGCATGCTTGGAGAGAGGCCAGTTCCCGCTTCGTTGGAAGATGGGCAAGCTGGTCCTCATACGGAAGCCAGGGCGCCTTGCGGACTCTCCGTCCGCATACCGGCCCATTGTGTTGCTCGACGAGGTGGGCAAGCTCTTTGAAAGAGTCATTGCAAACCGCCTCGCCGGGCACCTAGCGGGAATGGGGCCAGATCTTGCGGAACACCAGTTTGGTTTCCGCAAGGGGCGCTCGACGGTGGACGCCATCATGCGCGTGCGAGCCCTCACGACGGGGGACGCGGTGTCCCGGGGTGGGGTCGTCTTGGCGGTGTCGCTCGACATCGCCAACGCCTTCAACTCCATGCCCTGGAGCTGCATTAGGGAGGCACTCCGGTATCACCGGGTGCCCACCTACCTCCGTCGTGTAGTCGGGGACTACCTGTCTGACAGGTACGTCATCTACCCTGGTCCCAACGGAGAATGGAACCGGCGAGAGATGTGCGGTGTTCCGCAGGGGTCGGTTCTAGGGCCGCCCTTGTGGAACATCGGTTACGACTGGGTGCTGCGCGCCGACCTCCCTAGCGGCGTCACGCTGGTACTGGCACAAGGGAGGTCGCACGAGGCGGCGGCCGAACTGATGACACGCGGGGTTGCGATAGTTGTTGAGAGGATCCGGCAATTGGGTCTCGAGGTGGCCTTGCACAAGTCCGAGGCCATGAGCTTTCATGGGCCTCGGAATGCGCCACCGTCGGGATCCACGCTGACGGTAGGAGGGGTTCCCATCGGCGTCGAGTCGACTTTGAAGTACCTAGGACTCGTCCTCGACAGCCGGTGGAACTTCGTTGAGCATTTCCGACGTTTGGCGCCCAAACTGGAACGGGCCGGGGCTGCCTTCAAGCGGCTCTTGCCCAACCTGAGGGGTCCAAACGCCTCCTGCCGTAGGCTCTACGCGGGGGTCGTGCGGTCCATGGCCCTTTACGGGGCCCCGGTGTGGGCGCGTTCAATTAAGCGGCGTGCTTCGCACTACCTGAACGCGCCCCAAAAGGTCGTAGCCGTAAGGCTGATCCGGGGGTACCGCACAATCTCCCGCGAGGCGGCGAGCCTCCTAGCCGGATTGCCGCCATGGGATCTGGAGGCGATAGTCCTCGCGCGCCTGCATGAATGGCGCGCGGGGGTACTACGTCGGGGGGAAACTCCGCTGCCGCGGCAAATTACCGCTCAGCGGACAGACCTCCGACGCGATCTCATGGCGACATGGAGACAGCGACTGTCGCAACCCAGTGCAGGGCACGCCACAATAGTGGCGATAAGTCCCCTCTTTGAGGAGTGGCTAGAGAGGCGCCACGGCGCCCTCACCTTCCGCCTGACACAGGTCCTCACCGGACACGGTTGTTTCGGGAGGTTCCTGCACCGAATTGGGCGGGAGGAAAGGCCCGGGTGCTATCATTGCGAGGATCGTCCGGAGGACACGGTGGCGCACACCGTGGAGGTCTGCCCCGCTTGGGCGGAGCTCCGCCGCGTCCTCGTAGCGGCGATCGGCGGCGGCGACCTCTCGCGCCCGGCCCTGGTTCAGGCCATGGTCCGGAGCGAGAGGGAATGGGAAGCCGTCACCTCCTTCTGCGAAGCAGTCATGCTAGCGAAGGAGGTGGCGGGACGTGAGAGGGAGAGAATCTCACGTCCCAGCCGCCGCGGGCGACGCACCGGGCGTCGGGGGCCACGTGGTGGCTCCCGGCCACCGTAGGCGCGGGCCTGTGGACGGTGAGTAATGGGTTAGCTCACCGTCCGTCCGTCTTTTGACGAAAGGCCGTGTCGACGGCGCGTTCGTGTTCCACGCGCGCCTCAAAGAGATGTCAGCAATCAGGAAGGGGCCCGCAAGGGCCGATGCCTGCCGGGGCTGCGGGACTGTTCGAAAGAGATACCGTGGCCCTGGAACACAAAGGGCAATGAAGGAACATGGATGGGTTTTAGTCAGTAAGAGTCTGACACTCCCTCCCACTCCACCCAGAGCGGGAGAAGTCATTTGATGATTTCCCATCCGTAAAAAAAAAAAAAGGCATATTATGTTGAAGTACACGTTGCTTTACGTACTTTTAAAAGTGATTCTCTTACTGTATACATATAAAAACATTAAATTACAATCATAATTTAATGTTTTTGCAAACATTGTAACTTGGAACCCTTGCTTTTATTTACAAGCAGGTCTTATTTGAAAGTGTCATGTCCTTTTTTGAAATCTGAAACTTTTAAATACATATACTTTTGGCGTTCTCTCATCACGTTTTCGTGCTGAATGATATGCTTGCTGACAAAACCCTTGGGCTTCCCTGCCAACGAAGAAATTGCTTTTGAAGTTTTAGGCTGTAGCTGGCTTACCTTTGCTCAGCATCTTGCCGAAGCTTCCCAGTATGCTGGGCAGGAACATAGCGAAGAGTATCGTTTTTATCAGCACCTGTCCACCTATCAGTATTGGTACGAAGAATTTGTTGAGACCAAACGCTGAAAAAGAAAGATATGGATTAATTATTTTATGTCAGAATTATTCATTTTCAAAACATATTATGGGAATAGTACCTATTTTCCATAAAAAGACGTTCATCTTTTCATTCAACAATTTTTCATCATCAGTTCTAACAGCCTTTTTACAGTTACACACTTTGTAAGATATTAAAAAAAGAGAGTCGGCTCAGAATATTTTTAAATTCATTTTAATTTTATTCTCATTGTAGTCATTTTCAAATTCACTATGAGGCAGTCTACAAATCTGCGTTGATACTCGTACAGGTAAACTTTAGCCTATATCAAACATACATGACAAAACGCAATAGATATTAAATTAGTTAGAACTATAACGTGGTTAGTGGTTACCGAAGGGTGTCAAGATTGAAATGATATATCAGGGTCCACTTACAGGTGTAACCGCATACCACCCAACAGGAGATGTGGTATCTTATAACTATACCCTTTATTAATTTAGTAGTTTGCGATTGATATTTCGGTACTTTCATAATTAACAAGTAATTTATAATATTGAGTATATTTTAAATATTTTGCTGTAGTACCTATACTGTTTACTACTCATCATCTTCTTGCCCTTGTTGTATGCTATTTGGGGGTTGTAACACGTTTTTTTCTTCCATTCTCCACTGTCAGCCATCTCTCTATCTTTCTCTACGATTTCTTTAATAATAATTATCATCTCTCTCACCATCTATATTTATTTTCGTCTTCCCCACCCTCTACATGTTGCTTAGTATATTCAAAACAGTTCAGTCAAAGTTTTTGCATAAAATAATATTAAAAAATCATACTCACATTTTGCGGCCATCGGCAAATTGATCGACAGTATATGCGTATTCACGAAATTCTTAATCTTCTGATACATTCTGTATTCATAAGTATATTTGCTAAACAACGCTCTTCCTTCTTCATCGCTTCTCTTTTCAAGCTTTGTATCATTTTTAGTACCCGCAGGCTTTACTTCGACTCCTTCAAAAATCTTAAACTTATCTTTACTGAGTGCTTGATCTAGAATATCTTCGACAACCTTTTCTAAGTAACCAACTGTTTTATTTAAATTCAAGTGTTGATCAGTGTAATGGTTAAGTTGTCCAACTAACTCGTCTACAAAATCTACATAATTGCCTACATTAGAAGATTCTTTGTTACTACTACTATAACAGCTATGGCAGTGAATAGAATCTACATTATTATCTAATTTTACTTCTGTTTTGGTTATATCAGTATGACTGGTGTCTCCTTGGCAGGGTGCAGCGAGGAGTAGTATGTACAGAGTGAGGAGGTTGGTGCACCTCCATTTCGTTCTGCTACTTCTTAAGCCTTCTATAGAGTCCATGTTTGTGGGTTCTCTCAAACTTCATCACTTACGTCCACGTTTTGGTTGTTCTTGCGTTCATTTATCGGGAGATCTGGAACAAAAAAAACGACATTCATTAATTTCTGACTAGTAATGAAATGTCTGTAGCTTGCCGCTTCCGTCATTTGTACCAAGTGAATCTAAAAGATTCAGTTTAGTTTGAGTAAAAAGACCTATACCATGTTAACCGCCTCGTTGGTCTAATGATCGCAAAGCCCTACTGCCGAGTCTTTGACCAAGGGCCGGTCAAAATGTTATTGGGCTTAACAAATATTTCAGTAGCACGCAGGGTCTGGATGTCTGCCAGGATGATAGTAATAGGCTCGCACAGGGGACATTTAAACGCAATTGACGCAATATGGGTGTTCCCACTATAGATACTTCCAAGTTCACTTTCACCCTTATGCCCTGAGTAATTAAGCGTATGAGTAATGAGCGCGGTAGTACACATCTGCCTAACCATACGGAGATTACAGACGCGATGTCGCGTTGGCGATATGTTGTTTGTTATTAAGACTACCTGTTAGTATGCAAAATCAGTGAGGTGGTTAATCTCTGAGGTTTTTTGTTTATAGAAAGTAAACTAATGGATACGTTTCCCTTCAATTGTTTCACACGTATCAATAATATCAGGATGGAAAGTATATAAATGTCTTTACGATTCCAAGATCTAAATGCAGACAATATTGAGTGAGAACTCTCATAAATTGTAATGTTATTATATCAGCGCACATGTTCCCACGATTGTGTTGTGAGGTATTTTAATTAATGTTAGTGATTAATTATGAAAGTTCGTCGTAATGTGTTGGAGAATACAATTCCATTGTTATGACTGAATTATTAATTTTGTCAGTATAATATTGTTATATCTGTATTTCTTACAAAATTAATATTCGTTATTTGTATTTCTGAGCTCGGGAAGGTTACTGGGTGTAACAGCCGCCCGGGCCCCTCTTCAAGGTTAAGCAAGGCTTGCCGAGGTCAGGAAACAGATAGGTAACCATCCATTTCGTATATCGACCCCTCCATGTCCCGTAAATCTCTGACAGTCGTTCGTATAGTCAGAAGCCCGAAAGTCTATCAATCAGTCTGTTTGTGTCAGTCATGTCTGTGTATGTTCATAGGTATACCCAGTAACTGACTTGTGGAGTTCAGTCGGTTCATGCCGTTTGACTGGAATCCAACCACAACATAGTTGGAAAAGGCAGGCAGTTGATCTTAGCTGTAATTGAATGATTAATTATGGCAGTCCTTTCTATTTGTATTCCTAATTTCACGCTGTTTTGACTAGTCTCTAGAAGATTGATATAACATAGACTACCTGCAGTGTTGTCCCTCTCTCTTCTTGTAATACATCCAAACGTTGTCTTGAAACAATCGCTTTTGGCAATAAGGCCGCCCATTGTATCACCTTATGTGATAAGTTTTCTTTTACGAATGTTACTTGAACGGAGTATATAATAAAAAATAATTCTGTTTTATTCTATGGATTATATAACCATAGCTTAATTATTTTATGAACTAAACTAACGAACAAGTTAATTAATAACAACACACCTTGCTTGCATTTTCAGTATTTGCATACTGAAAATACAAACTCACGTAAACATCTTCGCAACAGTTTAGAAATTAAACTCATGATTAAAACCAACTCGAAATTGATAACTGAATAAGTTTAGAATTTAGTATGAGAGTCTGTGAAACACGTATTCTGAGATAAATCAATTAGTTGAGCTGAAACAGATGGAGAATAGTTTGGAAGTCATGCCGCGTGCGATGGGCTGCTGAATATGAAACACGTAATTTGTCAAAAGCCAGCCACTGCAAGTGAAGAGTAAGGCTGGAGCTACACAGACTGGGACTGTGTTTGGTGCTACGTTTGGTAAGTAGCTTAGATCGAACTGTGTTTTCTGAACTTAGTAAAAAAAAATTGGTATACCATCGACTGTTTTGTTTTTAAAAAAAAACGTTGCCCCACCCTAGGATTTTTTCCTGCATCGTGGGTGCGTTTACAAACATTTAAACTCACATACACAAACAGCCAGACCCGGAACAACTACCTGTAGGCCATACAAATTTTTGTTCCGTGCGGGAATCGAACCCGCGACACGCAGCGCAGCAGTCAATCACTCAGCCACTGCGTCAACCGCGCCGGTGATTCACTGTAGTACAGAACGTCGAAGTTTGAAAAAAAACAATATGCTGTTCCAAATATTTTGACCGTGTACGTATTGCATTTTCGTAATGTCGGGTATACATTGGTGTAACGTAACATGTAATGTAAAACACGCTGAAACAAATTCGCTTATTGTTGGGTTACATATATTGTTGCATTGCATAAGTCTGAACGGCTCATTCATGTTACATTTTACGTTACGCTACACCAATGTGTACCCGGCATAAGAAACAGCAGAAAGTAATTCATCATAGCGTAACTTCTGACTCCCGTAAGTAGTACTTTCAAACTTTATGTATACGTTACGACTAAAAGCCGTAGTAAGGTCACACCTAGTTCTAGCTGCTTATACCTAGTACCAACGGGCCCTTGAAGAATCACTAAGTGACTAGTTAGTTATTCAGCGTGCACCAAAGGCCATAAGAACAGTAAAAACGATGCATTTCGCTAGTTCTTTTTCTTTTAATAAAAAACGTTGCCGCACACTAGGAATTTCTCCTGTATCGTGGGTGCGTTACAAACATTTAAAATCACAAACAGCCAGACCCGGAACAACTACCTGTAGGCCATACAAATATTTGTTCCGTGCGGGAATCGAACCCGGGACACGCAGCGCAGCAGTCAATCGCTCAGCCACTGCGCCAACCGTGCCGTCAAATTAAAAGTTTCATATCACCTTCAAAGCGAAGCTCCTATCTATGTGGCTCCAGCTTTATCAATATATCTTCACGCTATCTCTCAGCGGGAGGATGAAGAGTAGTGTGAGGCATCTTTTGTATTCAACTTTGAATAATGTGTGTGTTGATGTACAACTGGCCTTATTTTGGATTGCCTTTTTGGCCATTGTGTTTTTATTATATTCTTCCTTACTTCATATTTCGTAGTGTTTATCCCCAGGTAAGTATATATTTTGTATTTTCGTTGAAAATGGTGTGATTGTTTTGTTTTTGCTTCTAAACGTGTTATTAGTATGTTATAGGGGGTGAGCCTATTGCCATCAGCCGGGCACAAATCCAGACTCCGAGGCTGCTACTGAGAACCTGGAGGCTGATCCGAGTGGCTGATATTATTTAGCCACGAGCTCCTCTCCTTTATTTTTATTCCAGTCAATTATTTAAATCTGCCATGTTTTCTGTATTTACTTTATAACCATTTTAAAACCAATTTTTCAAGATTAATAAATTTTTGAAATTTAAAACATTAAATATTGTATGTAAAACAGTAGATTAGACTTGACATGAGTAACTTCATCACAGCATTCAACTCAACTACAGATAACGTTGTTAGCTTACGAACTTAAAACCTTTCAAGACGTTGAAATTCAGTAAATTCTTAGAAATTCATTGAAGTAGAAAATAAATAAGAGAGATAGTGAGCAGATAATACTTCGTAAAACGCTCAGAGTTTTATCAATTACTTAGAAGTAAATAAAGTGTAGAAGAAACGGCAAACATTTTGTACGGGTTAAAAATATTAATATGATGCTAACAGGTTTTGATATTTTAAAACGATTGACAAAAATGGCTGACATTGATCTATTACTATCATTTTGTTAACCCACGACGCAAAAAGAGGGGTGTTATAAGTTTGACCGCAATGTGTGTGTGTGTGTCTGTCTCTAGCACCGTAGCTCTTAAACAAGTAAACCGATTTAGAAGCTGTATTTTTATTTGAAAGCTGGTTTCTTGGCAATGGTTCCTAAATACGTTTTATCAAAATCGGTGCAGCCATTAACTAGATATGGGGGATGAAAGTAGGTATGAAAAATCAAATATTTTGAAATATACCCAAGTGGGGTATCAAATAAAAGCGCATGATGTGAATATTCACACTAGACATGTTTTGTCAAAATCAGTGCAGCCATTTACTAGATATGGGGGATGAAAGTTAGTATTTATCTATCTTTTATTTTTTCGTTGGGGTTTTTTAAATTTTAAATTTAATTTTTACTAGAGTAATTGGGAAAAGTAGAGAGATTGAAACTAACACTCATGTTTTATTTATTTTCTTTTCTTGTTGTAGGATTCATCATTATCAACTACCTAGCCTTTTCCCAACTATATTGGGTTCGGCTTCCAATCTAACCCGATGCAGCTGAATATTTTACATGGAGCGACTGTACAATTTTTATAATAAATACTTCACAAGACGTTTTTTCGGTATTTTTGGTAATACCTACGATCAAAACGCCGGATGTATTTTCAAATAAAAGAATAAATAATATCCAAAAAATGGAATCATTTTACCAAAACGCGATTTTTACAAACCACTGAATATCTCATATTGCTCGTATGAAATTCACGCGTCATTCCGATATTTACCGAATGTGTCCCATTCAATAGAGCGTATGCAAAACAAAAAGGAATCGGCGTAAATCTCGGTGATACTAATATGACTACAGATAGGAATGTTTTGATTTTATTGTGGGGATTCAAGTATGAGGAGACTTGGTATGATCGATTTTGTCATTTTATTAATATCTGCCTTTTTCTACATATTTTTATTGGTATATTTATTTAATTTCAAAGAAGAATTATTGTTAAAAAAAGGAGTAGGCGGCAAAGCTTTTTGATTCTGCCACTAGCTGAGCCCCGCGTCGCCCGCATGATATTCCTTTGTCCGCGTAAAATGATTTAAAAAATATTACTTCCACAATTGAATCGGATTTTGTTTATAATTTCAAGAGTTTTAATTTTTTTCACGGAACCCTAATCCTTATAACATCAGTTATCCTCCAGTAACAGTCCCGTAAAAATCGGTCCAGCCGTTTCGGTTTGTTAATGATAATCTTTGGAACTACTCTTCCGATTCCGAAAATTCTGTCACTAACGGGAAGCTACATTATCCCCGAGTGTCATAGTATGTTATGTAAAACGTTCCCGTGGGTTAATTTCCGTACATAACAAGAGCAAAGCTGCGTTCAAGAGCAAGTATTTGATAAAAGACAAAAGCAGAGTAATTTGTCTAATAAAAAAGAAAAGAAAGCAATATGAAAAAATCCTTTGAATTTTAATTTAAAAGACAAGGATCTGGTATGTACAGTGAATGTACTTAACTCAAAACATTGCAATGGCTTGAGGGAAGGTCCCAAACGAATCGTTTGATAAAGAAATGGGTCGTTAACAAACCCGCATAGCAAATAATGATGCCTATAAAAAACCTTTATTTCCGTGTTACATTTGAATTTTCAGGAAAATAAAAGAATGGCATATTTAAGATTCTGACGTCTTTTAATGATATTTGAAGATTCTATTAATTGTTTTTGGACTACAACTTACTACAAATGTTCAAGTCCGGTATTTGATTCGGCAAAATAGGTTGAACTAGTTGAAGCCTATAGTTTTGTTAGCGTGAAATTCAGATGTGTATGTTGTCTATGAGCTTTTCCAGACTATAATCTATCTCTGTGCCAAATTTCATTCAGATCCGTTCAGCCGTTCTGGCCTGATTGACTGACAACCGTCCATACATCCATTCAAACTTTCGAATTTATAATAGTAGTAACATAATAAAGCGCTATTACTTTTTTTTTCATGTTACAGCCTTTTGGCTTCGTACAGGACCAATTTCGTTTTTTTTTATATACAGGGTGTAAACAGACCCTTCACGAAGCCGTCAACCAAGCATTCTGTACATCAAACTAAGTAACTTTATGCAAAAATTATTGCTGGGAAACGACTTTTTTTTTTGGGGTGAAAAATCACGTTTTACGGTAGGACTCAATGTAACGCACTCAGGACATTGTGCTGATGGATGGATTGAATAGTAAGGGGGTCGTGGAGGTATTTTAAGTAAAAATCTTACATAAAAAATATGAATTAAAAAAAAAACTTGTGAAAAAGTTGGAACTTTGACCCCCAATATCTCCGTAACTAGAAGGTTCCCAGGTATGATATAGAACAAAAAAATGATCGCAAAGACGGGCAGAACAAGTGCCTTTCGGCTTCGTTAAGGGTCTATTTACACCCTTTATAATGTTTAGTTTCTTAAATAATTTGGTTTTAATGTTAATTTAACCAATTTTTTTATTGTGTTGTCTTGTGCGAACTAATAAATACTTTTTCTTTCAAAGCCGACTTGAAGCAATTACTACACAATAATTATTCGATTTTGAGCTGTGCCGAATGGTGGCGACCTGAGAAAGTGTGTAGCACAGGGGTGCTGTATAGAGGAGTATTGCTTTCCCGTCCACACTACTCATCCCTATTTACTCCTAATATATTTTATTTTCTTTCAAAACTCATGATTTTATTGCCAAGATATTGTTAGGAATGTCATATCGTATGAAAAGGCTCAACCAAAGTGTAACATGTTCTATCAATTAAATAATAATAAAAGCCTTTGAAACATTTGACGAATACTTGGATTTTTGGCATTATATTGATGTTTGAGTTACTCGTGTGAATCATTTTATATTGGTGTTTGAGGGTTCTTAAATGGTAATTGATTTGTGTAAGAAAATAGTAAATATTGGAAGTCGTACATACAAATGTGAGAAAGTGATAGCCTAGGGCTAGAATAGTATCAATGTGAAACGGGGGTCAACGGTGCAATGTAACCCACACTGAACTAGTTATGTTTAAGTCCCATAATAGGGGGCGAGCCTATTTTCCATCAAGCGGGCACAAACCCGGACTCCAGGTTAATATTGAGAAGCTGCCACTTAAGCTAATATTAATCGTTTCTGCCATATTGCAAGCAACTTCCCCCCGTTCTCCCGTTTGTGCTCTCCAAGTTAATAGCGCAATACCGAGAAATCCTTTCTTGGCGTATACCTAGCCTCGATAAACAAGCTAACCCCTCGGGTTTGTTTACTTTATAGTTCCGTTGATTTTGTAATAATATTAGGTAATACAGTACAACATAATAAATAAGGTTTTAATATGCATATTATCGATACTAATAAACTAACTCTTCAACTTTATAATTATTATTTAGTTAGTTTGGTTGAACGCGCTAATCTGAGGAACTGCTGGTTCGAATTGAAACATTCTTTTAGTGTTGGATAGCCCGTTTAACGAGAAAGGCTATAGGCTATATAACTTCACGCTACGGCCAGTAGAAGCGGAGTTCAATGAAAAATTTTGCTAAAACGGGGAAAATAATATTTTTATAATAATTTCACGCGGACGAAGCTCGCGGGCAACAGCTAGTGTACATTATATACAGACTACAAAACTAAAATAATGATAAAAGAAGACTAAAAATAAGTACCTATGTACATAATATACAACGACGACAATAGGACACTTAGGCGTCAAAGTACTCCTCCGCATCGCTGTTAACTGGAAACGTGCCCAGAAGACTGGCAGCATTATAATGCTGAATATTAGGTTAAGTAAGTTTAGTATTGAACTTGCTTATTAACAAAGAGTTTTAAAAGACTTATAGAGCGGACATTGGAAATATTTTCATACAAAAAATTTGATGTCGAAAATTTTCGATTTTGACACACGAATGCTACCTGACAAGCGGGCGTATGACACTATTTAGAGCGATTTGTTACTAAATAGTAACAAGTATTGGATTGCGATTTAAATATATGAATGTCTTTGCTTATTAAGTAAGTAAGCATATAATTGGGCCAAAGGTGTCTGAATGATTATCTCTCTACACAGATATCTCTGTACCAATCTTGGTTTACTGGTCGAACATGGCATTAAATAGGACTGCCAGTGTACTTTTTATTCAGTGTCCTTATATACGGGTGTGGACAGGGTAGAAGGGACACCGACGCTGGATTAAAAAAAAATACCGATGAAAATTTTCTATGTGGTTCAGAATGATGTACTAACTATGTGGTAACCGTTTTAGCTTCGGTGTCCCTTCAGCCTTGTAACCAAAACCCCTCTGCCTAACCCTCCGCGAATTATAAGTGTAACGTTATGTTCTAGTAGTAACTTCTAAGTAAACAAAAATAAAAAAAATCTCAGTCATAATTATTGTTGCCACCAGTAACATGAAAATGAATCAATTAATTTATAGAACGTGGTAACATCGCAAGGCAATTTGATACGACAGTTAAAAATTACTTCTTTTGAAGATACTGTAATAGGCATATTGCGCACTCGCCCATGCCCACTAATATTTTTGTAGGTTTTGGGCAAAGGTCGAGTGCAAAATAGAAAGCCGACAAAATCGTATCATTGATGACTGTTGACTCTATGTGTGATTGGTTTTTTGACCAGACAGACTCACAGACGCTAATTATAATATAAATAATAAAACAATACCAGCTTGTTACAGTCCCATTGCTGGGCAAAGGCCTCTTCTCACACAGAGAAGGCACGAGCATTGATCACCACGCTTGCTCAAGACGGGTTGGCGATTTCAGACTTATTATATGTAATATTACAGAATAAATATAAAATAAGAAAGAGGAAGTCTGAAAGTCGTTTCGGTGACTGAAAAGTTGTTTGGTAATCGGTTGGCTTGGTATCGGCATGAGATGCGGAGGAATGAGGAAAATGTCGTGAGGAAAGTTTTGAAAGTTTTGAGTTTTGTTTTGTTTTTGTGTTTTGCTTTGTTTTGTTTTAGTTTGCTATGAATGTGGCTGGGTATAAGAGTAGAGGAAGACTTATGAAACGATGGATGGACTGTGTGAAGGATGGTATGGCAAAAAAGGAGGTGTCTGATGAGACGACGATTAATAGAAAAGTATGCAAATAAAGTGGGATAAGGGCAAGTAAATGATGATATGCATTGCGGAGGACTGAGTAATGATGACAATAAAATAATCAGTTGCCCAAAGACAATTGGGTAGTTGGTTGATTGATGTCAAAATATTTCTTGTGGAGAGCACGTTAACTAAGTGACCCTGGCTTTCATTCGTAGATCTTTGACAGTCGTAACAGGTAATTAGGTTTAAGCCTGAAAGTCAAACTTTAGCAAGGCTATCGTGCTACCCCTTAACTAAGTTACATTGGCAGTCGTTTCACGTAAATATTGGTATTCAGCTGCAACCAGTTGGAATGGAAGACGACTCCAATATATTAATTATGTAGTTGGAATAAGGTTTGATAGATGATGATGTTATAATTAAAATGATTAAAAAAAATAACCATCAACATGTGCAAGGCAACATCCGCGGATGTTTACAACAGAGGCACAGATTAAACAATAAGATTACGACGTAATCGTAAGTAGCTAGTAAAATAAATAATAGACAAATATAATAAACGATCCTGCAATGGTCACGTAACTAACATCCTGAAAGTAATGTGCAATAAAAGAAGTATTTTATGTAGAAAATATCAAATATATTATGTGCGAGCGGATTTTATGATAATTCGAGAACACGACCAGTGGCATTGCTGCTTTACTTTATATTTATGTCCATCGTCAGTTTAATATAAATAGCTTTATTTATTGAGATAACTAGCTATTGCCCGCCAGTTCGCTCGCGTGGCAAAAAAGCGCATGATTAAAACTCTTACTTGCCTAGTAAGACAATTCGTTGCAAGGTTTGAGCGACCGGTGAATATCAATAAGTCATCATCATCTGCCCAGCCTTTTCACGACTATGTTGAGGTCGGCTTCCAGTCTAACCGGATGCAACTGAATACCAACAAATAACAATAAAAATAAAATTAATCTGAACACAGCTTGTTTTTCTACGAATTTATACCGCAAACAGATCGGGATCGGGGAAAAATGCCCAAAAAGTTTCATAACTGATACCGAATTCGTTGCCGAAATCTCTGTTGGCAGAACTATTTATAAGTTTGGTCGTATAAATCTCTTTTTGGGAGTAACGGGTGTACTTACATGGACGTAGAGTTACTTGATTTGAGGAATATCTGATGGTCAAAACAAAAGTTTTTGTTTGGTAGGAGTCCGATATAAACACCTTAGACAGAGGGTATTTATAAAGATTTCTCATCTCATCTGCCTAGCCTTTTCCCAACTATATTGGGGTCGGCTTCTAGTCTAACCGGATGCAGCTGAATACCAGTATTTTACATGGAGCGACTGCCTATCTGACTTCCACAACCCAGTTAGTACTAGGTAATACGATACCCCTTGGTAAGACTGGTTGTCAGACTTTTTGGGCCACTGACTACCTAACGACTGTCAAAGATCTACAAATGACACCCGGGATCAACGGCTTAACATGCTTTCCGAAGCAGGGAGAAAACTCGGTACCTATGTAATAGGTGGTCACCCATCCACAGACCAACCTAGGCAAGCACGGCTTAACCTAAAGATCGACCCGAGCGGCTGTTATTATTTAGCCACGAGCTCCTCCTCTATTTATAAAGATTTTTCCACGGCAAAAATAAAAAGCTCCAGAATTTTAAGTACCAAGATAAAATAAAATACATTTTACAAATGCTCATAATTATTTACTAAAAAACGGCAATCATTTAAAATTCTTGCTTAAAAGAGGTGTATCCTAAAGACCAACGTCCTCATAAATATTATTAATAACCGTTTAGCTGCAGGTTAGCTCAACTTTATTACCACCGAAGGGTAGAAAATTGCTTTGAAATAAGTTTTTCTCCGTGATTTTGTGAAGAAGCTCGGCTAGAGGGATTTTAGTACTTAACTAGAATAGGTATAATATGAAATTAATAGTTTTAAGGCTGCTACGTGCAGAAGGATGAGGGTGGACGTCACCGCCGTGACCTGGACGCGCACTGCGATTGCTGGGTCGAGGTGGCGCACGAAATGAGTACCTGAAAAGATTTGGGGCAGGCCTTTGCCCAGCAGTGGGACTTGCAAGGGCTAAATCTGGAATTGTTTTACATCCGTCACATCTCTATTTCTGGTCCAATTGAGAACCAGCGTCGGACAGTCTAGCTTCTCGGCATTTTGCAGAACTGGGCCGTTTTTGGCGCTTCCGTGAGACACAACATAATAATTATCTTTTTTTGATGATTTTAGTTTTGCTTGTTATTTTTTGTTTAATGTGTACTTGTGGCATGCGCCAAATAAATGTATTTTTGATCATTCTTTTCTTTAAAAAAAAAATACTTCTTCGTTGGTCTAGTAGCCGCAAGCGATACCGCTAAACACGAGGTCGCTGATTACCAGGACGATTCAATTGTTTGAGTTTTTCCATCAGGAACTTCTCAATAGCAATCCGGAAACTGGGTTTATGCTTGGTTGATGGCAATAGGCTCGACCCCAATAACATGGGACTCAAAAATAACCGGCGCAATGTGGGAGTATTATAGGTACACCTCAGTGTACTCGAGGATAACAAGCGTGACGTAATGTTAAAAGTTCTTATAGTACAGCTTCACGGTTATAATTTCTAATAGTGCACATAGAGGTTAACAACTTGAATTAGGTAGTATGAAACTACAATAGCATTAGTTAGAACGGCTTCAGTTTAATGATATAGCAGAAATATTTTAGTGGCAGGTTGCCAGCTCAGTAGCAACTAGCAAGCTGCTACTGAGCTCCTGTTACATTATATCCTCATAATATTTAGCTTCTTCTTAAAGATGTAAATAAAAACTATGATAGTTGGTTTACGTTACAATATTAAATTCTTGGCTTCACTTTTTTTTTTCGTAGTCATTCTTATTGTAAAAAATATAATACACTAGCTGTCCCGGCATGCGTTGCAATGCACCTTTTCCTACCCTACCGTACCCTTTTTACCGACTCTACCTATCTATCCTATCTACCTACCCTACCCTACCCTACCTATCTATCCTACCTACCTACCCTACCCTACCTACCTATCTTACCTACCTACCCATCTTACCTACCTACCCTACCTACCTACCCTACCTACCTACCTACCCTACCTACCTACCTACCCTACCTACCTACCTACCCTACCTACCTACCTACCCTACCTACCCTGCCTACCTACCTACCCTACCTACCTACCCTACCTACCTAACCTGCCTACCTACCCTACCTACCTACCTTTCCTACCTATTAATTTTATAGCGTCAACAACACGTGGTAATTATGCTGTTAAAATGTAGCTTATATGACACGTTCGTAGATTTACCATAGCAGCGCCATCTATTGATTACTTACTCAACCCAGTCGAAAGGTATCGACATCTGTTAGAATCATTTGGAGTTAACAGATAATTGTGACTGTCAAATAATAACAGACAAATAATTAGCAATAAATTAAAATTGTGACTATAATTTGAGATTTAAACTATCCTATCTCTCAAGTTGGATCGAACTGCACATGGTGTGCGAATTTTATTATAATCGGTTAAGTGGTTTAGGAGTCCATTGAGGACAAACATTGTGACACGAGATTTATATATATTAAGATTTACAGGATAGCGATTTAGTTAAATGCGTCCTTCAAGGAGGTGAGTATACCCGTCATCATCTGCCTGCCTTTTCTCAACTGGGGTCGGCTTCCAGCCAAACTGGATGCAGCTGAATACCAGTATTTCACATGGAGCGACTCTCTGACATCCATTTACTTAATGATATATTCGTAATTCGTATGTAATAAAAATTGTAATAAACGTAAGAATTTCGCGTGTTACGCTGTAAATAAAACTGTAATTTAAGTTACACTTCCAACTGAAAGATCTAAGCGAAAGCATAATATAAAAATTTAAATCGTGAGTTGAATCCTAATCCTAACTAATATTATAAATGCGAAAGTAAGTTTGTTTGTTTGTTACCTTTTCACGCCTAAACCACTGAATCGATCATCCTGAAATTTTTTGTTCGTTTGCATATACGTTGCCAGGTGTACAGAAACGGACATAGGTTACCTATCATCCCGAAAAAAAGTACTGTTCCCGAGGAAATCAACAATAACTGTCTTATGATAATAATTGGTGCTACGTGTTTTTCGAATCACGATTGAATTATATTATTATAGAAACTTTAGTAGTGTGTTAAGAGTTTAATAGCCAAATTCTAAATTAACGCGAGCGAAGACGCGGGCGAAAGCTAGTAACTCATAAAGAATAATATCTAGATACACTTCGGTAATTAAAAGCTTCGTACGAAGGTTGTGAAGTGGCCAACAATGCAGATGGAATTCTCGTATTTAGAATTCTTGTGTTCTCCCGTATTGGTACTAACGATAATGAGAATAGTTTATGTGAGTTAGTGAAGAGTTGGTGGGATTGACTGCCTAAGGTACGTTGGACGTATTTTCATTTGTGCTTAGCAAAATTAACATGTAATGTACGTCCCCACAGTTGGGACTCACGACTTCTTCTTCGTACTTTTATTATTTTTATTACATTCTATTCTTGTTATTATTTTCTTAAAATAGTCCTACATGTCCTACGTTCTACAATTGTCATCATTCCAATCTCGGCGAGGGGGGCCAGGAGTCCATAGCACAGGTTATCCTAGTTTGGATTCCCGACTCCCACAAACCTTTGTACCTCCAATATTTGGAACACCTTTATATTGTCATTGTACTTTGTGGGAGAAAATAAATCTTTATTATATTGTTATACTTCTCTCTGTGACAGGGAACGGGCCAGTATCCAACAAACAGGCCAAGTGCGAATGTCACATGTTATTTTCGGAACTGATTTGAACCCATGGAATTTTTTCGTAAAACTCAAGCACTAGTTTTGTTTTTCATGAACATAGGGTCACAGTAGACTGGCATGTGTTGCAATATGTCGATGAGTACACATACTTGGGCTAGATAGTGTCTTTCAAAATAGACAAGACAAGGAAGTCAAAAGACGAGTCCAAAATGCTTGGAACATACTATAAAAAACAAATGAAGTTTTGCCTATGAATTAGCGTTTAAAATATTGTTATTATAAAGGGTGTAAAAAGACCCTTAACGAAAACGAAAGGCACTTATTCTCCCCGTCATTGCGATCATTTTTTTGTTCTAGATCCTACCTGGGAACCTTCTAGTTACGGAGATATTGGGGGTCAAAGTTCCAACGTTTCACAAGTTTTTTTTTTTAAACTACTTTTTAAGGTTTTAACTTTACTTTAATTAACTCTATGATCCGTTTACTATTCAAAGCATTCATCAGCACTAAGTTTTGAGTGCGTAACATTGAGTTTTACCGTAAAACGTGATTTTTCACCCAAAAAAACAAAATCGTTTCCCAGCAAACTTTTTTGCGTAAAGTTACTTTAGTTTGATGTACAGAATGCTTGGTTGACGGCTTAGTGAAGGGTCCGTTTACACCCTGTATTGTTTGGTGCTACGGATCTCTTTGTGTTTGAGTCCGACCAGCACTTGGCTAGTTTTTTTTCATCTTATTTTCCAAATAACGTGCAATATTTCATGTCATAAGACTTTCCTCACAGTAAGGGGTATGCTACCTCCGTGATATTAACCTGCTCTATCCATAAATACTAGGTATGAACGTAGTCTCTGTGTAGCTTTTATTAATAAATTTTATATGAGATGTTTTATTTTAGATGTTTTTTATTTATATGAGATTTTATCGTAGATGCAGGGGCTCGTGGCTGAAACAACAGTCCATTCACAGTTACTATGCAAAAGTGCCTGTCACGGGTCTATTTGAAATAAATACTTTGAGTTTGAGCTTGAGATATTACAAGCGCACGGGTCGGTTGAAAATTAAGCAGCGCTTTCCGAGTTCGGTCCATACATGAGTAATCATCTATTTTGTACTAATATTATAAAGAACTAAATGAAATATAAATATTTTATTGCCCAGATACAAATTCACACATAATGTAATACAATAAAATAAATATACACAAAGATAACTTAATAAATATAGGCTACCATAAACATTCACAATTACATACGCACACGTGCGCCCCAGAGGCGGCGAATTAGGTAATTGGCGTGTGGTAGGACTACCACCGTATATGTAGAGGGCTGTGGTTCCATCACCTTACCGCGGTAACATAAGAATTGGCCATTTGATGCATGGCGGTGCGTACGACGGCCGAGCGGCTCCTCAGCAGCGACTGCCAGAAGGGCGCGCGGACCGGGCAAAAATGGCAAAGTTTGTAAGTGCTAATCTTTGGAACTACTGACCCGATTCCGAAAATTATTTCACTAATGGAAAGGTGCATTATACCCGAGTGCCATATTATATGCTAAATTATATGATAATTTCCAATTATAACGCAAGTGAAGCCGCTAGCAAAACCTAGTCCGTTATAAAGGGTGTAAAAAGACCCTTAACGAAAACGAAAACCACATATTCTGCCCATCATTAGAATCATTTTTTTCTTCTAGAGAACACCTGGGAAACCACAGGTTCTGGAGATATTGAAGGTCAAAGTTCCAATTTTTTCACAAGTTTTTTTTTTAAACACTTTTTAAGGTTTTAGCTTTACTTTAATTAACTCCATGACCCGTTTACTTTCCAAAGCATCAGCACTAAGTTTTGAGTGCGTAACATAGTTTTAACGTAAAACGTGATTTATCACCTCAAAAAAAAAAGTCGTTTCCCAGCAATAATTTTTGCGTAGAGTTACTTCATCTGATGTACAGAATGCTTGGTTGACGGCTTCGTGAAGGGTCCGTTTACACCCTGTATACCGAGATCTCTTCGTGCTTCGGAAAACACGTTAAGCTGTCATTCGCTAGGCTGTCATTCGTAGATATTTGACAGACGGGTAGTCAGATGCCCGAAAATTTGATAACCAATCTTGCCTTAGGGTACCGTTTACTTAGTAATTGAGTTGTGGAAGGCATTTAGCTGGATGGAATGGTATGCAATAACAATCGCAGAGACATAACATTAATTGATCATATTATCAAGTATCAACACGCATTATTACATTCCTCGCGAGGTAATAATGGATACTGCTTAGTTTTGTGAAACAGATCGATAATTAATTATATTTGTTATTACGTTTCGGAAACGGAAAAAATAAAACACAAAAATGTGAAAAATAAATTTAATGTAGGAAGTCGATGATTATTTGTTTCATTGTGTTTTTTTTTTTGGAAGTCAGTTATTTTTTTTTGCAAGAATTATTTTTTATTTTATCATTTTTAGTTGAGATATCCTACACAAATTCTGGTCATGTATAAATTTTACTTTGTAACGTGAAGATAATGATATCATGTCATCAACATAGACGAAGAAGAATAAAAAAATATTATAGAAGATAACTCATAAACTATTCAAGTTAAGTTAATATTTGTTATGAGTCCACCAAAATGAAAAATGAATCACGAAAATCAGACCATCAATCACATAGAAATCGGTGTACATGCATGACAAAAAAATGCTGGTATACATAACCGCCTCCTTTTTTAGGAGTTAGTTAAAAACTAAGGGTAGCTAATTAATTACTTACTATACCTCAGGGTAGCCAATGTAATTAAGTAGCTAGCAGTAAATAAACTGCAGAATAAAAATCATGTATTCATCATCTGCCTAGCCTTTTCCCAACTATATTGGGGTCGGCTTTCAGTCTAACCGAATGCAGCTGAATACCAGTATTTTACATGGAGCGACCTCCACAACCCAGTTAGTTCTGGGTAATACGATACCCCTTGGTAAGGCTGGTTGTCAGAATTTTTGGGCCACTGACTACCTAACTACTGTCAAAGATCTACAAATGAAGCCCGGGACCAGCGGCTTAACGTGCTTTCCGAGGCACGGAGGAAACTCGGTATGTAATGGGTGGACCAAACTAGGCAAGCACGGCTTAATATAAAGATCGACCCGAGCGACTGTTATTATTTAGCCACGAGCTCCTCACTAATCATGTATTGCACTGTAATCATTCAGTCAAAGTTCAAATTCCCTAAAGTTCAGAGCTCAAAAACTTCTAGAAATACTTGCATGTAATCAAAACGTTATTTTACATCAACTAAGTTTAAAAGTTAATGTTATTGTAGCATTGTTTGTCGAATATAAGAGCTCTGTAATTAGAAGTTTTAATCTGTTTTGTAGCTTGATGTGCCAGGAAAGTCTTTAACTATTTGTGAAGTTTTGAAGTTGCGAGAAAACATTGAAAGTTGTAGGTGATTATTAAAGTAATTTACGTACGCACGACGACGGCCAATCAAGCTTTAAAAAACCAGTTTATGTGGATCTTCCACTATATAGAAAATCTATACAAAGCGAGGCCAAATTATACTGGAAATGTACAGCTACATGTGCCGCCGTGTGTACAGATACGAGCACCAATATTTATACACTTTTCTAAATTTAAAAGAAATTTTCGCGAGAAATAACTATTGTAACTTGGAGATATTAGGATCTTTTTCATAAAATATGTGTGTATATGAGTTCCAGAATACTATGTTTGTAACAACATGAAATTTTAATCAGAACTGTAGGAGAAAAACACTTTTAAAAGTTGTTAAGTGTTTACATATTGGTGCTCGTAATGTACTTTTCTAACTCATTGTATTTAGAACTATGAAGGTACTACATAAGTACTTACAGAATTTTAATCATTAAAATCATCAATACAACCCTCTAAGTTAATTTGATAAGAACATTATTGTTGTTTTCCTCAGGAACAGTACTTTTTTTCGGGATGATATGGCTATGTCCGTTTCTGTACACCTGACAACGTATACCTATGCAAAATTTAAGGATGGTCGGTTCAGTAGTTTAGGCGAGAAAAGGTAAAAAACAAACAAACTTACTTTCGCATTTATAATATTAGTAAGGAAAGGATTACATTTAATTACTTCCCAGAATTTAATCCCTATTAGCGACACTATCGAATGGTGTAATAATACAGTGTTTTCAAATCCAAAATGATGCAGTTTTTTAGTTTTCATAAAAATCGGGCTCGAGACTCCGAGTATTTTTCGCTATTCCTCATAGTTTCGGATTTGGCCATCCACGCCCACTTAAAAAATCATCCTGTGTACACAATATTACAGTATAGAGGAGAAGTAATGCTCTTTGACTTGCTTTTTGAATAGAAATAAAGTTTTAACTAAACTTAAAGCTTTAAACTATATAATAAATCCTTTTAACCGATGGAGAATCCTATCGGACCCGCAGCTCGTGATCTCTAAAAGACTTTGTCAGTTGCGAAAACACGAGAGTCAAAAACACCTGCACTCTCACAACACTCTTTACTCCTCTATTTAGACACGAGTAAATCTCACAAACCCAGTTAGTCAGACATGCCATCACCTAATTTCTGCTGTGGTTCAGACGTGTTAACAGCAGACTAAATATCTCACGATGGAAGCAAAATCTTGGCTTAAAATGTTCACAAACAGTATCATATGAGCGTACGAAGGTAATGGTCTGAACGACGTTGATATAAGCATTTTCGCTGTTTCTCATAATTTCGGAATTGGCCATCCAAGCCTAGTTGAAAAATTCACCCTGTATAATTATATGCGTGAGAGTATATACATTTCATTACTTGTGATGTAAGTACAAAGTCTACTTCAAAGTCCTTATCCTCCGTTATGTTAGACATGAACAAACATTTGAATGCGGACAAAACTTACTAACAAACAATAATATAATTGATATTTGATTGGACTCCTTCGCGTAGAGAAACGGTTTGTACTTTCAACGCATGTCAGATAGGAGAGTAACACAATAGGCTTTCGAAAGCCGTAGTTTGTAATTTTAATTAAATAGTTACCTTCCTCGTAATGACTCTGATCTAGTTAACTTTTCCAATTACAAGAATACGGGTACGGTATGTAATCAATCAATCAGCTCAGTCCAACTAAGTCAGTTGGCGAAAGGCCCCAGAATACATGGCACATGACATCATTCTCAACCGGCCTGTAATAAAGTCTGACAGCCAGTCTTACCAAGAGATTACCCAGTAAGAACTGGGTTGTGGAGATCGGATAGGCAGTCGCTCCTTCATCCGGTTACACTTTAAGTTGACCCCAACATGGTTGGGAAAAGGCCAAGCAGGTGATTACCTACTGCTGGGCCTTATAAAGTGTGTAAAAGGCACTTGTTCTTCCCGACAGTGCGATCATTTTTTTTTAGTTCTGGACCTTACCTGGGAACCACAGATGACCTGCACTAGATTCCGAATTTTGACCAATACCAAATAACACTTTGCCCGACCCGGAAATCGAACTCAGGACCACATGCCCAGCAGTCGCGCTTGCGACCACTAGACCAACGAGGCAGTCTTGAGATTATATAATAGATTTACATTATTGACGGGCAAAATGTTATTGTATTTTCCATCAACAATTTCTCAGTAGCAGCCACAGAGTCAGGATTTGTGCCCGGTTGATGGCAATTGGCTCGCCCCCTATTACATAGGACTTGAATATAACTGGCAAAACGTGAGTGAACACCTCTTCCTAACCCCTCAGGGATTACAGATATGATGTTATAACGTAAACTTTTACAATCTTAACCTCGATTTTTGTCTAGAAGTAGTCCGTTTGGTAGGTTAATGACATTTTCTACAATTTCCATTTTCTACTTAAAAACAAAGGAGGTTAAAAGAAAAAGGCTCCTTTAGTGTTGAAGTATATTTGAATAGGAGAGTCCTAATTACTTTGCCTAAAACGAAGGTTAGACCCAAAAGTCTAGAAATACTTAATTGCTGTCTACGGTTAGTAATTTGTAATGAGGGTTGCTAATTACTGGAAGCAAGTAATTCTATGTCACTTTAATATTGTAAAGTCCATTCCTTTAATTTTCACGCCTAATTTCAGCCTGAATTATGTAAAAGCTAATTTAATTAAAACTACATGCCTTCAACCGTTGTAATCTCTAATGAAAACATTTGTGTGTTGTTACTTACCTATGTGTGTGAATATTTTAATTACAGGGCAACACGGTTGCTATAAAGAACTTAATAAATTGCTTGTTGAGTGCGTTTTAGCTTGTTAAATTCAATGGTTGTAATCTCACAACTAAGAGTAAAGCTGTGACGGAGTGGCGTCCAAGAAATGGAAAGAGAAGTGTTGGTCGTCCGGCGGCGAGATGGGCAGACGACATTGTTGCCATGGCGGGAATATCCTAGATGAGGCTGGCACAAGACCGTGGAGCTTGGCACAAACAAAGAGAGGCCTATACCCAGCAGTGGGTGAAGTCGGGCTGTGGATGATGATGATGATGATGAATCTCACAACAGGTTGATCAGTTTTGTGGTCCACCTTCCATCTTGCGCTGCATGCCCTGACACCGACACACTTGACGATCTTATGACTGCATCAGTGAGCGGAATTTGCATAGCTGAATTTTCGTCCAAACATATTTAATCATAATTTGCCATCGACACGCTAAGAAGTTCTATGGTTGTGTTTTTTAAAGAAATATATTTCGTGTCAGCTTTTACCAGAAAATTCCACTATGTAATATTAATTTACATAGAAGGTCTTCAAATCCAACTTACCTGTAACAAAGAAAAACAATATTGTAAGCATTTTTGATATTTCAGCACAAAAGAAAAAAAAATTGAAATGATTATGCCTATGACCTGCTACCGTGGGTATTTTATTCGAGTACTTGCCCCGGGGTTCAACCCATCGAGCAATTATATTATTTTATTATGAACCATAGAAATACAAGACAGGTTAATTTTCAGTATCAAAATACATCAAATTGTAAACACATTGCTGAAATCCCAATAGCATACATGTCCAAAACAAATCAGTCTGAAACACATACAAATATTGTTCCGAAATCTCGCAACACGAAATTGAAATCGTGCCTATTGTTTAATAAACGTTTGCAATTCAATTTCTAGTTACAACACGATTTCAACCATCAAATACACGAACTTCTATGTAATTAAGTCCATTCTTCCTTGTCATATTTCATCATCATGATCTATCTGCCTACACTACTTACTTAATACCAAAGACATTCAAATATTTTCGAGCAATAGACGGGACAAAACGCAGAAAATCGTAATCTAATACTTGTTACTACTTAGTAACAAATCGTTCCGTCTAGTGTCATTGCCCGCTTGTCAGGTAGCGTATTCGTGTCAAAAACGAAATTGTTCGGGATCAAAATTTTAGTATGAAAATATTCCCAATGTCCGCTGTATAAGTCTTTGCTTAATACCTAAAATCTTTTTGCGAAAACTCGATTCCCGAACTGTATTTATTTCGAAAATAAGGCATTTAGTGTAAAACACACTCTGTACGATAACAATCTTAATCGATTCCACGGTGTTTCCCAAGGTTCAATTTTCGGTCCAATTAATTGATTGCAGAAACAACACGCATTAACAACACACATTGTTAATGCGTGTTGTTTCTCTGCTCACAAAGTTATATTGGGTTCGAATCTATCCCGTAATGACTTTGTGCTGCAGTAATTAGATGGGTAACGTGTGGCAAAATTGGAAAAAAGTTTTTTTTGTTAATGTTTTGAGTTTTAATTCTACAGTGGAAGTTTGTCTAATTAAATTGGCTGTACAGTGTATCTTGTATTTGGAATTTATTTTCCGAAATTGTAAACAGATTGCTTGTGCTTTTGGCAAAACCATTTTCAAAAAACAAAGTTTTGTGTACGCTACAACTTTAAACATTGATGATATTTTACCTAATACTGAAATCTATATAATTAACACAAATATAAAGTTGACAGGTATTCGTTTTAGTGGAAATAACATGTATTGGAAACGCTGTTCACTAAGATTTTTTTTAAAGTTCTCAAAATTCTACCAATTCACAGTAGGTACGCAATATTCAATCAACGCGATATTTAACAGCAATGCTTCAAGCTCCATTCGAGAATATCAAATTATCCCGGTTAATAAGATTTTGCTGAACCTACATATGTACGTAGGGACGTTTCAAGTCAAGCAATCTCGAAGATTTTGATCCAAGTAAGTAATTGTATGTGAAAGCGAGGGTATATAATAGATACAGTTTCTAATAACTAATCTTGAAACCCTTGCAATGAATTATCTGCCTACTTAGTAATAGGTCCCGTCACGTAAAAAGAACGCTGAGCGACAGTGGAGCGGATGTGTTTGCGCACGTTATACAGCGCGTCCTTAAGTACTAAGCTATTGTTTTATAATAAACGTTTAACTGTTTCATTGTAGAATAATAATAAGTACCTTACTAGCTACTTAGTACTTTGGAAAAGGCTGGAATAAAAAAAATCGAGAAAGTTTATTTGAACGGTCAGCGTTCTTTTTACGTGACGGGACCTACACTTCATCATGTCTATTCTTTTCCCAACTATGTTGGAGTCGGCTTGCCATCTAACCGGATGCAGCTGAATACCAGTATTTTACTTCATCATTTTCTTCAATTTTATCCCTGTCAACTATCACGTTAACATCCGCTCATTAAAAGGAATCATAATCATCAGTTTTCTGCCCTTGTTTGAAATTACTTGGGTTGGCGCAACACATTATTTTTTCATTCTCCTCTGTCAGAATGTCGCCATCAATTTTACTCCTTTTCCTTTCATATATCTTTGAATAATTCCACACAAGTTTCACGATCTATCATCTCATCTACATATTAATCGATCTTCGGCGACAGATATAAACTATACGCGTGTTGAAACAAGTTTCTGTCGCTAACTTTCTTTTCATACTCGTTTTGTGTGTGTCTTCGCTCACGTTCGTGTCTGTTGGTTCATGTGGGTCAACTAAGTATAGATCAGTGGAATTTGGGTTTTAGGACTTATGGATATTAGTGGTGATTATTGTGATTTCTTTTTGGGTGTATGTATTATCGTTTTAGTTTCTTATCTGCCAAGTCTTTTCTAAACTATGTCGGGGTCGGCTTTTAGTCTAACCGGATGATGTGACGTTAAAAGTGCCTTTCAATGGAATAATTGAAATAAATGGTTTAATTTTGACTTTCTTTCTTTATTGTATGGTTAGTGTCTAACCTGCTGTGAGAATTATGATGCCACTCAAGGGACTCTGACTTGGCTTTTACATGCCATCGAGAAATGTCTCTCAGGCATGCTGGTTTCCTCACGATGTTTTCCTTCACCGAAGCAAGTGATAATTATACAATACGCACATGATCCAAAAAATCAGTAGTGCGTGTCTTGGGTCCGAACTGGATATTTTGACTTTGATCAACTGCATCTAGTCAACTAGTATTTGAGATGAAGCGACCGCCTATTTCAGTGTCGATATCAGATTCAGATATTTTTCTGCTTTCCTTTCTTAGCCTTGTGTTATTCGTCCTTGATTTGGCTTGTCTCCTTTATAAACACTAAATCTTTCTTTTCAATTCTATCTCTCAGTAAATCCATTTTAGATCATGTAGTTGCCATCAGAATTATCATTAACACTAAAAACAGGATATTTACCATGCTTACTATTTGTTTTGAGTTCCCGATATTTTGGCGCTGTTGCAAGCACCATGTTGCTTATGGTGTTAATGATAATGGTAGTGACTATGTCAGTTTAAAAACTTATACCATCATAATTATATTACTAACAGTATAATAATTATAATTATATAACTAGAAAGAGGTGGCGAGACGATCTGGACGCTTACTGCGAGGGCTGGTTCGAGTTGGCACGAGAAAACAGCACATGGAAGGAATTGGGGGAGGCCTTTGCCCAGCAGTGGGACAGTACAGGCTATTAAAAAAAAAAAAAAACAGTATGTTCTCAATTTATTTATATTAATTGTTATAAAAGCTGATTTTACATCTCCAACTCTTAAAGTACCTTTGCAGTTTTACTTAAACAAACAGAATACAGTGGATCTTTATCATCAAGAGTCCTCACAACAAAAGCCGTTGTTCAAACGCTTCATTCACAACAATGATTGAGGCCCGATTAAGTGCCACCATTTATCATCCAGTGAATAAGCATGAAATAACATCTTCAAATAGACATGTACTTCACGTGTACTTACGTCTATTGTTGTCTTGAGACGTTTCCTCACTTCATCATATTTGAAGGGCCCATACAAAGTGTCTAGTTTCATCATCTGCCTAGCCTTTTCCCAACTATATTGGGGTCGGCTTCCAGTCTAACCGGATGCAGCTGAATACCAGTATTTTACATGGAGAGACTGCCTATCTGACCTCCACAACCCAGTTAGTACTGGATAATACGATACCCCTTTGTAAGACTGGTTGTCAGACTTTTTGGGCCACTGACTAATGACTGTCAAAGATCTACAAATGACACCCGGGACCAACGGCTTATCGTGCTTTCCGAGGCACGGAGGAAACTTGGTATGTAATGGGTAGTTGTAAAATACAAATAATAAAAAAATATATACAAATTATTACAAATTGTCTAGTTTGTTTTATACAAATGTTAGAGAATCATCTTTTTCTCTTATTTAATAGGTAGGTAACGGGTTGGCGTTGGTTAGAGTTGTCGACATAGGTCACAGATTAAGTTAGCTGAAGTGGCAATGGGCCGACCATATTAGCCGTAGAACCGATGACCGTTGGGGTAGACGTGTTCTTGAGTGAAGAATAGTAAAGTGGGTTGTGGAGGTCACACAGCCAGTCGCTCCATGTAAAGTGGTGCTGTGGGTATTAATAAGTATACAAATCATTGATCGTCCCTTGTAGCGATTCCATGAAGAACTTTTTATCTGAGCCGTAATTATGTTCTTATGTAGTGTCGAACTCTTTAAGGTACTCAATACTCAAGATTTTATTGCATTCCATATGTATTACATGATAGATGGTACAAATAAGGTAAAAGAACAGTATGGACCCTGTCGGGCACAGCAACATTAGGAGAGATTAAGAGGGCTAAGTAGCAATTGTAAATGTGTTTAATTGGGTGTATAATTATGAATATATTATACATATAATTTATTATATTGGTTATTTTTATTTATGTATGTAGTGGTGGCTAGTGGTAATAGCTTCGACTTACGAGCGATGCGTTACTTTGTGGTATTTATTTCATCACTGCAGCTCTGAAAATGGCGGAGTAACACATCATGAGAAAACCAGCATGTCGTAGAAGCAAAAATTCTCAGATAAGTGAAATCTACCAACCCGCACTGGGCCCACGTAGCAACGTTTTTTTTTGTAATAATACACTAAACTTTATTTTCAGAAAGTTTTGGATTTAAAAACCACTGCAAAGTGCGCCAAAGGTTAAAAAAGTAAAATACGTGGTTTAACCAAGAATCTAGTCGGTATATTTGCATAAACACTGCATTTCTGCCCACGCAAATTCTCGGTCACTTCAGTAAATTGGTTGGTACTTCAGTTACATATTATGTTTTAAAAAGTATAAGTCGTACAGAAAGCGGTTAGATAGGTATTTCTTGAATAAAGTAATTGACGATCAGGTTGAGTAGGTACGTACATGTAAAATGTGACTACCATGTAGACATTTTACTTTGGTTTGTAGGGCTTATCCTTAGGAGGAAACGACCAACCCCAACCGTGCACCTTTTTGTCGACGTTTTATAAGTGCCCATCTGGGCCTTTGCGAAATAAAATATTTTGATTTTTGTTATTTAGATCTTTAGATTTTTAGATTTTTAGGTTTTTAGATTTTTAGATTTTTAGATTTTTAGATTTTTAGATTTTTAGATTTTTAGATTTTTAGATTTCATATTTTTAGATTTTTTTTATTTCATTTGTGTAGGAGACACAAGTAACTGCCCGCTAACGCTCACGCTCCGCCTGCTCTGCGACATCTATCCCTGTAAGTGAATTCCAGCGGTTTCACGCCAAAACAATTTGTGGTTGAAATTTTGTTTGTAAAGCACCTAACAGTAGTATTTTAGCTCTAAATCCTTCCTTATATGCTGAGTTCCCAAACAGCATTGTTTCTGATATGGATAATAAGCAAAGCTTGGTTTCAGTGTTAATTGGGTTTAACATTACTGTTGCGGAACTAATTTCAGACTAGCCTAATTGTTGGAAAGTTCTCTCATGTGATACTGTTTCTATAGTAGTTAGTTTTTGCTTATAGTTGCGTAATTAGGATAACAAAACGCGTAACACAATGTCATGGTTATAATCTCCGAAGAGTACTTAATAGTACACTTAGAAGTACACTTAGCAGTTATGTTTAAGCTCCATGTTATAGGGGCGAGTCTATTGCCATCAACCGGGCACAAATCCAGATTCCGTGGCTACTACTGAGAAATTCCCAATTACGCTTTGCCCGACCCAGGAATCGAACCTAGGACCTCATGCTCAGCAGTAGCGCTTGCGACCACTAGTGGTCTAGTGGTACGAGGCAATTATGATTCGGAAATATTTCACTGATCTTCTTAAAGAACTTCTAATAATATATAATATAATAATTTCTTTTTTTTTGTAATAAATGACCCTGTTATAAATTTCATAGCTTTTATAAAACTTTGTTGCAGTATCCAACTATGGTACCCGGCCAAATCAGTTTGCAAAAAGGTAAGTCTAAGAACCAAACCAGAAATCTAACACCCGTATCTATAAAAAAGTCAAAGTTATTATTTGAGTAAAAGTACTTAAGATAAAATTTTTAATTTGTAATTTAGTAATTGCTTCAAGTTGGAACTTTCAAAAAGTTAGAATTGTTAACTTTGCTTTCTTTGACGGTTCTTACTTCGTCCAAATTCTTGTCGATCTTGTCTTTTGCATAAAATTGTTGCATACTTAAACTCAAGTAATTAGTTTAACTTGACTATATAGATACCAGGGTATGACTCGTGACATCTAAACTTAAACAGCGATGAAATTAACATGACGACCGTCGTCAAATCTAAACATTTGCATAATTAAAGTAACTTTATGCTCAGAATGCAGCTGGCAGATGAAAATGTCAACGAAACTACGATGTAGAATGCATTTGTACAAGACAGAGATAATAAAATATTAATACAAATAGATGCGGCACTTGCTTTGAAGACAAACGAAATGCATATAAGGCCAGTAGGGAATACCAACGGAGCTATCCTTTCGTCAAAATTCAATGGATTTCCGCAATTTTTTTATATTTATATTTAAGATGACTTGTTCAATTCGAAGATAGAATACTAGCGCTAAGCACTTCATAGAAATATTTTACCGACAAAATAATTTATGGTCCCAGAAAATTCCTGTTGTACTAATTCCCTATAAAGGGTGTTAAAAGACCCTTAACGAAGCCGAAAGGCACTTATTCTCCCCGTCATTGCGATATTTTTTTTGTTCTAGACCATACCTGGTAACCCTCTAGTTACGGAGATATTGGAGGTCAAAGTTCCAGCTTTTTCACAAGTTTTTTTTTTAATACTACTTTTAAGGTTTTAACTTTACTTTAATTAACTCATCAACATCAGCACCAAGTTTTGAGTGCGTTACATTGAGTTTAAAAAAAAAGTGGTTTACCAGCAATAATTTTTGCGTAGAGTTGCTTAGTTTGATGTACAGAATGCTTGGTTGACGGCTTCGTGAAGGGTCTGTTTACACCTTGTATGTTCAAAACATTCTTACTCCAGAGGGATGACAAACAACTGACAATGTGAAATTGCACGAACTGAAATCTACCCGCATACAAGAGTAATTTCATTCTCATACCACCGCATTGTTCAGAAGTTTTAATCTTTTGAGAATCAAATTAAAATGTACAGTTAGTTGGATACCGTTGTGAAGTTTCAGTCTGTTGTTCCCTGTGTTTTTGGCCTTTCATGTAATGAATATGAGAAAGTTGAAAAGTCTTTTTGAGTATGTGGGTGTATTGTTTGCGATATTTTTGCTCATTTGTTGGGATGTTTTGGCGTAGATTAAAATTACTAAGAGAAACTAGCTTTTACACTCGGCTTTGTCGTACAATTGGGATTAAAAATTTTATGTTCTAACCGAGGTCATGGTTTTTTTTGTGTGCCAAATGGGCAAAAGATGTGAAAAGGAATTGGACCAATTGCGAATTGGATCAACTGCGAATGGGACCAACTGCAAATTGGACCAACTGCGAATTGGACCAACTGCGAATTGGATCAACTGCGAATTAGACTAACTGCGAATCGGATCAATCGCGAATTTGACCAATCGCGAATAAGGTGAATTGGATCAACCGTGAATTGGAGCAATCGCACCTAAAGGGTGAAAAGGTAACAGGCATGTAACAGACATACAGATTTGCATTCGCATTTATATTATTTATTAGTATGGATGTGTTTTGACGTAGGTTAAAGCAAAGTCTGTTGTGATACGGGGGCTTTGTAGCAACGTCTATCAATAACCTGAAAAACTGAGAAAAACTGGTAATGATTTACTAAAATAAAAGTAAATGTACAACAATTATATCAAGATAGAAATAAAAAGCTTAGTTTTTTTGAAACACAGTTGCTATTTGCGATCGTTCGTTAGACCGTGACTGAATTCATTACAAGAATAAAATTACTTTGTGGTCGAGCAGCCGGAGTTGAAACTTCTATTTATAGATCTTTTTTTTCTTTTTAGGTTCTGATCCTCAAAGGAAATCCTATCCTAACTAATATTATAAATGCGAAAGTAAGTTTGTTTGTTACCTTTTCACGCCTAAACCACTGAACAGATCATCCTGAAATTTTGCATATACGTTGTCAAGTGTTCAGAAACGGATATAGGGTACCTTTCATCCTGAAAAAAAGTACAGTTCCCGAGGAAAACAACAATTACGTTCTTATGATAATAGATGGCACCACGTGTCTTTCGAATCATGATTGAATTATATTATTACCAGCAGAGTACAACTCGAATTGTTTGTCAAATTCTAAATTAACGCGAGCGAAGCCGCGGGTAAAAGCTAGTTATAAATAAAATCACTTTTTTGTCCATTTGTCACCGAGGTTTTTCTCGCAGCAATGAAATGAAGGAATTTTAATTTTAGGTTTCGATGTCGTGCAGGGTTGGGACAGTTCGATATTAAGAATGTTTAGTTTCCATAAACGTATTTAATGTTTGATTTTAGCGGTATTGATAGAAGGCTAAAGACTGGAGGAAGACCAAAAAAACGATAGATGGGCGGAGTAAAGGATGACATGGCTAGAAAGCAGATGGGATAGCAGTTGAGATGGAGTACCTACAGAGAAGTATGGAAGAAAAACCGTCGGCGGTCTAAAAGCCCGTTGGGTTCACGATATCGTCAAAATCACGAAAAACATATTGATAAGGATCGCACAAAACAGAGAAGAATGGCAGAAGAAAGGCGAGGCCTGTACTCAAATCTTACCAAGGTTTTGCATATTTTGACCTTAAAAGTTAAAAAATTTCGGTGAAAATTTTTCGTATTTATTTGCAAAAAACCCATAAGTTAAGTACTTAACTATTATTCAAAATTATAATTATTCATCGGCCTGTCGCGTTTCACTTCTCAAGTATGTCACAGTCAAAAGTCAATGTCAAGATTATTTAAATATTTATTCAAGTTTATTTTATTCAAATGTGTACAAAAGGCAGACGGTAATAATGTTTTGTAAACAATTGAATGCTACTTTTGTAGCCGGAGAAAGTTTTTGCGCTTTGCAAAAAATGGCCATTATTTCCTTAAGCAAAGAAAGGAAAAGTAAATTAAGTTAAAATTATGGTTATTAAGGACGTCCTTTTATGTATAAGTAAATGAGGATCCTTTCCTTACTAATATTATAAAAGCGAAAGTAAGTTCGTGTGTTTGTTACCTTTTCACGCCTAAACCACTAAACCGAGCATCCTGAAATTTTGCATATAAGTTGTCAGGTGTACAGAAACAGACATAGGGTACCTTTGGAACAGTACTTTTTTCCAGAAAAAAAGTAGGTACTGTTCCCGAGTAAAACAACAATAACGTTCATATGATAATAGATGGCGCCATGTGTTTTTCGAATCATGATTGAATTATATCTTTGCAAGCAGACTACAACCCGAATCGATTGTCAAATTCTAAATGAACGCGAGCGAAGCCGCGCATAAGCAAGTAATAAATAAATGTTAATGTATTGCAGACTTTTGGCTAGAAAGAAGGCTACTGCTGAGATGATGAATAGAGAAGTACCTGATGATGATAATTGCAGACTTTTCACTTGGAGAACACTTCTCTAAAGTATTTCAGGAATCTATGATGAGACCAAATTGAAATTGATTTGTGGTAAAACCTAACGCCTAAACCTCCGGAAAATAAAATAGTACCTATACAGTCTGAAACCAACAATGTAACAACTGTAGAATATACTGTTGAAATTGGACAAAAAAATGACAGTCACAATTAAAAAAAAAAACGAAATAACTTTTTTCCCTATGACTCCAAAAGGAGAAAATCCCAAAAGCGCACAAAACCAATTTCTCCTCTGCTGTTGAAATATTAAACCTTTTTGTAACACCCGTAAATGATTCTTAAGTGTTACTAAATCTCTTTAAACGAGGCTTGCGAGACAGCCCCGAACTTTTTGAAAGGGGTCAGAAATGTTGCTTGTCGCCAGTCACTTTGGTTTATAGGGACTGAATTTTGATTTCTATTTTGACCCTAATAAAAGTTATTATCATTCTTCAGCCCTAATCGAAATTCATTTGAGGTCGGCGCAGCATGTCTTCACAGCAGTCACATTCGTTCTAGCCATAATATCATAGTACAGCTGATTTAAAAAAAAAATACGGAATAGGGTATTTGACTGAAAAAATCTATTAAGTCCGTCAGTTAGATTATAAAAAAATATTAGACACGTATGTTTCCTTTTGTCATATTAACGAAAAATGACCACGATACAGCGTGTTGAAATCTCGCGTGACGTCACAATTTCTGTTACTTTATACTGTCCAGTGACATCACAAGCCCCCCCTTGAACTTTGATGCGCCGTATCGTCATAATTTTTTGATTATGTGATAAAAGAAAAAATACGTGTCCAACATTTTTTGGTGATCTAATTGGCGGACTAAATATTTTTGATTTTTTTCGATGTCGTCAAATAGCCTATTATGTACTGGATATGCGGTAACCGTTTTTGCGTCGGTGTCCCTTCCACCCAGTATAGTTAGAGTATATAAAGAAAGAAATGCTCCATGTGAAATACTGATATTCAGCTGCATCCGATTAGACTAAAAGCTGATCCCATCATAGTCGAGAAAAAGATAGTTAGGAATATGATGATGATAGATCGAAAGGGGTAACTACATAATGCTGATAATGTGAAAAAAAATGTCATAGATGTAATGACTGGAAAAGAAATCACTCCTGCCCTTATCTCAATCTATATAATGTAGGGGAGGAGTTCAAAATTTATTTAGATAAGGCAGAAGAATGATGATGATGATAGGAACATTAAGCTTAATTTTAATGTCATGCCATCTTAATGTAAGGCTTAAAAATAAAATATGAGACATTCATTTCCCAAGGATGCAGATCTTAATGATATATCTGATAAGAGTAGGTAATGATTATCATAAATATAAGAAGATGGAAAGGAATAATCGTGTAGAAAGCAATGACGTAAATTCCAAGAGGTTGGAATAAAAATTAAAAATCAACATCAGTTTCTTCGTGTGGCCTTGGCGACATTTTTAACACTTTCTCGCTTAAATATTAACAAAATCTTGGTGAAAATATTCGACAACGTTACGAAACATTTACATCGTTTATATTGTTTATAAATAATAAATATTTCAAGGATGCTTCGCCAAGTGACGGGCCGCTACTTTCGCTCGGTCATGTTTATGGAGCGGTACAAGTGAGGAGAGGTAGCGATAGCATTCACAGAATCTTATTAGGCTTTTTTTTTTTTTTGTCAGCCCTTGTTGTCCCACACCTCTAATATTATTTCAGTATGTTTTTATCAAGACGTGATTGAGTACCTACTGGATTGTTAGGTGTTTTTGAAGTAGAAGAAGAAGAAAAATAAAACAGACAAATTTTTAAATCTATTAGTTACCGGTTCCAGTCAAAAATTTTCGACGATGGATGTATTTTCATCCATCAATCTTCAAATCCAACTTACCTGTAAAGAAACAAAATTACTTAATAAAAAAATAAAGAAAATCAATAGTAGGTAATTCTGAAAACCATAAATATCTTTAATCTACAATGGCTATTCATAAACGAGTCCGCTCTCCAGGTTACAGTTCGACCGTCCAGTACAAAGAAAAATACATATTATTAAAAATGGCTTTTACTAAAAACTATGGAAATCTATACAAATGCTGCATGTTTTATCATCGTCATGCATGCAAGCATGTTCCAAGCATCGTCATTGGTTGAAAATCTGGTAATGTCATTTTATATTTCAAAATAGCTTGATCTCATTGGTCAAATTGAGACCTAGGTTTGGTCACGCCATCTACAATAAGCTTTAACGGTCTTCCCTATTGCTGTCTTAAACGGTCATTAGAACGTCGGAAGGAAATTGTTCAAATAAGTCCAATCTTATAACTCTGATCTTAATTACATTTATCTTCAGAATATTTCTGTCGGAATGTGTCTCAGATAAGTTCAATTAGTACTGTTATTTAGAAAATAAATAACGTTCTGATTGGACAAAATTTCTGAAGGTATGTCGAGATTACGTCTTAGGAATGTTAACATTGACAAAATATGTACTTTGGAATGTTTTCATTTTATCTTGGTAGTCTACTGAAATCTTCGTCGATACAATCGTCGGCACAATAAACGAATGCTTGTTCAATTATTGTTTTATGTGAGATACTTAATAATTATTATTTGAGTACTGAAATTGCAACAGTTAAGTTTTCGAACAAAAAAAGGTACCACGGTAAGTCTTTTCCGTACACATTTTGATTAACAATACATTTGCCTAGCAGTGGGACTAGGCTGGTATTAGTTGATAGATTTATGGTGGTTTTTTGATTTATGGTACGAAAAAACAAACTTTCATGCTTCTTCTTCTTTTCGAGTCGATAGTATTCTAGATCGACGTCTGACACGAAGAATGGAAGAAAAAAACGAGTTGCGTCGATCTTAAGTATAATAAAATAGATATAAGTAATCAAAACTATATCAAATTGTAAATCTCAACTCCATACCTTGTACCTTCTGAGCTATACCATAAACCTACATTGTGGAATGCAAATAAATAAATATAAATAATGAGAACGCCAAAAAACAGAAAAAAAAACACTATTTCTACTAAATTTATCACCATCCAACTTGCCTTCATTCATTAACCTTCCTGGTGAAACTAATGAAAAGTTTGCACCAACTGTTGTTGCCCAAAGTCCTTAAACTCGGAACTCGTCAAAACACAGTTAAGAGTCGGCACTAGGTAAACTAATGAAGGGAGACTGTTTGTTTTGCAATCTGTACAATGCTTGGAACACTTCGTTTTGTTTGTTAGTAAGGTGTGAAGATTTTCTAGGGGAATTTCTCTGTTGGCAGATTCTTATTTCATTTGTTTTGGAACTTAGAGGTTATGGTTTTGGCGTTTTATTATGTTGTTAAGTGACTTTTTGTAGATTTTAATGACGGAATGGTGTCATAAACAGGATGACACCAATGGTTTTTCAAAACTAAGAATTCTTTGGAATAAAAATAACTATACTATGGAGGTAGACCGCGGCAAAGGTAGTGTGACGATCTGATCTTATTTGCGGGGCGAACATGGCCAGAGATAGCACAAGATAGAGAGGTCTGGAAGGAGAAAGAGGAGGCCATTGCCCAGCAGTGGGACACTTAACAAGCTAGCAAAGCAAAAAAAAATACAATGAGGATTATTTAAGGGGTTACATTCTCGTCAAATGTCATTAATTAATAATTTAAATAATTATAATTTTTTGCTCATTTATTAATTTTACAACCCAAAAATATTAATCACGTTACGCATTCGAATTTTTCAAACATGTAGTCCTAGAGCTATGGATAACATACGAATTTCTTTCCAAATCCTTTGGAGTGTAACTCAATTTAGATACTAATGTTGTGTTCACAATAATGATTATTTTATTTTTATTTAAAAAAAATAACGCATTACCGACCGCTTCCAGTTCATAACTTGGACACCACAGTGAAATGGCCCGTGAGCAAGCGTCGCTAACGAATGCAAATGATTCGGTCGACGCGTGCGACGGTCACTGCTTTCTACCTTATCTAGTGTGTGTCTGGCCGTGTGAGTGTTACTCTTGATTTTATTGTAAGTGGATCTTCTTGTAAGGCGACTATGTCGTCTACTCATGGCAGATGTTTGAATAAATATGTGATTTTGCAACTCCTGTAGTATTCGTTATTGAACGAAGGATTAGTTAATAAATAAATCTTCATTGGTTTTTTCTTGTGGTTAAACAGCCATACAATACAAATGCAAAACGCATCCAAAAAATGGAATTACTCTTTGCTCAAGGATAATTGTATACTAATAAGTGCCTATCTTGAGATATTGTATTGTGTAACGGGCTGGTGTCCGCAACTCCCGTCGAAGTGCGTATTTTATCTTGAGATAATCGTGAGAATTCATGGTAAGACGGAGTTGTCCACAATCCTACTACAAATATAATAGACAATACCCACATGGTGCCAACATAATAAATATGAGACAATATCACATTTAGGGAACCCGTTTCAGAGGAAGTCGCCACAATAATCTCTGAAATATCATACAATATTCAGAGACTGCAGCTGCTGTGAGTGTAGTTTCCGGAGAGTGAGTTTACCAACAGTGTGTCTATATTGTACAGTTAAATGTTGAATATATGAGGGTGGAGCCTGGATTTGTGCCTGTTTGATGGCAATATGCTCGCCCTCCATTAAATGGGACTTAAACATTACTGGCAAAATGTGGGTGTGCTATTTAATTATGGCATCTCACTGCTGGAAATCAACGTTTGGTGCTGAGCCGAGCATTGAAAACATTGTGCGTTTATTAAGGTATTCGTTTAAGTGTTTTCTAGTTAGTGTTAGTGTTTCCTAGAGGAGCTCGTGGCTAAATAATAACAGCCGTTCGGGTCGATCTTTAGGTTAAGCCGTGCTTGCCTAGGTTGGTCTGTGGATGGGTGACCACCCATAACATACCGAGTTTCCTCGGTAAGTTTCCTCCTTAAGCCGTTGGTCCCGGCTGTCATTTGTAGATCTTTGACAGTCGTTAAGTAGTCAGTGGCCCAAAAAGTCTGACAACCAGTCTGACCAAGTGGTATCGTATTACCCAGTACTAACTGGGTTGTGGAGGTCTGATAGGCAGTCGCTCCATGTAAAATACTGATATTCAGCTGCATCCGGTTAGACTGGAAGCCGACCCCAACATAGTTGGGAAAAGGCTAGGCAGATGATTAAGTGTTTCCTAGTTGGTTTCCTATTATAGGCCTGGTCTAGGGTATCTAGACCGGTCCTTTGATATCACATCTATTCATAGATGGTCAAAGTCAAAGTCAAAATTTTTATTTGCTAAACGCAGGTGTAAAAGGTGTAAATATATAGATAAGAGATCGCTATGTTTTGCCGTCAACGGCGTACAAATATTAAAACAAAATTAATTTTTCAATTCTATTATTTTTTTATTAGATGGTAGCAACCACTATCTACTATTTGCTACCCATTTATCGAAAAGGCCTATTTGCTGCAGTTGACTACGATGTGTGAAGTCATAATGGACCGTCCATTACAACTTCATGATAAATTCACACCTACCCAAGTTCATAGTGTGCAATCAATGTTTTAACTCCCGCTAAACTCCTAATCTCTCTCTACCTTTCCCTACACTCAAAGTTTCATCCTCCCCAACAATACCTTCACATAAATTAACATAATATTTAGCAAAGTTTTGAGCTTAAATCCTAACTAAGTTTCACCTAAGTTTGTCCAAGCATAATGCTAATAGTGTCTAATATTTACATAGAGAGTTTCTGTTGATATAACACAGTGGCCTTGGTTCATCCGCCTCGCGTTTATGCATTCCTGGTACTTTTGTTAGGTTTATGATGTGCAAAGTGATTGTTTTTTAAGTGTTGATAATTAAAAGAATGACAGAAAGTATTATTTATGTATTTGAAAAGAAATTGTTTGAAAGTCAGAGTCGTAAATTTTATTTGCAAATAACGTTCTTAAAAGACTGCCTCTTTGGTCGTGTGGTCGCAAGTGACTGCTGGCCTGGGTTCGATTCCTGGGTCGGACAAACTGTTATTAGGTTTTTCCATCAGAAGTTTTCCTCAGTAACAGCCACGGAGTCTGGATTCGTGCTCGGTTGATGGCAATAGGCTCATAACTGGCGAAATATGGGTGTACTATAATAATTGGGTAAACCTTTGCCTTACCCTTCGGGTATTACTGGCGTGATGTTATGAGTTCCTAAATGTCGACGACCCGAAAAAGGTGGCAGACACAGTTTGGGAGAAGCTTTTGTCCAGCATTGGGCTGCAATACTCTGAGTTGATTGATGGATCCTAAAAGCGAGAGAGATTAATTTTATAACATAACATCAAGCCTGTTATCGCCGAAGTGTTGGGCAGAGGTGTACTTAATAAGGCTAAGGCCTCCCGCCTTTGCCCAGCAGTGGGACGTTAAAAAATAATAAGCTCTTAGGTTATTAAGGCGTGACGTTATGTTAATGTTTTTCTTTTTTTCGAAAGAACTTCCTAATCAAACCAAATCAAATCAAATAATTATTTAATGACCATATGGGTTAGTAAATAAGTAAATGCCTTTTCTTACTTATTATAAACTAGCTTTTGCCCGCGGCTTCGCTCGCGTTAATTTAGAATTTGACAATCAAATCACCCGAATTACCATTGAACTCTGCTTGTAAAGACACGTGGCGCCGTTTATTATCATAAGATCGTTATTGTTGTTTTCCGCGGGAACAGTACCTTTTTTCGGATTAAAGGTACGCTATGTCCGTTTCTGTACACCTGACAACGCATATGCAAAATATCATGATGTTCGGTTCAGTGGTTTAGGCGTGAAAACGTAACAAACAAACAAACTTACTTTCGCATTTATAATATTAGTAAGGAAGTAAGGATAATGGTTTACCAAAGAGTTCTCAACTGCTTTTTGACATGATTCATTTCATATGTTTTTCTGCTTAGTAATGGGACTTTCACTCAGAAACTTAGTGATGTTTGTAAAATATGTGGTGTTTTGAGGTCATGGCCAGAATAAAACGGTTCTTTTTTGTTTACTGTCGATGAAATGGAAAGGTAAACGCGCTGTCGTTTAATATTTTAAGTAAATAGTGTTTAGTATACGTGTGTCAATGCTTTTATAGTAATTGGTGTTTATTTATGGTTTTACTCACGTATTTGTTTCGGGTTTTAGCGAGTAGTTCCGATGTCGAACAAACTCATGAAAGATAAATGTTAGAATTGTTGAAATAATTGATTTTAGTTTATAGGGGTATGAAGAACAGGGTGTAAAGTTCTTCATCCCCCATAGAAAAACGAAAAAGCTCCGACCAGATCGTCATTTGTTATCGTGTTTTCCTATAACATAGTCTTAACTCGCGGATAACTTTAATAGCGCGATTCAGAATTTTGATGTTAGTTCTTTTTTTGTGGCATAGATGGCGTTGTAGAATTTTTGTCCTGTCCGCTACACACTCAGTTTCGGTCAGCCGAATTATTTCTAATTTTGCATCCACGTGTCCTAATCCACATAATTTTGAAATTGCGAAAGGATCTCTGTTTGTCACCTTAACGGATGATTGGATTGGTTTTGATGTTTGAGACACTGAACACTGTGTTAGGAGAAAGGTCACTTTTTATCTAGGTAGGACGTTCCCGTGAGATGATTTCCAGCTTCCACTTGGGTAAGTACCGACGCACAAACGGTCAACACGTGCTCAGTAAATCGTAGTGGGAGGGGGGGGGTTCAAATGACGTACAGAATACGTGAACCGTTTAAGCATCAGTGTCCTTTCCAGGCCTGTATATTACCGGGGATGATTTTGGTGGGAAGAAATCTATCTCTATCTTATAAAAAAAATCTATCTATCTAAAAAAAAATGCACTTTCAATAGGCAATCGTGACAGTAGTCACTACTGCCTATTGAAAACTGCATTTTTTTAGAGCTCTGCTCCACACAAGAAATTTCTCTTGTATCGTGGGACCATTTACAAACATTTAAACTCACACAGATTCGACCCGGGACACGCAGCGCAGCAGCCAATCGCTCAGCCACTGCGCCAACCGTGCCATCAATTAAAAGTCACACAGTTGATTCTTAGTTGCCATGTCAGTGACAAATCTCAAACGTCTCACAATTCTGTAACATTCTCTCCTAAAAACAAAATCATACCATTTCCCCAAAACAATCTGAAAATCTCTCAAATGTAATAGAGAATAACATAAAAACTTACATCACATCATATCATAATAGAGAAGTTTCATTAGAAAGTACGTATCCCAAGGTTCCACGGTAACAATGTATGTTTCTTTTATTGAACGTAATCATTAGACAATGATGTTCTTATAATACATCATTGATAATTTTGTATTATTATCGGGTGAATTGGGGTCGGCTTTCAGTCTACCTAGATTCGTAGTATTGCAGATGGGAAAAACTTGGTATAGACAAGGGTTTTGTGGCTAATTAATAACAGCCGTACGGGTCGATCGATGGAAAGCTTGATGGAGTCTTTTCGTGGATGGGTGAACAAGACCATCATCATCTGCCTAGCCTTTTCCTAATTATGTTAGGGTCGGCTACCAGTCTAACCAGATGCAGCTGAATACCAGTATTGGAGCGACTGTCTATCTGACCTCCACAACCCGTTTAGTACTGGGTAATACGATACCCCTTGGCAAGACTAGTTGTCAGATTTTCAAGCCACTGACTACCTGTAACCACTTTCAAAGATCTACGAATGACAGCCGGGACCTTCGGGCCTCAGAAAGCACTTTAAGCCGTTGGGTTGTGGTCGCTTTTGGAAGAGCACAATAATTATTGTAACTCGCTCCTCAATACTGTCAGAAATCCTATTGGCATATACTACCTACAAACTAGGTTTAATAAACCCGAAACCTAGTCCTGAAGCAATATGCACTTTGAGCCACGTCAGATACTGGACCCACTTTGACTCACCTCAGATACCAGACGCTTCAAAACTCGGTCCTTCGAGTCCAAAAACTTAATAAGAGCATCACGCACTTCTTAAACAATAAGCCGGTAATACACTAATAAAAGAAGAAAACTTTTGGGGATATCAAAAAAGTATTTACGGAGCAAAAGTCACGCATAACGAAGTTTGTCGTGCGACGGGTCAAGAATTACTTAAGTGTAATCTTGGTCTTATAAGCTCTTGGGCCCAGATCACGTTTTGGTTTATTTAAGGTGTAAATGCGATGAGATAAATCAATCATGACAGTACTAAATAAAACTTTTCTGTATTGAATCATTGTCAGAATATTAGTTTTTTTTAATGAAATTGTAGTGGAGAATTAATATGGTTACTAATGTACATATAGGGTGACTGGTAATTAGTGACCGATACTTAAACACGTGATTGTAGTCATGAAAATAAACAACTTTTACGAAAGGAACATTTTTATTATACAACAATAAGACAACAGCCGCATGAAATTGGCATGCGCGAGCCTGTGACCTATCAGCTGTTAGCCGTTTCAAAAAAATTCTTTGGGAATGTCGTTTGTTATCATGAGTACAATTACTTGTATAAGTATCGATCACTAATTACCAGTCACCCTATATGTATACAGAGTGGAAGGGACACTGACGCACAATCGGTTACCATACATTCGGTATATCATTCTGAACCCAAATATATTTGAATACCCCATAGAAATTTTTCATCGATCATTTAAAAAAAAATCTGCTGTTCCATACATTTTGACCGTGTAGGTATTGTAGGAAAGAACAGTTTTTTTTAAAGGATACTTTTGTATCTATCTTAGACGCGGTATCTGACCTTTTCATTGCTTGGGGCCTTCAGAATACCAGCGCTGAGACATTTTTTTCAATGTTACAGCACCATGCTGAGATAGGGGCCTTTTGGCCTCGGACAGGACCAATTTAATTTAATATGTGTCTTATTTTAGTTTTTTTTTTCTTACGTTTACTTTTATTTAATTTAGTTTTAGTTTTAATAACATCATTTTGTTTTGTCCTGTGCGAGAAAAATAAATACTTTTCACTTTTTTTTCAATCTGTTTCATTACGCTTATTATGAAGTTGCAGATGCGTTGCTGACTAGAAATACATCTACTCAGCAACGATCCCGAAATGAACAACACCGTATTCACGTACATGATTAGTAGCATGAATTCCCAAATGTGCTCCAATCACTGATTGGCTGGCATTTTGGACATGTAAGCATAACTGATAACGTTTGATAACACATGGGTGATCCACAAAGCATTCTCTCTCTGCATATGAAACTATTTGCATATGAGTTATGACAATTAGGAGTTTCAACGAACTGGTGGGCAAAGGCGAATGCCTAGTTTCGACTAGAATTTTTAGCTCGGCTTTCGATCAAGTGAATAAAATATATAAAATCATGGCTGTTATCCCCGAAGGGTTAGGCAGACTAGCAGAATTGCATTTTATTAGTAAGTTATGTTTAAGTCTCATCGTATACATCTACAAGTCTCCCAGGTCAAAGTGGGCCAGCCTATTTGAATCAACTGGGGACAAATTAAGAGAATTTCCTGTTCTTTTTCTTCTTCGTCGTGTCGATGATTCCCTTATTTGTAATCAAATTAGTTTTGACCAGAACTCTGCCACCTCGATGGCGTTGCTGGTGGCTTCGGACAGGTCCCTTAAAGTGCAGGTGGAGGTGAATTTCCTGTTGGAGAACCCCAATAACACCAGAAACACATCTTTCATTTAAATCAATACTATTAAAATTATTTTTTTCTAAATCCTAACACTGCTGCATAACAAAAACCCAATTATTTCCTATAACAAAACCTCCGTATTTACTGTAACACAACAAACAAATTATCTGTGTGTAACTGACGCTGTCTCACAATATGGCGTCGTCGGCACAATTAACATTATATCACATGTTGGCAGCCCCGTTAAACGTAATACACCTAAAATACACACCACAGAATGATAAATACAGAAGGCCAGCTTTGCGATGGCGACTCCGGAGGAGACAAATAAAAAAAATACTTAGAGTCTAGGGTTGCCATAAGATTTTTCCAGAAATCGAAATCGCATCGCTCAAGGTTGATTTAAGAGCTACAGTTAGCGCTCCCCTTTATCTGAGATGAGGGTTGTCGCAAGCAAACCATCACTGCTAGGGTGACTGAGAAGAATGCAATTGTGGACCCGCAGACCAGCCAAAAGTGACGAGGAGGAACACCGTGTCGTTTAAGTCAGTAGGAGTCTGACAGACCACTCCGTGCCCCACGGTGGACATGGACATCAATTTAGGATTTCCACACGTAAAAAAAACAAAGAGAGTAGCTACAGCTAGCGACCTCAAATAAATGCCAATCGCGAGTGCGCGTGCACTCGCTTTACGTGAAGCGTGTCTATCTGTGCGTGCGTTTTCGCTCTTTTTATGAAGTTGTCCTTCTGTAGCCATCTATTCTGTGGTATTACACCCCAAGATTAGGGGATGAGGTTAAAGCCAAGACATTAGCAACGGCCTGTATCTCGCATACGGATATACTCTTATAATAAGGCCAAATTTGGCCTTGTTTTTGTAAGAACGTCTGCTGCAGGCAGTGAGACAAATTAGGCCGGATTAATTGATAGCATTTACTTATCTGTGTATGTATAAATTCTTCGCAAGGACGGGTGATTTTTCCTATACCCTTATCAATCATTGACTAATAAGACCCAATGAGGAGGAATGGGCTTCAATAAGTTAATTACTATAGTTTGCTGGGCTTTCTCCTGTTAAGGGGATTAGTAGGTATTTACCTACTGATATTGTAGACATTATACATTCTTTGTTAGCCTGAGGACCCTTAATACACGACGCGTAAGATTTTTTTTAAACTAAAGAGACTTGCCTACATTCTGGATCTTGTTGTGATGTTGAATATTTCATTATCTTTTGACAATGCTACTGTCATTTTGTACGCAACAACTTAATACCTTGGTCATCGGGAAAAGTAGGTACCTAGCAAGTTTTTTTATCAAATCATAAGTCATGTATTTTAATTAGGCTGACGATTAGGACTTTTTAAACGTCAAAATAACAAAATACACTAAGCCCTCCAAAACTGCCTCGTTGGTCCAGTGGTCAATTCTCGGGTCGGGCCAAATGTTAAGGTTTATCCATCAGGAATTTCATTATTAAGTAGCAGCCACGAAGTCTTGATTTATGTCCGGTTGATGGCAATAGGCTCGCAGCCTGTTACATGGGACTTAAACATAACTGGCGAAATGTGGGTGTACTTGTTAGGTACACCTCTACCTAACCCTTTGGGGATTACAATGCGTGATGTTATAATATTCGTCCTCCAAAACTCCCGCTTCACAACTTCCTAGTATTCCGTAACTAATATTAACTATTAGCATAATATAGCCTATAGCCTTCTTCGATAAATGGGCTATTCAACTCTAAAAGAATTTTCCAATTCGAATCAGTAGTTCCTGAGTTAACCGCGTTCAACCAAACAAACTCTTCAGCTTTATAATATTATTAGTATAGATTAAAAAAGAAACTGCAGTTTAAAATTACACGGCAATAAGGAACTGTTGCCAAACCTCCAAACTACACCTATGAGATGCCAAGATGGCCAGTTCTCTCCACAAGCCACGTTATGGCTGTAACTAACATAACCAACACCAAATCTTGAAAGCAATTTGTGGCGCTAACATTGTTATGTCACTTAACACATAGTGCCCATCTCAGTTCACAGTACGGTGTAGCTACGAACAGTAGCTCAACGGGAATGTTTGGTACGTGGAGGATCAGTGGTGAAAGTTGGAGGACCTTATATCGCGAACTGTCACGCTAGAGTTCTGGAAATTAGTAGGTATTGCGTACTGTCTAAGTCTCCATTTTTTAAGGGTATAAACGACAAAGACGCAAATAATGTGTGTCTGATCCAGTGAAAGAGGCCCAGAATCAGTATTCTACCACTTATGGGAGACCTGTGGAATGTAAATTAGTTTTATAGTCGATAATCTCTGAGGTATTCAGAAATGCATTTTTTGACATTTCAGGTCACGGCAAATATAAGTTTTAGAAATATCTATTTATTTGAAAAACGAGAAAATATCAAAAAATTACATTTAAACTTGAAACTTGCCAACAGATGTCATTTGTGACTTATTTTGTACCGAACGCCGGTTACAAACAGGGCTGCCAGTAGACAATTATAAATTATTCGGCAATGTTTCTGAAATTATACAAAATTCAGTGTCAGGATACAAACAGTGCTAAATTTTTTTTAAACATACGCAATAATGACTAATCGTGAATTTACCTACGTTATTTTTTAAATTTTATTATAGTACTCACAGGCTTAACGCCGTATCCAATTATACATAAAAACTCTGACACCAGGTTACGAACTAACCACACGATAAAGAAGAAGAAGAAGAAGATTATACATGAGGGTCCGGGATACAAAGAGGATACAATCAGATACCAAATTATACAGTTTTTGTATCCAATTATGCAATCTGGCAGCCCGGGTTACAAATTGGTGGTGAACCACTGTAAGTAGTTACACTGTGACTTGGCACGCTAGATTCGCGTTACGAGCGAGTTGGGATACATTTGAGCGAGGGTGTGGGTCGGTTAAATGTGCTGGAGAAAGGACAGCCGTTAGCTGATTGAGTAAGTTATGTCAGCGTTTATTGTCTCCGTGGGTTGCGTTTGTTGATAAGTTTATCAAAACTTGATTTATTACGTAAATTATATATTTTTATTATCAGCCATTTGTGTCCCACTGCAGGGCAAAGGCCTGCCATCCAGTGTTTTTGTTTGCCAATCCTTTTGGAAACAGTCGAGTTCGTCCCGCCATCTCCTTTTGGGCCTGCCGCGTTGCCGTTTGCTGCTGTTTGGGATCCATTGTGCCCACTTTAGCCCATAGTTCCTCCGGCATGCGACAGATGTGGCCAGCCCAGTTCCATTTTAGCTTGGCAGCCGTGTGACCTACATCGGCAATTAGAGTTTTGGAACGCAGTATCGAGTTCCTTATACGATCAGTAAGTTTAACGCCAAGGATACTGCTCTCCATTGCTTGCTGACAGACCCCGAGTGCGGACTTTTGACGCTTGGTTAGTGGCCATGTCTGCGCTTCATAGGTGAGGTGAGGAATTATAATTTATCGCGAAAAGTCGACCTAGGCAAAGTAGTCGTAGTTGTCTTCATAAAGAATGAAATTACACAATTTTTGTTAAAAAGCCACTTCTGAGTGTTTGTTCTTGAAAAATAGGAAGTTCCTCATTCAAATTGCAAAATTCTTTTACTCTATGATACCCAAAAGAAATGGTGTAGAAATTGCTTCCCACGTTTGTTAAAACAAAACTTTATATTGTGAAATTCTTGTCTCCTGAATAAAATCTGTGTAAAGTTCTGGCCACACTGAGTCAAAGTTCGGCCCACTGAGTCAAAGCTCATGCGGGACGCGACTGCGGTCGTCAATTGTTTTAAAAGTCATGCGACTATTTGTAACAATTTAAATACTTCCATACAAGTTAGACACAGGCGGTGCGAGCAAATGAGATTCGTTTTAGTTTGGGCCCGAAGATATTGTAATACACTTACGACAGACGAGAAAACTGGGACAAAATCGTGATAGACACTGTTACAGTTCATTTATCTACGTAAAAGTCTCTCTGAATCTCGATGATGAAAAGTTTCAATGAAGTAATTCGTTATAACAATCTTTCGGAGTTCCGTACATCGCGATGATGAACATTCTCAATTAAGTAATTTGTCATAGCGTACCTTCTGACTCACGTTATTCGTACTTTCAAACTTTATGTATACGGTATATCGATATTTTAAATTTTGAAGTTCAATAATACACTCACTTCAAAAAACCAACTAGGTATTCTTGCTTCAATTTCGAGATATGGGGAATAGGGTGTAAAGTTGCTCGTTCTCCTTTGGAAATGGAGGATCCTTCGCCAGACGGGAGGTGTGTCTGGCTGGGCTACTGCCCAACAGTTGTTATCTCATTCGCCGATAATCTTGACAGCGCGATGCAGGATTTTAGTTCTTTACTTGCGTCATACATGTCGTTAGCGTTCTTCTTATCAATTTGATTATGTTCGCTACATGTCATTGTGCTTTATAGGTTCACCATATTTTCTATGATTTTATTTCGTCTTATAATAACCTCTCAATACAATCTTAAGGCCCCCCCAAATCGGTGAGGAGCAAATATTTGTGAATCGGTGAGAAGAAGAGTTTCGTAAAAGCTAGAATGTATCCACCGAACCTGTGCGGAAATGTCCAAAGCAGAGAGGAGAGATGTGCAAAGCGGCACGCCGATCACAGCAGACCGTTCACCGCACGCCGCACACAGCACACGGGTCACTGCACACTGCTCATGTCTCTTCTCATCGCCGCTTACCCAAAGAATTACACATCTCTTGTCCTCTCTGCTCAACAAAAGACTTTCTGCTCAAAAGAGAAGTGTAAATAACGAAATTCTATTGGTGGTTTAAAACACATCTCCTTTCTCGTTTCGTTTCCGCTTCGGTGGATTCCGGCCCTAAACCTCTTTGGTTTAGTCAGAGCTTTACATTTGTATAAATATTAAAGCAGTGTTACAGTTTCTGTTCCAGCAACAAGTTTCTGTACAAATACGCAGTTCTTTTACACCTTATTTGCTATTCATTGTATGAGGGTGTTCAGGGTAACCAACATTTTGTTTTTGTCTAGGATAATCTGAAGAGAGAATTGTAAAAAATATAGAGGTAAAAATAAAAAAATATGTGTTTTTATTGCCGGATAGTAAAGAGTGGCTGAAGTAGCCAGCAAAGGGTTACTTGAATAATATTAAGAGAAATAATTCAAACCATTTTCTACGAATAAAGGCACAATCTAATATTATTGCCTACGTCATCGTTTCAATTGAATTAAATTAATTTAAAATGAACGGACAATTTTCCGAAACAGTTACACATAATATTTTGATTTAACAAACTAAAAACATACACAGAGCGTAAATTAATGATAAAATCATACGTAAATCCTTCTCTACTCCGATTTGTTAAAACAACGTTTATTTTATTATTGAAATACCCAACAGGTACATATTTAAACAGGTATTTAAACAGGTATATAATTATGGCGTTCCAAGTACAAATAACATGCTACATTATTTCAATAAAACCCGCTGCATGAAATGTTTTCAACAAATTGTTCGTCATCGCTATTTTCCAAGCCTTTTCGCAACTATGTTAAGATCAGCTTCCAGTCTGACCGGATACAGCTGAATCCCAGTGTTTCACATGGATCGATTGCTTATTATTGAGCTCCACAATGCATTTGCTGGATAACATGATATTACTTTGCAAGAAAAATTGTCATTTTTTTTTTAACAACTTTAATTTGCTAGTTTTGCTATTTTACAAATCAAAATAAAAATAAATTATTTATTAAAAATAAATTATATATTAGTAAATAAGTACTTAAGAACTATGTCAGTGGTTATAAATTTGGTGATTAAGTTATTTTCATTAATATTAAAAATCATTCTTCAAATAATAATTCCATCACTCATCAATTTTATGTTATTCATTTTCGAAAGCACCTTAAATTTACACTTTATTTTTTAGCTCTGCAGATTATATTTTATCTGAAGCAAGAAAAATCCTTTTACTACATCTCATGGGCACCCTAACTTGGTAATAATGTGTTGTGAACCATTTGCACTCAGATTTAGCGGTCAATACCCTACCTTAGTTTTTCTTTTTACCTGTCCGTGTAAAAGAAAAAACAACGTACCATCAGCTGATATATATTATATAGACCAGTTTTATTTTTGCGATAGTGAAAAGCGTGATAAAAACTAAAATTATGTAGCTTTACGAGGTATAAGAACCCTCAAAATGCGTCACCATCACCCCTATTGCGTGACACAATTTTTGAAAGAAGAAACATAGGTTTTGAAGAGTTATTTGAGATGGTGACCCTACGATACTTGAGAAAAGGCTAGGCAGATGATGACAATTAAACATAATATGTTTAATTAGCAGACGCATTTTCCAAACATAATAATATTATTTTTTGAAAATTTGTCTGCTCAACAGCAATGAACGTTGAATATTATGGAATTTATTGTCAAAACTAATAGCATTGGGAATATGAGTACGTTACGACAATTACCTCGCTGCAAGCCGGCCTAATATAAAAAAAAAACAGGGCATTAAGTAACCCTGGAAAAGACGGATAAAACCTGATATTACCATTACTTCACACATCATTCAAACATCGTGAGGAAACCAGCATGCATGAGAGATATTTCTCGACGGCATGTCAAGCTAAGTCAGAGGCCCATGAGCGGCATAAAAACTCTCATACCAGATCAGGCACTAACCACACGAAGAGGAACAAAAAGTTTTGTCAAAAACGATAACTAACTAGTGAAATCTTTAGCTATACTGTATCGCTTCAAATACATGCACCATTTAACAGAATCGTAAAGTACTAGTAGTATTTTAGGCACAATATTCGGGATAGATGTCGTTTAGAGCTAATGGATTGCGAGCCGTTGGTTTCTGAAGAACTAAATTGAATTATTAGTATAGGTACATCCGTGAAATGGGTCTAATATTGACAGGGAGGCTGGAGGGATCAGTTGAATGAGTAAAAAAATGTCTTGCGACTGGTGTGGCCTATATCAAGCAGAAGATAAACAATTGACTGATGATAGTTGAACGGGGCCTACAGTTGATTAAAACACAGACTGTGTAATATAATATCAAGCCTCTAATCCTCGACGGGTTGGACAGAGGTGTACCTAATAGTGCACCCCACATTTCGCCGGTTGTGCTTTAAGTCCTGTGCAATAAGGGGAAGCTTATTGCCATCAGCCCGATACAAAACTATACTCCGTGGCTGCTACTGAGAAATTCCTGATAGAAAAACCCAATAACACTTTTCCCAAACTGGGAATCGAATCCTGGCCCTCATGCTCGGCAGTCACGCCTACTATCATTAGACTAATTAGACAAACATAGTTTACAATTATCTCTAATGACCTATAAAGGTAATATCATCAATACCACTTCCTTTCAAACTTGAACACAATACTGGTTGGCTCTTAAAATAGGGATTGTGGTATTACTTTCCCAAATGAGCTTCTACAAAAACAGTTTCAGAATTACTGAAATACTAGAATTTTCATGTAACCTCTATTTGAATACATTAGTGTTATCCCAACTTTCATTACCTAAATTACGACAGAGTACTACCGGAGTTTATTCAGGATCTCTTAATGTATTCAAAACAACCTTTTTGACTATTTTAACCCTGTTTTCCGGACCTAATTAATGAATAGTTGTATGTCTTGTTGGTCCCGGGTGTCATTTGTATATCTTTGACAGTAGTTAGGTAAAAAAGTGGCCTAAAAAGTCTGACAATCAGTCTCATCAAGGGGTATCGTATTACCCAGTACTAACTGGGTTGTGGAGGTTAGATAGAAAGTCGCTCCATGTAAAATACTGGTATTCAGCTGCATACGGTTAGACTGGAAGCCGACCTCAATATAGTTGGGAAAAAGACTAGGCAGATGATGACTGTTTCACGTAATACACGCAATTTTCTGGATGTACCAGTTTATAATCTGGATTAACACATTGTGTACTCTTTATTCCGGTAGTACGATCCCGTGGGACATCTATCGAACTCCACGCGTGGGAAGCCGTGGGAAAAAGCTAGTATTTACATAATATTTAGACATAACAGTTACATAAATATTTCTTTATTACCTAATCAACTTTAAAAGTAAAAACTAATATAACACATTTTATATCTAACATATTTAAAAGGATTCATGGCGTCAAAAAATTCATCAACATCGCTGTCAGCAGGAAAAGTGCCCAGAAGGCTGGCAGCATTGCCACGTTGGATGACAATGCTGATTCTTTGGCCAAAAGAGAGGCCTGCCCTCAAAGTCACTTAAAAAAAAAACAATCGTCAATCACGGAAGATAACCCGTAAGTGACAGTATAAGTATAACAGTTTGTGTCGCCCAGCACTATCGGACATTTTTACGGGAGCCCATAAAAACCTCTTTAAATCAAATAGGCCTTCGTTGTGGCCGCCAACTAACACTCACCCAAAACTTTGTTTCCTATTTTAAATAAAACCATGACAAGCAATTCCGCGGCAACATTTCCCATAGACCCGGATCCTATCTGATAGGGTTTGCCCTAAAACATTTACGTCCCTTCACCTTTATGCTCGGCCTTATTTGCATGATTTTCACCTTTGTTCGCCTATTCCTTAGATTGTATCGGGTAAGGTATTTATTCGTGCAGCTTTTTGTGGTGGAGTTACTGAGGTTTTAAATTGTTTTTGTGGCTCTTGTTTATTGTTTAAAGCAGTCTGGTTGGTTTAAGAGATATAAACAACTTGCTCTTAGTATTAGTATCAACTAGCTGTTGCCCGTGACATCGTGGCTAAATAATAACAGCCGCTCAGGTCGATCTTTAGGTTAAGCCGTGCTTGCCTAGGTTGGTCTGTGAATGGGTTACCGAGTTTCCTCCGTACCTCGGAAAGCACGTTAAGCCGTTGGTCACGGGTGTCATTTGTAGATCTTTGATAGTCGTTAGGTAGTCAGTGGCCCAAAAAATCTGAGAACCAGTCTTACCTAGGGGTGTCGTATTACCCAGTACTAACTGGGTTGTGGAGGTCAGATAGGCAGTCGCTCCATGTAAAATACTGGTATTCAGCTGCATTCGATTAGACTAGAAGCCGGTTACTTCTTATAACTGCAGCTATCTGATAGTAAATGTCCCGTCAAAATCGGTTCACTCGCTTCGGAGATTAGCCGGAACACACAGACAGTCAAAAATAGAAAAACATGTGTTTTGTTATAAGTGCCGTATATATTTTCATATGCATTCAGTAAAAAAAGCTGTTATTTTGATATTACAAATAGACACTTTAATTTTCATTTATTTGTATATTTAAAATAGATTTCATATGGATTTGTGAAAAAAGAGCCTGTAGAAATGATGGTTTGGCAGTTTTCAAATCATAATTATTGTTGCTTCATTCATCTGGACGAAAACTATTGTTATTATTTGAAATGTTAAGTCGTTTTGCTTTAATGTTATAGCTACAAATTTAAACACACAACCTCTTACTCCTCCTAATGTAACATTCAGTAATCCTCTATAACATTTACTAATCTAGTAAATTCATCACTTACAACTAAGTTCCCTGTGAGTCGTATGAGCAAACATCTTAGTAGCAAAGAGCTGTAAGCTTAGTAGCCGTCTTACATAACAATTAGGTTAGAGACGTCGGTTATTCCAGACACGTCATGAATTATAGGCAGCACTTAGTGCAACGATACTGTATGTATTGGGAGAAATTCAGATTACATTTCAGTTGGCAGAGTAGTTGAATCAATAATGTGTTCAATGGCTGTTGTTTATTTATTTATTCTTATAGGTTCGCCAACAGTTTCTGAGTAGAAAATTATTTTAAGTATAGGTTTTTAAAGTCTTGGACTTCCACAGTCGCCAATTACTGGTGAACCATTATTATTATTAATTCACAAAAATAAGTGTTAAAATAAGAAAAAAATAATTAATTAATTAACTGAATACTAGCACTTTACACGGAGCGACTGCTTAATATCTGACATCTACAACACAGTTAGTACTGGGTAATACGATATCCCTTGGTAAGATTTGTTGTCAGACTTTTGGTCCACTGACTACTTGTAACGACTGTCAAAGATCTACAAATGACAGCCAGGACCAACGGCTTAATGTGCTTTCCGAGGCACGGAGGAAACTCGGTATTAGGTGGTTACCGATCCAAGGACCAACCTAACTTGATGATGATGACAGTATGGTTGCTTACTACCAACCATTGACCACGGACAAACGTTATTGTCCTGATGTAAATATTAAAATACTCGTATCTTTGGGTTTATACTAAACAAGGAAAAGGACCGGAATAAATAACGACAGGCAGATGTTGCTCATTTTTTATTACTTTTGACATGATCGTTAGGGTTGGAACTAAAATTTACTAATTTTTTTTTACTTATTTAAAAAAAATAAAGATATTATATTTGTTAAATACATGCGTTTACACACACATTGAGCATGCAAGATGTTAATGAAGTAAGGTAGGTCCGTACATGTTTTACCTGGTGAGGTGTACAAAATATTTGTTTCTTTTTTTATAATATTACAGATTAGAACATTTCTATTTTTGCCATTGTTTTTCTGGGTACATTCATAATGACTAATGTCGGCTGCGATATTATTTTCTTTGAATTACATACTTAATGCAAAAACATATTTAAAAAAAAAAATGTCCAATTGTCATGAAAATAGAACGCAGGGGCAAGTCACTAGGTTAAAATAATTCGTTGTTTTCAATCGTTGTTACCAGCAGTCTAAAGTCCTTACCTTTGCAAACATGTACCTTAAAATATAATCGCATTAGCTCACAGAACAAAATCCAAGTCACAGATTTAAAAGAAAATGTATGCACAGGTGTATATCACTCTTGCAAGATAAACTCATTCAACCGTTCCATTACAGATAAGAGAGGAAAAAGCAAATATTTTACTACAACCTGTTACTGGCAACCCTAAACGTGAGGTAAGAAGACAACATAATGAGGTAAGTCAAAGGTAAAGGTAGGAGTTACCGAATGGGTTTGTGACGCAGGGTATGAATAAGCTATAGAATATCTATAGAATAGCTTCAGAATAGCTACAGAATAGATATAGAATAGCTATAGAATAGATATAGAATAGGTATAGAGTAGGTATAGAATAGCTATAGAATAGCTTTAGAACAGCTAAAGGATAGCTATAGAATAGCTATAGAATATATATAGGATAGCTATAGAATAGCTATAGAATATATATAGGATAGCTATAGAATAGCTATAGAATAGCTATAGAATAGCTATAGAATAGCTGTACAATAGCTATAGAATAGCTGTACAATAGCTATTGACTTCACAGGGAATAACTCGTAAGGAATGCCAGCTCTGAGCATCGCATAAAGCAGTCGCGACTTTCAACGGGTCTCCGAGTGTCAGAGTGACGAGTCAGAGTGTCGAGTGTCAGAGTTGACCTAAATCAAAAGTATCGTTAGATTAACTAACGCCAAAGTGAGATTTAAGTGGATTCATCAAAGGGTAGTAGAGGCGTAACAACAACGAAAAATTTAAATCTATCAGTAATCTGCACAGTCCTCATGTGAGTTGAACAAGATTATGTCTGAACCTTAAAAGAGACCTAGACCTCTGAGTTGGTTCCTTCTCAGAGTAGTCAGGTACGAAACACCGGCCTCATCTAGTTTAAAAAAAAATACGTGTAAAAGTGTTTGTTAAAACCTATTTGCAAAATAAACATAATTTTCATTTTTTTTTGTTTTGTCCTGTGTGAGTCTAATAAATACTTTTTCTTTCTTTCTTTCTATTTATCTTAATTTTTTTCTATGCCAGACTAATACTGAAAAATGAAATGATAAGTTAGTTATTTATTTGTTCTTCTATAAAAATCTGTAAACATCGGACAAAATCGTATTTCTTATTTTGAATGCTGCTAGCGCTCTACATACTTTTCATACTCTTTGCGCAAAGCCCTAGAGCTATTTGTTCAACCTCCAAGATTGCATTGTAACTGAGAAGCTACAACCGAAGTGAAGTTGGAGCCCATCATGTCGGCTACAAGTTGGAGCTAACTTCGGTTGAAACGAAATCATTGAGCGTTTATGTGTACTAGACAGTTTCCATTGGTATAAAGGGTGTAATAAATCCCTTAACGAAGATGAAAGGCACTTGTTCTCCCCGTCATTGTGATCTTTTTTTTGCTCTAGACCATACCTGGGAACCTTCTAGTTTCGTAGTATTGGGGGTCAAAGGTCCACACACCTCCACGACCCCCTTCTATTCAATCCATTCATCAGCACAATATTTTGAGTGCGTTGCATTGAGTCCTACCGTAAAACGTGATTTTTCACCCAAAGGAAAAAGTCGTTTCCCATCAACAATTTTTTCGTAAAGTTACTTAGTTTGATGTACATAATGCTTGGTTGACGGCTTCGTGAAGGGCCCGTTTACACCCTGTATTTGACACGAACAATAACTTTGATACAATTTATCCAGCTTACATCCGTGACTTAAGTATATGTTTAGTTCCCGGGTGCTATCATTGCGAGGATCGTCCGGAGGACACGGTGGCGCACACCGTGGAGGTCTGCCCCGCTTGGGCGGAGCTCCGCCGTGTCCTCGTAACGGCGATTGGCGGCGGCGACCTCTCGCGCCCGGCCCTGGTTCAGGCCATGGTCCGGAGCGAGAGGGAATGGGAAGCCGTCACCTCCTTCTGCGAAGCAGTCATGCTAGCGAAGGAGGTGGCGGGACGTGAGAGGGAGAGAATTTCACGTCCCAGCCGCCGCGGGCGACGCACCGGGCGTCGGGGGCCACGTGGTGGCTCCCGGCCACCGTAGGCGCGGGCCTGTGGACGGTGAGTAATGGGTTAGCTCACCGTCCGTCCGTCTTATGACGACAGGCCGTATCGACGGCGCGTTCGTGTTCCACGCGCGCCTCAAAGAGATGTCAGCAACCAGGAAGGGGCCCGCAAGGGCCGATGCCTGCCGTGGCTGCGGGACTGTTCGAAAGAGATACCGTGGCCCTGGAACACAAAGGGCAATGAAGGAACATGGATGGGTTTTAGTCAGTTAGAGTCTGACACTCCCTCCCACTCCACCCAGAACGGGAGAAGTCATTTGATGATTTCCAATCCGTAAAAAAAAAAAAAAAAGTATATGTTTAGTTAACCGACTTCCAAAAGGAAGAGGTTATTGAAACTAGAGTTTGGTAGTCCCTCATCATCATCACTATCAATCATAATCACTATCTGCCATTTTGTGAGCTATATTGGGGTTGGCTTCCAGTCTATCTGAAAAAAAAATTATAAAAATACTGCGAAACTATCCGACACCTGTATTTGACGTATCCTCGAACCATAGCGAAACAAGCGCGAAACGGTTTGAAGGATAAAAAAAAATGGCCACTGTATCGCTGTCACCTGGCAGTACAAGGGAATATCTATGATATGACGCGTCTGTCGGTCACTCGGGACATTCGAAATTTTGACATCTGAATTGCTAACGGTGGAAATACATTTAAAAATTCGAATCGGGAGAGGAATTCGATCAACTTCGTTCTACTCTTTTTGGATCAGCTTGGTAGCGGCTTGCAATTGAATACAGGTTAGTTTGTTGGCTTCACCCTTTTTCTCTGAGATAAACATGGCTGACTAGAATAGAGGTACGTTACTGATCTATAAGGAGGTAGAGTTCCTCGGAAGTATACTTTGAACATTCTAACTGATATTTTCCAACCATAACACAAGACAAGCCACGGGCGGGATGTGGGACTGTTCGAAAGAGATACCGCGGCCCTGGAACGAACACAAAGGACAATGAAGGAACATGGATAGGTTTTAGTCAGTAAAAGTCTGGCACTCCCTTCCACTCCGCCCAGAGCGGGGGGGGGGAGTCATTTGATGATTTCCCATCCGAAAAAGAGGCAGCCACGGGCCAAAGTTATTAAGCTTTATTTTTTTAACCCAGCCCCTTGGTGTTTAGCGTTTTTTTTTTTGATATTTATAAATTCAAATTCATTTATTCAATTTGTGAACATAGGGTAAAAATAATACAGATGTTATTTAAATAAATGTTGGTCCATACTATGTATATCTCCATAATATGACAGAAGACGTGCAACATATTTAAGTTCGAATGTCAATTAACAAAATAAAATCTGTTGTCTGAATCCGTTGTCATTTAAACCAAGGAAAATTAAACCATCTCAAACAAATTGTGTGATAACAAGATCATTATAAGCGTAAAGATTGCTAATCTTTGACGCTGAATCTGTGAAGAAATTACCATCAATGAGGGAAATTCCAGTCTCACGTCTCACGTTACGCTAATACTCTGAAAAGAAAAGTTAGTATTTAACAGACACAGTAACTACATTCTCACGATTTTGCCCATTGGGTTAGGTAGTCATCATCATCCATGCATAGCATTTTTCCCCAACCATGTTCATGTCGGCTTCCTGTCTAACCGGATGCAGCTAGGTACACCCCTGCCTAACACTTCGGAGATTACAGGCGTGATCTTAAGTTATAATATCTACGAGATCTTCAAAACCATCTCCATAAATAATTAAATTTTCACACAAATCTTCAGAACCATGGTACCCATCATCTTCAGAACCATGGTTTCCAGTCTAACCGGATGCAGCTGAATACCAGTGTTATACATGGAGCGACTGCCTATCTGACCTCCACAACCCAGTTAGTACTGGGTAATACGATACCCCTTGATAAGACTGGTTGTCAGACTTTTTGGGCCACTGACTACCTAACGACTGTCGAAGATCCACAAATGACACTCGGGACAAACGGCTTAACGTGCTTTCCGAGGCACGGAGGAAACTCGGTATGTAATGGGTGGTCACCCATCCACAGACTAACGTAGGCAAGCACGGCTTAACCTAAAGATGGACCCGAGCGGCTACCACACCTGCTAACATTAAAAAACTCAAACAGTTACTTAAACGATAGCGCTCGACTTTCATACGATCACCCGGCATTCACTTTCTCTCGCCGTTTCGTGATCGATGCTCACCGCCAACGGACTGGTATTCCGCGTGTTACCTAAACTAATTATGTTATTAACGGAAGGAAGGTATGTTAGACTGTTGGGTAATGTTGCACTGAATTGGTGTTGATAGGAAGTCAGGGTATGATATAGTGGGGCTTTAGGTAAGGGGATCGCCTTGAGAAATTGTAATCGCATTTATGAGGGAATTTGAAACATAGATATTTGAAGAAACTAATTGCCGTCACGCTGCGTCAAGCCTGCCTCCATAGAGTGAGATTATGTCACAAAAATTTTGACGAGATCGACGTTTCGTATTCCCCTTTTTCTCCTCGGAAACTGAGCCCATTCAATTATTTTTGACATTAAAATTTTATGAAAGAGTAAGTTCAGGTTTCTGTCAATTTCTTTTGAGTTTAAAACTTTTCGAATTTGTCTGGTAGTCCTCTTATCACGGCCGTAAAATGGGGCATTTTTACGGCCGTGATAAGATAACATTTTTGGAGGGTCATATTTTCATTACTTACTTATTAGTTGCGGAAAAAAAAGATTGCTCTTGAGGTATTATTCAGGAAGAAAAAAGGGGAACATTTGTATGGAGAATCGCAGCCCCTGTTATCTTAAGCTTCCAGTCTATCTGGAAGCAACTCAATATAAGGATTTTTAAGGGGCGACCGCCTACCCACAGCATTCTTCTACAACGTCTGTTAAAAGAATATTGATTGTTTTTGACGGTTCAATTTGTCTAAGTCGATTTCTAAAACCAAGAAGACATTTAAAATTCACCAACACGTACAAGACCTGGGTGCATTACGGTGTCTAAAAAGTCTTCTTCGTAGTGTGGCAATAACGATCTATCAAAAATGCAACGTGTAGTTTTTTTTCTTGCTTTGGCAAAAATTGGCATTTATTGATCACTAAGAATTATCGTCTGCTTATAATTTTTCCAACTACATAATTGTTGTGTTCCGTTTAACCAGATCGTAAAACTAAAATATGTTCACCAGAATTACGTTTATTGTTCAAAAACATGTGAATGTCTATAAATCGAAGCCTATCAATCTTGATTAGCCACTACGTCAACAAAGGGCCCAAAATCCTGCCTAGTGGGAACCCAATCTACTAATATTGAGCAGTGGGTGTTACAAGCCGCAAATAACGATGAATAATGACTTCAGCAATGGTTTTAAACCTCACGATTTTGAACTCCCGAAATTGTCTTGGAATTACAAGATTCATTGGCACTTCGAAGGAAATAAATCAAAGTGTTCGTTTGAAGTCTCAAGCACACATTAATCAAACGCATGACTCTGAATCTTCACGAGTCATTTAATTGCTCACCTTGATAATATCGTCTAAAGAAATAGATGGATCTAAGAATTGCAAATTCAGTTGTAACATTGGTAATAAATACGTTAAGCTTTAACTTACCTTAAGAGAAGTAACAGCAATAGAACTCTTTGTGAAAGAGTTTATCTGAGAAAGTTATTCTTCTGATTTGATCAATACGATTATTTGAGAAGTCACTATAGGATTACTAGCACTCGAGACTGCTCGAGCTTATTTATTAGACCTGCAACGATTACATATATTACGATATTATTGAGACCACCATCCACTGCCGGTTAGAATTTGCATCGATTTATTCATGGAGCACAGTGAATGATTCCGTCTACATCTATGTTATAATGATATTATAAATAGGTAAAGTTTGGATGTAGGGGACAATCTTCGGAACAACTTATCCGATTCAAAAATTATTTCGCTAATGGAAAGCTACATTATCCCTGAGTGCTATAGGCTATATTTAAAATCATAACGCAAGCGGACACGCATACAAAAGCTAGCTATACAAAGCAAAGCTGTGACCTGACCATCATCACCTATTAGCCAAAGTTACAAAAAGATACACGAAAGATGACCCATTCTAATTTAACCAACGATTTAATCTTCAGATCGTAAATCTCAAGTTACAAAAAACCTTGCGGTCACTAAAATTGCAAGTCATAAGCACCTAGACCAATGATCGTTGCTCTCATTACGTGACCCTGACATTGGGCAGCTGGTAATGTGTTTGAAAGTGAAATTGTAGTTAAAAAAGACTAGAAGAAATAGTAACGAGCTGTGATTCGTTGTTTGTTTTTTGGTGTTGGAGATTTTGATTATTACTTGGATTACTTACGTGCTCTAAAAAACTGTGAAGGACAACATCGTGAGGAAATCGGCAAGATGTAGAACTAAAAATTCGAAGACATGTGACATCTACCAACATATCGTAAGGAATGATATGAAAGAGAAAAGAGTAAAATGATGACACATGATCTCTGCCTTGGGAGAATGGAAGAAGAAAACGTGTTGCGCCGACCCCAAATAGAATGGGACAAGGACGGGAAGATGATGTGACATCTATCAACTCGCACTGGGCTCGCATGGTGCGTCACATTCGCCCATTGCCACTTATAGACCCGTTTCCCAGCTGTGGGAATATTATTATGCTGGCCTGATTATGGTATTCTTATGTTTTTATATGAGTAGATATAGAAGGTTCGTGCTTGCAAATGCATACGATATTAAGAGCAACTTGTATTCGCATCTGAAACTTAATTTGTACTGGCAATCGGTTAGCTTAACATGCATTAAGACTGGTTGTCAGATTTTCGGGCCACTGATTACCTGTAAAGACTGTCTTAGATCTACAAATGACACCCGGGAAAACGGCTTAACTTGCTTTCCAAGGCACGGAGGAAACTCGGTATGTATTGGGCGGTATGTAATTTAAAGTGAACACAAAAAAAAAAAAATTAAATGGAATTGAACCATTACCTAGATATAATTATGCAATTTCTTCACTCCTGAAATTTTTGACTTCGTTCATACTTAAAATCCTTAGCGAAGCATGGAGGAAATTCCGGATGTAATGGAAGGTGACCTATCCATGGAACGTGCCTGGCAAGCGCTGATTAACCTCGAAACCGCCCCTTGCGGCTGCTATTATTTATCCACGAGCTGTTACTATTTTGTCGAACTCATGCGGAAGTATTGAGAACTATAATACATCAAAAACACACAACAATACTATAAGAAAACTATTTTTCCGACATCCACCGACTGTTCGTAATTGCTCACGTTCATACGGAACCTGTGCGTTATTTTCCGCAACATTAAACTGCCATTGCAGTGCCATCAGCTTTCGCCATGGTTTGAGGTAAGCGTTCATGGTGTAATGGAGGTATGCTTAGATGCTGTGATAAGTAGGTGATTAGAGAGATGTCGTGTGAGAGATATTCTTTTAAATAACTATAGGTTTTAGAATATGTTTTATTTTGTCGTGGATTTAGATAGACGCTTCTAAAGTCGTAAAATGTGTGTCCTCTTCTAATTTCTAAGTAAGAGGAGGAACATTCTGAAAAAATGTTGGATTGTAGTTCGTAAAAAAAACTTTAAAAAAAATTGGTCTGAATAAAATTTGATGTTTAGTTTTTGAGAAATGGGACTTTTTCATCAAACTGCAGCAATAACTATGTTTTTTTATTGACATACTATGAAAAACAAATAAAATACAACATATGAATGAAGCCTTCATAATACTTTTATTATATTGTTAAGTGCTACGAAACCCTGTGTGCGTGTGAGTACGACTCCCACTTAGCCGGTTTTTTGATTTTAGGTCATTGTTGTCACATCCATCTTACTTAACTGAGCATAGACAGTTAACTAGGCTAATGAATCTATAATTTAAAACCAGACTCCCAAGTGTGACACGGTAATATCCACAAGTCTATAAATTCTGCCAGTGCCTACGAGCAAATTCGACGCTTAAAGAAATGTAAAGAAAAATTAACGTTACTTGATTACGGCAGCAGTCACTGCGTTTGGCAATATTGCAAGGATTTTAGTAAAACAGAGTTTGGTAGTGCTATTCCGTAACAACGTGAAAATTTTAATCATGCAAAATTCCAGTAATTTCATATCTGTAACCATGTCATACGCACATCATGTACCAGGCTGACATAACCACGGGAAGGTACTAACGCAATTAACGTACCTAATAAGAACGTAACTCAATTTTGGTCATTTCACCAGCCATTACACCCGCGCGGTCGGCGGTCGACAAATGACCCTTGACAAACCCACAATTTGACGCTACGGACGTACCAAGTCGCATTTAATTGTGGGCAATACATTCTGGAGAGGAATAGCTGGTATTAGAGGACTGGGGAAAATTATTAAACAGCTATTTAACTTTTTGATCGAAAAAGATATGGTTTCAGCTAATGGCAAAAAATGGGAGCTTCAGGCCAGCCCGATAGGTTCCCGGTCTGATTATGAGAAATTGGGAATGATAACAATAAACGAGGTGCTTGATGAGATGACTAGTAATAGAAAAGTATGGCACTAGAAGACATGTTGCGACGACCTCAAATAAGTCGGGAAAAGGGCAAGAGAATGATGATGATGATGAGACTGATAACAATAATGAAACTATACTTACTTTAGTGAAGATTAAAATCTTAGCAATGATAAAAATGATCGTGACGTAATAAACTAAAACGTTCCTATATGGGAGGACGAAAAATACTAATTGGTCTTTGGAATAACAAAGACTGGCAATGACCAAAGCGATGGCGGGCTGGTTGTCCGGGGTACAAACAATCACTAACACAACATCACACCTGAAATACAAGAAGCGTGAGGCAGAGGTGCACCTTATAGTATACCCACATTTTGCCAGTTATATTTAAGTTCTATGTAATATAGGACGAGCCTATTGCCATCAACCGGGCAGACTTAATTATATTTTTATATCTTCAACCGTGGAAGCTATTTTAAGAATGACTGTAATCACAACCATGAATAGACTATCAGGAAACAAGCTTTCTAATAAGCAAATGACGAGTCTTGTACAAACTAGACCCTGGCAGGGGGCGGTCTTTACGGCGCCATTCGGCACAGTCATGGTTGACGAAACCATGTCACGCATAGTTTTGGTCAACCGTAACTTCTTGGTGTATACTCAAGTAATGACCGGTTGCCAGTCGTCAACCTATTGTCTTAGTACTGTTATTTGTAGCTATATTTGCACTGCATTTGCTGAGCCTATCATCAACTTTTTGAATTTAAACATAGCCTTGGTCTTGTTTACTTATGCTATTTTAGTCGTGTGTTTTCACGTATGACTTGATGATCCTTATTAGCCATATACTTACTACTATCTCATGCAAATGGAAGTCATTTCTAAAAGTGGTCCTCACAGTTTTTTACCTCTAATTTTGATCATTGTTCTCGTTACTTTGTGGTTTCTGTCAGAGATAAAAATATCTGTGAATCGCTCTGTAGTCGTATTAGTAGTATTTATCTGGCTACTTATACGAGTAGGTACACCTTTCGTATTATTTGTCTAATTTGCAAACACGTCATCATCTGCCTAGCCTTTTTCCCAATTATGTTACGGTCGGCTTCCAGTCTAACCAGATGCAGCTGAATACCAGTATTTTACATGGAGCGACTGCCTATCTTACCTCCACAACCCGGTTAGTACTGGGTAATACGATACCCCTTGGTAAGACTGGTTGTCAGAATTTTTGGGCCACTGACTACCTAACAACGGTCAAAGATCTACAAATGACACCCGGGACCAACGGCTTAACGTGCTTTCCGAGGCACGGAGGAAACTCGGTATGTAATGGGTGGTCACCCATCCACAGACCTAGGCAAGCACGGCTTAATCTAAAGATCGACCCGAGGCTGTTATTATTTAGCCACGAGCTCCTTTAAAGAAACACAGTCAAGTCGAAAATCTTTTTCAATTTCCGATCCATACTTTAGAGTAAACTCTTTGAAACGATCTTTTAAAAGTTTCTTTGCTTGACTGGAGAGAAATGAGTTGGTCAAAGGATTTTCTTCGTAACTCGATCCGTTTTCTGCAGTTGTACTGTCTGAAGTATTGTTAGCAAAGATCTATAGATCATGGAACAAACGACTTATCTGGATTTAAACTCAGTTGTTGTGTGCATTCGATCTTTGTTCTTTCTGGTTTCTTGGAAACTATTGTTTTCGTTTTCTATCTATTTTTCGAAATCTGCAAACGTGAAAAGATTACGAATAGAATTTTTCGTTGAATAATTATGACGAAAAATAGACTTGTATATCATGGTTTGTGGATAAATAGGTCTTTAACCGTTTGTAAAAACAACTATCGCATTTCCGAGATTTATATTGTATCTGTGAAGCACTAAGCACCACCGAAATGAAAAATACATACTTACCATTGTTTCATTGACATTTCAACTCGTGGCACTGCAACCATTGAAAATCTTATTGAGTGCTTTTGTTTAAGCATTTCTTTAGACGTCGTCTAGGGTTTGTGAGTCAGGCATTAGAATCAAAATTCTATTCAAATAAATAAAATTGACGTGTCTATTTGTAATATCATAATAACAGCTTTTTACTCAATGCATTTGAAAGTTAATACGGTACTTAGAAATAAAACATTTTTGGTCTGTCTGTCTGTTTGTTCCGGCTAATCTCCGAAACGGCAGGACCGATTTTGACGGAACTTTTACTGGCAGAGCTGGGCCTTTTTTTAGTTGATGTTATAAGGAATAACCAAAGCTACTTTTATTTTAGAAACAGAGAAAACAAATGTTTTTCGACTTCATATTTTTACACCCATTATCTTTAATACCTGTTATGACTTGTCCTGAAAATGTAATTAAAAAGTAATAGCATTAGGATTACGACTTGGTCCGATGAAGATAAATATGACTGGTTAATAACTGTCCCCAAATCATTATCAACAGGATGGGACCGTAATATAACTTATCTTGACGATCGGTTTCCGTGACGAAGTGCACATCCCTATATTGTATACTAAGATAAGTATATCGTGGACGAGACAAGGTAAAGGGTAACATAGGGTAGTAGAGCATGTAATCTTATGGGGGCTAATATCGATAAGTTTTTATTGGTCTTAAACTTTTATGTAAACAAGTAAACTGCGACTGGAAACGACGAAAAGATTGCAGGAGAATTTTGTACGACGGTAGCGTATTTAGTTTACATTTGATTTTTTTTAATTTTTTTTATTGGCCATTTATATTTTTGTAATAATTTTATTTTATTGACATTTCTTACTTGTTTTAATTTACATTTTATTTTTACAATCTTTTATTTCAATTGACATTTTATATTTGTAATTTTAATTGGCTTTTTGTACTTTAATTTGTATGTCAGTAATGACAAAACATAGCAAGAACCTTCAGAATTTATAAGATCCTTAATTTTGATACCTATGTTTAAGAAATAAATGATTCTGATTCTGTACATAAGTAGAAATTTATATAAAAAACATTACATCGCGCCTGTAATCCACAAAGGGTTAGGCATGTGTGTCTATAGTACATTTCGGTTATGGTTAAGTGTTATGGAATAGGTTACTGGAGAAAAAACTAAAATCACAAAAAATCCACGAAGTGTTTTTTTAAAGCTAGAAATATAGAAGGCTACTTCTATACATATAATAAGACAGTAAAAAAACTGTGTCTGTACATTGAATATATTTAAAAAAAAAAAAATTTTGGGGGTTTAGAAATAGTAATAGAGCACGAATCCAAAAAAAAAATTCTGTCTGTTTGTCTGTTTGTCTGTTTGTCTGTTTGTCTGTTTGTCTGTTTGTTTGTACACGCTAATCTTCGGAACTACTGGACAGATTTGAAAGATTTTTTTTCTGTTGCATAGGTATTAAGTCTGGGCAACATATAGGCTATAATTTATCTTGGAAACTTGAACACCTGATGCAGAACCGCAACAGACCAGCTAAACTATAAGAGATACAAAAATGGTACCATAGCAAAAATTGTTCTACGTGATGAGCATTTTCTGTTGAGAGAATAAATTTGAAGATATGGAACACCTGATGTGGAACTCCAAGAGCCCAGCTACACTATAACATATATAGGAATGACGTTTTAGCAAAAGTTGTTCAATCTGATGAGCACTCTCTGTTGACTTATAAAAATAGAAGTTCTGGAACACCTATTGTGGAACTCCAAGAGCCCAGCTACACCATAACACATACAGGAATGACGTCTTAGCAAAAGTTGTTCAATCTGATGCGCGCTCTCTGTTGATTTATAAAAATCGAAGTTCTGGAACACCTATTATGGAACTCCAAGAGCCCAGTTACACCATAACACATATAGGAATGACGTCTTAGCAAAAGTTATTCGGTCTGATGGGCATTTCCTGTTGACTTATAAAAATTGAAGATCAGAAACATCTGATGTGGAAATCAAAGCTATCACTAATTTCACTGTATAATTATAAAATAATATAAGCTGGGAGTACCTCCACGCGGTGAAGGCGGTAACAGTTTAGGACTGATTTTCGATGACGACGGTATATCATTGAAAATTTGACTCTACTGGACAAAACTCCCATTTATTTTTTTATTTTATCGAATAAATATGTTTTCGGGCTTATGTTATTTGAGTGTTTAATTTCCTTTTCCACTTATCTTCGTGACACGGTAGCCTACCCGGTAACGCAGGGGAGCAGTGACATAGATTTTAATTGATCAGGTATCTTCACAATAAAACTATAACCATGCCTGGAAAGAGGTCAAATATTTCCCAATGTTCCAAAGGAGCTAAAAGATTGAGGATCATAAGATCCCAAGAATCTACCGAAGAACGTCAGGAGAGACTTGATGCTGTTCGAGAACATCAGGCTGCAACTCGCTTCGTGGAAACCACTTTGGATCGCGAAGCACGCCTGCGTTCTCAGCGTATTTACGTATCTACATCCAGGTCTCTAGAGAACTGTGAAGAATATGATGCGCGACTGACCGCTGATCGTAAACGTCATGCATTGTCTCGCGAGTCGGAGACGTTCACGAAAAAAAAATTACGCTTGAGTTCTCAGCATGTATACACATCGACTTCGAGGTCTCTAGAGACAAGTGCGGAACGTGATGCGCGACTGACCGCTGATCGTGAACGTCACGCATTGTCTCGCGAGTCGGAGACGTTCACGGATGGAGAATTGCGCTTGATTTCCAAGCGTATCTACGCATCGACTTCTGACTTACAAAAATGAAAGATATGGAACGTCTCGAATCGTCTCGCGCATCCCGTTGTTTTCCCGTCCCCGGGCTCTTAGAATTCGACATCAGACGTTTCAGATCTTCGATTTTGACGACCCTGTTGTCGCTGGCATAAGCAACAGGATCCGCGTACGAAGTCGCGGGCAGAAGCTAGTTGATAATAAATTAAAAAGAAGTTACGATATAAAGTTTTTTTTTGGCGTCATTCAATTGATACATTACCGAATTATGGAAATTCTATGCACAATAATGAACAATTCATAACAAGCGACCACGAGTCCGAATGTAAAACAAAACAAAAACGACATCCAATGCAGACAAAAACAGACGAAACACACAATTAAACGAACGCGAAAGTGCAATGTACTGCAAAACAAAACAAAAAACATTCGTGATGATCATCAGTCGTTCGTTGTTAAGCTAAGTACAGACAGGCGACACGGATTTATTAAACGAATGGTGTGATTGGGAATGTGTGAACGGGATCAGTCCTGTTTATACATTTAAAGGCTACGTAGTCCCAGATATAAGGCCTCTCTGAAGTTGCACCACAACAATTCTCAAAACTCCGCATCCAGACTTTCTCAGCCATCTCGATGCGGCATTTTTTAAGTTTAGCTAGCCTAGCTCGACAGCCATGTTTGCGGATTCGCGTTTTACTCTCCACTCTCTCTCATGGTTTTAACCCCCGATCTCCGATCCAGCGATAAATATGGCCAGCTCACTGCCACTTATTTACTGACTCTGCAATATATTAGGTTACTCAAGCATTTTGCTGGATTATTTCAGATTTCGGGATGGTAACTGTGAGCGATGCAACGAATTTAATGATTGGTCGAACCTGATATTTATTTGTGTTCTGAAATTGTCTTGGCAGAATTATATTTTCTTTCTTTCTTTCTGTCTCACGCTGTCTGTACACAGCTTTACTCATTCGATGCATATGACGTGAAACTAAGACTTTCACTTCGCTGAAATTGAAGACGGCAAGTAAAGAGTTCGATGTCTTCTTGATGATAGATGTAACAATTATCGTGGTTCTCACAGCCTTGATTGTGATTACGGTCATCGGCCACCTGTTAAACTTACGTGTCTTTCTTGCCCATTTTGCACAACCACCTGCATCTTCTAGGATTTAAACGAAGCCAACGACAGAGCTGTGCAGGTGGCAATATGCTGGTCGGGTATTATTTGAGTCTATCGACACGCAAAGAAGAAGAGTGGGCCAGGCCTGTTTTTTTACAAATCTATTCTTTTATTACCTCATTGGTCTAGTGGTCGCAAACGTGACTGCTGTGCATGAGGTCCTGGTTTCGATTCCCAGGTCGAGCGTGTTATTGAGTTTTTCTACCAGGAATTTTTCATTATCAGCCACGGAGACACTCGCCACCTATAACTTAAAACATAACTGGCGAATTGTGGGTGTACCTTTAGGTACCGACACCTCTGCGAATGCTAATGAGTACTCATTAACGTTTTGTACGTCAGGTTGGTCATTTTGTACATCGCCGTAAATAGGGAGACTTTAATATTCCATACACAAATATGTAGTTTAGTGCCAAAATAAATAACTTTGGAGTGAGCTTGCAAGTTATTCAGAATCATAAATAGGTAATACATGTGAAAGCCATTCCTTTAACAGTATAATGATAAGCTAAAATAATGCTGATTGATTTCAATCTTTATTGACCTTTTTATCTCTGTAGGCTTATCAACGGTTTTTTTTTGTCGCCATAAGAAAGCTTACTGACCCATGACTGACCCCAATACATTTTTTAGAATATCAAATAGACTAATAGTATTATAAAGAGGTAATTTTGGGTTTTGGTGGTACCTTTGAACTACTGATCCGATTTCAAAAATTCTTTCACTAATGAGAGGCTACATTAACCTCGAATATCATTGATCTGATTGTGATGAAACTTTGGTGGTTTTTTTTGTACTCCTGCGAAGGTTCCTGGCACAATATATTTACGTCGCCCAAAAAAGGAGGTGTCTAATGAGATGACGAGTAATAGAGAAGTATGGAAGAAGAAGACATTCTGAGCTGACCCTTAATGTAACTATCCTTTTTATTGCTAGGACACACCGACCAAATTAATTAGGTTAGGTTAGGTTAGGTTAGAACTGTGACCAAAAGCGCGCGAGCCGAGCGAGCGGTGCCGCGGCAGCGGCCGTCGAAGGCTACATCCAAATTGGTTGCATTATAACAAACTGTTACCGGCCGCACCTAGGTATAGCCGGCTAGAACTAGGTGTAACCTTTTTTTTTTACGGATGGGATATCATCAAATGACTTCTCCCGCTCTGGGTGGAGTTGGAGGGAGTGTCAGACTCTTGCTGACTAAAACCCATCCATGTTCCTTCATTGCCCTTTGTGTTCCAGGGCCACGGTATCTCTTTCGAACAGTCACGCAGCCCCGGCAGGCATTGGCCCTTGCGGGCCCCTTCCTGGTTGCTGACATCCCTTTGAGGCGCGCGTGGAACACGAACGCGCCGTCGACACGGCCTGTCGTCATAAGACGGACGGACGGTGAGCTAAACTAGGTGTAACCTTACTTCGGCTTTTAGCCGTAATATACGCATCAGTTGCGCTTGTAATTAGTAGACCAACAAGAAACAGAAACAATAACACTATATTGCCAATACCATTCACACCTTTCCAACCACATGGTGACAAAAATAGTAAATCTCGACCAAAATAAGTAAGGGGACACGTCGGACAGAAAGTGTCATTCACAAGGGATCCCTTTGACTTTGAGCCGCGACGTAAATTGATCTTGTACATCCGGGTTCTGTTACTAATGCTGGCTTCACATGCGACGATTTATCGGCGGAAAGGGATCTGCATAGATAAATCGATTTACTCGTTTGTTTGACAAATTGTTGTTATTATTCATAGTTTATTTGTTCAAGATATTGATTATAATGAGCAGTAGTGAAGGAATAAATGATGGCGTGACAGCGGACTGCGGAGAATGAAAGAAAAAGGGGTACCTATTGCCCCCAATCCAAGTAACATGAGAAAAGGCCAGGAGGATGATGATGATGATGTTTGTAAAAGTGATTCATCATTCATTTTTACGATATCGTCAAAATCGCGGGAAACACCTGAATGAGGGACGCACAGAACCGAGAAGTGTGGCGGAAAAAAGGGGGAGTAGTTTAATTGGATTTTTCTTAGGCATTTTTTTTCATTTGACGTCAGCCCGTACGGAGAAGTAGCTCGTATTGGGTATTTCGTGATCCAATTTTTTATCTGGTTAATGGTCATAGGCTTTTTCTCTTGATAGGACTTATGTAAAGACTTGCGAAATCTGGATCTACTATCACCTCTGCTTACAGATTCAGTAAATACAGGCGAGGGGATTGTTAGGGTGTTACCACAACAATCGATCGATCGACGATCACTAATCGATCGATGGTAGAAATGACGACGATCGATCAATTGGTGTTGGAAACTGTCGATCGACGTCGACTTATCCATTCTACCATCGATCGATGGCCTCGATCGACGATCGATGATTGGTGTGGTAACACCCTTACGTCAAAAGATAGTTTCTAAGTTTATCTCACACATCTTATATTTTGTTTTAATGATACTTGTGTTGGTTTAAAATCGCCAACCCACACTGGATAAGCATACCTCTTAAGTCGTTCCCTTAAATGGAAACAATTTGAAATATGAAAATCTCGGGAAGAGTGGGTTGTAGTACGCATCATTGCATCCAATTTTATTGCATTCGTAGCTAAGAGATTGAAATCGTTGAGTTCCTGTCGTGTTGAAGAAAAATGGTGGTATAATGATATTCTAAGATGGAGTTTATGCTTGGAATGTGCGAAAACTGAAGTCAGGACTTGATTAAATATTGTTCGATATGTTACGGCTAAAAGACGCAGTCAGGTTACACCTAGTTTTAGCCGGCTATACCTAGGTGCGGCCGGTAGCTATGCTTTTTATTGCTAACACACCGGCCAAAGTGATTAGGTTAGGCTAGGTTAGAACTGTGACCAAACGCGCGCGAGCCGAGCGAGCGCAGCGAACGGTACGGTAAATTGATTGCATTATAACAAACTGTTACCGGCCGCACCTAGGTATAGCCGGCTAGAACTAGGTGTAACCTTACTCCAGCTTTTAGCCGTAACAGATACATAGATAGGTTAGACTAAACGTATACTCAGTAAGTAGAATTAGGATGAGCTGTGACAAGTTAAGACACATACAGGGTCGCAAGCTGAAGTGTGAAGGCTGGTTTCAAAATCTCGTCATTTAAAAAAAAAACACACATTTCTAGAGAAAATATTTTTAATGATCATAATTATTAAAAAAAAATCTTTATTATAATTCTACGCTAAGTAATATTAATTACAAGTAGGGAAGTTTGAATAAGAAAAATCGCGGAAACTTTTACCTAACAAAATAACGGTAACTTGTTGCTTCTCATTTATTTCTTACCCTAATAAAGTAACAAGGGCGGCATCCTAAATAAACATTATGAAAATAAAAAGATTATTTTAACTGAAACACGTTTTTTAACAACGAATTATTATTCTGAAGGAACATTTCTTTTCTTTACTAACTTCGAAGAGACCAACGACCAGTGGTCCTCATTAGCCCTGGATCGAAACAACTGGAAGTCATGAGCAGTCGCCTTTGCCCAGCAGTGGTATGAGGCAGGCCAATAGTATAAGTATTAGTAACTTCTAATAGTACAATACAAAAAGCATTGTATAACGTCACACGTCATCATCTGCCTAGCTTTTTCCCAACTATGTTGAAGTTGGCTTTCAGTCTAACTGGTACAACAGCTGTATACCAAAATTTTCATGGAGCGACTGCTTTTATGACTTTCACAGCTCACTTGATAACACTAAACTTCAGGCTGGCTACCTCAACAGAATAGAAGAAAAATAACTTATTAGTTGTAGGGAAAGCGTTTATAAGATATTTTTATTTCGCTCTCTGATTGTTATTTAGGTGATTCTCACCCGCCGCCGCTCATCCGCGCGGTCGGGCGGTGAAGCGGATCTCACGTCGAATTGGCTTGTATAAAATCCGTTGATGCCCAATATACCTACGTACATCGCCCGACCGCGCGGACGATCGGCACTCACCGATTCTCCGCGCGGCGAGCGGTGTCGTGTAAAAATCATCTTAGGGTTTGCTCAACTATATTTTGCTCTTCTTCAAGCTTAACTCAACAACCATCAATTAGTTTTGATACCAAGTAACTACTAGATAATCCTTGATAAAATGCGGTTTGGTGGTCACACTTTCAGGCTCCATAAGACTTGTCCTCTATAAATATTCAAAAAACATGAGTGTCATAATACTTTCATTTCCCCACTAGAGTGTAGGCCGCGTCACGCTGGTGTCACCGTGATAAATGATCGACACTTGCCAACCAAGTCTACCCGGCATCGATAAATCATGTCCCAAGTAAGTATAAATGATGACAAGCCTTGTCGGCTCTTAAAGAAATTGCTGAGTTTATTCATAGATGGTTGGCATTTAGACGTTATATACGTATGTGTGAAGAGATATTTATATACTGTTATTATAGACGTACTCTTAGAATAACTTGAAAATATTAAAGTAGAATGTAAAAAACTAGGAAATTCTTTTGATTTCATTGTTTACAATGACAAAATGAGCTGCTGGCCAAAATAGCCAGTCTGGAGCCCGAAAATAACCACAAGTGTAACGTCAAACATCGCCAAAGATGGCTGAACGATCAAGATAAAACTACGACTAATGGTCCACATTAGCGGAGGATTAAAAGAACTGGAAATCACGGGGAGAAGACTTTGCCTAGCGGTGGGATGATGTACCTATGATAACAGTAACAGCAACATTTTCTAAGTGTTAATAGGTGCAATTGATGCAGTTATAAAGAGACAAGGAAGACGATGAAGAGTACCTATATTAATACTACTTACACTACCAACTCTCAGCCTATAGACAAAGAGCTAGAAGACAAATAACTCCGAAGAGCTGAACCAATACACTTTGAAGTCACAGTCAAGCTAACCGTCAAAAAGGACGTCTTGTTGGAAGGCAAGCCACTGTTCAAGTAAAGTGAGGTTATTGAGAGGAGATCGACTATAATGGTACGTGCCAACAAGAACAACAAGGTTTCCATAGGATTTTTTGACATCCTACATCCTACACTTCCTACTAATATTATAAATGCGAAATTTGTGAGGATATATGGATGTCTGGATGTTTGCTACTCTTTCACGCAAAAACTACAGACCGGATTTGGATGAAATTTGGCACACAGATAGTTTATAACCTGGATTATCACATAGAATACTTTTTATCCCAGTAGTACGATCCTGTGGGACAATTACCGAACTCCACACGGACGAAGCCGCGGGCATAAGCTAGTTAGGTACTATCTTTCATAAAAGGTATGACATTTCAAGAAAAATAATTTTATTCCGATACCTCAGATGATCTATGGGTATCGAAAGTCATGAGTGCACAGAACCAGCTTCATAAATAAAGTTGATGAATCATCTGCCTAGCCTTTTCCTAACTCTATTGGGGTCGGCTTCCAGTCTAACCGGATGCAGCTGAATACCAGTATTTTACATGGAGCGACTGCCTATTTGACCTCCACAACCCTGTTAGTACTGAGTAATATGATACCCCTTGGTAAGACTAGTTGTCAGACTTTTTGGGCCACTGACTACCTATCGACTGCCAAAGATCTGCAAATGACACCCGGGACCAACGGCTTAATAAAGTTGAAGAACAAAAAATACAAATAGTAAATCTTGCCTTACATTAGTTTCAGCAATTTTATTGGTCTCAAGTCGAAGTCTATCCGAGCGCGAAACAAGACGTCTAGATAGAAGACGACCTATATTGTTGAAGTGACGTGAGCCTAGCGATGATAGATAGATTAGAAATGTACGTGACTAGGCGCTAGACAAAGCTTCTAAAGGATCTAGAGATATTAGGCATAATTTTAGGACAGTAAGGTATTGCAGAACATGATAAAAATATGATTTTAAAGAAAAAAACTGCAGAAGACTAAACACTGAAAAGCATGATTAAACATTAAACAAAACGTGTAGGTAATTACAACGATTTACAAGAGGAGTATATTGAATAAGAAGACACGCTTCGATAACCTCAAACAAATTAGTATACAGTGTGTAAACGGACCCTTAACGAAGCCGTCTACCAAGCATTCTGTACATCAAACTAAGTCACCCTACGCAAAAATTATTGCTGAGAAACGACTTTTTGTTTTGGGGTGAAAAATCACGTTTTACGGTAAAACTAACGCACACAAATCTTGGTGCTGATGGATGCTTTGAACAGTAAACGAGTCATGGAGGTAATTAAAGCAAAGTTAAAACCTTAAACAGTAGTATATAAAAAAAAGTTGTGAAAAATTTGGAACTTTAGAAGGTTCCCAGATATAGTCCAGAACAAAAAAATTATCGCAATGACGGGGAAAACAAGTGCCTTTCGGCTTCGTTAAGGGTCTTTTTACACCCTTTATAGGCAGATGATGATGAAAATCTATTTTGAATTAGCACCACCTCTCATATTGAAATGATCAAAAAGATGATATAATGTAGTACCTAAATTAATATATCCCAATCCATACACGAAACGGCTCACTCTCAATTCAAAGCCCATCCATGTGTGAAGCAGACATATTGAAGTCTGGCGAACTACGCCGAACGGACGTGATTCGTATCAACTGGAATGATCGTACGTGCCTTTCGACGACGAGGATTCTATGGCGCAATTTCATAAGCCAGATTTCCACCGAGCATATAGTCGGAGATTGTAAAAATGTATATCGGCGGATGAAGTTGATTTTTTTTAAATATTTTTATAAATAGGTGCTGTTCGTTCATGGGGTGGAGAGGAGGGGGTAGAGGCTCGTGAGTAAGTAATTACAAACGCACGGGTTCATGGAAGATTAAGAGTAACGCTTGCCCGGGTCTGTTCATGGATAAGATAAGCCTTAATAGAAGACAATCGCTTTCAAAGAGTTTAGTATCTCTACAATGACTTTCATCTAGATTAATATCGTCGCTTAAGTTACACCACGTAAGTCAAAAATAGCAACTTTTCAGGAGAGTGAAGAAACCTAGGATAATTAAATTTTTGTGTTCACTTTAAATTAGACTGAGATGTTGCTTGTTTCTGATTGGCTGAAACCACATGTCTTCCAATTCAATAGCAAACAGCACAAAAAGGTCAAAACCGACAAAAATTAACTAACGTGTTACAACCTAAACGTATCGTACGTTTGTGTCGTGGGTTTGCAGTAGCCAAAACATTTTTGACGTTTCCTTCGTCGTTGTCGCTTATAGCCCATTGAGACCAGTGATAGGTTTTGATGGTCACATCTGCGATCTATTTCATTCATTCTTTGACGCTGCATTTAAATAATCATGTTACCAGTTTCCATATTTTTTTTATAAACATTGCCCCACACTAGAAATTTCTCCTGTACCGTGGGTGCGTTTACAAACATTTAAACTCACATACAGTGAAATTCCGTGAATTACATTTGATATTATCAGTAAAATGAATAACTGCAAAACATGAGGTCTTTTCTGCGAAAAACAGGACTAACAAAGACCGCAGAGAGGCCTAAATGGACTTTAAACATTTTCTATTGCGAACTAATTGAATAACCCTTATCAAATTCGTGTACCAACCAAAAGTTTAGCTAATCTGCCCGCAGGTCAAATAATTAACCTCTTAACAGGTGTTATTTAGCTAAAGGTCAAGAGATAACACGGTTATAGATAAGGGCATTAATGAGGCTTTAGGCAGTAATGTCAGTGATTAGGTTTTAGGCACTAGTTAGAATCGATCACAGTATTTGACGGTGTTTATTACTTGTGTTGAGTGAAGGACATGTTCCATAAATAAATAACATCATGCCTGTAATCCCCGAAGGGTTAGGCAGGTGTGTAATAGGGGGCGAGGCTATTGCCAGCAATCGGGAACAAATCTAGTCTCCGTGACTGCACTAACTGTCCGATTTAAAGCCCCAATGACACTTTGCCCCACCCGAGAATCGAACCCACGACCTCACGCTTAGTAGACCAAAGCGGCAGTCCACAAAGATATCTATAATTATGCGTCTTTAGAAATTAATAGTTTGGTAACATAATTACCATCTATTTTAACATTTCAACTGTATGACAATATTCACTAGGTACCTTTATTGTTTTTTTTTTGTTTATGCCATTATACCTGGAAAATCATCTTGGCTTAAAAATCCTTTCTTAAGACACCGTTAACCATCTTCCTTGGTTTAGACTGCCTTTAGATTGTTTGTCATTCGTGCATTGACGAATTTGTTTTACAAATAGAAGATAGAAGATTTATGCTAAAGAAACTGCCTTCCAACAGTAATTTTTGATACAGTTTGGCTTGTAGATCGAACGGCACCCTGACTGCATTCAAATTGCAGGCCAAATCCATGTTAAAGACCAGCAATGTCACATGCCAATCTTACGGACATAGCTTGGCACGAATAGCTGCATAAAATAATGTAAAACATTACACCATTCCCCGAAGGTTTAGGCAAAGATGTACATTCAGTACATCCACATTTCACCAGTCATGTTTTTGTCCTGTAATAAGCCGCATGAAAAAAGGTCTAAAACCAGCAGTGAGTGAATTCTGGCTGTGGAATGATGATGGTGAATAGGGGGCCAGCCTATTGCCATCAACCGAGCCCATATCTAAACTCAAGGCTGCTACTGAGTTTTTTTTTAAAACCCAATAACATTTTGCCTGATCCAGGAATCAAACCACGGACGCTTACGACCACTATACCACCGCGGCAGCCAAACTCAAACTATCAAAGCTTATAATCTCGACGATGAACCAAAAAGATTGTGCCAACGAAGACAGTATCTTTTAAATCTATTCTCGAACGAAAACATAAAATAAAATAAAAGAGCATCAGGAAATGATACTGTTTTAAATGGCATTATACTTTCTAGTACCAGCGACGAAGAATTGAGGTTTGAAAACTGGATCGCATGTAATAGCAGAGATTGTGTGGTTGGTGTGTTAAGAATTTGTGATTTTGATAATGTTTCTACTTGTTTGTTAAGTTATTATAGTTTCGAGACTTACACCTGTATCTATGGTCAAGTTAAAATAATTACTTAAAATCAAGTACTTACTTTTGAAACTTTTATGCAATAGACAAGAATTTGAATGAAGTAAGAACCATAAAAGAAAGCAAAGCTGACACCCGTAGCTATAGTGAAGTCGACGTAATAACTTGAGTTTAAGTAATTACTCAGGCAACCATTTTTATGCAATAGATAAGAATTTGAACGAAGTAAGAACCGTCAAACAAAGTTAACCTAAGAATGATAACTTTTGACAGTTCTAACTTCAAGCAATTACTAAACTACAGAATAAAGATGGTATCATAAGTAATTATTTTTAATCAAGTAATCACTTTGACTTGTTTTACTAGAACTAGAATACTTATATTGGTACTCCAAAACGTACGTATTCAATTTTGTTTAAATAAGGAATCAGACATTACTTTTTAAATTTCAAAATTCCTTCACCGAATTTTTGTGTATTATACGGGGTGTAAACAGACCCTTCACGAAGCCGTCAACCATGCATTCTGTACATCAAACTAAGTAACTTTACGCAAAAATTATTGCTGGGAAACGACTTTTTTTTTTGGGGTGAAAAATCACATTTTACGGTAAAACTCAATATAATGCGCTAAAAACTTATTGCTGATGGATGCTTTGAATAGTAAACGGACCATGGAGGTAATTGGAGTAAAGTTAGAACCTTAAAAAGTAGTATTTAAAAAAAAACTTGTGAAAAAATTGGAACTTTGACCCCCAATATCTCCGTAACTAGAAGGTTCCCAGGTATGGTCCAGAACAAAAAAATGATCCCAATGATGGGCAGAATATGTGGTTTTCGTTTTCGTTAAGGGTCTTTTTACACCCTTTATAGCTGGAAAAAAGAAATAGCGAAACAAACATCCCAGCAACACGAATGTTTGTATATTTAATTAAAAATCATAACAACAACGATAAATTCCAACTACCTAGCCTGGTATCTGATCAATTTGGAAATTAAATGGAGTTATTTAGTAATATTGTACCAATAAAGGAATGTGTGGCCACGAAATCGGCAAACATAGTAAGACTACCGGAAAAAAAAAAACAAGAAACAAACAGAGAGAGGAGTTTAAATAGACCAGTTAATGTTATCGAAAAAGAATATGAAAATCCAGGAAAATAAGACAAGAAGGTTAATAGAAAACAAAACACATCCAAATAGCGAAGTGAAGAAAGGAGGCAGCGTGGGTTCAACTGAAATTCAGGGAAGAGGGCGAAATAAATATTTGCATGTATGGCGCCTGCGAAAAGAAACTACTGTGGAAAATTCAAGATAACACGTGAAAACGCAATACAGAGAGGCAATATCGATTAAAATAAAACACAAGACAGACAGAGACTATGCTTCTTTCATTATGGGAGTGCAGGAAAGCAAGCATGAAGTATTGTGCCAACCAGATAGTTGGCTAGTAAACATTGAGTTCTGCGAATGGGTGTGGTTTTGGAGACGAACCAGTAAACATAAACCCCCGAAGTAAATAGGTGGAGATGTTTTACCATCTCTCCTCCGAGAGACTCTGCACTGAATTTAAGGATTTTTATGCAGGAGTTTTGTCTTCAAGCGCAAACTTCTTTGACACAACAGATACAGGCTGCAATGAATCTATACATGACGCAGAATTCATTCCACCTGGTTACTCCATTATACGATGTAACCGAGCAGATGGGCGCAAACACGGAAGCACGTGTCTCGTGGCCACACCGAGTTTTGAGCTGCATCGAGAGGTATAGTATTATAATAGTATAGTTCGTCAGGTATTTGAACTAGTTTTGCGTCATTGTACCAGCGTAATAGATTATTGTTTTTGTTATGTGTATAACAAAAACAATAATATATACTATATATAATAATATATACATTATTATAATATATTTATTTTTATATCCCACCTAATAGTAACGAAAACGAATACATGGCCATATTTAGAATTATTGAACGATTGTGTAAATCTTATAAAGACACTATTGTAATAGGCGACTTCAACTTGCATTCTTGTCCTGTTAACATTCTGAATTATTTTAATTTTTTTAAACTTATTGTGGTTTAACTCAGACTATTAAAGTATATAATTGAAATGGTCGACAACTTCAGCTAGTGTTGAGTACATTCGTGGAAGAAGGGAGTGTGAGCGTGCGCGCGGCGCAGGCGCTTCTCATGCCGGTGGACGCGTTTCACCCGCCGCTCGAGGTGTCGGTGAGTCTGCGCGTGCGTCGCCCAAAGCCGATTTTTTCGTGTTGTACTCATCATTTGCGTCTTTAGGTTGATCTCCAATGTATGATTTAGACTATAAAATGAATTTAAACCATTTTTAGGGTTCCATAGCCGAATGGCAAAAAACGAAACCCTTATAGATTCGTCATGTCTGTTTGTGCGTCTGTATGTCACAGCCCCTTTATTCCGAAACTATTAGGACTACACAGTTACGATTTTTACACAAAAATAAAAAAATAAAAGATTATCATTAATTAATTTTTTGTGTCTGTCTGGTAGGTTACTTTAAATAAATTCTATTCAAAAAGGGAACAAGAGAAGAAGGGAAGAAGGGGGATATTTTTTATAATAATTTCACGTGAACGAACATCGCACCCCACATGTACTAACTAATCTACATACTAAACTACTAACATCAATATAGTCCCACGTCTATCCTAAATTCGACCCAAATTAAACCAGTGTTAGTCTTGCCTAACTGAACATAAACATGAATAGTCCTTAGTACTATTATCTAGGACTTGAAATTGTAAATTATTGCATGACCTTGAATTTGGGTAAGACAGGGCATCATTAGATAAGACCTGTCTAAGCTATAAGGTAATTAGGACTCTTAGGTACCTCTTAGGTACGTTATCAGTGTTGTTGATTATACTATACTGGGTGTAAACGGACCCTTCATGAAGCCGTCAACCAAGCATTCTGTACATCAAACTAAGTAACTTTACGCAAAAATTATTGCTGGGAAAAGACTTTGGGGGGGGGGGGAATCACGTATTACGGTAGGACTCAATGTAACACACTCAAAACATTGTGCTGATGGACGGATTGAATAGTACGGGGGTCGTGGAGGTGTTTAAATTTCCAACTTTAAGAACTTTGTAACTAGAAGGTTCCCAGTTATGGTCTAGAACAAAAATGATCGCAAAGACGGGGAGAACAAGTGCTTTTCGGCTTCGTTAAGGGTCTTGTAATATAATTGTCTTGTCTTGCTTTTAGATGAAAGATTTGCTGTCATTAGTAGGAATGATGATTGTGCAATTAAATCAGAATATTGTGTGATGCAAGATAGGTTGGTACATATCATCACCACTGTAATCACCAAAGGGTTAGGCATAGGTCTACCTATTAGTATACCCACATTTCACTAGTTATGTTTAAGTTCCATGTAATAGGGTGCGATCCTATTGCCATCAAGCGAGCCATTACAGATTAAATGACAATATTAGCATTGTTAAAACTATACAAGATGAATTTAATAAAAAAAAAGAAATATCGTAGGAATTATGTCTTTAGAAAATGGGCAGACATAATTTTGTGAAAATATTATTATCTGTGAAACGAAGAAGACGAACAATAACATTACGTTAAGAAATAACCAAAAGTAAATCGTATGAAATACACAACAGAAGCCAATTTAAAAGAAAAAAGGTAATAAAAAATGAATGTTGATAATAGAAAGTTACAGACTAAGGACGAGGCGGTAGTATCGTAAGAAACCGGTGCCAAGTGGGCCGCAGTACAAATACTTCGGTGGCTACACTGCCAGATACGCGAAGCGAGTGCACAGAAAAAAAAATACAAGGGCCGTAACCATAGATTAAACTTTACGTCGGTCGGTCGTCGTCGTCGTCGTCGGTGTTATGTACATGCTCAAATTGAATTCAGGGCTACGGTGAAAAAGATTAATCTTCCATTCCAGTGTAAATTAATAAGCGAATGTTGTACGGTCCGCATAAATGGGACTTAGAGAAATCCCTACATGGATATTAATTCGTAATATTACCTCGCACACTCAAGCTAATCAACAATTTTGTGTAGCATTTCCATATCTCTCCCACCGGATTCAAGTTCCAGTTATCTTAAAACTGTACGTCTGGGTGTACTGTACATCTGCCCCCCCCCTCCCTCCCCCAGAGCATATAGGCGTGATGTTATGTTGTGATGTTGTGTAAACAATAAACATCTAAGCGATTACAGCAATCACGACAGATTTGCTGTCTATTGAAGAGTTCCGTTCCATATCTCCGAATTCCATAATCAGATCGTAACAATATTTATGGGATCAACTTTTGAGTATATTCGTTCAAACAAAAAAAGAATTTTCCAAGTGGGTGCTGGTGTTTTCGAGTAATCGGTGAACATACATTAAAAAAAAAAGAAAATGATTCCGACGTATTGAGAACCTCTCCTCCTGTTTGAAGTCGGTTAATAAACATTTCGTCTTCCAGTATCCCCAATCTTATAAAAAAGTTGTACGGTACGCATAAATGGGACTTAGACAAATCCCTACATAGATATTTATTTGTAACACACTCAAACTAACCAAAAATTTTCTGTACTATTCCCATATTTCTCGGCGTTCTACCAATTTTAAGTTCCACTCATCTTAAAACTGTGTTAATGTGCTAAATATTCATCTCCTTAGTCATAAAAAAAAGAATCGATTTCATTTGACATTCGAGACATAGAAAACACGGAGTGAAATTTCTTTGAACAGTCATCCTAGAAGGAAAGTGAGATGACTAAAGTAGGCTCTTCCAGTATAGTCATGACTTAGTCATTAGTTCTGCAGAGAGATTCTTAATCGTCAACTTTTTCTGAGGTCAGTAGGTTAACCACGTACAAATATTTATGTACCTACCTTATGTATTTGGAAATTAAACCACGCACAAATAGTACAGAATTTTGGAAACATAACATAACATCACGCCTGCTATCACCGATGGGTTAGACAGAGGTGTACCTATTAGTACACCCACATTTTGCCAAGTCCTATGTAAAAGGGGGCGAGTCATCTAGGCACAAATCCAGACTCCGTGGCTGCTACTGAGAAATTTCAGAAGGAAAAACCCAATAACACTTTGCCCGACCTGGGAATCGAACCCATGACCCCATGCTCAGCTATCGCTTGCGACCACTAGACCAAAGAGGCAGTCAATTTTGGAAATTGTGTCATAAAATAACACACAAAATTTATTGGCTATTTGATGTTGTACAAACAAACAATAAACATCTAAGCGATTGCAGTAATCACAACAGATTTGCTGTCTATTATTGAAGAGTTCCGTTCCATATCTCCGAAGTCCATGATCAGATCATGCCAATATTTTTATGGGACCAACTTGGGAGTGTATTCTTTCAAACAAAAAAAGAATTTTTCCAAATCGGTACAGGCGTCTTCGAGTAATCGGTGAACATACAATAAAATGATTCGGACGAATTGAGAACCTCTCCTGCTTTTTGAATAATACTACTTTTTGAGTTAATAAACATTTTGTCTTGCAGTATCCCCAATCTTATAATAATTCGGATGAGAACATCTTACTTGTTTTACATACACGGGCTGACACACTTTTGATCAAGTAGTTTGTTGTCCATTCCTTATGGCCGCGTTTTGGCATGCCCCTCGATCTCACCAATGGGTTTTGCCAAATTACATTGTTTTGCATTTTTGGGCGTTTCACCTTTTATGTTTATGTTCTTTTCGTGTTTGGATGAGTGGGTCTAACTTAACCTTTTAAGTACCCAAATAACCTCGTTTTTTAAATGGCGGAGAGCACCTCTCTTGGTATTGAAAAAAATTTTTTAGTAAAAGTTAGATTTCAAAGTTGTTGCTTTTATAATAACTAATTTATTATTTACTCATGTTTTACCAGAATGTTTGGCAGAGGAGTACTAGCTGAAAGATATTTCTCGATAAATTGTTACAAATTGACCTTAATTCAGTTAGTAATTTGTATGAGATACGCATAAATATTTAAGCAACAATGATTATATTCATAACATGGACCGATCCACGATCCAACATGAACCAGTCTTACCAAGGGGTATCGTATTACCCAGTACTAACTGGGTTGTGGAGGTCAGATAGGCAGTCGCTCCATGTAAAATACTGGTATTCTGCTGCATCCGGTTAGACTGGAAGTCAACCCCAATATAGTTGAGAAAAGGCTAGGCAGATGATGATTATATTCATAGCATAACATCACACCTGTAATCCCCAAAGAGACAGGCAGAGTTGTGCCTAATAGTACACTCACACAAGTCGTTAGTGTTTAAGTCACATGTAATAGGGGGCGAGCCTATTGCTATCAACCGGGCACAAACCCGAAATCCGTAGCTGCTACTGAGAAATTCCTGATGCAAAAATCCAATAATAATTTGCCCGACCCGCGAATCAAACCCAGAACCTCATGCTCAGCAGTCACGATTGCGACCACTAGACCAACGAAGACCAGATTATATTCATTTCATTATAATAGTGCTAACAGTCATGTTCGTATTCATAAGTGATTATACATAAATTTTCTAACATTCTAGTCACATTCGGTTGATGAATAATTTATGTGCCGCTGTCAAACGTATGTGATCAAAATGTAAAATATTTCCGGGGAAAGTGAGGCTTGCTCGCAAAAAAACCTCTGTTTTGGCGAAAAAGTATAATGATGATTAACGGTGTTATCTAATTGCATACCTAGTAATTTCAAAGAAAGAGTTTTTTCATTGTACAAACTTTCGTTTTATGGTGACAACCTGGGTTGTCTACAAAATAATTTTATTTCACAACTTTAAACTGTTTTAGTTAGTAACTAAGAAACTTTTGTGTTTTTACTTCACTGATGAAAAGATAAAATCATCAACATAAAAATAATAAAATAAATTATTCTTTGGGTAATTAATATATTATTATGAACTCTATCAGCTCGTGGCTAAATAATAACAGCCGCTCGGATCGATCTTTAGGTTAAGCATGCTTGCCTAGGTTGGTCTGTGGTTGAGTGACCACCCATTAAGTAAGTTTCCTCCGTGCCTCGGAAAGCACGTCAAGCCGTTGGTCCCGGCTGTCGTTTGTTTATCTTTGACAAGTAGTCAGTGGCCCAAAAAGTCCGACAACCAGTCTTACCAAGGGGTATTGTATTAATTACTGCTAACTGGGTTATAGAGGTCAGATAGACAGTCGCTCCATGTAAAATACTGGTATTCAGCTGCATCGGTCAGACTGGAAGCCGACCCTAACATACTTTATTTATTATTATTTATATTTATTTATTTATTTACCACCAATTATAACACCATTACAGAATCGTCCAATACGATGCTATAAGACATACAACTTACAGACATACTTGGGATAAGTCTAGGCAGATGATAATTAAGAACTCTATCAGATTAGATGTCAAAGTTTGAATACTATCTGTTAAGACAAATACAAATAAAACTAAAGGTAATCTTAGTTCAAGAGCCTCACAAAAACATTCGTCAAATTCACCTCGACCTGATATAGTCCACTCTCCGTGACTATAAAAATATAATTTATACGACAAGACTGACAGGAACAGACTAGGACCGGTCTCGTATCAGGTCTGTGGGTACAGGTATTAATTATAGGTGTCCGATAGTGCGTGAACAGGGATGCATGCGCAGGGCACTGTGTTTGTGGGTAGCGCGCGTTTTCATAATACGACGATATTGATTTAATTTTATCTATATATAATATTAGCGGCCCGTCCCGGCTTTGCACGGGTGGACGTTTAATTTCCCCTAACCCCCCCCCCCTTTTTTCTAGTAATAAATATAGCCTATGTTACTCAGGGATAATGTAGCTTTCTAATGGTGAATTTTTTTTTTAAATCGGCACAGTAGTTTTTGAGTTTGTTCATTACAAACATACACACACACAAAAATACAAATCTTTCCTCTTTATAATATTAGTGTAGATGTGTATAGATGTACCTATTTATGTTAACAAAAGGTAAACGGTAAAAAAAAAAAAGGTAAACAGTATTTTTATTATTTATTTTTTTGTACTCTAACACAATGCTCTCCTATTTGACTCAAAGATTGACTGGTAGAGAATGACTTGTGGCATTAAGTCTGTACACAAACAGCCAGACCAGGAACAAGTTGTTCCGTGCGGGAATCAAGCGTGCCGCCAAAATAAATTATAATAATCAGCAGTAAAACATAAAGTCATGAAAAGTTGGTTTGTTCAAAACGACTAACAGGTACAAATACCACAAACTTTGCATTTTACATCAAAAGTAAGTTAATATTCTCAAAGCGCCGGGGTCAGCGGGTTAATGACCAGCTCGACACTGGCTGAGAACTTCAACGAATGATATAATTGTTATAAAAGTATAGAGTGAGAACTGATGGTTATGCGACGCTTATCAAGAGAGTCAACCGAGTAAATCGAGTGTTTCTGGTTCGTTACTGTTTGTTGGTAGTAGTAGTGACTTTAAAGTATTGCTATATTTTGAAATACAAGATGCAGTTTTGCATCCTCGTCAAAATTCAGAAGGTTGTCACAAAATACATAAATAATCAATTTAAATTACGGTACCTGGTCAATAATTAATAAATCTGCTATTTTAAATTGTTTAAATTTGACAGTATTTCAGAATAACACTTAATACTTTCGTGTTTACATTTCAACAAAACAAACAGAATCACCCATCGCGCCATATGTCGCTTTGTCGAGTGTCGACGATCTGTGCGAGGCGCCGCGCCGCCGCCGCTGTCCACACTTACGGATTTCCGTAAATATCTTCTTCTTATTTACGGAAATTTTATTTTAAATTTTATTATTGATTCGGGTCGAGAATCATTAGCATAGATACCTCCCTGAATTTGACCAGGATGCAAAACTGCACCTTGTACTTACTGGGAACTACGTTTCCCCTTGGTAAGACTGGTTGTCAGACTTTTTGGGCCACTGACTACCTGTAACGACTGTCAAAGATCTACAAATGACATCCGGGACCAACGGCTTTACGTGCATGTATTACATGTATTTATTCTAACGAATAGCCAAAATAGTCCAATGGACACACACTGTCGCTACTAACACCTATAAGGTTATCTATCAATCTCGTTTATAAGTACCACGTCAAACTGATGGCACTGCAGTCACGAGTAACTAACTTATTGGAGGATCGGATGATCGGTGCTCGTCGGTGGCAGAATTTTACGGAACTGATATTCTGCTCAAGTGAGTCAAAAGCAGTATCTCAATAAAAAACAAATCCTGTTTTTTAACAACCGCTCGGGTATTTCTTTGAGTTTAAGCAACTGTCAATCCTTGGATGGGCAACCGTTTACTACCTGCCTTTTCATACCCTCCGTGTCCCGTTAAAGCATTGGTCCCAGCAGCCATTTGTAGATCTTTGAAAGTCATTACTGGTAGTCAAAAGCCTGAAAGTTTTATAACTAATCTTACCAAGGGGTACCGTTACCCAGTAACTGGGTTGTGGAGGTCAGATAGACATTCGTTCTATGTAAAATACTGGTATTCAGTTTCATCGAGTTAGACTTAGAAAAGACTAGACTAAACTTCACCACATACTTGGAAAAGCTAGACAGATTATGATTAATTTAAAAAGCGTATCATTATTGGAACATTTAAAAAAAAGTTAAGCTAGAAAATATTTGTGTATATTTTCTTTCTTTTTCATTTTTGTACTCAAAATGACATTTTCGCATATTCTCTGTTTTCTCGAAACATAGATTTGATGAGTTACCGCTTTTTGGCTTACGGGGACAGTATGGATACCCTTTTTTTTACCTAGATCCGAAACTTAGAAACGGATTTCGGTAGATGGATGTGTTTTTGAAAGGGAAAATGTTACGTAGTTTTTGGTTTATAAAACTGAATTGAATATTAATAACTCTGTATAATTGGTCTCTCCTTTTTCTCTCACATTTTAAGGCCCTTTTTATGAACCACACTGTAGTCAAAGAGGGGTCAACTGCCTAAGATCTGCTGACCGTACACTTTTATAAGAATAAGTAGTACCTAGTTAAGGAACGATGGATGGTGTGAAGGATGATATGGCAACAAAATAGGTGTTTGATGAGATTACGAGTAATAGAGAAGTATGGAAGAAGAAGACATGCCACGCCGACCCCAAATCAATTGGGATAAGAGCAATACTAAGTTGTTGGCCAAAACCCCTCTGACTTGAGCAATTCGAACCATCAATTACATTCAGGTCGAAATTGATATTTTTACATGTCACTGGGTAAATTCGCAAAAGTATTATTTACACTGTGTTACAAACAATGATCTTGAGATGTGTTGGGCTTTAATTTTAATTTTGTGTGTGTGACTAGACAGATTAGGTTATAGACCTGTTATGATAGTTTAAGGCATTTAAATAAATAGGAGATCGATGAAAGTAGTAGGCAAAGAGATATAAAACACTAATATAATAGAGCGGACATTGGGAATATTTTCATACAAAACTTTTGATCTCGAATATTGTCGATTTTGACACAGAATGCTACCTGACAAGCGGGCGTATTACACTAGATAGAACGATCTGTTACTTAGTAGTAACAAGTATTGGATTACGATTTTCATCATCTTGTCCCGTCTATCGTTTGTAAATATTTGAATGTCTTTGGTAGTAGGTAATGAAAAAAAAAATAGTATAGGTAAGCTGAAGGTTATTTTCAGACATTTTGAACTAGGAAATGAATACTTTTTGTAATCAGAAAGTACTAGAACTCGCAGGTAACTTCATGATTACTTTTTTGGACGGAAAGTGTTGGAATGAAAGGAAATAATATTAATTTCCTTACGTAAAGCACTTTTCTACTTTGTTTTTGATGTTTACTGAACTAAGCAGTGATAGCCTATCAGTGTGCCCATCGGACTGCCAAGTCGGTTTAGGCGCAAAAGGCCTAATTCTCAAAATGGCAACAGAGTCGCAAAAGGACTAGTTCTCAAAATGGCAAATTCTCTAAAAGCCTAATTCTCAGAATGGCCAATTCTCTAAAAGCCAAATTCTCAGAATGGCCAATTCTCTAAATGGCTAATTATCAAAATGGCATATTTTCTACAATAGTATTCTTATAAATAAAAGAATTCATTTCGATTTGAAATAAATGCTTTGAGTTTGAGTTTGTTGGTTCCGATAAAATCAAGCCAATTTTAAGCTATACCTGTCACTTTTGTTTATTAGAAACAAGGATAGTGAAGTCTCACGAACTACCAGGAGGCCAGAATCATGAAGGAGGTATTGTATATTGTTAATAGGAATTTCACAATCAAATCTATATAATATATTTTTTTACATATCGATATAGTAGGTATACGAAGTAAGAAAACTCCCTTTGTAGAAAATGTGCCATTTTGATAATTAGCCATTTAGAGAATTTGCCATTCTGAGAATTAGGCTTTTAGAGAATTGGCCATTCAGAGAATTAGGCTTTTAGAGAATTGGCCATTCTGAGAATTAGGCTTTTAGAGAATTTGCCATTTTGAGAACTAGTCCTTTTGCGACTCTGTTGCCATTTTGAGAATTAGGCCTTTTGCGCCTAAACCGCCAAGTCATAGGTCTCAAGATGGAACCCAAGAACCGCACCTCTGATTTTTCGGATTCATATGCGTATTGTATGATTATCACTTGCTTTGGTGAAGGAAAACAAACAGCGTGAGGAAATAAGCATGCCTGAGAGATATTTCTCGATGGCATGTAGAGACAAATCAGAGGCCCATGGGCGGCATAAAAAAATTCTGACACCAGGCTAGGCACTAACCACACTATAAAGAAGAATTAATTGTACTTGATGGCGCCAGCGTCTCCTAGTTGTTCCCGGAGAAGAGTTGTCTACATTAACTTAGAGGTCATAGAACTCTATTAAAGACAATAAAATATTATGTTATTATCTAAGATTTTGTTGATTGCGTACTGAGTTATATAAGATCTTGTTAATTGAAAGTATTATGAAATCAGCTGTGGAAATAAATCAATTTCTACAATTAATTTTTTATTTCGATCATTAAATTTATTCCTAGAAATTCTATTTAAAGAAAGCAGTTTGGTAAAATGTGAGGTGTGTGGGATTTAGATTAGAAACGGTCAATACAAGATTGAAATAATATTGAATAAATTAACATGAATATTGTCTATTTATAAGATTTATTAATTAAAATTTGAAATTTTATTGAAGAAATCTTATAAGTCATAAAATTTAGGTATTTTAATTAGAAATGTAACTAATCTCAGCAAAATAATAAAAGCTGCACGGACCGGTCGAAGGCGAAGCTACGCTTGCCAAGGTTGGTCAGTGGATGGGTGACACCGTTATATACTGAGCCACCTTTGCTCTAATAACCCATTATAAGTAAAATAACGGACATAAAAAGAATTATGGAATCAGAATAACTTTTCCACTGTTCCTTTGTTAAGTGTGTTAATTACTATAATATATTTACATAGAATTTATGTCTGTTGAGGCGTTTATTTGTTTAACATAGTTTTGATTAAACTGAATAATGAATTAGCGTGACATATGGGGACATGAGAAGAATATTGATGAAGAAAGTTATTCACTATGTTATATTATTCAAATTCTCGCATCTAATTTTATGTTATTTCCACTTAAAGGAATATCAACTTTATACTGGCGTTTATTAAGTTGAGTTCAGAATAATTTTGAAAAATATAAATGTTACGGCTTAAAGCCGAAGTAAGGTTACATCGAGTTCTATCCGACTAAGTAAATTTACACCTAGTTCTAGCCGGCTATAACTAGGTGCGGCCGGTAACTATCCTTTTTACTGCTAGGACAGACCGACCAAATGGATTAGGTTAGGTTGGGTTAGGTTAGAACTGTGACCAAACGCGTCTCCTACATCCTAATTGGTTGCATTACGAGTATAACAAACTGTTACCGGCCGCACCTAGGTATAGCCGGCTAGAACTAGGTGTAACCTTAGTTCGGCTTTTAGCCGTAACATATACAAATAGATGTGTTTATTAATGGTTGTTTTATAAATCCTATAACTATCTAATATTATAAATGCGAAAGTAAGTTAGTTTGTTTGTTTGCTTCATTTTCACGCTTAAACCACTGAACCAATCATCCTGAAATTTTTCATATAGGTACGTTGTCAGGTGTGCAGCTATGTCCGTTTCTGAAACGGACATAGAGTACCTTTCATCTCGAAAAAAAGTAGGTACTGTTGACGAGGAAAACAACAATAACGTTCTTAAGATAATAGATGGCGCCACATGTCTTTCGAATCATGATTGAATAATATTATTACAAGCAGAGTATAACCCGAATTGATTGTCTTAGTCTTAACGCGAGTGAAGCTGCGGGCAAAAGCTAGTATTTAGCATGAGTTTACTGTTTAAAAATTGAATTGTCTAAGGCTTCATTAGCACGAAACATTTTGAGTATCATGTCAGTAACTGCACCGGTTTTGTTGGACCATATTGAATTCAAAATTATAAACACGAATTTGCATAAAATTCAAAAGAAAAGCCATTATTTTTTTGCACTAGGTAAGTTATTAAAAATATTTTAATATCGTATTTTTAAATGCAGAAACTTTTACTTAAAATAAACTGTGTAGGTAACATTTATCATCAAACCACGACAGAAAGAGGTTAGACAGTTGAAACCGTCTCGAGTTTTTGCTCAAAATAAAATTAAGTAGGTAGGTTACTTATCCTACCAAAAACAAGTTAATAATATGGCAACACAATTTAAATTATGATGATACTGAGTTACTTTTGCAACGTATGATTTAATAATATTTAATGTAGTGAGATGTCAGTGTCACAGACACAAAAAAAAAACCACATTTTCAGACACATGCAAACACACTCATACAATTGATCGTATTTTCTTTTTCTTTTTTCTCTTTTTGCTATTCACCTATTTGTAAGTTGTTTATAATGTAAGGCAAGAGCGGAGTCTTCAACTACAGACATTTTCTATGCCTAAATGGAGACTCCTCGACATGCAATGAAAGCCTAAATGATACGAAATAAACTTATTTTATTTTATTTTTACCTACTTAATTTTATTTTGAGTACCATCAAGAAATCATCTTTATTCAAGAACCATTTCCTGCTTATAATCAAAAGAAATACTAAAATCCTCATTTTTTATAGTCAACGAAACAAAAAATTTGCTTTCTAAAACTAAAAAAAGTTCAATTATAATTTTGCCGACTGGCGACCATGTGATCATAACCCGAATCATTTTGAGATACATACATACGTTAAAAAAACATTGAACGTCGCGTCGTTAGTATATTTAAGTATTAACTTTCATGCGGTTTTTATTAAAGAAGATGATAGACAGAAATACTGTCTGTCTTTTTTGCGATGTGCTCTCTAGAATCAGCATTAGAGGAGCTCGTGGCCAAATAAAACAGATCCCTATTACATGGGACTTAGAAAACAGGGGTACAACGCAACCATGATGAAAAATAGAAATGGGTATGATGGATTCATTAACGATATTTTTCATCATGTTGCGCTTCGAGGAATAATTTAGTTGCGCTTAAAAAAAGTTGCGCTTTGAGGAATACCCCAGAAAACATAACTGGCAAAATGTGGGTGTACTTAAGGTACACGTCTGCCTAACCCTTCGGGGATTAAAGGCGTTATGTTATGTTTATCAAATCAAATCAAACAATTATTTATTTCAAACAACAAGGTCCTTAAGGGTTAGTGAATAAGTACTTAAGACCTATGTTAGTGGTAAGAAATTTGGTGATTAGTTACATTAATTACTAGCTTTCAAATAAAAAACTGCATCCAAATCGGTTTACTCGTTTAATAGCTGCGGTGCCAGAGACAGACACACACACACACGTTGCGGTCAAACTTATAACACCCCTCTTTTTGCGAAGGGGGTTAAAAATTAAAATTCATTCTTCAAATAATAATAACATCAGTTTTATGTTAGCACCCTAATGATGCCAAACATAAGTAAAAGTAGGTCAAACAAATTGTCTGTCTTCCAATTTTTTCATCAGTCTTTCTGTACCCATATAACCATTAGTAATAATTAGAGTAAACAGGAGATAAATATCAATGTACCCAAGAGGAAAGTAATGAACAGACAATTGAGAAATGGAGACAACTCGAACCGAATCGAAATCAATTAATTAGTCTTAATCATTCACGCTTCCACTAAAACAAACATTTTCGAGGCTAATACTTAATTTAGTATGACTAAGCACTACTGCTTGCACGCTACTGCAGTTAATATTCACTAGAAAAAAAAAGTAGGTATGGTAAATTAAGGTTTCTCATTGGTCTAGTGGTCATAGAGGAGCTCGTGGGTAAATAATAACAGCCGCTCGGTTCGATCTACAGGTTAAGCCGCGCTAACGTAGGTTAGGCCGTGGATGGGTGACCACCCATTTCATAACGAGTTTCCTACGTACTTCGGAAAGCACGTTAAACCATGGTACCGGCTGTCAATTGTAGATCTTACACCTGCAACGACTGTCAAAGATCTTCTGTTAGGCTTTCGGGCTACTGATTTCCTAGTCAGTGTCCCGAAAGTCTAACACCCAGTCTTACCAAGGGATATCGTACTACCCCGTACTAAGGTTGATTGGGAAAATTTGACAGTTTGACTGGCGTCTCTACGTTAGCCAACACTCATCTATGTTTATTCTTAAAAAAAAATTACCCTGAAAGAAACCCTAGTTAAATTCTTAACAAACCTAACAAGCATAGCATCTTTAACTGGTTAATTATAAAAACCTTTAAATATTGACTTGTCCCTAATGCACGGCCTCAACACAACCGGTTAGTCTGCTGACCTCTTTAACATTAATGGATTGATAAACCGCTGATAGTTTCTCTTTCATTGCCATATCACCATGAAAATTATTGCATGTAGGTAAATATCTACATATCAAGATCAGATAAGCAACAATTAAGAGTGAATAGAAATACATTGCCTTCTTTGTTTAGTGCTGGCAGAATTATGGTAACACAAACAGTAATGGAAGTGTACGATTGCGTGCAACTCAAGTGAATGCACCTGATGATGAAGTTCATAATTCTGTTCAAGAATGTTGTTTATGAAATTGACGTTGCGTTTAGTTTGTTATTCGTTTTCTCCTCGTAAATGGACAGAATTGCAAATTCCGGGATTGATTCTGATGGCTGTTTTTTTACAGAGCTATGTTCTAGAGAAGATAATATTCTATTAGTTGACGCTGAAGTAATTTGAATTAAAGACTTAGGGAAGAGCACAGAAAAACAAAATGGTAATGATGATGCATAAGACACAGCCACCCAAAGACATCCTCCTACTTACCCAAACTTGGATGGGGTGGCAAATAATGGCCCTCTTCTATACTGTGAGGAGGCCACTCCAGCAGTGGGAACCTTTAATACTGATATGTTAATGAATGATGATGAAAAGTCAGGAAATATTGTCAATTTCGAATAGAATGCTAATAAACAGTCAATTTGTGAAGAAAATATAACAATTCAGAATAAAGTAATACAGTTAGACAAATAAGAAGTTATACAAGTAAAGCTATTAAACCGTCCCGTGAAACGTGAAGCAAATGAAACATGAAACAGTTTTAGCACCAGTGTGTGCGCAAATAATACGTAGAAAGTATTAACTGATCATTAAACCGTGCTATTCCGAGAAGGCGACTAAGAGAAAGAGTTATTGCATGTAGATGAGGTTGTAATTTCCTTTTCTTTTGTCAATTATTGGCTTATAGTTCGCAGAATAATAGACAGACATATGGGATCCATCAACCTATACTGGGCCGACTGATGAAAAATCACTCCCTTGTACAGCGGGAAGAATATTGTCCCAACAGCTGTCAAGCTGATTATACTACAAGACATGCTATTTATGATACACTATAACAGTACCATTGTTATTGTGCAAATGAGCTTTACGAGAGCATCCGTTTTTTTCAAAGAGCTGTCTTCCTATTAGGGTGAAACCTCAACGTTATTGGCAACATACAAGTATACTCATATACTACTGCCTTTACCGTCGGGGAATACATGCATGTTGCTTCTTTTTCTTAATGAAAGTGCACAGTCCATTACAACTATATGTTTCTTTATAGTTTAATATTTTTATGTTCACGTTTATCTTTATAATAATCTTCCTGCCCGTTCCATATTACTTCGCGTCGACGCAACACGTTTTGTCAACCGTCACGCTATCATTTACTCCTTCTTCTTACATATCATTCCTCATACAATCTATACATCATTTCTTTGGTCTTCCTTTCCCTCTCTCTTCATCAACAATCGTATACATCACTACATCGATACTATCTTTATCCTGTTTACAAACTGACCAGTGTATTGACCCCAATTTTAACTTCACTCGCGTCATCAAGGATTTCAAATTCCTTATACATATTACATAGCATTGACACGCTTTATATTTCCTTTACAACCGAGTAAGGGAAAGTATCACAATACATGCGAACTTTCTTATCCAATACGCTAGACTTATGGTGAAATATCTTCAGTAAAAAGTTGATTTTCTAGATGAAAGCTTGGTGGAAAACAGGTGATTGTAATTCTTGCTGTCGATTAACCTGTCAGGCTTCGCACGTGTCATATTTTTTGGTATTTGTGGACTAGAAAACTGGTTTAAACCGGTGAATAGGATGTTGGCCGTATTCATACGGGGATTAACTAGTTTGGCCTAGATTTGTTGGTTAACTTTTTGGCGTTTATAAAACAAGTTTTGGTCGACGAAAGTGGAGACAAGTAATTTATTAAGTCTAATTCGCAAATGTTAGCTAGATTATAAATACGGCTGCAATTTCTAATAAAACGAACAAAAAATAAGAACTAAGTGTTGAACAACAATACATTCTAAAAAAAACAAAAAAAGAGTGTACTCACAATAAAGAAACTCCGCAGAAACATGTCCGAACTATCACCGGAAAAAATCCAATCGTGTAAAAGTGAAATTTCGCGAACTTACAGTTCTTTTTGCACGTTGTATTTCACAAAAACCTGTTAATTTTTAACACATACACACAGAGTTCCACTTTATTATCACAAATTGCACTTGGTTGGTATTCGGTGCGTGACCACGCGTAATCCGTCCGAATCGCTACCGGCCACTGGAAACACAGAACCTCTCCCTACCACGCACCTGGTCAAAATCGTAGGTCAATGTTACTGTCAACTTTCGATATACATAAGTCGGTGTTTTTTATTATTTTTCGATGTGCCAAAGCAGAAACGAGTTTTCCGTTCGGGTCTGCGATGGTGAATGGATCTTTCTCGCATGTTTTGTCCCTTTCTTGCGCCGGCGACGATGCGGTACCGTTGTTTTCTTGAGTGAGAGTCTTTCGAGATTTATTTGAAAGTTCTTCGATGACATTTATGTGATACGGTCAATTTGAATAGATGATTTCGGGTATGATATGTTATTTTGTAGCTTAATTATGTCATTTTCGTTTCAAGTGACTTGATATGTTGTTGTTTTGTTCCGCTTTTAGATTTTGTAATGACAATACATGAAGTTTTATTTGAGAACATGATAATATGAATCTGATTTATTTATTTAGGAACTTCAACAAAGGATGTAAACAGATCATGAGAAATAAATTAAGGACGATAAAGTACCACGTAGGCGTAATCCTTCACTTATGACAAATATATTAAATTTTTATAAATGCTATTAGTTAAACATTTATTAGGGGACTGATTAATGTGTTTATATTATGATGTTTACTATTATTCAATCATTGAAGTAGGTAACATGGCAGAATACGCAAATTTGCAAATTCATAAACTAGGTTTTTAACCGACTTCCAAAAAGGAGGAGGTTATCAATTCGGATGTTTATATGTTTTTTAAAAGTATCATAATAAGCGTTACTTTTGCTTCTACTTTCTGTGTGTGCATAAACTGTTAGTTCAATAATTATTGGTAATATTGGTAAGTACAGAGATTTTCAGGAATATTATGGGAAGCTTTAAAATATTACTACAAAAATACAACGCAGGTGGCTTTGAGTATATCGAAGACAGCTGACTTTTTATTCGCGCTAAACACGCACGACTAACAATCGACAATCGCTCGTAGCCCCGCTAGGTCACATCAGGTGAATGCTCTTGACCGATTGGCGGCAACTGGTCACCATGACCACATCCAGTAGAGAGCTGCAGAAGTGCAAGCCTCGGTTATGATCTTACAGGAACATGACACAAAATAACTTAACATAATACGTCTGTTATCCCCGAAGGGTTAGGCAGAGGTGTACCTAATAGTACACTCACATTTCGCCAGTTATGTTAAAGTCCTATGCAATAGGGGGCGAGCTTATTGCCATCAACCGGGCACAGATCCAGACTCTATGGCTACTACTTATAAATTAAACCCAATAACGCTTTGCCTGACCTGGGAACCCAGGACCTCTTGTTCAGAAGTCGCGTTTGCGACCACTAGACCAAGGGGTATCGCATTACCCCTTAGGGTTGTGGAGGTCAAGTACGCAGTCGGTCCATGTAAAATACTGGTATTCAGCTGCATCCGGTTAGACTGGAAGCCAACACGAAGTTGGGAAAAGGGTTGACAGACGATGGAATAAAGGGCGTAAAAAACCCTTTACGAAGCCGAAAAGCATTGGTTCTCCCCGTCATTGCGGTAATTTTTTTGTACTGGACCATATCTGGGAACCTTCTAGTTACGGAGATATTGGAGGTCAAAGTTCCAATTTTTTCACAAGTTTAAAAAAAAAAACACTTTTTAAGGTTTTAACTTTACTTTAATTAACTCCATGACCCGTTTACTATTCAAAGCATCCATCAGCACTAAGTTTTGAGTGCGTAACATTGAGTTTTACCGTAAACGTGATTTTTCACCCAAAAAAAAAGTCGTTTCTCAGCAATAATTTTTGCGTAGAGTTACTTAGTTTGATGTACAAAATGCTTGGTTGACGGCTTCGTTAAGGGTCCGTTTACACCCTGTATTTGATAACGTCTGGGCTAGCAAGATGTCAAACAAAATACAATGATAATACAGAAGAATGAATGATAGTACAGAAATACTCGTAGTACTTCTGTACATCTTTCCGTGGTACAATCTCTGACCAACAATAGCTCAATTCACACAATATTATACAAGTTTTGTCAACTTTCTTCACTTTCTTCTGATTGTGTAAGTCAGACGAAAATCGATTTATCTTCACGGTCGACTGCCCTCGAATGATAAGCTGAAGAGTTTGTGACGTGACAATGATGATTGTTGAAGTGGATTCATCAGAATTAAGGCAGAGATATTCTTGTGATTTCATTTGAAAAATACACATAATTGGCTGTCTAGGAAAGAATATGTAACAAGAAAGGTGTTAAAATGGCTGTGAACAAAACAGTCTAAAAAAATCCAACGATGGATAGTGAGAAAGATAAAAGAGGGACTGCCTCGTTGCTCTAGTGGTCGCAAACATTCCCAGGTCGGGCATGGTGTTATTGGGTTTTTCTATCAAGAATTTCTCACTATCAGCCACGGAGTCTGTATTGGTGCCCGGTTGACGGCAATATGCTTACCCCCTATTTCATGATACTTAAGCATAACTGGCGAAATGTGGGTGTTCTATTAGGCAAACCTCTTCCTCGCCCTTCGGGGATCACACGCATGTTGTTATGTTATGCCCTAAAATAGAGAGAAAAAACATGCGACATATATCATATCGTTCGTCCACCTTCAATTTAAATGATATCCGTATGGATTCTCAAGAAGGAAAAAGAATATTATATCATCATTTGCCTAGCCTTTTCCTAACTAAATTGGGGTCGGCTTCCAGTCTAACCGGATGCAGCTGAATACCTGTATTCTACATGGAGCGACTACCTATCTGACCCCCACAACCCAGTTAGTACTGGGTAATACAATACCCCTTGGTAAGACTGGTTGTGAGACTTTTTGGGCCACTGATTACCTCACGACTGTCAAAGATCTACAAATGACACCCGGGACCAACGGCTTAACGTGTTTTCCGAGGCACGGAGGAAACTCGGTATGTAATGGGTGGTCAACCATCCACACCAACCTAGGCAAGCACGGCTTAACCTAAAGGTCGACCCGAGCGGCTGTTATTATTTAACCACGAGTTCCTCAAGAAGGAAAAATAATATACCTACCATTATTCCAATAATATAGTAGTCTTGAAAGTCTCCAACACGAGGTAATTTTTCACTGTCTTCGTTACTCGTATTATTGAAGTGAAAACTCCGTTTGTAGGCACAATAATTTGATATATTAGTGACTACGCTCTAACGAGAGGCGTGGGTGACAATTTTAACTCCAAACAATGTTACAACGTATTTGTAACTTTCTTTCTTTCACTTTCTTTTGATTTTTACGGCAAAGATTACATATCTTTATTTTATAGATTTAGATTATTACAGAATTGTCGTAAAAAATTTGTTCGGTTTTGAAGTTCAAAAGTTATAACTAGTTGCAGCAGTAGTCTGCTCGAATTAACAATACAAGGTGTAAACGGACCCTTCACGAAGCCGTCAACCAAGCATTCTGTACATCAAACTAAGTAACTCTATGCAAAAATTATGGCTGGGAAACGACTTTTTTTGGTGAAAAATCACGTTTTGCGGTAGGACTCAATGTAACACACTCAAAATATTGTTCTGATGGATACATTGAATAGTACGGGGGTCGTGAAGGTTTTTATAGTAAAGTTATCTATAACATTATAAACTTGTATTTGTAAAAAAACTTGTGAATAAGTAATTGAAATGTAATGGTGGAAGGGGTTAGAATTTAATGGCCGGACTAACTTCCGCCTTTCAATTTTTTTTCAAAGTTGCGGCCTCGCATAAAACATATTAATCGATAGCTGGTATCAATACTAATAAGTTTTGTATGAGACAAAATGTTTTAAAGTATCACGTTTCCGAGATATGAGCTATCAAAGTTAAATCTTCACTGATGGCATCTTCAGTACAACTTTGGTTTGATCAACCACGCATATAACCTGTATCAATCGTTAGCTGAAATCAATACAAACAAGTTTTGTCTCATACAAAACTTGTTTGTATTGATGCCTTTATTCAAAATCAGGTGTGTAATCTAAAAATACGAAAAATCTCAACCACCTTATACTGACAGTTGTACCTACTGCTTAGGCAGTTTTATATTTTTATAGTACATGATATAATAAGGTCTATGACACCACGCCTACCTTGTAAAGAACCACGAAACCACAAACAAAGCTAACAGTAAAATACATTGAGCGTGACCACAAGTGTAACGAAGGGAATTCCAAGTAGGTGAGACGACAGGGTGATCTGCCAATATTGTGGGGGAATTTACCATAATGCATTCAGGCTTTCTAGGTCAATGGAATCAGAATCTATTAGGTATTGTGAATAGTAAGTCATTCGCAATACCTACACCAATTAAGAACACGGAAGACTACCTAGTTGGTCTAGTGATCGCAAGCGCGACTGCTGAGCATGAGGTCCTGAGTTCGATTCCCGGGTCGGGCAAAGTTTCATTGGGTTTTTTCATCAGAAAATTCTCAGTAGCAGTCACGGAGTCTGGAATTGTGCCCGGTTTATGGCAACAGGCTCGTCCTCTATTACATGGGACTTAAAACAACGAATGGCACTTAAAACTGGGACTTCGTCTTCTGCAAATATCGCAATCAAAGTAAGGTTTGCTGTAAGAAAACCCAATTCTGGGTTAAACTCGCCGTTGTACATAAGCTAAATATTGTAATTTTGTGAATATATCTTTTAATTTTGTGTGCAATAAAGAATAACAATAAAATATAACTGGCAAAATGTGGGTGTACTTTTAGTTACACCCTTACCTCTGCCTAACTCTTCGGAGATTACAGGCTTTATTTCAAGTTATGTAAAGAAGAAAATGGCATGCTGCACCGAACAACTTAGAATTAGGGCCAGCGAATGAAGACGATACTGACAATATTATTCTAAATTCACAAAATAATGACCTTCATCAGACAAAACTACTTCACACCTGTCTCCATTCTCCACTTCAAACACAAGAGCTAACGTAAACACAGACAGATATTAGAAACCGGTTTGTGAAGAATTTAGCGAACAAGAAAGTAAAACTGATTAGTGTCCGAGAAAGCTATTAGAGTGGACAAAGACGATGCGTGAGTGAATTTCAACTAGTGAATGACTCGGCAGTAGAAGTAGTACACTCATGATTTTTGTTTTAAGGGCGCACGGGATGACAGCTCAAACTCAAAGAAGAAGGATCAAAATTAACCCACGTCCTACAGCAAAGAGAAGTATCTCAAAAAAAAAATGGGAATAAAAAAAGATGGCATACTTCCAAACTCCAACCTTACAGTCTAATATGTAAAAAAGTGCTATGAAAATTCGTTTAGGGGCAGTCATATCTGCAATGAATTCAGGGTCAAACGGACCCTTCACGATGCCGGCAACCAAACATTCTTCACATCAAACTAAGTAACTTCACCGCAAAATTATTGCAGGGAAGCAATTTATTTTTTTGGGAAAAAAAAAGTTGATGATGGAACTCAATAATTGAAGTCAAATCAAGATAGACAAGTATTTCTCAATATTGTAATATATCCATCGTAGATATTACTGCCCCTGAACGAATTTTCATATCAATTTTTTTATATGCTAGACTGTACGGATGGAGTTTGGTAGTATGCCATCTTTTAAAACCATTTTTATCATTTTTTTGAGATACTTCTCGTTGCTGTAGTACGTGGGTTAAATTTGTATGGACCGTGCTCCTTCTTCTTTTACCCCCGCTTCCCCAGCCACCTATTTTCTGTCCCTCTCGCTCATACGAAACGATTCTGTTAGGTTGGGGTGAGCTTCACAATTGATGGTTGACAAGTTTTAAAACGAATAAACACAATTTAAATTTATTTATTTATTTTATTGACTGCCTCATTGGTCTAGTGGGCTCAAGAAAAACAGAAACAAATACAACTTAGGAAAAGTTCTCAACTTTGTTATAATTATATTAATTACAAAGTGAATGCTTCAGTAATATTAAAACGAAAGCCATTCAAAAATCACAATTTCTGGGTAGCCCGCGGAATTCAAATTTTCTTATTTTTTTTTTAAATTTGCAGATCAGTGTCAGATTCTATGTTGACTAAAAAATTTTTTTTTTTTTGTAATGTAGTGTGATTATAGTTTGATTTTATTGTAATATGGCAATGGGTGTAAATGACCTGAATAAATGAATTTATATTATACTAGCTGACCCGCGCAACTTCGTCTGCGTCACTTAGGGGTATGAAAAATAGATGTTGGCCGATTCTCAGACCTACTCAATATGCTCACAAAATTTCATGAGAATCGGTCAAGCCGTTTCGGAGGAGTACGGGAACGAAAACTGTGACACGAGAATTTTATATATTAGATTATTAAAATATGATTTGTGGTCGTATAGTAACAAATATTGCTTTGTTAAGTTAAAATCATTAAAACAATTAATACATCATCTGCCTAGCCTTTTCTCAACTATGTTGGGGTTGGCTTCCAGTCTAGTCGGATGCAGCTGAATACCAGTATTTTACATGGAACGACTGCCTATCTGACCTCCACAACCCAGTTAGTACTGGGCAATATGATACCCCTTGGCAAAACTGGTTTTCAGACTTTTTGGGCCACTGACTACCTGTAACTGTCTAAGATCTACAAATAACAGTTATTATTTAACCACGAGCTGCTTTACTAAGTTATAATCATTAAAATAATTAATACAACCCTCCAAATTCATTTAATGCCATTGAATGACTTTTTCATGAAATAGTCAATAGACAATTCTGTAAATACATACCTTTTATAAACATACGTTCCTTAAGGCAAAAGCGCCAGGGAAGCCCGTGAAATTCAAATTTTCTTATGTTTTTTGCAATTTGCAAGTCAGTGTCACGTTTTATGTTGATTAAAATATGATTTTTATGAAAAGGGCCTCATCAGAAGGCTTAAAGTCACCCAAAGGGCATTTGAGAGGGCTATGCTCGGAGTTTCCTAGCGTGATCCAATCAGAAATGAGGACATCCGCGAGAGAACCAAGGTATCCCGGTACCGATGTAGCCCGAAAAATTGCCAAACTTATGTGGCAGTGGGCAGAGCTCATTGCTCGCAGAACGGATGGCTGATGGGGCCAAAAAGTTCTGGAGTGGCGACCGCGAACCGGAAGACGTTGCTTTGGAAGGCCTCCCACTAGGTGGACCAATGACCTGGTGAAGGTTGCGGGGATCCGCTGGATGCAAGTCGCACGGGACTGATCAATGTGGCGACACTTGGGGGAGGCCTATGTCTAGCAGTGGACGTCTTTCGGCTCAATGACTGATGTGCAAAAGTCGACCCAAATACAACTGAAATGAACGATGTGCAAAAGTCGACCCAAATACAAATTAGGCACTTAGGAGTCAGGAGCTAGGGGCACGTTCCTGATTGATCGTTTCCAGTGGAGGAAAACCGACAAGATCTACTTTGCTACTCTTTACAATAATTGAAAAATATATACCTACCTAGGTATTTGGTTTTTACAATGAGTACTGTAGTGTTAATAGGTATAGTAGTGTTAATAGAGGAGCTCGTGGCTTAATAATAACAGCCGCTAGGATCGATCTTTAGGTTAAGCCGTGCTTGCCTAGGTTGATATGTGGATGGGTGACCACCCATTTGATACCCAGTTTCCTCCGTGCCTCGGAAAGCACGTTAAGCCGTTGGTTCCGGGTGTCAGATCTTTGGCAGTCGTTAGGTAGTCAGTGGCCCAAAAAGTCCTAACTGGGTTGTGGAGTTCAGATAGGCAGTCGCTCCATGTAAAATACTGGTATTCAGCTGTATCCGGTTATACTGGAAGCCAACCCTAATATAGTTGGGAAAAGGCTAGGCAGATGATGACTGTCGCGTTAATAGGTCTAAGAAAACAGTGTAGGCCTCTCAACAAGTATCAGGTACTTTACAAGAAACGTGAAATAAGATAGAAAATGGTAAAAAACTGTGGTCATTATACTGCAATATTCGTTGGATTTGGGTAGTTTCTTAATAGAAACACCGCAGTGATTCATATTAGCTACTTACTAGGTTGGTCGCAGCAAAGAAAACCTGCTCAGGTGGAGATTCATTAATGACTCTGCCCTGGAGTGTAAATGTGGTGATGTTCTACAAACAATGGGGCACTTAATATCGTGTCCTGCGTGTCATTTAGTTTGTTCACTACAGGAACTGATGGACGCTACCGTAAGCGCCAAACAAGTTGCTCAGTTCTGGGCTGATACTATTTAGATAGCCATCGACACGCTAAAAAGAAGAAGGTTACTACTTAGTTAATCTTTGCAGTAATAACATTGATCTTTAGAAATAAACATAATGTTCTTGTAAGTTGATAGTAGATAATATCAATTTAATAAATATTACTATTATTAAGGGAATCCAATGAAAATGGCAAAGTAAATAAACCTAAAAAAACTACTCTTAATTGAACAAAAGCAATATCTATTGTTTTCATAGAAAGCATTTTATCTACAGTTTTTCCTTCATTACGAAAATCAACATGAAAGAAATTAAATAAACACTGGGATCGCTTTTTAGTTATTACAGAAAATAATTGTTTGAAACAATATCTTTTTAATAACATTAGAAAAGTTCTTCAGTAACTATTGTTTTAAGGAATGTCTTTGTTTATTATTTACTTAAAAGGTCATTTTTTTCAGGTTTGGATTGCATATTAATATAACATAACATCTAGCCTGAAACCCCAGAAGGGTTAGGCAGAGGTGTACCTAATAGTACACCTACATTTCGTTATTTGCGTTTTGTTTAACGCAAATGCATATTGTATTTTATTGTTGATTGCATATTGTATTATAATTATAGCACTGTCTGCATGTGCATATTTTTTCCAATCCTGAATTTAATTTTTGTAAGAAATTAAACTAAATATTTAATTTACTAAGCAGTCGCTCTATAAAATACTGGTATTTAGCTCTTGGTATTCAGCAGTTATACTGGAAGCCGACCCCAACATAGTTGGGAAAAGGCTAAGCAGATGATGAATGATGACCTAATTTACATCAATTCTCATTTCTGGGAAAATGATTCCCTCTGCTACTTCCACTTCTCGCAAACCCATCCTGCTTCCAGTTCTGATGGAACCTATCCAGTTCGTCATGCCATCTCTTTCGTGGCCTGCCGCGACTCCGACCCACTGTCTCATGGCACCAGTTTTATGTTATTTAAGCCAGCACTTATTTGGCCTGCGGCAGATATGCCCAGGCCCATTTCAGTTGGGCAGTCTTTAGAGCCATGTCAGCTATATTGATTTTGGAGGGCAGTTTGTGTTCGAACATATTATTTTATTTTTTATTTTTTTATTTTATTGGATGTAACAATTGATTTCATAACTTATCCAATACTTTTATAAGAGCAATATTTGTACATATATATATTTTTTAATCACGTTCTCGAAAACGGCTCTAACGATTTCGATGAAAGTTGCAATTTTAGGGGTTTCCAGGGGCGAAAATCGATCTAATTAGGTCTCATGTCTGGGAAATTTCGTTTTCTGTATTATCACCCGAGCAGAGTACGGTCGCCCATACGCACGTACTAAACTTTATCATTGTACAACAATGGTACGAAAAGTAGTATTTGCCAAACCAATCAATAATGAAAACTACTAACTAACAAGGGGAAACATCTAACAAAAACTGAATGGTTCTAAACAAAATAAACTTATTTTGACCTTTACTCTTTTAAAAAGGTTTGTTTTCAACCTTTTCTTTATTAATTAATAGTTTTGAATTCAATTAGGGTTCTGTTGACAAGAGAAAATGGCTGGAGGAGAAAAACAACACGAAATTCTATTGAAAAATCGACGTTTGAGAGGAATAAAAATACCGAGGCTATTTTTTGAGGGGAATTTATTTAAGGAATTGGATGGGAATAATGGTTTTTTAACCCTTTCTTCAAACCAATTCTGCTCCCTTATAAAAACGTGGTGGAAACGTGGTTCATTGAAAACGAGTTTATTCGTTTGGTTTTTTTGATAATTAGCCACTATATTTCTATGCTAAGATAAAGCATATTTTTATGTGAAATTTATGAAGTCAATGAGTAGGGTAACGTCGTTAGGAAACCCGCATCTCCTAACACCATATGAATAGGCTCGGTTGGGAAGACATAATGAAACTAGTGCACTGTAGATCTTGTAAAAATATTTTGATTGAAAAGAGTGTCCATGGAGTTTCTTGCCCATTCTTCTCCATAGAGATCTACGCTTTGGAATGGGCAACTACAGTACTTTCACAAGTTATTATGCCTTGTGTCTGGGACTGTAGCTTCGCCTTCTTTGTTTTTCTGACATTCAAAAGTGCCTGTTATGGTCTAATTGAAATAAATGCTTTGAGTTTGAGTTTGAATTTGTATGAAATAGGAGTACCACAATTAACGAGTAAGTACAACGTGTGAAGACCGTACAAATAAATTTTAGCGTAGCCTGCGTCTGTGAGCTGAGGAGGAAGGGCGTGCAGCGGCGCTGTCGCAGCCTGAGGTCGGTACGTGGCATGTGACCTGCACACTCAGATTCTGACAGCAGTCTTGTAACCCGCAATGTCAAATTCTAAAGGGAGTAAATAGACCCTTAACGAAGCCGAAAGGCATTTGTTCTCGCCGTCACTGCGATCATTTTTTGTTCTAGACCATCCTTGGGAACCTTCTAGTTACGGAGATATTGCGGGTCAAAGTTCCAACTTTTTCACAAGTTTTTTTTTAAATACTTGTTTTTAATTTAAGATTTTTACTTTAAACACCTCCGTGACCCCCGTACTATTCAATCGATCCATCAGCACAATGTTTTGAGTGCGTTACATTGAGTTTTACCGTAACACGGGATTTTTCACCCCAAAAATAAAAGTCGTTTACCAGCAACAATTTTTGCGTAGGTTTACTTATTTTGATGTACCTAATACTTGGTTAACGGCTTCGTGAAGGGTCCGTTTACAATTTGTATGTACGGACAGTTAAGTGGCTGCGTAGTGCTGACTTTGGATAAGTACATAGATGAAACATCTATTTTCGTCACTCACTTTTGTTGATATTTCTATTGGAAAATAAATCAAAAAAATGCCTTCACAAATTATGTCAAAGCACCAGCATTATTTTCGCACTGTGGGACACAAGGCTTCAATATACTATACGGGCCCAGTGCGACTTAACTAAAACTAATCCAACTTTTTATGCCTACACTAGTTTTCTTTCCGGTCAGGATATCCCTTAACCATAGACATCTTGTCTATACTTCCACTATAATTATTGGGTTTCATCTTACGACTCATTCAAGGGAGATAAACCTCTGAAGATTTTGTTGATAGACATCAGATCCATGGCCTTCCATTTCTCATTACAAGTTCGTAATATTACGGGATATCGTTGCAGGGTTGACGCATTATAGTAACCAAGAAATGTTTTGAAGGCTCATTCATATGTTGTACTATATTACATTCAACCGCAAAACTAAATTTGTTTTTCATAGTATGGTAATGAAAAACAAAGTTACATTTTGTTAAGTTACAGTTTGATGAAAAAGTCACATATCTCAAAAACTAAACATTAAATCTTATTTTAAAAATTTTTTACGTTGTACAATCCTACATTTTTTCAGAGTTTTCCTCTTCTTACTTAACGCACTGATGCGGCGTGATTTTGATCTTCACAAAAGTGACAGCAAAGTGACAGCAGTGAAAGTGACAGCCCTAGGTCCAATAAAGCCGTGTAATCCACAAAGTTAGGAATGTTTCTGTCGACCGAAGTTATTATTGTGTTCTGTCTTAAAAGACAGCTGTAACACGATTACGATTATCTCAAACATATTATTGCTTTATGGGGAAATATTAGGTACATTCAGTAGTTGAAAAAATGCCGTGTCATAAAATGTTTCAGTATTTTTGGTTGCTGCATATTTTTGCGATCGATGTGGCATTCTGCATGCCGCATCGCTCTCGAAAATATGCAGTAGGTCTCCACGCCCTTAAAATATTTTTGCATAAAATGTTAGTGTCTTGGATTTTCGCAAAGTAACGCCTGATTCCATAACTTATCTTGAGAAATGTGTTTAATTCTTTCAGACTCGATTTCATGCATTTCCCGTCTTTTTTGGGATCCCAAAAAAGACGGGAAAAGCATTAAATCGAGTCAGTAGTTTAGGAGTCTATAGGGTACGAACTGAACAGACGAGCAAACATTAATTTATATATAAAAATTATAAATATATTTTTTTTCAAAGTTGCGGCCAGGCATAACACCTATATTAATCGATAGTCGGTATCAATGGAAACAAGAGTTTTGTATGAGGCAAAAATATGTTCTAAAGTGTCACGTTTCCGAGCTATATGGATTCACATACATTTTCATCTTGGTTATTTCAGATAGTGTCACTTTGTCTAGGTTTTGCTTACTTTCGAAATTAATTTTTTAACAACAGTTCTACATAGAGGGTGTAAAAATACCCTTAACGAAGCCGAAAGACACTTATTCTCCCCGTCATTGCGATTATTTTTTTGTTCTGTTCCATACCTGGGAACCTTCTAGTTACGGAGATATTGGAGGTCAAAGTACAATTTTTTCACATTTTTTTTATTTTTATTTATCTTTACTTTAATTACCTCCATGACCCGTTTACTATTCAATGCATCAGCACCAAGTTTTGAGTGCATTACATACAAGTTTATCGTAAAACATGATTTTTCACCCCAAAAAAAATAGTCGTTTCCCAGCAAAAATTTTTGCGTAGGGGGACTTAGTTTGATGTAGATAATGCTTGGTTGACGGCTTCGTGAAGAGTCTGTTTACACCCTGTATAAATGACAATGAACACCAAATAACAGTTCTAAAAATGTATAAATTGATACAATTTCATGTTTCTAGGACCAGTAGTTCATGCTGAACGTTATTTGTCAGTTAGCAAGCTTACAATTTTTATTATTTAAAATCCACTTAGATGTTGGTGGCCACCAGGGAATATACATATAGAACTTATATCTCCGTCACCAGCAAATAGCTATTTCTACTTCACTGATCAAGTGTGTCAGCGGTTTTCAAATGAACTTTTATATTAAGTGACGCAAAAAATACCATCTTAATATCATCATCGACAATCTGCATGAAACGATTCCTAGAAGTACTTCGGACACGTGGCAAGGAAGGAGCCTGATAGCTTGGAGAAGCTTTTAGTGGCTAGTAACGTGGAAGGAAAAAGGGACCGTGGAAGATCACCAACCCGATGGATAGATGTGGTGAAGGAAGCCTTAAGAGGAAATTTCCAGGCATCTGTACGCATGGCCGTTGGTGGAGAAGGCATCTTAATATCATCATCGACAATCTGCATGAAACGATTCCTAGGAGTACTTCGGACACGTGGCAAGGAAGGAGCCTGATAGCTTGGAGAAGCTTTTTGTGGCTAGTAACGTGGAAGGAAAAAGGGACCGTGGAAGATCACCAACCCGATGGATAGATGTGGTGAAGGAAGCCTTAAGAGGAAATTACCAGGAATCTATAGGCATGGCTGAAAACCGTCCAGCATAGAGAGCGTTGGTGGAGTAGGGAACGACCTCATGTGGTCACGACCCTCAGTCACGAGGAAACGAGAAAGAAGAAGAATATCATCATACTTGTAATCTCCGAACCTCCTCCTTAGGAGGTGTACTGAATAGTATATCCATATTTCACCAGTTATATTTTTTAAGTCCTATGTAATAGCGGCGAGCCTGTTGCTATTAAGCTGTCAAAATCCAAACTCCGGGGCTGCTACTGAGAAAAAACAGTAGTGCTTGCGTTCACTAGACCAACGACACAGTCAATAAACATAAAATATTGAGCATTTAAATGCTCTTGATAAAGGTCCACTCACTCTTACAAAGAGGAGGTCTGTGTCCCAGTATTGGGTACGTTATTACAACATTAGTACAGAGGTCCCGAGCCCCGCGGGCTCGTGCTAGGAGGAAGCGTAACTAAACATTAACTAAACGTAACGTAAATACGTCGAGTTTTGAATCGAAAATATTATCTTATAGCCATTAAGCTAAATTGTTTGCAACAAGCACAATCAGTATCATCCATAGACATGAATTAATTCTTGAAATTATGAAGATATTATAATAATATGTGAAACTAGTATTTTTAATTTTAAAATACGTTACATTTACACCGCGTGCTCGTGCCTCTGTTGTGCTTGGCAGCAATCCCATTGCTGTCATCAGACCGCCACTGAACAATTTCAAAATTACATCATCTACCTAGCCTTTTCCCAACTATATTGGGGTCTACACGGGTCCCAACTGCATCCGGTTAGGCTTCCAGCCTAACCGGATGCAGCTGAATACCAGTATTTTATATGGAGCGACTGCCTGACCTCCACAACCCAGTTAGTACTGGGTAATACGATACTCCTTGGTAAGACTGGTTGTCAGACTTTTTGGGCCACTGACTACCTAACGACTGTCAAAGATCTACAAATAACACCTGGGACCAACGGCTTAACGTGCTTTCGGAAGCACGGAGGAAACTCGGTATGTAACGGGTGGTTACCCATCCACAGACCAACCTAAGCAAGCGCAACTTAACCTAAAGATCGACCCGAGCGGCTGTTATTATTAAGCCACGAATTCCTCTCCAAAATTACAATCTACGTTAAAGATGAAACCAGAAACAAACTTAAAGTGCCAAATAAAAATTTTGCACTTTCTCGGGCATCCAAACGGCGCATACCTAGGTACCAAGGAAACTGGTTTGAGGAGACTTTCTCCACAAAATGAATGCAGTTTAAAATATCCTACTTCTGGTCGGTAGTCAGCATGAAGATTCATAAATGATATACACTCAACATAATATCACGCCTGTAGTCCTCGAAGGGGTAGGCAGAGGAGGAGGACCTGTAGATCACGCACTTAAGTTTAAGTCCCATATAATGGGGGTGAGCCTGAACTGCTACCGTGCTTTTAGCATTTTTGCTATCGACCACAAAGTTGAAAGACCTTTTGTCTTATAGTCTACGTTTTCTTGCACTTAACGATTTAATAATCCGTAAACGTTTCAACGTTATTCCTTCAGACATCGAGTTTAAGAACTTAATTGAGTTTTTTCCGCTTGTTAAGCATTTGCATTCAGTGAAGCATACAAAAGAAAAGGTTAAGTGACCTTTTTATACTTAACTAAGAATAAGTATTCGGTACCTATCTACTAAGAATTCAATACTTTTTGGTAACTTCTATTTGCATTTGACGGAACATCTTATATGCATATAATATATCTTACATTTGTATGTGTGTGTAATTACATAAATAAATAAATTACAGAATTAAATATAATGAAGAAGAACCTGAAAAAACTAAGGAAACGAAGCCATGATCATCATCCACAGCCCGACTTCAGCCATTGCTGGGTACAGGCCTCTCTTTGTTTGTGCCAAGCTACACGGTCTTGTGCCAGCCTCATCCAGAATATTCCCGCTATGGCAACAATGTCGTCTGCCCATCTCGCCGCCGGACGATCAACACTTCTCTTTCCATTTCTCTCTTTCATTTTCTCTTCTATTTCTATTTCCAGTCATTACCCAGCCTAGAAATTATCACCATGACTTGATGCTCGCCAATCAAACAACTATTCATCATCATCATCTGCTTATCTTTTTCCAAACTATGTTAGGGTCGGCTTCCAGACTAATCGGATGCAGATGAATAACAGTATTTTACGTGGAGCGAATGCCAATCTGACCTCCACAACCAAGTTAGACCTGGGTAAGTGGGTATAACGATACCCCTTGGTAAGACTGGTTGTCAGACTTTTTGGGCCACTGACTACCTAACGACTGTCAAAGATTTACAAATGACACCCGGGACCAACGGCTTAACGTGCTCTTTTACACATATACTTTTTTTTTTTTGTGTGGTTGGTGTTTAACCTGGTGTCAGAGTTTTTATGCCGCCCGTAGAACTCTGACTTAGCTCTACATGCCGTCGAGAAATATCTCTCAGGCATGTTTGGTTTCCTTACGATGTTTTCCTTCACCGAAGCTTGTGATTTTTATACAATACGCACATGAATCCGAAAATCAGAGGCCTTCAATCATATTATAAAGAAAGATACACTACGTTCATACTGAGCGGTGTTCAAATATCGTTGTGTTGTTACGACTGCGATCGATAATACGGAACGTATGATACAGAAAGAGATAGCTTGAAGTACTTAAATTACGACAATTGTCTGAATTTGTCTGCAACAATTTGCGTGCGTTAGTGCGATATCTACCTTGTTTTTATTTAAAATATCATTGGAGACCTTGGGTTCGAACTCGTGATTTATGACTTGGCAGTCCAACGGTCACACCACTACACCACCACTAGGCTATCACTGCTTTATGCCACTAAAATATGTAGTTACAGCTCAGACCTTATCTTTCTAATATTATAAAGAGGAAAGATTTGTATTTGTGTGTGCGAGTATGTTTGTAATGAATAAACTCAAAAACTACTGAGCCGATTTCAAAATTTTTTTCACCAGTAGAAAGCTACATTATCCCTGAGTAAAATAGGCTATATTTTATCCCAAAATGTTTAAAAATAAATGTCCACCCGTGCAGAGCCGGGACGGGTCGCTAGTATTGTATTGAAAATTGTTGGAGAACTTACTTAACTAGATAATAGAAGTTGCCAAAATGGATCGGCATTCGACAGAAAGGCCTAGGGACTGCCTTCAAGAGCAACCCTCGTCAGTTCTAGACCAACGGTCGGCATATTTTAACATTGTTTCTATTGTGTACTGTTACAGACCGTTACTGAATGTATTGGTGCCTATTGATACTTTGATCTAGGTTAGGCTGTACCATAATAGAGTCTAAGGCGATTCTCACACGACACCGCTCGTACGCGCGGTTCGGCCGAGTTGGTGAAGATTGTGTGGGGAGGTGATGAGCACCGCTCTCTTAGTCGTATTAGCCTGTTAAGGTGGAAACGCCAGGGTACCCCGCGAAATTCATTTTTATTTTACGTTTTTTTGCAATTCGAAGTCATTATCAGGTTGTTTGTTGATTAAAATATGATTCGCGATCGTAACAAATATGACTTTACTGATTCATAATCATTAAAATCATCAAAACAACCCCCTTAGTTCATTTAATCCCATTTAATGACTATTTCTTGAAAAAGTTTAAGCCGTATTTGTTCTGTAACTACATACGTGTGACGGTTGCGGATAATATTTGTACAACAGGCTGAAACTGACGTAAACCAAATTGCAATAAATTTCAGAAAATTTGAATTAATATTAATTCCCTGGCGCTTCCGTTTTAAGCATCAATGAATTTCATACAAGTCAATGCGACGGGAGATCCGCTTCACCGCCCGACCGCACGGTCGTGTGAGAATAGCCTTATGCCCGACAACTAAGCAAGACCTAAATAGATGCCTGAATAATGTATTATTATTGAACTATAATATGAAATTTAGCTCTCGGGTCTGAAACGAGTGCTAAAATCCAGAAAAGTGTTTTTATACAGGGTGTAAACGGACCCTTTACGAAGCCGTCAACCAAGAATTCTATACATTAAACTAAGTAACTCTACGCAAAAATTATTGCTGGGGAATGACTTTTTTTTTGGGATTAAAAATCTTGTTTTACGGTAAAAATCAATGTTACGAACTCAAAACTTAGTGCTGATGGATGCTTTAAATAGTAAACGGGTCATGGAGTTAATTAAAGTAAAGTTAAAACCTAAAAAGTGGAACTTTAACCTCCAATATCTCCGTAACGAGATGGTTCCCAGGTATGCTCCAGAACAAAAAAATTATTGCAATGACAGGGTGAACAAGTGCCTTTTGGCTTCGTTAAGGGTCTTTTTACATCCTTTATAGATATGGCTTTATGAAATTGAAAAGGGGTATAACGATGAAAATATGCATCCATAGCAGCACCTTACTGTAGCTCTCTACGGTACGAATAATTTTGATGTTACGAACTAGCTGTTTATCTGATAAATCAGCCGTAGCCGTAATCTTGATTGTGATCTCGATCAAATTTTACATTAGACTCAAACTAAGCTTTCAGTCGGTCGACTTAAGTATGACTGAGTCATTGTTATGTCATATAATGTTAGTCAGAATATTGAAGATAGTTGCCCGTTACAAAACGTAGATATCTTTGGAGAAATGTTATGGGCAAGAGAATCCACGAACACTGTATTAATTCAAGTACAAAATGCTAGGTTCAAACCATTGTTTTCTGTATAGCAATTATGTATACTGTGATCACTAAAACAGTTAACACTTTTTTAACAGACTGGATTGATATTATCATAGGTAGTAAAAAAACCAAGCAAGATATGCTTGGTTTTGCTGAAGACTAGATTTCATTAGTCTTCAAACAATTCTGTAATCATCTTCTACTTAACCTAGATCCCTCGCCCCCATCTAAAGAAGACTTCCGATAATTCCAATGTCAGCTTTAACATCGTCCAATTGTCAATTACTCATCCATTCATTCGTGACCGGCATTGCGACGATTTGTATCTATCATTCAGTGTTTATTAAACGATATTTCATAAATAGAAGACTAGCTTTTGCCCACGGCTTCGCTCGCGTTAATTTAGAATTTGACAACCAATTCGGGTTGTACTCTGCTTGTAATAATATAATTCAATCATGATTCGAAAGACACGAGGCGCCATCTATTATCATAAGAACGATATTGTTGTTTCCAGTACTTTTTTTCGGTATGAAAGGTGCCCTATGCCTGTTTCTGAACACCTGACAACGTATCTGCAAAATTTCAAGTGGAGCGGTTCAGTGGTTTTGACGTGAAAAGGTAACAAACAAACAAAATTACTTTCGCATTTAAAATATTAGTTAGGATTCGATTATTGTGAATGTCGATGGTGGCTTTACTGTCAATAAAGCTTCTGATATTATGCTCTTCGGAATGCTGGGCTGTGAAGAAGATGGATGAAAAAAGATTGTAAGAGAATGTTGAGATGGATGTGTGGTGTGACAAAAATGGATAAAGTTAGGAATTAATATATTAGAGGAAGTTTGAAAGTCGCCTGTTCCATCAACGTTGAAAAAATTGTCTTGGTTTGCATAAAGTTATGAGGAGGGTCGAAAATGTGACTAAAAGGGTTCAGGAGAGATGAGAGAGTAGATCTTGATTGAGAGAAAGGCGATATATTATTATGATATTATGCTTAGGAAGTAAACATTGAGATGATGGCCAAATCAATTGAATAGACGCAGATTTTCTGGCGTAACAAATATAGCTTAAAAGAGTTACCCATTCAATGATTATTTCATGAAAAGGTCATTCAATTGATTACATGAACTTAGAGAGTTGGATTGGTGATTTTATTGATTATAATTCTGTAAAAACAAGCGTATTACAGCCGCGAATCATATTTTGTTCAGCATATAGCCTGACACCAGTAAATTGCAAAAAACGTAAGAAAATTTGAATTTCGCGGGTTTCCACCGAAAGGATAATTAGGATGATGATAAAAGTAAGAAAAAGTCTGACAACCAGTCTTACCAAAGGATATCGTATTACCCACTAATTACTAACTGGGTTGTGGAGGTAAGATAGGCAGTCGCTCCAAGTAAAATACTGGTATTCAGCTGCATTCGGTTAGACACGAAGCCGATCGCAACATATAGGTATATATATATATTTTTTTAAAACATTGTCCCTCACTAGGAATTTCTCCTGTATCGTGGGTGCGTTTACAAACATTTAAACTCACATACACAAAGAGCAAAAAAAAAATAACTAGGAAAAGGCTAGGCATATGATGATAAAAGAAAGAACAAAAGTCAAAACAAAATCACTTTCAAATTCAGTCCAAGTTGTAACAACTCCTTAGAGACATACATCAGCATAATAATACATGACGTAAATTAAAATTCCTCACCCATATCAGGATAAAAGGGAAATTATATGTTAATATTTAATTTTCACTTTCATTTCATAATCTAAATAGGTAAACACGGCGGCACATCAAGCTCTACATAACCAGTATAACCTGACTTCACTTTGTATGAGCTTCCCGTACGATGAGAGATCAGCTTAATATGGTTTTGCATAGCTTGATTGGCCGCCGTGCGTACAGTTATGGGATCGTAAAACATTCGTGACCCGTATGTTAATGTCTTCGAAATCGGTCGTTTTCACTTTCACATGCTTCTGATACTAAGGTATTGCTGATTACTAAGTTTACAACTTTCTCTTTACCGTTCGTCTTACCATTGTTCAATCGAATTTGAATTTTACGTCATTGTGTTAAGTTTAAACATAAATTTTCTTAGTTTACAATTTATGTTTCTCACAGCTCACGTTCGACAAATTAATTGATTACTTTGAGAAAGTTGTTACGAATATTTTATAGGCTTTAAAGTGGATGGGTTAAGATTCAATTTGGCGTCACAGTCTTGTTTTAATGGAAAATAAATCTTGGTTATTATGGTGTGGCTGACGAGCTTTGCATACTGTTCTAAGCAAAGAGATTTAAAATATATAGAGAGGACATTGGGAATATTGTCTTACAATAATTTTCATCCTGAATATTTTCGATTTTGACACACGAATGCTACCTGACAAGCGGGCGTATGACACAGATGACACTAGACAGAACGAATTGTTACTAAGTAGTAACAAGTTTTGGATTACGATTTTCTTCGTCATGACCCGCCTTATAGCTCGGAAATATTTGAGTGTCTTTGTGTCATATGAATGCGACCTGACAAGGCGACGTATCGCACTGGACTGATCGACTTGTTACTAATTTGTAACAGGTTTTGGAATTGTCAGTTTCTTGGTCTTGTCCCGTCTATAGCTAGTTATATTTGAATGTCTTTGGTTCTAAGCCTAGAAGACAAAAAGCAATAGCTTTCTCTAGAAAACTTAAGGCCGACTGACGTACGTGACGTCTACGTGACAAATGTCATGTCTGTCAAAATGGCGGATAGGTAATGACCGTTATTCATACAGCCGGAGAAAACAATAGGGAAATATCGGTTTCTATCACAATACCAGTTATTTAAAAAAAAGTAGTACTAAACCATTTCTATTGGCATTGTCCTTTAATAATTTCTATCTTTAGTAGATATTTTAAGACCAAAGAACAAAATGTATCTGTAGGTACCTACTAATTTAATAAATCTAAAGAGTTTGTTGGTTTGAACGCGGTGATATCTGGAACTACCAATCGAATTAGAAAAACTGTTTTTGTCGCTAATAACATCACGCTATGACCCTTAAGAGCTGAGCAAAAATAAAAAAGTCAGGCGGGAGAAACCGCGGAGCACAGCTAATTTAGAAAAAAAACAATCTGAGAGACAATCAATGAACTCGTAATTTAAGGCGACACTCTGACCTTTCCTTTGCAAACAGAAAACCTAAAATAACAGCCTAACTTTGAGTAACAAGATCCATTAGCCCTATACGGGGTGTAAACAGACCCTTCACGAAGCCGTCAACCAAGCATTCTGTACATCAAACTAAAACTTTACGCAAAAATTATTGCTGGGAAACGAATTTTTTTTTTTGGGGTGAAAAATCACGTTTTACGGTAAAACTCAATGTAACGCACTCAAAACATTGTGCTGATGAATGGATTGAATAGTACGGGGATCATGAAGGTATTTAAAGTAAAAATCTTACATTAAAAACTTGTATTACAAAAAAAACTTGTGAAAAAGTTGGAACTTTGACCCCCAATATCTCCGTAACTAGAAGGTTCCCAGGTATAGTCTAGAACAAAAAAAATGATCGTAATGACGGGGAGAACAAGTACCTTTCGGCTTCGTTAAGGGTCTTTTTACACCCTTTATAAAAGAAGAAATTTCGATTGAAGTTAAAACACAAGTGCTTGACCAACTTGGCAAAGGTTTGGACAAAGTAGACAAGATGTTAGGGGATTCTGACAAAAATGTAGAGTCCAAGGTTCAATTACAGGTGGATAAAACAAAGACACAAATCTCACAGGGCCAGAGATATATTAAGGATAATATAATGTGCAGTTTTGCATCCTCGTCAAAATTCAGGAGGTTGTCACAAAAGTACGTAAAACGTAAATAATCAATTTAAATTACGGTACCTGTTTATTAATTAATAAAGCTGCTATTTTAAATTGTTTAAATTTGACAGTATTTCATAGTAATACGAATACTTTCGTGTTTACATTTCAACAAAACAAGCAAAATCACCCATCGCGCGATATGTCGCTGTGTGCGTGAGTGTCGAAGAACTGTGTGAGGCGCCGCGCCGCCACCGCTGTCCACACTTACCGATTTCCGTAAATAAGAAAAAATATGTATATAATTACCCATTTTATTATTGATTCGGGTCGAGAATCATTAGCATAGATTGAATTTGACCAGGATACAAAACTGCACTTTGTATTACAGATATTGAAATGGTGTATAAGGTAGGTAAACCTTAATATTGACGGATAAATAAGTCGACAGGGCGAGCCATCAGCTGATTAAGATTGATTGCCAGACTTTCGGGGCACTGACTAACTGTAACGACTGTCAAAGATCTACAAATGACAACCGAGGCCTTAACGTACTTTTCGAGCCAAAAAGGAAGCTCGGAATGTAATGGGTGGTCACCCATCCACGGACCAACATAGGCAAGCGCGGCTTAACGTAAAGAGAGACCCAAGCGGCTATTATTAACTAGCCAAGAGCAGTGGTGATAAAACAAATTACACAAAGGCAAACGCCTGAAGTTCTACAACGAGATGGTTTCTATAAATAACAGATTGCTCTATCTAAACTTAATAGAAAGAAGATACTTTCTTCTCAACTTGTCCACTAGTTGTCCAAAGTTTCCAGACTCGGGTAATTTATCGAGTAGGTATATACTTAGACGACAGTGCATTCGAAGAGACCGGAGGACACTGCCCGTAAATGGACATTAATTATTGTCACACAATTGTGACACAAATAAATTAGGTTCGTCATCTGCCTAGCCTTTTCCCAACTATATTGGGGTCGGCTTTCAGTCTAACCGGATGCAGCTGAATAACAGTATTTTACATGGAGCGACTGCCTATCTGACCTCCACAACCCAGTTAATACTGGGAAATACGATACCCCTTGGTAAAACTGGTTGTCAGACTTTTAGAGCCACTGACTACCTAACGACTGTCAAAGATCTACAAAAGACACCCGGGACCCGTCTACAGACTAACCTACGCAAGCACGGCTTAACCTAAAGATCGACCCGAGCGGCTGTTATTATTAAGCCACGAGTTCCTCGCACACACACACAAATAAATTAGGTTAAGGGCAGGAAAATGAAGATGATGATGAAACGACACAGACAATTTCAACAATGTTCACCAACAGCGCTGGACGATGTCATTCATGTGCCAAAAGGACCGATAACAATGACTCTTGTGCATTCTCCTTTTTTGCTTTGGACCCTTTATTGACTGTGCATTTTGTTCACAAATACAATAGCTTACTGACTAGCGAATGAATTTGTAAGATACAAATAAACAGAAGTAGGTAAGCCAAAATGGAGATTCACTCCCAGTGTTCTGATTTGTAAATGCACGATCCATTTCATTTCTTTAGGGCCAGTTTCCGCATCAAATCCGGGTCTTTTGTGTAACTTTGTAACTCAAATTCTGAGGCTTCTCCTTTCATGACAACCAGAATGATTTCCAACGTACTTTTAATGTTGTACACAAATGTATTTTTGCCAGTCTCTGATTTCAAAGGAATAGGATTTGTCATTAGGGATTTGTTACAAAAGTTTGTTGAATACGAGAGTATCGGAGAAATTGTATTAAAGAAGCTTTTGCCCGCGGCTTAACGGGATCGGAATAAAACCTTATTGGTGAAAAATCGATATATTTTAAGTCAAGTCGGTCAAACGGTGTTGAAGTCTATTATTATCACATAGATTATATCTCTTTGTGTGTCCAACATCTATTATTTATGCAATTATAGATAGACTTCACATGAATAATGTGCTGCCGGTAGTCACCGCATTCATCGTATGAACTCTATTTTATTCTTATAAAGGAGAATGGGCAAAAATGTATGGAAGTCAAAAGAAGAATCCCACACATCCTGTTTTGGGGATTTGTGGGATTCTTCTTATAAATTAACAGATTCACTTTACTTTAATTTTTCAGATAAGGGATTATGACCAAATCATGGAAAGCTGCTAATAACGGCTTAAATAAACATAGGATTTGATAAACATTTCATCTGCCTAGCCTTTTCCCAACTATGTTCGGGTCGGCTTCCAGTCTAACCGGATGCAGCTGAATACCAGTATTTCACAAGGAGCGACTGCCTATCTGACCTCCACAACCCAGTTCGTACTGGAAAATACGATACTCCTTGGTAAGACTGGTTGTCAGACTTTCGGGCTACGGGACTACCTGTAACGATTGTCAAAGATCTACAAATGACAGCCGGGACCAACTGCTTAACGTGCTTTCCGAGGCACGTATGGAGGAAACACGATATGTAATGGGCGGTCACCCATCCACGGACATGACCGACCCGAGCGGCTGTTATTATTAGCCACGAGCTCATCGCTTTCTTTTTGCTTCTCCTCGCTCACGACATTTGATAAACTTATAACTTAGCAAAATCTAGCTTCACTGAGGTCGTTTTTATCCTTGTAAAGTAAAGTCCAAATAATTTACCTAAACGGAGTATTCAAAATCACAATTGCCAATTTATACTGGTCCAAAATGAAAAAAAAAATCGGACAGAGAAACTCCAGTAAAAATACCTCAGAAAATCATGCGTCGAAATTTAAAATTCCACGTTCTCAATTCAAGATGACCAATGAAATTGATTGGCTTAACTAAGGCCTATTCATACTTCAGTGACGTAATCAACCCTTTCAGATATCACATGGCATCGAAAACGCTCACGTACCGCCGCAAATCAAAACTTCAATTTGCCAATGCATTCTCTCTGAAATTGCTGCTCCGCTCTGTCGCGGGAACTCCAGTTTGTTTGCACTGAAGGAGCATTTGTCGTGACATGGAGCTACTAAATAAATGAATGTGGCTTCATGTTGCAAATTTTTTAAATATTATTATTATATTATATTATTATAGCTAGCCCACATTGTCCCACTGCTGGGCAAAGGCCTCCCTCCATTCCTTCCAAAGGTCACGCTTCTGTGCTACTTCTTTCCAATTGTCAAGGAAGACATCCAGTTCGTCCCGCAATCTCCTTCGTGGTCTGCCGCGACCCCGTGTCACTGTTTCAGGGCACCAATCCTGAGCTTTACGGACCCACAGTTCTTATTTCCCCTTATTCCCTGTCCTTATTTCTTGAAAGGTTAGGCTTGTCAACCTACCGGTCGTCAGTTATATTGATATTATCGTGTAGATGGAGTCTCGCATGTCCATGAATTGGACACAAATTCAGATTACAAGGAGGTAATTTTCATAGGGCAATATTCAATTGCACCCGTCCATGGCACACCTCGAGAAATGTAGATTTAACCTTCGATCTAACCGTGTGGATGGTATAATTTAGCCACGAGCCCCATAGGGAACGTAATTTTTACGGATCTGTACCCGAAGGGTAACTAACAGGACCCAATTACTAAACCTCCGCTGTCCTTTCGTCCGTCTTTTGGCCGTGTCGTATCAGTCTGTCTGTCAGCGGGCAGTATCTCACGATCCGTAATAAGTAGCCAGTTGAATTTTTTACAGAATGTGTATTTCTGTTACTGTCACCGATGCTATAGAACCCTTCACGCGCGATGACTCTATTAAAATTTACGATAACCTCTCAATTTCAATAGTACAAAATGTACATTACTCTATTTAAAAAGAGTGTCAGATAGGCAGTCGTTCCATATAAAATACTGGTATTCAGCTGCATCTGGTTAGACTGGAAGCCGTTCCCAAAGTTATCGGGAAAGGCTAGGCAGATGATGATCCTTATTTAAAAATAGTGACTCTAAACAGTTCCTACCTCGTAGTAAACCGCTGAAATACCGCTGGTTAAAACGAACCAATTCGTTGTCTGTTCAGTTTTTGCTTTCATTGTTCCATGTTTGTACACCATTATTTTTATTCGATTCTAGAACGTTTGACAGGGACATTTATATTATAAAACAAATAGAGAAATGGTGTTTGCTTCTAATTTAAAATAATGAGGTTGCCTAGGAAAACTTTGTTGCTTGTTACTAAACCTACTTACTAGGTAGGGAACATACACGGTGTATTTTCGGACACCCCTGGCCATGAGCCAGCTAAATTTTTTTTAATGACGTAACCATTTAAAACACCCAGAATAAGCTATTAAGAAGTTGCCTAAATAAAGAGTCTACACTTGTAGACTCAAGACTCAAATTCCCACGACCTAAACTCTGATTTTTTCTACAGGGGTTAGTGTGCTATCGTTTTTTTTAAATGTATGGTGTTTTCAAAACGGTATACGGTTTTCAAGGCTAGCTTGGAAAATAGCGAACATAATAATAAAAAACATAAACTATTGTAGCCGATAAGCCTGATATAGTGGTGGTGGATCGATCAGAGCGGCGAGCAATGATTGTTGACTTAACGGTTTCGCATGATGAGAACCTCGTGAAAGCCGAGAAAGATAAGCAAATCAAGTGTCTTGACTTGGCTCGCGAGATTATCGACATGTGGGATGTTATCGAAATCCATGCGGGCAAAGCCGCAAGCCAATGTTAGTAGCATAAGTGCCACCCTCCGCACTCCAGAAACGAACAAAAAACCTCGTAATAACAGACAATACCGTCACGGCCGCTTACCGTACGAGTGTCGTACGCGAATATTATCCGGTTCACTGGGCCGCGCCAACAATACTTTGAATATGCAGGTTAACTAATGTCTGTCATGTTTTGATCGTTCAATGTTTGGTTTGAAGCCTATATAATAGCAGGCCACAGCTGGGCATAGGCCATTCCCAAAGCTGGTCTACCTAACTAGGGGGCGTCCAACGTTGCGCTTCCCGATGCACGCTCTCCAATCAAGAACTGTTGGACATATGTTTCTCTAATTGTAGTTACTCGATTCGATCGATAGACAAATTCGAATTAAATTAGCGATTAGTGGAACGTCAAGAATGTATTCGATTTGACATTAGCTATCGAAAAGCCTGTGCGATTTTTTTTTTGAAATTCGAACTTGATTTATTACCCGTTGTCTGATCTCTGGTATTGATCCACCCTATAAAGATCGTCGCGACATCTAGCAAGCTTGCGTCTAAAAGCATCGATTTGGGATTTAAAATAACTGAAGAAATGTGAGTATAGGTCAGCATAAAATCTTGGATTCGATTTCCAGGCCGGGCAAAGAGCTATTCGGTTTTTCAGGAATTTCTCAGTAGCAGCCACGAAGTCTGGATTTGTGCCCTGTTGTTAGCATTGGCTCGCCCACAATTACATAACTGGCGAAATGTGGGTGTACTCTTAGGTAACCATCTGCACAACTCATCGGGGATTACAGGTGTAATGTTATGTTTGCTTTTAGATCGCCTAGACCTAACCTATAGGGGAAAAGGGGCCTTTTTGGTCATATTAAAATGGCAGCCCCGATAATGCATCAGTAGTATGATGGATAAGCACGTAGGACTAGAGCAAAATGTTGAAATGAGGAAATTCCACCTCTGTCTACTCCCTAGGGTAACAGGCGCTATATTCACAACACACTCATTTGCTAATCAGTTGACTGAAACATAAACGAATCCCTATTATTCCCTATAGATTGACACACCCACTATAATAATAGTTATAAATCTAGAATATCCAAGAACTTCAATGTACTTCTTTCATCGATATGTCTTTGGTTTAGTTTGAATAGAAGTTCCTTCAAATACAACGGGGAAGTGTGCAAAGATAGGGGGCTATAAATGTCATATTGCAAACGAAGTTTTCATAAAGGCATAACCGAAGCTCTAAGTGCTGCCCGGCCGTGTCGAATCAAGATTTATTTGTAAAATTATTAAGAAAAAACATTTCATAATTATTGTTCAAGTGGGTTTAATTAAGTAATAAATAAATAACATTTCTTGGACAGGCTACGCTTGCCCAATGAGCTGTGGGCCGAAATAGCCACTTTCTGGAGCCCTGACACAGCCAGAAGGCGTCGCGGAGACCTCGTAGAATATGGTGGGACGTGCTGGACAAAAGCAACGGCCGGTGGTTCACATTAGCCCTGGATCGAAACAACTGGAAGTCATGGGGAGAGGTCTTTGCCCAGCAGTGGTATGACGTAAGCTAACAGTATCAGTAACAAGTTTCATTAGAAATACGTCCAAAAAATCGAAACACGATACTATTTAAAAAATATCGATTTTTTCATCTGCGGTAACTCGAGCGAAGTATCGAAAAACAGTGTGTTCCACTGTCGATACGGTTCGTCGATTCCACATCAAAATTGTGGACGCCACTTTTCATTACCCTGTTATACGACGTAAATGAGTAGAGATGGGATTCTTGTGGCAAAATATTTATCGATACATAGTTTCATTAGAAAGGAAATAGTTATTAGGAAAATAATGGAAAAAGCCGACAAACCCAACGGGCCACTAAAACACACAAAAACGTAATTAACACGTTTTACATTAGCTATTTTGATTTCATAAAACTAAACCTAGGCTAAACCATCACGCAATTTATACAAGTCGTAGGACGCCCCATGTATTAAGATCCATCCAGCCGTTTGGATGGTCTAAAAGGGTATACAGAATCCCGTGAAAAACATAGTAATATACCCTGACTTTGCTGTCATACAGTCGGTAAAAGTTTATAGAGTTGAACAATTTTTGTTCTACTCTTTCATTCTGCACAAAAAACGTTTTGTGCCAAGTTGTTCAGATCATAATTACTCTTAAGCAATTTCCCAATATTTCAAATTACATTAGCGGGAAATTTTACTAAACAAAATCATAAATCTCCACTCCTCTTCTCAATATTGGAAAATTGAAAGCCTTAATTAGCTCAATTTAAACCAGCTATTCTTGATTTTAAACAAACTTCGTTTGCATCAAATATTGTCTAATAAAATTGATCTGAGGTACCTTTTATAAGATGCTATTTGTCTTAATAAAGCCAAGGAGATTATTGGAAGAATGAATAAATTCTTAAAATTATGAAAATATTATATTTGTTAAACGAGTATTACGTTTACCGCGCTTTTGCTAGGGCCCCTCGTATCAGTATGATTGTATTGATTGGTCAATTTTGTTTCCTTTTTTTTCAGTTTTTTTTGATAAAGTTTTATTTAAATGATTTTTATAAAAATATTTTGGAAATAATATTTTATGATAACAACAATTTCGATAAAAATATTAAATACATCTCTATTTTCAATATTTTTTAACAAGTTAAATTAAAGTTTTCGAAAGTCACAATAAGAATATGTTGTCAAGTGAATTCTAATAGATAATGATAGAATTTCACTGTACCGTCATTATATTACTCAGTGTAGCATTTCTATCAAGTCAAGTCAGTCATTCAGTGACAGCTGCCTGTGCGCATTTGTGATGATGAGCAGAAATTTTACTCAGGAACATCAATGAACTAAGAACTAGGGACATCATGTTTAGTTAACTAAAGCTTTCCAAAATAAATAATTATCGTTAGTTGGTGGATTTAGAAATAATATCAGATTAATATCACGTTATCGTGGTATGGACATTGTGATGCAGAAGAATGAGGAAAATATAGTGAGGAAAATTTTGAGTATGACTGTTGATGGCTATAAGAGTGGAGGAAGACCAAAGAAACGATGGATGGACTGTGTGAACGATGACGTGGCTAGAAAGGAGGTGACTGTTGAGATCTGATGACGAGTAATAGAGAAATATGGAAGAAGAAGACAAGCTGCTCCTACCTCAAATTGGACCCCTAAATTGGGATAAGGGCAGAAGAATGATGAAGATGATCAGAGTAATATCTGTGTCACAGTCAACAAAACCGTAAATCAGTCAAAACTACTATTGACTGGTTAAAACTTTTTGACCGAAACTAGCCTTTTGCTATTTAAGTTGGAAGGTTTACATTTGTGACCCTACTTAAAACTTTATTGTTTGATTTCAAATACTTATAACTATAGCATTCCGTATATAAAACTGATTTTTAATAAAAGGAGTGCGTTTTAAGACAAAACCACTTTTGACCGATTAATCAGTTTTGACTGTAACATCAATATTACTGATGTCCTCTAAACTTTGTTTATTACTGGAAATTCCACAAAAAAAATAGCTGGTACGAGTTAAATAATCATTCTAAAAAAAGGGAATGAAAACACTTACGACACATTTATTCATTTATTTTAATTCGTGAAGAAAACATTTTGCAAACCCTTTTTAAGCTCATTGCACGCACGGAGATGTTTCAGAATGGCATAATTATAATAATACTATAATAAAAAGTCGTGATGGCCCAGAGGTTAAGGGCCTCGCCTCTCATGCTTGAGGTTGTGGGTTCAAATCCGGGCAAGTACCAATGTGACTTTTTCAATTCATATGTACTTTCTAAATTTATCTTGGACATCACAGACATCGGTGAAGGAAAACATCGTGAGGAAACCTGGACTTATAATTAATATAAGTCTGAAATCGCCAACCGGTCTTGAGCAAGCGTGGTGATCAATGCTCGTGCCTTCTCTGTATGAGAAGAGGCCTTTGCCCAGCAGTGGGACAGTAACAGGCTGGTATTTTTATAATATATAATATGGCATACTATAATAGTTAAAGTTCATAATTATGAAGAAGTAGAAGAGAAATTTAAAAAAAAACTTTAAACATAACGCGTTATGGTCTCATTTCGACCACTTCGGCTTCAGACATTCTCCGGTACATTATGTCGAAGTTGCAGAAAAGCTCCCAGCATTATTATTAAAAGTTACCACGACATGAGAGAGCAACACCCGGATTCTTCTCACAGATGAAACCGACTGGCTTGTCACACCACAAGTCGACTAGAAGACCTGTGCGGAACATACCACCGCAGGACTCAGATGGTGCCGAAGCGTTTGGCTCCCCTGGAGAATAGGAGCTGTATCCTGCTTCTACTAGCGTTTGACCTGAAAAGAGAAATACAAATAAGTTACTGTTTCAAGCCTCGTTCATGATCTTGGACGATGCAGATTGCGTGAAGCGACACGTGCGATTTACTTTTGATCGCGTGAAACCCGTTGCTCCTTCTTTTGTTTTTCCATAGTCTCTGCCGCAACAGACAGTTGGTAGCATAAAGTTTGTGTTACAAATGAGGTTACCAGATTTTAACAGTGGTTTTGTCCGCGTGGAGGTTCGAATTTTTCCCGGGGAACAGCACGTTCCCACTAGTACAAAAAAAAAGTATCCTTATAGGATTTTGCCACCGAAGATATAACTGAATGTATATTTCTTACTAATAGAATTAAAATGTATAAGAAACTATAAATTACCAGTGAACACCGACAAAAATTACATCTTTCAAGAAATTTCCAACCATTTTGGTTCCTGGATATTTGGCGAAGAGTTCTTTTAGCACTGTTTTTTTTTTTTTTTTTTTTTTTTTTTTTTTTTTTTTTTTTTATGGATGGGAAATCATCAAATGACTTCTCCCGCTCTGGGTGGAGTGGGAGGGAGTGTCAGACTCTTACTGACTAAAACCCATCCATGTTCCTTCATTGCCCTTTGTGTTCCAGGGCCACGGTATCTCTTTCGAACAGTCCCGCAGCCCCGGCAGGCATCGGCCCTTGCGGGCCCCTTCTTGGTTGCTGACATCTCTTTGAGGCGCGCGTGGAACACGAACGCGCTAGCACTGTTACTTCGACTTCACTGTTTACAATAGCAAGATGGCCGCCTTCAGCTGAACATGCCATGAACGCTCTTGAGAAATTTCTCGGAACTGTGTGGAACTTGTAGCATTTTTTAGTTCTTTTGTCGAAGTTGTATTCTGAAATGAAATAGCTGGTTATTAGAATTTACGTTTTGGGGTCTGTCTACTTTTTACTGCAGGTTCTTGGGTCCCCCGGTACAGAAAATTTGAAACTGCCACTTTCTCAATAAAATAAAATAAAAACGTACGCAATATGTCAAACTGCCGCATTATTTCTTCAACTTTTATTAACATTGAACTTTGATTTTTTTGTATATTTTAAGCTAATTATGTAGGGCCACAAAATGGAGCGTCATGGTAACATTCCTTTCGCATTTTTGATATTACTAAATATGTGATCTATAGACGATTCTGTACGCGTTGGTTTATTAATGTGTATTTCCAAGTTGGTATTTAATAGTATGCCTTTTAAGTCTTCTGAAGAAACACTTGACTTAATTGTATCGATATTGATGTCCTCCGCTATGATAATATTTTTGCCCTTATGTGAAGTTCATTGGTATAGTAATATTTCTAATTTATTTAAAAATGTTTTTGGGCTAGAATTTGGGATCCTATAAAGACATACAATGATGCATTTCATGGTTTGAATTTGGAAGAAGATGACTCCAAATAGGTTCATGTAAGGCAGGAGAAAGAAGATGATGATGTCGATGTTATTGCAGGTTGGAAAAGTGTACATCTATACAAATAAATAAAATTGAACTGTCTGTTTGTAATTTCAAAATAACAGCTTTTTGGAATGCATATCAAAGTACATAACATATACGGTAGTTATAACAAAAACTAAAAGGGACTTTATCTACTACTAAATCCGATTCAAATCGGGAAGTCATATTTTTATAATAATTTCAGGTGGACGAAGGTAGCGGGCAATCGACAAAAGAAACGGTGTTACCTACTAAAAAAATTAAAAATACTGTTAGTCTATCTCTACGAGTATTACCTGGATCGACAGTGCCGCATGATTATGATGTTTACGTGTCAAACGGGAGAATATACCTACCCAGTGCTCGAGTCCAGTAGATCATCGCTCGCAACAAGGTGTTTTAACTACGTTATACGTCATAATATTGAATAACATTTTTATTTTTAAATTATGAAAATCTCATAAATACCTATTTTTTTATGAATGCTTAGTAGTCATTGGATACATGAAGTGGGCTGCCGTTGCAAGACGACTAAAAAGTCACGGTGTTTAAGGTACTTATAACAAAAACCTAAAAGGGACTTTACCGGTAGATAGCTGATGTTAAAAGGAGTAACTTAGGCTATTGTTATTTTAGATAAAAAATTAGGGTTCCGTACAAAAAAAATTAAAACCCTGGAAATTGTTAACTAAATCCGATTCAAATAGGGGGGAAGATATATTTTTATAATAATTTCACGCGGACATAGGTAGGGGGCAACTGACAAAAGAAACAGTGTTATCTACTAAAGAAATTCATAAGTCTACGAGTATTACCTGGGTCGACAGTGCCACACGCACTGTCTAATACTACAATTCTCTCCGGGCGGTAACAGATGTAAGGGCGAGTCTCTTCACAGCGCTGATCTGCTAATTCGCCATTACCATTTAAAGTCATACAACTTTCTTTGTTGTCCTTATTATCTGGTTCACTTACAGCCCAAGTCGCTGGGATTTCGGAGAGCGGTGTACCTGTAATTTGTGAGTTTGTATAAATCACATCAATAGTCAGCATTTATCATCTTTTATTTAATGAACTACCATACTGATATTGAAAAACTTTATGAAGGTCCCAATATTTGCAGTATCTATACATATATTATTATATTACGTATAATAAAACTGTAATAGACCGGTATCTGTATATTGAAGATATTGAAAAAAAAAAAAAAATAGTTTTTATAATTTTTGTCTGTCTGTCTGTCTTTCTGACAGTATGTTTGTACGCGCAAAAACTACTGCATGATTTGAACGCAGTTTTCACCGCTCTACTGTTAGATGCTTAACTTAAAATATAGGTGGTGGCGCTGTGCAAAACAACGGCGGGTCGCTAGTCTTACTAATATTATAAAGAGGAAAGATTTGTATTTTTGTGTGTGTTTATGTTTGTAATGAAAATAGTCAAAAACTACTGTGCCAATTTCAAAAATTTTTTCACCGTTAGAAAGCTACATTATCCCTGAGTAACGTAGGCTACATTTTATCCCAAAATGTTTAAAAAATAAATGTCCACCCGTGCAAAGCCGGGACGGGCCGAATTTCACTTAAAAAAAATTTGTTTGTGCTAGGTACAAATATCACCTATGTTTTGTAAGTGTCAAATAAACGACAATGGTCTTAGATTGTAACTCAGCCAGGCGCTTATTTTGTATAATTTATCTAATCACAACTGCTAGCCCAAGGGTGAAGAAAAAAATTACGAGGAAACCGAAATACCAAACTGACAGACAACTTACTGACACCTGACTGTGACTTAGAACAAAAAAATCGAAATCATGCGAGTTTCACTAACTCATCTGGGCCCGCGTGGTGGTTTAGTCCATTTCCTCTCATAGAGAGGAGAACTGTGTCCCAGCAGTGGGAACAATATAGACTGATAATACATCCGTAACCTGCAACTCGCAATGTTTCAATCTTATAGTTTACTTGTGGCATGAATCCCAGTGAAAAAATCAAAACCTTGACTAGAAGAGTTTATGATGTTTTTCATTTCAGCTTGGATTTCTGTTGTAGTTGGGGAAGCTAGAACGGCACCTGAAGACAACATTTAAATTAAAAATATCATCCCTATAATTCTCGAATCCGTGTAATTCTCTGTCAAAGACTAAAGTCATTCCACACTTTTTTTTTAAATTTTTTATTTTATTTTAAAGTCGGTAGTACATACAGCGACACATCAAGCTATACATTTCCAGTCCATGGCCTCGCTTTGTATAGATTTCGTTTACCATGAGAGATCCGCATAAACTGGTTGTGTATAACTTGATTGGCCGTCGTACCACACAAATTCTAAAAAAATACAGTTTTTTCTCCTGTCTTATGGTAATACAATAAAACTTACCTTCCAGAGTGCATCGTAGCCGGGCATCGAACCAACAACGAATGATTTAAACCATGCTCTGGCTTTTGAACTATATTTGTAGTCACATCTAAATGCTCCCTCTAAAAATACAAGCAAAATATTTTACTAAGTAGTGTTTTAGTTGTAGTCTCCAAAAGATTAAGCAGAAGTGTACCAGCGAATCATGTTTACACAAACTCTTTAGTCATTTGATTTTGAACTCAACCATCAACATTTTATGGTTTAAAATCATTTGGAGAAATTTGACAGTTTGTGGTAACTTGATGTGCTGGTGACTGTACCTATGCACACCCGCATTTAGAAAATTAAGTTTGAAAATAATTTAACTGAGTAAAATTGATTATTTGGTTTGACATGAGCTACCCAATTAATAAAAAGAAAAAAATCTCACCGATAAAATTCACACAGAAAAATAACACAAAGTATTTTAAATAGGACTTCATTTCGTGATGAGTGAGGTACCTACTGTGTAATTAATTAATAAAAACAGTTGTCATATCAGATATTTATATACGTGATGTTCTTTATTATGTTATTATCATCATACGATATATTTTTTGAATATCCTGTAAAGCCAGTGGTTCCTAAATAAATAAATAATGAAATAAAATAACATAATCTATACGGGACAGAATTATTCGGTAATAGTTGAATTTTTTTAATCGATCATACCGTCCCACTGCTGGACAAAGGCCTCACCAAAGTCCTTCCAAGAGCTCTAGTCCTGTGCCACCTCGAACTAACCCTCGCCGCACGCCTCCAGGTGGTCTCATCAGCTTTTCCGGCCTCGGCGGTGACGTCCATCTTCGGGCACCTATACATTGTGAGTCATCGTGCTTGAAGCTGACGTGACCCGCTCAGTTCCATTTCAGCCTGGACCCTTCTTGCCAACGTTCATTATGCCCGTTTCAAAACGCAGTGTGGTGTTTTTTCCGTCACGTCTTTTTAGGCCCAGATTGTTGCGTTCCATTCCAACAGACTCTAAGGCGAAACTTCTGAAATTAGTTGAAAAGTTTAAAAGTTAGAAAATGGGAGAACATAATTATGTACAATGTACATTCAGTCAAAAAAGTATCGGGAATGGATGATTTGTTTATGGTTCCAAATTATTATTTTTTGTTGTTGTTAAATTGGCACAACTGTTTTTCATTTTGGCGCGGAGTTTGAGTTGCATCTGTTATTTAGATTAAATACTGTGCTGTTTTTAGTTAAATCATATCTAGTGTGTATTGCGAATTTCATAATGGACAAAATCATCGAACAAAGAGTTTGTCTTCAATTTTGCATCGCCAATGGAATTTCTTGTTCGGAGTCCCTGAAAAAGTTACAGAAGGTTTACGTTGAATGGATTTTATTAAAACACGTGCTTTTTTTTTTTTTTACGGATGGGAAATCATCAAATGACTTCTCCCGCTCTAGGTGGAGTGGGAGGGAGTGTCAGACTCTTCCTGACTAAAACCCATCCATGTTCCGTCATTGCCCTTTGTGTTCCAGGGCCACGGTATCTCTTTCGAACAGTCCCGCAGCCCAAAACACGTGCTTATGAGTAGTACGAAGCGTTCAAAAGCGGTCGAGATGGGATGAAAGATTTGCCTCGCTCTGATAGGCCATCAACTACTTCAACTGAAGTTAACATCGCAAAAGTCAAGGAAATCGTGACTGGAAATCCTCATTCAAGTTTGAGAGAGATAGCCGCTGAACCTTCTGTGTCTCATGAGTCGATCCGTACCATTTTAAATAATCACTTGGGTATGAAACCACGCCAAAGTCGATCAATGTCGGTCAAAGTCATGTTGACTGTTTTCTTTGACTACCGCGGTGTTCTGCATTCGGAATTCTTGCCGAAAGATTAGTAGGAACAGTTAATAAAGAATATTATTTGAGCGTTATGCGGCCTTTAAGAGAGCATTTCGACAAAAAAGGCTAGATTTGTGGAAAGAAAATTCTTGGATTTTGCACCACGATAATGCTCCTTCGCACAAGGCCATTATAGTCAATTAGAACCAACCTGTACTCCACGTAATGCCGCCAGAGCCGGCTAGGCAGAGGTGTACACCCACATTTCGCCAGTTATGTTTAAGAGCCATGTAATAGGGGGCGAGCCTATTGCCATTTGCCATCAACCGGGTACAAATCCAGACTCCGTGGCTGCCACTGAGAAATTCGGAAAATCCCAGTGACAATTTGCCCGACCTGGGAATCTAACCCAGGTCCTTAGCTCAAGAGTCGCGCTAGCGACCACTAGACCATTGAGGCAGTCTGGCTGGTTTTAGTCAACTTGAAAACCACTGGCACAGGAAAATAATACGAGATAATGAAACAAAACGATATTTATACTTTATTGGTCGTATTAAAAAAAAATCAACAATATTATAGTCATTATATTACTATCATTGTATAAATAATTCCTTTTTAGGTCAAGCTGATAAAGGATACAATGGAAAAATATATGATTTTTCCACAAATCATTTATTGAACCAAAACGAATTTGATTTAAACTAATAGAGGATCAGAGAATCAAGACAAAGTGATCCTCAATCAGCTAGAACGATGGAGGAAAGTCACGAGGATCTGAGAATCAAGACAAAGTGACCTCCAATGAGCTATAACGATGGAGGAAAGTTAAGAGGATCTGAGGATCAAGACAAAGTGACCTTCAGTCAGCTATAACGATGGAGGAAAGTCACGAGGATCTGAGAATCAAGACAAAGTGACCTCCAATGAGCTATAACGATGGAGGAAAGTTAAAAGGATCTGAGGATCAAGACAAAGTGACCTTCAGTCAGCTATAACGATGGAGGAAAGTCACGAGGATCTGAGAATCAAGACAAAGTGACCTCCAATGAGCTATAACGATGGAGGAAAGTTAAGAGGATCTGAGGATCAAGACAAAGTGACCTTCAGTCAGCTATAACGATGGAGGAAAGTCACGAGGATCTGAGGATCAAGACAAAGTGACCTCCAATGAGCTATAACGATGGAGGAAAGTTAAGAGGATCTGAGGATCAAGACAAAGTGACCTTCAGTCAGCTATAACGATGGAGGAAAGTCACGAGGATCTGAGAATCAAGACAAAGTGACCTCCAATGAGCTATAACGATGGAGGAAAGTCAAGAGGATCTGAGGATCAAGACAAAGTGACCTTCAGTCAGCTATAACGATGGAGGAAAGTCACGAGGATCTGAGAATCAAGACAAAGTGACCTCCAATGAGCTATAACGATGGAGGAAAGTTAAGAGGATCTGAGGATCAAGACAAAGTGACCTTCAGTCAGCTATAACGATGGAGGAAAGTCACGAGGATCTGAGAATCAAGACAAAGTGACCTCCAATGAGCTATAACGATGGAGGAAAGTCAAGAGGATCTGAGGATCAAGACAAAGTGACCTTCAGTCAGCTATAACGATGGAGGAAAGTCACGAGGATCTGAGAATCAAGACAAAGTGACCTCCAATGAGCTATAACGATGGAGGAAAGTTAAGAGGATCTGAGGATCAAGACAAAGTGACCTCCAATGAGCTATAACGATGGAGGAAAGTTAAGAGGATCTGAGGATCAAGACAAAGTGACCTTCAGTCAGCTATAACGATGGAGGAAAGTCACGAGGATCTGAGGATCAAGACAAAGTGACCTTCAATCAGCTTTAACGAAAGAGGAGAGTCAAGAGGATGTGAGGATCAAGACAAAGTGAACTTCAATCAGCTTTAACGATGGAGGAAAGTCAAAAAGTATAGTATGGCCACTTTAAGTGTGCAGTTCAAGGTGGCGCTGCTTGTCAAGCAAAAATGCAGCAATATGTCAAAATTGGTAAATTTATTTCAATTCTGTATTTTCCCGTCTGCACAGATAAGTTGGTTGAAGTGTAAATATTGAATTATTGAGCATAGCAAACGAAAAACTTATGACATTCTTAAAGATCTAGGCAAAGTCACAACATTTTTATTAACTTCCTCATATACATCACAGACATAAAATAATAATAAAAATATGTACATGTACCAAAACCGAAAAGAATTAAAGGGAAAGTACGCAAAAGGCTGGCAGCAGCCAGAAAACGGCCAGCCCTCTCGTCTCAAAGTACTGGGTGGGCATCGAACCTCAGTGTTTGAACCCCAAACGGCTCGAACACATAACTACTAATTTAGTTATTTATTTTACTAGCAAATCACATTCTACCAGTGATCCATCACATTATAACTAAGTTTTTTCATTTTATGGTATGATGATGATGATGCCATCTAGCCGATTTCGGCCACAACGACTGCATTTGATGGCTTTCTAGGGTGGTTGTCGAGAGCTTTGGTGGGCTGCTCTATCATGTGCTCTCAAGTGGCTAGCATACCAAACTTTGGCCGAAAAACTCCGAGCACAAAGCGGACATGTGAGAACACCATTGACGAATTTGTAGGGTATAGCTGCAGGTGGCCTGGTTTTAAGGTTATCACGCTTTAAGTCTAGCTGCGACCTTCTTTTCTCTTCGAAGCCCTTGACCTGCCGATGCACATGAAGTCTCCACTCGACCGATTAACCAGTTTTGACCGGAACATCAACATTACTAATGACCTCTAAACTTAGTTAATTAGTGGATATTCCACTAACAGCTGGTGGTTTTTTTTTTCTTAAAAAAAAGGAATAAAACATTTATGCCACATTTATTAATTTATTTTAATTCGTGAATAAAACATTTGCAACCCCTTCTTAAGCACATTGCGCGAACGGAGATGTTTCAGATTGGCATAGTAAAGTTCATAATTATGAAGAAGTAGAACAGAAATTTAAAAAAAAACTTTAAACATAACGCGTTATGGTCTCATTTCGACCACTTCGGCTTCAGACATCCCCCTCCGGTACATTATGTCGAAGTTGCAGAAAAGCTCCCATCACAATTATTAAAAGATACCACGACATGAGAGAGCAAGGCCCGGATTCTTCTCACAGATGAAAGCGGCTGGCTTGTCACACCACAAGTCAACCAGAAGACCTGTGCGGAATATACCACCGCAGGACTCAACTGGTGCCGAAGTATTTGGCTCCCCTGGAGAATATGAGCTATATCCTGCTTCTACTAGCGTTTGACCTGAAAAGAGAAATACGAATAAGTTAGACATGTAGACACGGAGTCTGGATTTGTGACAGGTTGATGGCAATAGGCTCGCCATTTGTACTCAAGATTAAAAGAGTCCGAAATTTTTCCGGGGAACGTACTACTTGTAAAAAAGTACCTTGGAATTTTGTCACTGAATATACAACGAAATGTATATTTCTTACTCGTAGCATAAAATGTACAAATTACCATAAATAGTCCTCCAATCCCATTGTTCGTTCGAATCATGAACACCGATAAAAGCTAGATCTTTCCAGAAATTTCCAACCATCTTGGTTGTTGGATATTTGGCGAAGAGTTCTTTTAGTACTGTTGCTTCGACTTCACTGTTTATAATAGCAAGATGGCCGCCTTCAGCTGAACATGCCATGAACGCTCGCGAGAAATTTCTTGGAACTGTATGGAACTTGTAGCATTTGTTGGTTCTTTTGTCCAAGTTGTATTCTGAAATGAAATAGCTGGTTATTAGAATTTAGTGTGGAACTCTCTGCTGGCATCTGAGTTGCCCTCCCACATTTAACCCGTCTGCCTTCCTAGCAAGAGTGAACAGGCATCTTCTGGGCACGCTCGTTCCATCATAGACCTCAACTACCGCTTTCCATCAGGTGTGATCGAGGTCAAGAGCAGGCCCATTTTGTAATAAAAAAAAATTAAAATGAAAAATTATGGCAATAGGCTGCCTTCCCAGGCTGGGAAGGGGTCGACTTTGGTAGAAGACGCCTCTAAATAAGTTCATATAAGGCAGGAGAACGAAGATGATGATGATGATGTTATGTAGGTGAGAAAAGTGTACATCAAAAAAAAAATTTAGCTGTCTGTTTGTAATTTCAAAATAATAGCTTTCTAGAATGCATATAAAGGGTGTAAAAAGACCCTTAACGAAGCCGAAAGGCACTTATTCTCCCCGTTATTGCGATAATTTTTTTGTTCTAGACCATACCAGGCCCTGCAATCTCGACATTAGATAACGAAAAAAATCGGTCGTTAAGTGTAATCGATGTCAAATTTCTTTAATACATTTTCAACCTTATGCTTTCGTAATAAAGTCGAAAATCTATTAAAGGAATTTGACAACTATACGAATTAGCGACCTATTTTTGTAGCTATCTAATGTTGAGACTGCAGGGAACCTTCCAGTTACGGAGATATTGGGGGTCAAAGTTCCGACTTTTTCACAAGTTTTATTTAAAATACATGTTTTTAATGTAAGATTTTTACTTAAACCCCTCCACGGCCCCCGTACTATTCAATCCATTCATCAGCACAATGTTCTGAGTGCGTTACATTGAGTCCTACCGTAAAACGTGATTTTTCACCCCAAAAAAAAAAGTAGTTTCCCAGAATTTTTTTTTGGGTAAAGTTACTTAGTTTGATGTACAGAATGCTTGGTTGATGGCTTCGTGAAGGGTCCGTTTACACCCTGTATAAGGCACTTATAACAAAAACTTAAAAGGGACTTTACCGGTAGATAGCTGATGTTATAAGGAGTTAAATAGGCTAAAAAAACTTAAAACCCTGGAAATTGTTAACTAAATCCGATTCAAATAGGGGGGAAGACATATTTTTATAATAATTTCACGCATATGAAGGGGGCAACCAACAAAAGAAACAGTGTTACCTACTAACAGCGCTTCCAGATCCCAAAAGTAAAACTACAGTGTTATTATATGTATAATTAAAAATTACATTGTATACAGTATATTTATACACTGTATTTTATCAGTACAGTATACAGTAGAGAAGTCTCATCATCTGCCTAGCCTTTTCCCAACTATATTTGGGTCGGCTTCCAGTCTAACCGGATGCAGCTGAATACCAGTATTTTACATGGAGCGACTGCCTGTCGGACCTCCACAACCCAGTTAGTACTGGGTAATACGATACTCATGGTAAGACTGGTTGTCAGATTTTGGGCCACTGACTACCCGTAACGACTGTCAAAGATCTACAAATGACACCCGGGACCAACGGCTTAACGTGCTTTCCGAGGCACGGAGGAAACTCGGTATGTAATGGGTGGTTGCCCATCCACAGACTAGGCAAGCACGGCTTAACCTAAAGATCGACCCGAGCGGCTGATATTATTTAGCCACGAGCTTCTACAGTAGAGAAGTCTAAAATACAGTAAATCTACTGTAATTACAGTGAATCACGAAGCACTGCCTACTGAACAAATTCATAAGTCTACGAGTATTACCTGGGTCGACAGTGCCACACGCACTATCTTCTACTTCAATTCTCTCCGGGCGGTAACAGATGTAAGGGCGAGTCTCTTCACAGCGCTGATCTGCTAATTCGCCATTACCATTTAAAGTCATACAACTTTCTTTGTTGTCCTTATTGTCTGGTTCACTTTCAGCCCAAGTCACTGGGATTTCTGAGAGCGGTGTACCTGTAATTTGTGTATTTGTGTGAATCTCTAATTTATAACCTACATAAATGCTGACTATCATCGTTCTAATATTTGCAATATAATTAATAAAATTATTTTAAGCTATGTTTAGTTATTTTTATGCTAAAAAAATGTCCACAATCCACGAGGAATCAAAAATCCTGCTCCTGATTCTTTATAAAGGCAGAAAGATGAAATAAATATAATGAGTTTTCCTTTTCATCCTTGTCCTTGCAAAGAAACAGCCAATTCATTGCAAGAAAAGTTTTTTTGAAGTGAAACTTCTTTACGCACGCTTGACTTGGGGAGTAAGCTGGTCAACGCGTGACGTAAGCGTTACGAAAAGTGTGATCGGGCGAGGCGAACGGGAATTGAGTGGGGGATATAAGCAAGAGACAGCAGTGCGCGCGCACATTTTCTTTCTCTTTTCCTCTCATAGCCAAATACGTTCCGTATATCTTACCAATTTTCAAAAGTTTCACTTCAGTCGTGTGGTCATAAGCACACTCGTTTTTTTTATTGTACTAGGTACCTATATTTTGTACGAGTCAAATAAACGACAACGGTCTTAGATTGTAACTCAGTCAGGCGGTTTACTTTGTTTAATTTATTTCATTACCACTGCTCGCAAAAGAGTAAAGAAAAAAATTACGGCGAAACCATAACTTAGACCGTCTGGGCCCGCGTGGTGGTTTACAGTCCGTTTCCTCTTATAGAAAGGAGAACTGTGCCCCAGCAGTGGGAACAGTATAGACTGATAATACATCTGTAACTTGCAACTTGAAATGTTTCATTGATCCAACACATAAAGCTGTTTTACATCCGTAACCTCTCTAATCCAGGTCCAGTTGAAAACCAGCGTCAGGCACTAGTTGCCCGGCATTTTGCTGAACTGGGCCTATTTGGTGCAGCCGTGAGGCACACAGTGTTATATTTTTTGTTTTAGTTTTAAGTTTTTTTTTTTTTTTTGTCTTATATTATTTTTGTTTTATATTGTGTGCACTTGTGGCATGTGCCAAATAAATGTATTTTCTTTCTTCTTTCTTTCTTTCTTTTAATCTTACCTTCAATTGTATAATAATCTCCTTGGGAGAATGTGGCATGAATACCAGTGAAAAAATCAAAACCTTGACTGGAAGAGTTTATGATGTTTTTCATTTCAGCTTTGATTTCTCTTGTAGTTGGAGAAGCTAGAACAGCACCTAAAGATAAAAATTAAATTAAAAATTATCATCCGTACAATTCTCGAAGGGGTTAACAGAAAGAAGTAGGAGCACGGTCCATACAAAGTTAACCCACGTCCTACAGCAACGAGAAGTATCTCAAAAAAATGATGAAAATGGCTTTAAAAAGATGGCATACTTCCAAACTCCATCCTTACAGTCTAGCATTTAAAAAAATTGCTATGAAAATTCGTTCTTATGAGACTTCTCTTTGCTGTAGGACGTGGGTTAATTTTGATCCTTCTTCTTTATCCTTCAGATGTTAAGGGGGGATTTTTGGGGTTCCGTAACCAAATTGAAAAAATAGAACCCTTTTTTTATCATGATCGTCTGTTACATTACACACAGCTATTTTCCTCGCAACACTTCTTCTCCATCTTTCTCCTGGCTATTATCCCAATTTATTTGGGATCAGCTCACCTAGTACTTCTGCGCCAGAACGTACGGTTGTGGATTATCATTTAAACGTAAATATTTGAACGTCTTTGATAAGAACTATGTATACCGATGAAAATTGGGGAGAAGGTGCAATTTGTGCACCGCTAAACAATGGTGTAATAAAATATCGAAAAATTATTAGAGGCAGATTCATGTAAACGAGTTATGAAAAAATGCTCATAAGCGTGTGGGGTGTCGTTGAATCCCACAGTTTAAAAGATCATGACTGTCGTGACTTTGTTTTTCATATTTTTTTAACCGACTTCCAAAAGGAGGAAGTCAAGTCATCTGATTTTTTTTTTTTTTTTGTGTATGTTCAGCGATTTCTTCGCCAATTGTGAACCAATTTTGATTTTTTTTTTAGCTTAAAAAATAACTTTAGCTTCAGAAGTCGGTGACAGAAAAACTGAATCAAACAAACAAAAGTGACCGACTTCAGAAGCTAAAGTAATTTTTCACTTTTTTTTTTGAAGTCGGTTTTATTTTTTGCAAAAAAATTTTTTATTCGAGAAATGTTTCAGTTTCCGGATGCAGCTGAATACCAGTATTTTACATGAAACGAGTACTGGGTAATAAAAAGAATATTTTTGCAGTTAAAACTACTTTCAAAACCAATGTGGTAAACCTCTGTAGTTTTGGAAGTCGGAGTAAAAAAAAATGCAAATAAAATCGACGAACTTTTTTTTTTTTAAAATCGGTAGTAGACCCAGCGACACATCAAGCTATACGTTTCCAGTATAACATGTCCTCGTTTTATATAGTTTTCGCTTACCATAATAGATAAGCATAAACTGGTTAAGTATAGCTTGATTGGCCGTCGTGTGTACATACATACTAATTCTTAAAAAAAAACGAAAATACATAAACTTACCTTCCAGAGTGCATCGTAGCCGGGCATCGAACCAAGTCGCCGGTACAACGAATGATTTAAACCATGCTCTGGCTTTTGAACTATATTTGTAGTCACATCTAAATGCTCCCTCTAAAAATGCAAAAAAAATATGTTACTTAGCGTGTTTCCTGTAGTCTCCAAAAGATTAAGCAGAAGTATACCAGCGCATCATGTTACCACAAACTATCAAATTTTCTCATTTGATTTTGAACTTAACTGTCAATATTTTGGGTGTTTAGTCTGAACGGCCCAAATCGAACGGACCACGGGCCGTTCGGCCGTAAGAAAAATGGTTTAAAATAATTTGGAGAAATTTGACAGTTTGTGATTACTTTAATTCTGCTGGTGACTGTACTGTACCTATGTACAGGTATACACCCGCATTTAGTAAATTAAGTTTGAAAATAATTTAACAAAGTAAAATTGACTAGTTGGTTTGACTTGAGCTACCCAATTAATATTTAAAAAAAACTTCTTACCAATAAAATTCACACAGAAAAATAACACAAAATATTTTAAATAGGACTTCATTTCGTGATGAGTGAGGTACCTACTGTGTAATTAACAGTTGTCTTAACAGATATTTATATACGTGATGTTCTTTATTGTATTATTATTATCATCGAAAGATATATTTTTTTAGTATCCTGTTAAGCCAGTGGTTCCTAAATAAATCTATACTAATATATAAAGGTGAAGAGTTTGTTTGTTTGGTTGAACGCGCTAAACTCGGGAACTACTGGTTCGAATTGAAAAATTATTTTAGTGTTGGATAGCGCATTTAGCGAGGAAGGCTATAAGCTATATAACATAACGCTACAACTAATAGGAGCGGAGCAGTAATGAAAAATGTTGCAAAAACGGGGAAAATTGTATTTTTAATAATAATTCTACGCGGACGAAAGTCGCGGGGAATAGCTAGTAATTAAATAAAATCTATACGGGTCAGAATTATTCGGTAATAGTCGGATTTTTTAAAATTGATCATCCTGTCCCACTGCTGGACAAAGGCCTCACCCTTCCAAGAGCTCTAGTCCTGCGCCACCTGGAACCAGCCCTCGCGCATGCCTCCAGGTGGTTTCACCAGTTCTTCCGGCCTCGGCGGTGACGTCCATCTTCGGGCACCTATAAATTGTGAGTCATCGTGCCTGAAGATGACGTGACCCGCTCAGTACCATTTCAGCCTGCACTCTTCTTTCCAACGTTCATTATGCCTGTTTCAGAATGCAGTGTGGTGTTTTAACGCCCAGAATGCTGCGTCCCACTCCGACAGACTCCAAGGCGAAATTTCTGAAATTCTTTGAAAGGCCTGAAAGTTAGAAAATGGGAGCATAAACCAACTGAAAATATGATGAAGATTTGGCTTAAATATCCTTAGGTCATGGGTTTGAACCAACCTGTACTCCACCGCCGTCTGTAATCCCCGCAGGGCTAGGCAGAGCTGCACACCCACATTTCGCCAGTTATGTTTAAGGCCCATCCTGTGGACGGTGAGTAATGGGTTAGCTCACCGTCCGTCCGTATTATGACAACAGGCAGTGACGACGGCGTGTTCGTGTTCCACGCGCGTCTCAAAGAGATGTCAGCAACAGGAAGGGGCAGGACTGTTCGAAAGAGATACCGCGGCCCTGGAACACAAAGGGCAAATGAAGAATGATGGAAGGATGGATGGGTTTTAGTCAGCAAAAGACTGACACTCCCTCCCACTCCACCCAGAGTGGGAGGGGGGGGGTTATTTGATGATTACCCATGCAAAAAAAAAAGGCCCATGTAATAGGGGGCGAACCTATTACCATTTGCCATCTACTGGGCACAAATCCAGACTCCGTGGCTGCCACTGAGTAATTTGGAAAAACCCAGTAACAATTTGCCCGACCTGAGAATCGAGCCCAGAACCTTAGCACAGCCGTCCAGTTTCTGGTTATTTAGTATACTTGAAAACCACTGGCACAGGAAAATTATACGAGATATTTGCACTTTAATTGGTTGTTATTGTATTCAAATATATTAACAATATCACTGTCATAGTTATAAATAATTCCTTTGTAAAGTCAAGCTGATAAAGGAAACAATGTAAAAATATATGATTTTTCCTCAAATTGTTTATTGATCCAAAACGAATTTTATTTAAACTAATAGAGGACCTGAGGGTCAAGGCAAAGTGACCCTCAATCAGCTATAACGATAGAGGTAAGTCAAACAGTATAACCTCTTTAAGTGTGCAGTTCAAGGTGGCGCTGCTTGTCAAGCAAAAATGCATCGAAATGTCAAACTTGGTACGTTTATTTTAATTCTGTGTTTTCCCGCCTGCACAGACAAGTTGGTTGAAGTGTAAGTATTGAATTATTGAGCATAGCAACCGAAAAACTTATGACATTCTTAAAGATCTGGGCAAAGTAACAACATTTTTATTAAGTTCCTCATATAAATACATTATTTACTTTACAGACATAAAATAAAAATAATGTTGCTGTACCAAAAGCAGAAAAGAATTAAAAGACATCAAAATATAAAACTAAATTAAAAATAATTGTTTAATTTAGTTTTTTTATTCATCATTCCTCATATCTAATACATTTTTAAATATTTTAAAAAACAAAAGTAAACAAAACATTTAAAAATATAAAAAATAGTAGCCCGCCGGCATCGGGAACAGGGTCCAGGCTGCCGGTGGTCAGGGCTCCAGAGAGAGGAACCGCCTCACTATGCGTGCCGTGTCTAGGAGTACTGCTTTCTGAATCAAGCCCTTGACCCAGCCGCGCAATGAGAGCCTTCTAAGGTGTTGGTCGAGGCTCTTTGCTATTAGTCCATTAACCGTAACGACTATCGGTACAATGATTGCAGAGTCCACGTCCCACATGTCGACAACCTCGTGTGCTATAATTATTCTTATTAATTTAGTTTTATTATTAATTGTTGTTATAGCAGCATATTATTATTTTTGAACAGTATAAATAACCTTTTTACTCTGGACGCTCTTAGCTTGCACTTCTTTATACATCGTTCTCACATAAATGTATAGTATCCACATGAATGATGTAACCAAGATTTTGTAACAATATTTTGATTGAAAAGAGTGTCCAAGGAGTTTCTTGCCCATTCTTCTCCATAGAGATCTACGCCTTGGAATGGGCAACTACAGTACTTTCACAAGCTATTATGCCTTGTGTCTGTGACTGTAGCGTCGCTCTTTGTTTTTTTGTGACTTTCAAAAGTGCCTGTAATGGTCTAATTGAAATAAATGCTTTGAGTTTGAGTTTGAGTTTGCAGCAACAGAAATGCACATTCTGTGAAAATTTCAACTGTCTACCTTTTCTTTTTCTCCTTTGCGTGTCGATAGACTCAAATAATACCCGACCAGTATATTGCCACCTGCACAGCTCCGTCGCTTGGTTTCGTTTCTACCTATTACGAATCATGAAATACAGCCCGCTGAAAGACGGACGGACGGACGGATGGACGGACAGCGTAGGCTAAGAACGAAGATCTAGGCAAGCCGTCGTCGTAAGGCTATGTTTAGCTTGTTTAAGAAAGGTTTTTAAAAGTAACAATAACAATTTCAACATTACTGCAATATTCTGTATGCTTGTCACTCATTGGAAATTCCACCGGGTGTCGAAGGGTAAAAGGAAAAATTCTTTAAAAATCAAGGGTTTTGTCACATTATATTCCTATTTATAGATTTGTATTAATTAAATGACACATTTTTGATTCATAATAAAATGTTAATGAATTTGCTTTTTTTTCCTATTCATTAATAATGTATATTTTCAGGTAATGCACGACAAGAGGCAGGGCCCGGATTCTTCTCACAAATAAAAACGACTGGGCTATGACACCACAGGTCGACCAGAACACTCGAGCGGAATATCCCTCCACAGGATTGACCAGGAGCCATGTTGTTTGGCTCCCCTGTAGCATATTTGCTGTATCCTGCGTCTGTTAGCTTTTGGCCTGAAAACAGAAATGCTATTATGTTGCTGTTTCAAACGTTGTTTGCCGTTTTTATGTATCACAAGACTCCGCTTGCTCCAAACACACAGGATTATAAAACACCTATCCTTTATTCAATTCAGTGCTCTGAATTAAGTTGTCTAGATAAGGAACTCAATTTCCACTAACCTGACTCCAGAAAAAAATGTACGAAAAATCAAAAAAGAAATGATAAATTACCATGAATGGTCCTCCAATCCCAAGTTTCGCCTGAATCGTGAAGACCGATGAAAGCAACATCTTTCCGGAAAGCTCCCAATATCTTGTTTTCTGGATACTTGGCGAAGAGTTCCTTTAGCACTGTTACTTCGACTTCATTGTTTATAATGGCAAGATGGCCGCCTTCAGCTGAACATGCCATGAACGCTCGCGAGAAATTTCTTGGAACTGTGTGCAACTTGTAGCATTTGTTAGTTCTTTTATCCAAGTTGTATTCTGAAAAGAAAGTTTTGTTACATCATTGCAGTAGGCTAAAAAGGGAGCAACTACTGGTTATGACGATTAATAGAGAAATAGCAAAGAAAAAGAAATGTTGCTCCGACAGGGGAATGATGATGATGATGTTGATGACTTAGCTGAAGCCAAAGGTGCACATAAACAATAAAAGAGACTGTGAACAAATTAACGAGACTGTCTATCCCAACGAGTATTACCTGGATCGATAGTGCCGCATTCACTGAACATTTGAAGTCTCTCCGGGTGGTAGCAAATGTAAGGGCGAGTCTCTTCACACCGATGATCTGCTGATTCTCCAAGACCATTCAAAGTGATACAACTTTCTTTGTTGTCCTTATTATCAGGCTCATTTTTAGCCCATGTCACTGGTATTTCTGAGAGCTGTGTACCTGTCATTTGTAAATCTGTATGAGTCGGTATGAGTAAAGACACCAATAACTACTGACCCGTATCCATATTGTCGGTATGCATTAAGATGAGCTTAATCCCTTCTTAGAAAGAAGCACAAGATACTATGGGAGTCTTCTGTGACCTGTAGTGGGTATTTGAATGAGCAAATCAAGAAAATCTGCTCTTGAAACTTGAGCTGTACGGATTAGGTAAGTTTCGAGCGCTCGCTATCGAAATGATTAACGTAAAAATGAGCATACCACAAGGTACACAATTGGGTCCTTTCCTCTTTCAGTATGCTATTAATGATGACCCCATTTATTTAAAAATTAACCCTAAATAGTGTAGTTTTCTGACTACACTTTCTTAATATTTAATATAAAAAGACGTATAACTTATTTTAACAAAAATAACTCCACACCGCAGGTCCATTATTGGTTCACCGTTAATCATAAAATTTAACTTAAGGAATGAAAACCAGAAGGATTTCGTGACTAAATAATAACAGCCGGTCGGACCGATGCCTAGGTTGGTCTTTGGATGGGTTGTGGAGTACTTACTGGGTTGTGGAGGTCAGATAGGCAGTCGCTCTATGTAACAATATCTGTTTTACTGACTGTCAAAAGTAGTGATTATGACTATGAATTATGAGAAACTAGAATTCGTCTATAAAATGGTTTTCTTGGGACTAGCAGACTCGAGTAAACTTATCTACGCATCAACGTAGTGGAATTCTTGCCCACCTACCTCAACCCTTCTTACAAATTCTACCTAAATTATAATATGAGTAATTTTAATTAATATAATCTCCTGTCCTTATCCCAATTTATTTGGTGTCGGCGCTGCATGTCTCCTTCTTCCATACCTCTCTATTACTCGTTATCTCAGCAGTCACCCCCTTTCTAGCCTTATCATCCTTCACACTTTGGTCTTCCTCTACCCTTATAGCCATCTACATTCAGACTTAACATTTTCCTCATCGTCAGTCATTTTAATTGAATGCTGATGGTAAACACGGTTGGCGCAGTGGCTGAGCAATTGGCTGCTGCGCTGCGTGTCGCGGGTTCGATCCCCGCACGGAACAAATATTTGTATGATCTACACGTAGTTGTTCCGGTTCTGGCTGTTTGTGTATGTGAGTTTTAAATGTTTGTAAACGCACCCACGATACAGGAGAAATTCCTAGTGTCCGCAACGTTTTTTAAAAACAAAATAAAAAGAAAATATCCGCGATGCGATAACCACGAAACCGCACTGGGCCCACGTATTAAATACAGCTCGTTCGCTCTCGTAACAGTACTAAGCAAATTTTTTTGCAACTCTTTGAGATTAGTTTTCATTGATGGATCTTACCTTCAATCGTATAATAATCTCCTTGGGAGAAGGTGGCATGAATCCCAGTAAATATCTTGTATTCCGGATTAGAGGTATTTATGATATTTCTCATTTCAGCTTGTATTTCTGGCGTGGTTGGAGAAGCAAGGACAGCACCTGATGATAACATAAAATTACTGGAATTAGGAACAGGTACCTGAATAACACTTACATTGTTCCAGTTTCGGGAAGTTTCATGTATTAGAAGGGGGGGGGGGGGGGGGTCATCAACCAGTTTCAAATCTTGTCACTGGGCTGGGCACAATCGAACCCGGAGGACCGCATGCTTAGTAGTAGCGCTTGCGACCGCAAGACCACCAACAAAAATAGTCATCACATCTATAATTAACGAAATATTAACTAGACAGCTGTTGATGTGATTTGCATTTAGGTCCACGGTGACATTTTGTAGGGATGCTGTCGAGCATTTCGTAACCGCGATTCTTCTTGTTAGCAATAGAGAGTCGTAGTTACATGAGAGAAGGTACACAGTCAGCGGCAGGCGCGGCCGTTTTGCATTTGCATCGCTACTGCATGCTGCAAATGATCGCAGTGGACTAGGGCTCTTAAGATATTATAAAACAAGTAACTTACCTTCCAGGGAGCATCGTAATCGAGCATCGAACCAAGTCGCCGGAACAACGAATGATTTAAACCATGCTTGGGCTTTTGAACTGTATTTGTAGTCACATCTAAATACTCCCTCTAAAAATTCAAGCACAATTTTACACCTATTTATCTCAGAAAAGTTACGCATAGGTGTTTTTATAGTATAGTTGCATTTCGTAAGTTGTGTTTAATTTTTTTTTTTCAGACAGTAAAATTGATTCGTTGATTTGATTTGAGCACACTAAATTTAAAAACCTGTCAAGTGAGAGTCGGATTCTCGCGCGAAGGAAAAAGAATGTCCATGGAGTTTCTTAAAAGAGTGTCCATGGAGTTTCTTGCCCGTTCTTATCCATAGAGATCTACGCTAGGGAATAGGCAAATACAGTACTTTCACAGTTTTTATGCCTTGCTACATTTCATTGTTGTCTTTGTTTCGACAATTCAAAAGTGCCTGTAACTGGCCTACTTTAAATAAATGCTTTGATTTTGATTTTGAAAGGGTACCACCGTTATTAAGATTAAGCAAAAAGACGACGAAAAATCTCCTTAAAAAAATTAACTCCTTTAAATTTTCTATTTATTATTTTTTACTTCGTGTTGTTTTAGTGGCCATAAGCCTTATATCTATACAAATAATCCCTATAAAGGTACAGCTTACCAGTAAAATTAAAGCTGAATAGTAACACAAAATACTTGAAACAGTACTTCATATTGTAAGGACTGGAATGCAAATTATGACGATACAATTATGTTATTTATAGGTAATTCTAACGAGCGTATCGGCAGACATTATGACTCCTTGAGGCAGTGGTTCCCAAAATAATAAAACAATGCAAAATTTTACCCAACCCTTTCCAGAGTTTTTTCTTCCGATCCATTAATATAATCTGTAGCCAAACAGAGTCGGCCAGTTTGAAAAAATAAATTAACATTTGACAACTCACTCAAGACCATCATCTGCCTAGCTCTTTTCCAACTAAATTGGGGTCGGCTTCCAATCTAACCGGATGCAGCTGAATACCAGTATTTTACATGGAGCGACTGCCTATCTGACCTCCACAACCCAGTTAGTTCTGGGTAATACGATACCACTAAGTAAGACTGGTTGTCAGACTTTTTGGGCCACTGACTACCTAACGACTGTCAAAGATCTACAAATGACAGCCGGGACCAACGGCTTAACGTGCTTTCCGAGGCACGGAGGAAACTCGGTATGTAATGGGTGGTCACCCATCCACAGACCCACCTAGGCAAGCACGGCTTAACCTAAACATCGACCCAGCGGCTGTTATTATTTAGCCACGAGCTCCTCACTCAACTCGCTCTAGACCAAAAACAATAATTAAGCCAATATTGATTACACAAAAACTGTGCTTAGGTTTTTTTACACCAATATTATAATTATTATTCTTTATGGCAATAGGCGCCCCAAAATTCATCCACTAGATCTCCCCTCATTGCCGCAGTCATAAAGTCATCATTATGCCCTAATCACTTTCTGAAATACTCCATTACTTTATATCGGTCATTTACCTGCAGTAACGATAGCCAAACTATAAAACTGAAAACAAAAAATCATTTCTGGAATGTACTTTTTGCCAGTTTTTTTTTTAAATATTAAGTTGAGAACCATTGACACAGGAAATAACATTAATGAAGCAAATGATTTAATTTATAATAAAACAAAGTTTTCTTCTCGTTTCTATAAATAAATAAATGACTTAATGCGGTTTCGTTAAATGACTTGAAGACTTATTTGATTATATGAAAACATCCTCATCACATTGTGTTTATGTATTTATTTGCGAATAATCAACGAGAAATAAGTTGTAATTATACTGTGTTTTAAAGTTGCTCAGTTGTACAACGAATTTATATCTAAAATTATTAAAAAAAAAAGAATATCAAAGGTCCTAAGGTGGGTGCCTTGTGGTATACCACCTAGGAACCTTTTTGTACTTAAAGGTGTATGAGTGCCATCTACTCATTTTCAGTCTTAAAACTTAAGAACTTAACTTCACGCCTATAATTCCTAAAGGTTTAAGCTGAGTTGTATCTATAGTTACACCCCGGGGCACAGGGTCATTGGGTTTTCCATCACAAAATTTATCAGTAGCAGTGACTGGGTTTGTGCCTGTTTGATGGCAAAAGGCTTGCCCTCAATTACATGTGCCGCATAATAATTGGCGGTGGGTGAAAAAACATTGAGAGTACCAAAATTGTATTGAAATATTTATTTTCAACAAAACTTTTGAACCACGCTATGTCTTCCTTACTGCAGTTCTTGAGTCACTGCACGACAAAAGTCATCTGGGTTCTTCTCGCAGATAAATACAGCTGGCCTGTCACACCACAAGTCATCCAGAAGACCTGTGCGGAATATCCCACCACAGGATTCAACAGGTGCCGCATTGTCAGGCTGCCCTGGATTAAATTTGCTGAATCCCGCAGCTGTTAATGTTTGGCCTAAAATAGGGAAATACTATAATGTTACTTTCTATAATTTTGTACGTTACTCCTTCAGCATTATTTATATTTATATCATCCATTCTTCATTCTACACAATGTTCTGTGCTTATTACTAAACATATTAAACTTGTATTCGACCATTGCGGTAATACGCAAGAATATTTGCAAAAGAAAAAAAACATATGTATTTGGTCACAAGTGCACATAACAAAAATTACTTAAATCTAAACAGAAAAAAAAGAAATAATTCTGTGTCTCACGGCTGCGCCAAATAGCCGCAGTACAGCAAATTACTTGAGGTTAGTATACAAGAAATTTTAATTACCATGAATAGTCCTCCAATCGAACCTTTCGCCCCAATCATGAAAACCGATAAAAGCTATATCTTTCTGGAATGGTCCCACCATTTGGGTTGCAGGGTGTCTGCCGAAGAGTTCTTTTAGTACTGTGGCTTCGACTTCACTGTTTATGATAGCAAGATGGCCGCCTTCAGCTGAACATGCCATGAACGCTCGGGTGCAATTTCTTGGAACTGTATGAAACTTGTAGCATTTTTTTTCATTTTTCATATTTATGCATTTGAGAACCAGTGATGGAAAAAGACACCATTTAGCACCTATTGAATTAAATGCGTGTAAAAAAAGAACAAATACATTTCTAATTGTGATCATGTGTGAAAATGAGTGATCTAATGCGGTTTTGTTTAGATAATTTAATGACCAAGTAAAATAGAAACAAAGACTTCTTGTAACATGGTGTTTAGTTGAGTATTTACAATGATAAATAATAATTTTATTCTACTTTACATTTAAACTGTATACACTGACATGGTCTCTAAAGCAAATAATAAACATGGTAGATAACCCATTTAAAGAGCTAATGCCTAGTTTATGAGTTGCTCAGTTAACAAAACCTATCTTGAAATACACTCTCAATTACAAAAAAAAGTATCAAAGGTAGACTGAGGTCCTGATGGGCGCCCTGTGGTACTCCAGCGGGCGCAAACTTTTACTACCGTCTAGAAAACGTCTATGCCGAAGCTGTGTTGATGGGTATATTAGTGCGATCCTTTCGTTTTAAGCACCAAAAATAAAGAAAAACTGTTTAGTATTAAACATTTATTAAAGAAAGCTTTTTAACCTTCCTGACCATTCTTTATTGCTGTTATTCTGATTCAGCACTACAAACGTCAGGATAATTGGGATCCTTCTCGCAGAAAAATGCGGCTACGTGGTCACACCACAAGTCGTCAAATAGACCTGTGCGGAATATCGCACCACAGGATTCACCAGGTGGCGCATTGTTTGGTTCTCCATCCGGAAATATGTTGTATCCTGCTTCTGTTAATGTTTGGCCTGAAAAGAAAAAAATATTGAACTCGCATTCCAATATAATTACGTTATTATTAATAAATAATAAATCTTTATTCAGAATCCTAGAAGGTAAAGTCTATAACTAACTATCTAGGTATAATAATGTATGATGCCTGTACTAGGATAATCCTGGATCACAGGCTGCAGGAGCACTAACAATATTAGTAGGACAGTAGTTTTTTTGTTTAATATTCAACATTACATAATACAAACTTATTTTGTTTAACTTAAATTCTATTTACTTAGAACTAAACACATATTTCCTACACGAAAATATTTGCGTCAGCAGAAATATAAACTAGGTTTCAAAAGACATTCGAGGCGCTCTTGTTTATATTCGACATTTGCACCTAGCGACTAATGTTCTTAGACAATCAATAAAATCAATGGTAAGTATGTCAGCGTAGTGGTCTGTTATTGCCATGTTGTGTCAGCAACATGCGTCCAACGCGGAAGTCTAACCTAGAGTAACCTATTACAAGTTACATAAGAAAATCTAAATTACCATGAATTGTCCTGAATTCAAAATTTTCGCCCCAGTCATGAAAACCGACAAAAGCATAATGTTTCTTGATATTTCCAATTATCGTTACTTCTGGATATTTGGCGAAAAGCTCCTTCAACACTGTTCTTCGAGTTCACTGTTTACAATAGCAAGATGGCCGCCTTCAGCTGAACATGCCATGAACGCTCGCGAGAAAATTCTTGGAACTGTATGAAACTTGTAGCATTTTTTAGTTCTTTTATCCAAGTTGTATTCTGAAATAAACAAATATTTTATTATTACAGAGATGACGACAAATGGAGGAATATTATGGAAAGACAAGGAATATTATGGCAGAAGACAATAATGTAGCATCATCTGCCTAGCCTTTTCCCAACTATATTGGGGTCGGCTTCCAGTCTAACCGGATGCAGCTGAATACCAGTATTCTACATGGAGCGACTGCCTATCTGACCTCCACAACCCAGTTAGTACCGGGTAATACGGTACCCCTTGATAACTACTATAAGACTACGATAAGACTGGTTGTCAGACTTTTTGGGCCACTGACTACCTAACGACTGTCAAAGATCTAAAAATGCCTACCGGGACCAACGGCGTAACGTGCTTACCGAGGCACAGAGGAAACTCGGTATGTAATGGGCGGTTACCCATCCACAGACGTTTTGGGTGGTCACATTCCACGGACCTACCTAGGCAAGCCCGGCTTAACCTAAAGATCGATCTGATCGGATGTCATTATTTAGCCACAAGCTCCGCCTAAGACAATAATGTAGCACCGATCCAAAATAAAATAGTTCAAGGACAGGGCAATGATGATGATGATTATCATTTCAAGAAGCAAAAATTTGCATAAACAGAACCAACAAAAGAGACTGTGTTGTGTAATAATCTAAAAAAAAAAAACTTTATCGTCTTTTTACCCGACTGCGGTGAAGGTCAAAAGTGTCCTTTATTCCCTCGTAACTCATAAACGGATGAATGGATTTGTATAAATTATACGTCGTTCGATTGGATTAAAAATCAAAGAAAAATGGCGGATTTGGGGTGCCATATTTTGGAGTTCGAATTTGATTTTCTTCCAGTACTTACGCGAGGGGTATCAAAATGGAGGGTATTAACTTTTGTTTAATTTAAAATGTGCTTGGTTTTTGCTCTTCAGTTTTTTCAGTCGGGTATTTTTAGTTTTTTCAACTAATTTTTTTATCTGTTTCGTTTACAGCTACAAACGAAACACATATAAACGGAAGGCTATCCTTACGTGTTGAGGATGTCAGGGTATCTCAGTATTTTACCTGGATCGTCAATGCCGCATGCATTGACTGTTTGAAATCTCCCCGGGCGGTAACAGATGTAAGGGCGAGTCTCTTCACAGCGACGATCTGCTAATTCTCCAAGACCATTCAAAGTGATACATTTTTCTTTGTTGTCCTTATTATCAGGCTCATTTTTAGCCCAAGTCACTGGAATATCTGAGAGCGGTGTACCTGTAATTTTTGAATCTTGGTGACCATCACTTAAGTCAATTTCGTAAGTATTTAACTTCAACAATAATAAATACGGGGTGTAAACAGACCCTTCACGAAGCCGTCAACCAAGCATTCTGTACATCAAACTAAGTAACTTTACGCAAACATTTTTGTGCGGAAACGACTTTTTTTTTTGGGGTGAAAAATTACGTTTTACGGTAAAACTCAATGTAACGGGCTCAAAACATTGTGCTGATGGATGGATTGAATAATATGGGGGTGGTGAAGGTGATTAATGTAAAAAAAAACATTAGAAACATGTATTTAAAAAAAAAACTTGTGAAAAAGTTGGAACTTTGACCCCCAATATCTCCGGAACTAGAAGGTTCCCAGGTATGGTCTAGAACAAAAAAATGATTGCAATAACGGGGAGAACAAGTATCATTCGGCTTCGTTAAGGGTCTTTTTACACCCTTTATGTTGAAAAGATTGATGAACTTTTTAATATTTGTTGTAGTATTCTCGATATGTTTTAAAAGATAAATATACGTCTCATGATTTCAATCCTTATTTTTTCTAACGAAGAAGACAACTCATTGTATGTATGGACAGATGTATATTGATTACTGTAACATAACTAACTGAACATGAACAATTGAACATTTTCATATAATTATCATTCTTTTGGATACATTTTCAAAAACCAACAGCTCGTTGTTTCAATCTTAGTAAAATGTTAATTCTTTAAAAGACTAACCTTCAATCGTAAAATAATCTCCTTGGGAGAAAGTTGCATGAATCCCAGTAAATATCTCATATTCCGGATTTGAGGTATTTATGATGTTTCTAATTTGAGCTTGTATTTCTGGTGTGGTTGGGGAAGCTAAGATAGCACCTGATGACAAAATAAAAGTTAGGAAAATCATCTCTCTGATATTCTCGCAAAGTAGATGTATATATTGGTAATAATTGTTAAACATTCAGAAATGAAGTGGTATTCGAACAAAGAACAGTACTTTTTTCCAATTTTTATTTCTCCTTGTATAAGTTACTTCTGCAAGTTGGTCCGCGAGAAAAGCACATTCTACAGTACTCGTGTATCTTAACATCAATGAAATATTTTTTGAGAGAATATCTCCAACGTAATCTTCATCATCATCTGCCTAGCCTGATGAAGCTGAATGCCAGTATTTCACATGGAGCTCCACAACCTGGTTGTAACTAGGTAATACGATACCCCTTGGTAAGACTGGTTGTCAGACTTTTTGGGCCACTGACTACCTGTAACGACTGTCAAAGATGTACAAATGACAGCCGGGACCAACGCCTTAGCGTGCTTTCCGAGGCACGGAGGAAACTCGGTATGTAATGGGTGTTCACCCATCCACAACCCAACCTAGGGAAGCCTGGCTTAACCTAAAGATCAATTCGAGCGGCTATTATTATTCAGCCACGAGCTCCTCTATTAACTTTTTATAGTATTAGTATAAATTAAGTAACTTAACTTCCAGGGAGCATCTTAGCCGGGCATCGAACCAAGTCGCCGGTACAGCAAAGGATTTAAACCATGCTCGCGCTTTTGGACTGTATTTGTAGTCACATCTGTAGGAGCCCTCTAAAAAGGCAACCAAATATGTTTAAAATTACTAACCAAGTAAAATTGCTGGTTGATGAAAGTACAATTCGTTGGTAGGTTTGATTTAAGGGGGAAGCGCCGAGGTTGCCAGCGAAATCCAAATTTTCTTATAAAAAGAATAATGCGGTTTTATTACTACAAAAAACAAAAGAAATACAACCACAGACAATACAATAGAACATAGAGCATAGAGCTAGTAAATGGCGTTAGTGCTTATTTGATGTGACCAGTTATAACATATATTTTTAACACTTTTTTTGCAAAAAAAGTAAGAAGATTTGAATTTCGGAAGCTATCCTTGCGCTTTCACCTTACGCTAACCATATAAGATAAATAAAAGCTTACCAGTACTATGCAAAAAGACAAGCAACACTAAATAATTTAACAAGGACTTCATTCTGAAACGAATTAAATACAAATTGTGGCGATTCAAACATATCAACTGAATGATGAGTAGGCGCTAAGATAACAACAAGCCTATCGCCTTGGGATTTCCTGTAATGATATTTTTTGCTGGTGGTTAAATATTTTTAATAGGGTAAAATACCTAATTATTTAAACTAAGAATTTCTCTATAAAACTCATGCAAAACAAACCACAGCAAGTTAAAGATAGAGTTCCAAGGGGAAAAAAATGTTTTTGGAAGTTAAATCAGATACCTACCACGTTAATAAAGGTCCACAAAAGTTATTTATACATGGAAAGTATTATTTTTCTTAACTTTAGCAAGAACAGTTATTAACACTCTTTCGCCAATTTTTCTAATTTGTTCATTCTGGGTTAAGCTCGCCGTTGTACATAAGCTGTATTAGTCGAGTGCAATTAGACAATAAGGTGGAACGAAGCTTATAGTGGTCGGATTTTCATGGGACTTTTTTATTGAGTTCCTAGAGGAGTGGAGAAGAAAGTTAAAAAAAAAAATTTCGACGCTCGCGACTTTTTTTTTTTTTTTTTGGTTTTCCTTTGGCATATTTTTTTTTCGTTTATGAATAACTTCAAATTCAACGAATTCATATTGTGGCGTAATAGTGTGACCTGCGTGCATCCATTAAACGCCAATTTGGTCTGTTTCTTTGTTCATTATTGTCGATGTAATGCATATTTCAAGTATTTTTTGAAAATTTCCGACTTTTTCAATATATATTTTTTATTTCTAAAATATCGAATTTTAAGACTAAGATTTCTTTTGAAATTGGTAACAGATACATTTTTACAGATAACTGGACAAGAAAATGTTAAAAAAACCATATTCATGAGTTTAGTGACTTAAAATTCGTTCGCAAAAATCAGAAAATCGTCTATGTTAATGAAGGCATTTTTTTTCGAATTTTTCTATGTAACTCAATGTGCAAGTTATTTTCCAAAACCTCATTTTAGTAGCTATCTAATAAGGTCTAATAACCAGAAAAATATTCAAGGATACTTGTTAAATATCAGTTACTGCTGAGAAAGTAAAACATGACAAAAGGGATCTATCGCTAAGAATTGGGAGCGGTATCGGTATCGGTATTGATATTAAATGGGGCGCAGAGACCCAAGCTTGCAACTAATTCTAAATAGAAATTATGATAAATGGTTACGTTACAATTACGACAATTTTTGTGAGTTTACCAGCGGCCCCATTTCACCTTCGTCAGCAATAATTAACATTTATCGAGAACCGCCGAATATTTTTTTTATTTTGTGTTCTCTGCGAATAGCTGATATAATAACGATATTTTCAGGATAATATTTATAATGACTGCCATAGAAACATTTTGAGAAAAATGGCCATCTTTAACTTTTTCATAGAAGATTTCCTGATATTTGCGAATGAATTTTTAATCACTTCACTCATAAATATGGATTTCTTGCATATTTTTACATCCAGTTATCTGTAAAAAAGTATCGGTTACCAATGACAAAAGAAATCTTTGTGTTAAAACTTGGTATTTTAGAAATAATTGAAAAAATAGGAAATTTTCATTAAAAAACCTGGAAATATGCATTTCGTCAACAACAATGAAAAAGATACAGACCAAATTGGCGTTTAATGGATGCATACAGGTCACACTATTACGCCACAATATGAATTCGTTGAATTTGAAGTTATTCATGAACGAAAAAAAAATATGCCAAAGGAAAACCAAAAAAAAAAAAAGTCGCGAGCTTCGAAATTTTTTTTTTTAACTTTCTTTTCCACTCCTCTAGGAACTCAATAAAAAAAGTCCCATGAAAATCCGACCACTATAAACTTCGTTCCACCTTTAGAGTATTTTTTGTCTAATTGCACTCGGCTATATAATATGTCATTTGTGTTTATTTCTTTAAATTTCGTATGCAATAAAGAATGAGAATGTTGTCATTCGAAATGCCAGTTTGTTGACTCCCCTTACTGATCAGGAGTCACTTCTGATAATCTTAATCCTAATTAATATTATAAATGCGAAAGTAAGTTTGTTTGTTTGTTACCTTTTCACGCCTAAACCACAGAACCGATCATCTTGTTTTGCATATACGTTGTCAGCAGAAGCGGACATAGGGTACCTTTCATCCCAAACAAAAATACTGCTCCCGAGGAAAACAACAATAATGTTCTTATCATAATAGATGGCGCCACGTGTCTTTCGAATTATATTATTACAAGCAGAGTACAACCCGAATTGATTGTCAAATCCTAAATTAACGCGAGCGACGCCGCGGTCAAGTGCATATACAGGGTGTAAACGGACACTTCATGAAGCTGCTAACCAAGCATTCTGTACATCAAACTAAGTAACTCTACACAAAAATTATTGCTTGTAAACGATTTTTTTTTGGGGTGAAAAACAACTTTTACTCTAAAACTCAATTGTAACGAATTCAAAACAGTGTGCTTATAGATTCATTGAATAGTAAACGGGTCCTGGAGGTATTCAAAGTAAAGTTATAACCTTAAAAATAGTATTTAAAAAAAAAACTTGTGAAAAAGTTAGAACTTTGACCCCCAATAACTCCGTAAATAGAAGGTTCCCAGGTATGGTCTAGAACAATAAAATGATCGCTTCGTTAAGGGTCTTTTTACACCCTTTATATGTTAACGGAAAAGTATGTAATCCGTCATTGTATACAATTCCTAGGAAATATATAAAATTTCTAAAATAGATAGGAAATCTATGATATATTTTGTAATATGCACTTTTCCTAGGAAATCTATACATTTCCTAAATAGCGATCGGAAATGTATTACATTATTGATGTTTTAAGTACATCGGGGATAGTGGTGCGAGGGGCCACTACACAAAGTCGAAACCGTCTATAGTACTCCTATTTTTTTATGTTAACCTAAGTACTCATTCACGTTGACTCGCGGGCGCGGTGGCGGGCGCGGTCACGAAATATCAAACATATGACGAAATATCCAAGTGTTCACATACGAAACGCACGTGCGGTCTAAGTAGCGGGCAAGCTAGAGACTGGCGCGCGCGCGCCGCTCGCGGCAATATCAAACGCGTGAGATGTTTGTGTGTGTTCACGTCGAACTAGCGGCGGAGCGCGCCATTCACTCGCGACGTCAGGTAAGTTCAACCAGTATGAACTTGTCGTAAGACGCCGACGGGGCGCAGACATAATGTCAAATGTATAGAAGCGTCGCTCGTGTCCGCGCCCTGTCTTTTCGATATGTTTTGCGTCACGACGCTACTATACATTTTGTATGAAAGGGATGCGGAAGAGACATATGTCTGCGCCCCGTCCGCGTCTTACGTCTTTTCTTTGTGGCCTGCGCTTTAATGGGCGCTAAGGAGAGTCAACAAACTGGCATTTCGAATGACTATATTCTCATACTTTATTGCACACATAATTAAAAGACATTTAACCACCAGCAAAACATATTATCACAGGATATCCCAAGACGATACGCTTGTTCTTATCTTAGCGTTGCCTACTTAACATTCAATTGAAGTGTTTTTATCGCCACAATTTGTATTGAATTTGTTTCAGAATGAAGTCCTTGTTAAATTATTTTGTGTTACTTTTCTTTTTGAATATTACTGGTAAGCTTTTATTTCTCTTATTTGGTTAGCTTAAGGTGAGGAGCTCGTGGCTTAATAATTACAGCTGCTCGGGTCGATCATTAGGTTAAGCCGTGCTTGCCTAGGTTGGTCCGAGGATGGGTGACCACCCGTTACATACCGAGTTTCCTCCGTGCCTCGAAAAGCACGTTAAGCCGTTGGTCCCGGCTGTCATTTGTAGATCTTTGACAGTCGTTAGGTAGTCAGTGGCCCAAAAAGTCTGACAACCAGTATTACCAAGGGGTATCGTACTACCCAGTATTAACTGGGTTGTGGAGGTCCGATAGGCAGTCGGTCCATGTAAAATACTGGTAGTCAGCTGCATCCGGTTAGACTGGAAGCCGACCCCAACATAGTTGGGAAAAGTTGAAAGTGCCAGTCTAGTAATCGAAATTCAAATTCCGTGCCAACGAATTCTATTTTCCTTTGTTAATAATTTTAAACACATTTGGTTGCCTTTTTAGAGGGATACTACTTTAAATCTTTCGTTGTACCGGCGACTTGGTTCGATGCCCGGTTACGATGCTCCCTGGAAGGTAAGTTACTTATTTTGTAATTTATCCTAATACTAGCTGTACCTAAAATGTGTTCCAATACATTTTTTCCTACCTAATACTACGTCCTTGTATTTTATGCTACTCGGCCCACCTACCTTCTACCTGCCTTCTAGCTTCTTACTATCTACCTACCTCCTAACTAAATACCTACCCTTCAGAAACCGTCCCTGGCGCATGTAGAACAACTGTGCAAAATTTCATCAAAATTCATCAAGCCGTTACTGAGTTTTAGCGAGACTAACGAACAGCAATTAATTTATAAATATATAGATAGATAATAAAGAGGTAAAGTTTATAAGTTTCGACGCTGCCGATATTCTCTAAAAAATATTTAATTGATGTTAAGATACACACTCGAGTGCTGTAGAATGTGTTTTTCGCGCGGGTCAAGTTGTAGGTAGTAGCTAGTATCCTATACAAGGTGAAATAAAAAGTGAAATAAATACTTTTCTTTGTTCGAATGCCGCTTCATATCTGAATGTTTAGCACTTGGTACTTACCAATTAATACAACTGCCTTGCGAGAATACCAGTAAGAAGATTTTTTAAATTTTATTTTGTCATCAGGTGCTATCTTAGCTTCCCCAACCACACCAGAAATAAAAGCTCAAATGAGAAACATCATAAATACCTCCAATCCGGAATATGAGATATTTACTGGGATTCATGCAACTTTCTCCCAAGGAGATTATTATACGATTGAAGGTTAGTCTTACAAAGTATTAACATATTACTAAGACTGAAAATGTTTCCAAAATAATGATAAATTATACGAAAATGTTCATGTTCAGTTAGTTATATTACATTAACATACATCTGGCCATAAATTACAGGTACACCACTCTCAGATATTCCAGTGACTTGGGCTAAAAATGAGCCAGATAATAAGGACAACAAAGAAAAATGTATCACTTTAAATGGTAATGGAGAATTAGCAGATCATCGCTGTGAAGAGACTCGCCCTTACGTCTGTTACCGCCCGGGGAGATTTCAAACTGTCAATGCGTGCGGCATCGACGATCCAGGTAAAATACTGGGGTCCATATTGGGTCACCTAAAGTTCTTTACCCGAAATCGTTCTTCCTAACGATTTGTAATCCGAATGATCACTCTTCCTAAAATTTTTCATCCTAAAGTTTTCATTCATACTATTTGTAGTGCTACCGGCGATGTTCATAACACTCATGCTTCCGAAAATTGTAATTAATAATATCATTAATGTAAATATATTTAAACTCCTACTGTTTTTTATCATAACGCTTTTATCCCTAAACATAATTACAGGTTAGAGTGTCGTCTTGGGGGCACTATGAAAAAAATACTTAGAAAAATTTCGCGACCAATTTCGAAGTAGCGCTCGCCGGCCGCTGCCGCGGTACCGCTCGCTACGCTCGCTCCGCTCGCGCGTAGTTGGTCACAGTTCTAACCTAACCTAACCTATGGATCCCTTCCACATCGTTTTTACGACAAACGGTCAGTCGGAGACAAAAAACATCAAGAGACTTTTAGCCTTACATTTAGGTGTTTTATACGATAGAATTGAGAAAATAAACGGTTTGCAAAAATAACACTTTTTTGGATACATTTTTCTAAGTCTAAACAAATAAATCTAAACAAAAAGATATGACTTTGAATAGTAGTGTAAAAGATGGTTATGTTGAGAAAATATAGGAAAACAAATAAAAGTATAATAGATGTTTATTGCTACTGACATTATGAAGTTGAAAGCTTCGGAATTATGAACATTAGAGACAGAGTAGTTAGAAATTGCGATTGTTCGGATGAAAAATGTTAGGTAGAACATTTTCGGATTTCCAATTATCGGAGTTGAAAATTTAGGTGAACTTTGGCGCACCCAAAATACTGAGATATCCTGATATCCTTAACGCGTAGGGATAGCTCTACGTTTAGATTTTTTTCGTTTGCATCTGTAAACTAAACAATTCTTTATTTCCAGCTTTTTTGTTTAGTTTCGTGAAAGATATTGCAGACGTTTTAAGTTTTTTTTATAATACAAGTATACGTTTTTTTCCCTTTTTTATACCATTTGACACTTCTAATTACTTTTAAACATATAAGTTGTGTATATACACTAACCCTTTAAAACCCTTCATTTTGTTACCATACATTTTGTTTCACTCGATGGTATTGGAATTAAAAAAAAAATCTTAACTCCAAAATATGGCACCCAAAATCCACCATTTTTCATTTTTTTTTTGTTTTTTTAATTTGGGTTGGGTTTAAAATCGAGTCCTCTGAATTTGCGGATTCTGTCACTGTGGGGGGGTCAAGGGGGTGTATCTGAAGCGCCCTCATGCGATTTTAGCTGCCCGAGCAGCGTCGAAGTATTTATCAAGTGAACGTCTTTTTTTAAGTTAATATTTGTGTGTGTATAAAATTAATAGCAAGTGTATAAAATTAATATGTGAGTATAAGTGCGAGCGAAGCGAGCTCGGGACTTGGGGCAGCCCGGTCTACGGAGCCCCGCCAAGCTCGGGGCTCCGTCGGCCGGACTGCACTACGTTAAGTGCCCTAGGGGAGGCTTCCCTCCCCCCAACTCTCTCCACCCATAAATCAGTTTTAAAATGTCAAAAACATTACGAAAACATAAGCTCAAAATGAGATTTAAAAAAATGTAAAAAAAATACAATGAACATCCGCAGGAGGGGGGGGGAGTGAGCACCAACACTACAATACCCCTCCCCTCCCCCCCCCCCAATTCAGAAACGATTCATAACCGAATTCGATTCTAAACCTTACCCTTTAATTTTAATACAGCCAGTGACACTCCCGCCACCAACACCAATCTAACAACGTATAATTTATCCAAATCCGTTCATCCGTTTAGAAGCTACGAGGGAACAAAGAAACGGATTTACGTAAACACATTCATACTTACATACAGGTCAAACACATAACGCTCCTTTTGGGCTTTTTCTTCGTTTTTTTTTAAATTTGTTTTGTTATAAGATGATAAACAAAAACCAGTTTAGATTATTACACAACACAGTCTCTTTTGCTGGTTGCGTTTATTTTAACTTTTGCTTCTTATTACAATCATCATCATCATTCCCCTGTCCTTGAACTAATTTATTTTGCGTCGGTGCTACATTATTGTCTTAGGAGGAGCTTGTGGCTAAATATTAACAGCCTATCAGATCGATCTTTAGGTTAAGCCGTGCTTGCCTAGGTTGGTCTGTGGATGGGTGACCACCCATTACATACCGAGTTTCCTCCCGGTAGACATTTGTATTTGTATTTCTGCTTCCATAATATTTCTCCAATTGTCATCACTTCTTTAGTCGCCCCTTTTAATCCCTGCAATGACATAAATATTAAAATATTTTCTTTTCAGAATACAGCTTGGATAAAAGAACTAACAAATGCTACAAGTTTCATACAGTTCCAAGAAATTACACCCGAGCGTTCATGGCATGTTCAGCTGAAGGCGGCCATCTTGCTATCATAAACAGTGAAGTCGAAGCCACAGTACTAAAGGAACTCTTTGGCAGACATCCTGCAACCGATATGGTGGGGCCATTCCAGAAAGATATAGCTTTCATCGGTTTTCATAATTGGGGCGATCATTTCGAGTATAGGACTATTCATGGTAATTAAAAATTTGTAATATACTAAAACCTCAAATATTCTTATGTATTGCCGCAAAATTGTATAAAAGTTCAATATTTTGACTAGAGTCAGATTTGCACAGAACGTTGTGTAGAATGAAGAATAGTTGATATAAATCCAAATAACATTATAGAAGTAACGTTCAAACTTAAAAAAGGTGACGTTATAGTATTTTCCTTTCAGGCCAAACATTAAAAGAAGCGGGTTACAGCAAATTTGATAAAGGGCAGCCAGACGGTGGGGAAACCTGTGGTGGGATGTTCCGCTCAGGTCTTCTGGACGACTTATGGTGTCACATGCCAGCCGTATTCATCTGTGAGAAGAGGAGTTTTATCGTGCAGTGAGTCAGGAACTGCAGTAAAGAAGAGACAGTGTGGTTCAAAAGTTTTGTTGAAAATAAATATTTCAAAACAATTTTTTTTTCTTGGTAATGTGCATATTACAAAATATAATTATCATAGATTTCCTATCTATTTTAGGAATTCTATTTATTTCCTAGGAATTGTATACAATGATGGATTACATAATTTTCCGTTAACATTTATAATATAATATAAATGCTTTTGCCCGCGGATTGGCTCGCGTTAATTTAGGATTTGACAATCGATGCGGGTTGTACTCTGCTTGTAATAATATAATTCAGTCATAATTCAAAAGACACGTGGCGCCATCTATGAAGATAAGGACATTATTGTTGTTTTCCTCGGGAGCAGTATTTTTGTTCGGGATGAAAGGTACCCTATGTCCGTTTCTGTACACCTCACAACGTATATGCAAAACAGGATGATCGGTTCTGTTGTTTAGGCGTGAAAAGGTAACAAACAAACAAACTTACTTTCGCATTTATAATATTAATTAGGATTATCAAAAGTGATTCCTGAACAGTAAGGGGAGTCAACAAACTGGCATTTCGAATGACAACATTCTTATTCTTTATTGCACACGAAATTTAAAAATATAAACACAAATTACTATATACAGCTTATGTACAACGGCGAGCTTAACCTAGAATGAACTAATTAGAAAAAATGGCGAAAGAGCGTTAGTAACTGTTTCTGCAAAAGTTGAGAAAAATAATACTTTCCATGTATAAATAACTTTTGTGGACCTTTATTAATATGGTAGGTATCTGATTTATCTTCCAAAAACATTTATATTTACTTGCAACTCTATCTTTAACTTGCTGTGGCTTGTTTTGCGTGAGTTATATAGATAAATCCTTAGTTTAAATAATTAGGTATTTAACCCTGTTAAAAGTAGCATTAAAAATATCATTACAGGAAATCCCAAAGCGATAGGCTTGTTGTTATCTTAGCGCCTACTCATCATTCAGTTGATTTATGTTTGAATCGCCACAATTTGTATTTAATTCGTTTCAGAATGAAGTCATTGTTAAATTATTTAGTGTTACTTGTCTTTTTGCATATTACTGGTAAGCTTTTATTTATCTTATATGGTTAGCGTAAGGTGAAAGCGCAAGGATAGCTTCCGAAATTCAATTTTTCTTACATTTATTGCAAAAAAAGTAAGAAAATTTGGATTTCGCTGGCTACCTCGGCGCTTCCCCCTTAAATCAAACCTAGCAACGAATTGTACTTTCATCAACCAGCAATTTTACTTGGTTAGTAATTTTAAACATATTTGGTTGCCTTTTTAGAGGGCTCCTACAGATGTGACTACAAATACAGTCCAAAAGCGCGAGCATGGTTTAAATCCTTTGCTGTACCGGCGACTTGGTTCGATGCCCGGCTAAGATGCTCCCTGGAAGTTAAGTTACTTAATTTATACTAATACTATAAAAGGTTAATTGAGGAGCTCGTGGCTAAATAATAGCAACCGCTCGGATTGATCTATAGGTTAAGCCAGGCTTCCCTAGGTTGGTCTGTGGATGGGTGAATACCCATTACATACCCTTTGACAGTCGTAACAGTGGCCCAAAAAGTCTGACAACCAGTCTTACCAAGGGGTATCGTATTACCTAGTACTAACAGGGTTGTGGAGGTCAGATCGGCAGTCGCTCCATGTAAAATACCGGCATTCAGCTGCATTAGGTTAAACTGGAAGCCGACCCTAACATAGTTGGGAAAAGGCTAGGCAGGTGATGATGACTATAAAGAGTTAATAAGTTGAGTTTTTAAGTTTTGCAAGTTTGAACGTTGGAGGTATTCTCTGCAAAATATTTCATTGATGTTAAGATAGGTACACAACCGAGTACTGTAGAATGTGTTTTTCTCGCGGACCAACTTGCAGTAGTAACTTATACAAGGAGAAATAAAAATTGGAAAAAAAATACTGTTCTTTGTTCGAATGCCACTTCATTTCTGTATGTTTAACAATTATTACCAATATATACATCTACTTTGCGAGAATATCAGAGAGATGATTTTCCTAAATTTTATTTTGTCATCAGGTGCTATCTTAGCTTCCCCAACCACACCAGAAATACAAGCTCAAATTAGAAACATCATAAATACCTCAAATCCGGAGTATGAGATATTTACTGGGATTCATGCAACTTTCTCCCAAGGAGATTATTATACGATTGAAGGTTAGTCTTTTAAAGAATTAACATTTTACTAAGATTGAAACAACGAGCTGTTGGTTTTTGAAAATGTATCCAAAAGAATGATAATTATATGAACATGTTCATGTTCCGTTAGTTATTTATTTATTTATTTATAGAATTCTTACCTACAGCTACCATTACAGATCTGCGATCCAATGCGATAGAGTGGCCTTACATGCTAAATCCTTAATCTAAATCCTATAAAATTACATACCTTATTCTAAATCTTAACCTACATCTAAATAACATATTATATATAATGCAGCTTTTGCGAATTCACCCAAGCTGCACAACAATACATCAACCCTCTCGTGAACTTCGTTACATTAATCAATATACATCTGGCCATACAATGAGTTGTCTTCTTCCTTAGAAAAATAAGAATTGAAATCATGAGACATATTTTCATCTTTTAAAATATAACGAGAATCCCTACTACAGCAAATATGAAAAAGTTTATCAATGTTTTTGACATATTTATTATTGTTGAAGTTAAATACTTACGAAATTGACTTAAGTGATGGTCACCAAGATTCAATAATTACAGGTACACCGCTCTCAGACATTCCAGTGACTTGGGCTAAAAATGAGCCTGATAATAAGGACAACAAAGAAAAATGTATCACTTTGAATGGTCTTGGAGAATTAGCAGATCGTCGCTGTGAAGAGACTCGCCCTTACATCTGTTACCGCCCGGGGAGATTTCAAACAGTCAATGCGTGCGGCATTGCCGATCCAGGTAAAATACTGAGATACCCTGACATCCTCAACACGTAAGGATAGCCTTCCATTTATATGTGTTTCGTTTGTAGCTGTAAACGAAACAGATTAAAAAAAAGTAGTTGAAAAATCTAAAAAACCTGACTGAAAAAACTGAAAAGCAAAAACCAAGCACATTTTAAATTAGACAAAAGTTAATACCCTTCATTTTGATACCCCTCGCGTAAGTACTGGAAGAAAATCAAATTCGAACTCCAAAATATGGCACCCCAAATCCGTCACTTTTCTTTGATTTTTAATCCAATCGAACGACGTATAATTTATACAAATCCATTCATCCGTTTATGAGTTACGAGGGAATAAAGGACATGCATACATACATGCTTTTGAGCTTCACCGCAGTTGGGTAAAAAGACGATAAAGTTTTTTTTATTTCTTTTGTTTTAAGATGATTCTGATGATTTTGTTTTTTGTTGATTCTTTTGTTTAGATTATTACACAGCACAGTCTCATTTGCTGGTTGTGTTTATGTAAACCTTTGTTTCTTGAAATGATAATCATCATCATCATTCCCTTTTCCTTGAAATGATTTATTTTGGATCGGTGCTACATTATTGTCTTAGGAGGAACTTGTGGCTTAATAATAACAGCCAATCAGATCGATCTTTAGGTTTAACCGTGCTTGCCTAGGTTGGTCTGTGGATGGGTGACCGGCCATTACATATCGAGTTTCCTCCGTGCCTCGGAAAGCACGTTAAGCTATTGGTCCCGGTAGGCATTTGTAGATCTTTGACAGTCGTTAGGTAGTCAGTGGCCCAAAAAGTCTGACAACCAGTCTTACCAAGGGATATCGTATTACCCGGTACTAACTGGGTTGTGGAGGTCAGATAGGCAGTCGCTCCATGTAGAATACTGGTATTCAGCTGCATCCGGTTCGACTGGAAGCCGACCCCAATATAGTTGGGAAAAGGCTAGGCAGATGATGCTACATTATTGTCTTCTGCTTCCATAATATTTCTCCATTTGTCGTCATCTCTGTAATAATAAAATATGTTTTTATTTCAGAATACAACTTGGATAAAAGAACGAAAAAATGCTACAAGTTTCATACAGTTCCAAGAATTTTTTCGCGAGCGTTCATGGCATGTTCAGCTGAAGGTGGCCATCTTGCTATTGTAAACAGTGAACTCGAAGCAACAGTGTTGAAGGAGCTTTTCGCCAAATATCCAGAAGTAACGATAATTGGAAATATCCGGAAAGATTTTGCTTTTGTCGGTTTTCATGACTGGGGTGAAAATTTCGAGTTCAGGACAATTCATGGTAATTTAGATTTTCTTGTGTAACTTGTAATAATAACGTAATTGTATTGGAATGCGAGTTCAATATTATTTTATTTATTTATTTTATTTAAACTTCATGTACAAAAGTGGTACATAGGCGGACTTAATATCTTTTTCTTTTCAGGTCAAACATTAACAGAAGCAGGATACAACATATTTCCTGGTGGAGAACCAAACAATGCGCCACCTGGTGAATCCTGTGGTGCGATATTCCGCACAGGTCTATTTGACGACTTGTGGTGTGACAACGTAGCCGCATTTTTCTGCGAGAAGGATCCCAATTATCCTGACGTTTGTAGTGCTGAATCAGAATAACAGCAATAAAGAATGGTCAGGAAGGTTAAAAAGCTTTCGTTAATAAATGTTTAATACTAAACAGTTTTTCTTAATTTTTGGTGCTTAAAACGAAAGGATCGCACTAATATATACCCATCAACACAGCTTCGGCATAGACGTTTTCTTGACGGTAGTAAAAGTTTGCGCCCGCTGGGGTACCACAGGGCGCCCATCAGGACCTTTACCTTTTTTTGTAATTGAGAGTGTATTTCAAGATAGGTTTTGTTAACTGAGCAACTCATAAACTAGGCCTTAGCACTTTAAATGGGATATCTACCATGCTTATTAATTGCTTTAGGGACCATGTCAGTGTATAATTTGAAATGTAAAGTAGAATAAAATTATTATTTATCATTGTAAATACTCAACTAAACACCATGTTACAAGAAGTCTTTGTTTCTCTTTTACTTCGTCATTAAATTATCTAAACAAAACCGCATTAGATCACTCATTTATTTATACAAGCAAAAACAATTAGAAAAGTCTTTGTTCTTTTTTTACACGCATTTAATTCAATACGTACCTAAATGGTGTCTTTTTCCATCACTGGTTCTCAAATGCATAAATATTAAGTCCTACAATAATTTATGCTTGCCTGCAGAACTCAAAGTTATTCTCAAGCAGAAGCAAATATAGCTAATTGAAATTGGAGTGCATCAAGGCTCTATACTTAGCCCAATGTGATTTACTATCATTACCTGGACCATATTTCAGATATAACACTACATATTTTATTAAAATGTTACTCAGATTAGATATATCATTTCACATAACATAACATCACGCCTGTAATCCTGGAAGGGTGAGGCAGAGGTGTACCTAATAGATAAATACTTTTTGTTTCTTATAGTACACCCACACTTTGCCCGACACGGTAATCGAACCCAAAACCTAATGCTCAGCAGCCGCACTTGCGACCACCACACGAACGAATAACGATTTAGTTTTAATTCCATCTGGAACGACTAGGCTTGGATGTAAAATGGCGCATGTCCTGCCCGATGCACACGTAGAAGGCATGATAGTTAAACCCAAAACCTACACTCAACACGTGTTTCATTCCTTTTCTGGACATCATTCGACTCGTCGACCACTTGGAAGTGTCGATGTCGGCGGAACACGTGTCGAGTGTTCGTCGACATCGAAACCTTTTACCCACGGCGACGCAATTCCATTACTTGGGCTGGGTCCAAAGATCAGTAACGATGGCTATATTGACATTGATGTTAGAAGTAGCATCAGTTTTCCCGCTGCTGGAGACAAAGAACTCCTATCTAACTTAATGATAAGAATATTCTATATTGTTGCAAATTATTTGAGAACCACTGACTCAAGGAGTCATAAGACTGCCGACATATTCCTTGGGATTGCCTATAAATAATAGTAAAAATAATTGTATCGTCATAACTTGCATTTCAGTCTTAACAAAATGAAGTCTTGTTTCAAATATTTTGTGTTACTATTCTGCTTGAATTTTATTGGTGAGTCGTTTTTTTATTATTTTGTTAGCTCAAACCAAACCAGTCAATCAATTATTCTTTGTTAAATAATTTTGCAACTTAGCTTGCGAAATGTAGTTATACTATGAGAACAGTTATTCCCAACAGGAGCCGTTGGTCCTGGCTTTCATTTGTAGATCTTTGACAGTCGTTACAGGTAGTCAATGGCCCGAAAGTCTGATAACCAGTCTTATCAAGGTGTATCGTATTACCCAGTACTAACTCGATTGTGGCGGTCAGATAGGCATTCGCTCCATATAAAATACTGCTATTCAACTGCAGCCACTTAGACTCCAAGAAGACCCCAACATAATTGGGAAAAGGCTAGGCAGATAATGAACAATTATTTACATCCCTTACAGGTGTCATGATAAGGATAATATTTTGCTTGCCTTTTTAGAGGGATCATTCAGATGCGACTATCAGTACAGTTCAAAAGCTCGAGCATGGTTTAAATCCTTTGTTGTACCAGCGACTTGGTTTGCTGCCCGTCTACGATGCTCCCTGGAAGGTGAGTTAATGATTTTGTAATATGCAAAGAGAAATCAAATAATGTGGAAACGTAATACTGACCTAATGTTTGAATGTGGGTCCATAAAGAATCCGACAAAAGTGTTTAACACGAGTACGAAATACTCGTCCCTTTTCAGATTACTCGGCGAGATCATTGTTTATCTTATTTTTTCATCAGGTGCTGTCTTAGCATCCCCATTCACACCAGAAATACACAATCAAATGAGAAACATTATAAATACCTCCAATCCGGAATATGAGATATTTACTGGGATTCATGCGACTTTCTCCCAAGGAGATTATTATACGATTGAAGGTTAGTCTTATAGAGTATTATAATATTACAATATTAGAGTATTGTTATTAGATTAAAACAATGAGAGAAATGGTAAATGAAAATGTATCCAAATGAATGATTAATTTTTATTAATAATATTAACCAATATGAAAATACTTAACAATTTTTAAAAGTGTTTTTCTCTTACTGTTATGATTAAAATTTCATGTAGTTACGAACATACTCGTAGTATTCTGAACTCATATTTTTATGAAAAAGATCCTACCTTCAAGTTACAACTGTTATTTCTCGCGAAAATTGTTTTAAAATTTAGGAAATTGTATACAGTGATATAGGTGCTTTTTTTTGGGATTGGAAATCATCAAATAAACCCCCGCTCGGGGTGGAGTGGGAGGAAATGTCAGACTTTTACCGACTAAAACCTATCCATGTCCCTTCTGTGCCCTTTGTGTTCCAGGGCCGCGGTATCTCTTTCGAACAGTCCCGCAGCCCCAGCAGGCATATGATATTGGTGCTCGTGACTGTACGTTACAAAATTAACTAAATTGAGAGTCAACAAGTTTTAAAATTTACAGGTACACCGCTCTCAGACATTTCAGTGACTTGGGCTAAAAATGAGCCAGATAATAAGGACAACAAAGAAAAATGTATCACTTTGAATGGTAGTGGAGAATTAGCAGATCATCGCTGTGAAGAGACTCGCCCTTACATCTGTTACCGCCCGGAGAGACTTCAACAAGTTAGTGAGTGCGGCACTATCGATCCAGGTAATACTGGGATATTCTGATATCCTGAAGACGTAGGAATAGCCTGATAGTCTCAATAATGTCTTAAGATTTCAGCTGATAATAAATTCAAACTTAACTCAAACTCAAAGCATTTATTTCAATTAGACCATTACAGGCACTTTTGAATGTCACAAAAAAACAAAAAAAGCAAAGCTACATTCACAGTCACAAGGCATAATAACTTGTGAAAGTACTGTAGTTGCCCATTCCAAGGCGTATCTCTATGGAGACAAACAGTTTTGAACATTACACAACACAGTTTCTTTTACTGTTTGTGTTTAATTACACTTTGCCTCTTGCAATTACAATCATCATCATCATTTCCCTACACCCAAGATCTAATATACTTTTAATATTCTTTTCAGAATACATCTTGGATAAAAGAACTAACAAATGCTACAAGTTTCATACAGTTCCAAGAAATTACTCCCGAGCGTTCATGGCATGTTCAGCTGAAGGCGGCCATCTTGCTATCATAAACAGTGAAGTCGAAGCCACAGTTCTAAAAGAACTCTTCGGCAGACACCCTGCAACCCAAATGGTGGGACCATTCCAGAAAGATATAGCTTTCATCGGTTTTCATGATTGGGGCGAAAGGTTCGATTGGAGGACTATTCATGGTAATTACAATTTTCTTATATTCTAACCTCAAGTAGTTTGCTGTACTGCGGCTATTTAGCGCAGCCGTGAGACACATAGAATTATTTCTTTTTTGTCTGTTTGAATTTAAGAGTTTTTGTTAGTGTGCACTTGTGACCAAATAAATATGTTTTCTTTCTTTTTTTCAAATATTCTTGTGTATTGCCGCAATGGTCGACGATACAAGTTTAATATGTTTAATAATAAGCACAGAACATTGTGTAGAATGAAGAATGGATGATATAAATATAAATAACACTGAAGGAGTAACGTACAAAATTATAGAAAGTAACATTATAGTATTTCCCTTTTTTAGGCCAAACATTAACAGCTGCGGGATTCAGCAAATTTAATCCAGGGCAGCCTGACAATGCGGCACCTGGTGAATCCTGTGGTGCGATATTCCGCACAGGTCTTCTAGATGACTTGTGGTGTGACAGACCAGCTGTATTTTTCTGCGAGAAGAATCCAGATGACTTTTGTCGTGCAGTGACTCAAGAACTGCAGTAAGGAAGAGATAGTGTGGTTCAAAAGTTTTGTTGAAAATAAATATTTCAATACAGTTTTGGTACTCTCAATGTTTTTTCACCCACCGCCAATTATTATGCGGCACATGTAATTGAGGGCAAGCCTTTTGCCATCAAACAGGCACAAACCGTATCACTGCTACTGATAAATTTTGTGATGGAAAACCCAATGACCCTGTACCCCGGGGTGTAACTATACTACAATGAAATATTTTTGAGAGAATATCTCCAACATCGAAACTTATAAACTTTACCTCTTTATAATCTATCTATCTAGCGAGACTAACGAACATCAATTAATTTTTATATACATATAAACAGGGTGTAAACGTACTCTTCACGAAGCCGTCAACCAAGCATTCTGCAGGACTCAAAACATTGTGCTGATGGATAGAGTGAATAGTACGGGGAAAAGTTGGAACTTCGTCCCCCAATATCTCCGTAACTAGAAGGTTCCCAGGTATCGTTCAGAACAAAAAAAATATCAATGACGGGTAGAACAAGAGCGGCTTCGGCTTCATTAAGGGTCTTGTAACACCATTTATTTGTCAATTATTGTCACGCGTGACAATTAAATGAATATTCATGCTATTTGCGTACCAGATGTTGACTTCTTAATTTTAACGAGTAACGCTCATTATTGTTTGAAAAACTTTTGGAACTCTCTCTCATTGCTTTCTTAGCAGTTCTTTGCCGCCAGTATAATACAGGATAAATTAACTTTACTTCCGTTACTTTAGCAACATCGCAGGAGATTGTTTTTTATAATTAAAACAATGGTGTGAACAATAGGTGCGTTTACCCTTGGTAAATTCCAGATCGATCAGCGAGCTTTGACCAAAACCTAAACACTTGTCTCGCCCTCTCGTCCAAGTGAAGTTTGGGTTGTATTCTGTATTTTAACTATCGTACTTTATACATATGGAGGAGGTCGTGGCTAAATAATAACAGCCGCTCGGATCGATCTTTAGGTTAAGCTGTGCTTGCCTAGGTTGTCTGTGGATGGGTGACCGCCCATTACATACCGAGTTTCCTCCGTGCCTCGGAAAGCACGTTAAGCCGTTGGTCCCGGGTGTCATTTGTAGATCTTTGACAGTCGTTAGGTAGTCAGTGCCCCAAAAAAAGTCTGACAACCAGTCTTACCAAGGGGTGTCGTATTACCCAGTACTAACTGGGTTGTGGAAGTCTGATAGGCAGTCGCTCCATGTAAAATACTGGTATTCAGCTGCATCCGGTTAAGACTGGAAGCCGACCCCAATTTAGTTGGGAAAAGGCTAGGCAGATGATGACAAGCGTTGTAGTTTCTGGCGGAATTAAAACTAAATATTGAATATGCGTAACATTATTATTATGCAGTGTCTTGTCAGATTGTGTGAGGAATGATATGAAAGATAAAGGAGTAAATGATAACGTGACGGTTGAGAGAGGAGAATGGAAGAAAAAAACGTGTTGCGCCGGCCCCAAGTAACATGGGACAATGGCAGGAAGATGATGAGTGTCTTGTCAGATGGTCCATGGTAAGAATACCAAATAGATGATGGCTGAGTATCATGCCTTGATGTACACCAACCTCAATTTGAGACTTTCATCTCTGTTTAGCTTGATTTGAGACTAGCTTTGTGTTGTGCAAGCAAGAATGAACTGTAGTAGGATTTACAAGTATTGAAGAACCACAGACGCAAAAAAAAAAACGTTATTTCGTTATCAAAATAAGTGCTGTTAAATAAATTATTGAGTCAGCCAATTCGGTTAAGTTTCGATAAGTTGAAGACTAAATCGACTTTAAACGAAAACATTTTCATTATCAACGAGAATTACACCATAATTTTATTATATGTAGTTGTGACTGTCTGTCCTAATTATTACCAGTAATACCAGTTCGAAAGAACTACTAGGGACAATGCTCACTAGGAGCATGATGCCGCTGAAAAGCCGCTTACTTCACTTATGGAAGTGTTGCTCTGAGTGCTCCAGGTGTAGATGTGATGTATCGTATGAGTCACGACTGACCAATTACCTATTACGCTAGCGTAAGTGTTATTTACAAGAACTATTGGTTGCAATATAAATATACTTTTCATTTCCCAGTTATAATAATAAATATCTTTGTTGCCCAAAAATACAGATAATTGTTCTTTAAGTTTACAATTTTTAATTAATGCACTACTACATTAATCATTTGGATACTTCAGAAAACTGTACACAATAGATTAAACTCTGTCTCTTAAACTAGGTTATCCTGTATCTTAAGAGACAGTGTTTCGCAATGAGGTGCCAATTCATTTATTTAGAGTGGACTGTGTCGATTTACCGTCAGAAGGGAAAAAAGTTATAGCTCGGGTTATAGTTATACTTTAGTTTGTAAATTATTTAGTTATGACTATGTGAGAGAGTGAGGGTGAATGAATTTGATTGTGGGTGTGTAGGTGTTTGTGTGTGAGTGTGGTGCGGTGTTGGTGTGTAAGTGAGTTAGTGCGGGTGTGTACGGATGCGTGAATAGAAGTATTCGTGCAAGCATAGAGATGGGTGTGTGCTTATTAGGCGATGTAGGTAAGTAATGTAGTAATGTTACACTCTTTTGAAACCACTTTCAATGTATTTCAATAACTATGAATTCCCTAGTCTGACTTACTATATCTTTCAATCCTTTCCTTGATTTAATAATAATGATACAGGGCATTGGACTTCTTCACGTTAAGGAATTCAGTTCTCTTAGTCGGTGGGAAGGCAACCAGTCTGGGACGAACTTCAAAGGGCCGTGCGGATGGCGGGGCGCGACCTTTTCCCCTTCGGGGGAAACCGACCTTAATACTAATATTTACATGATTTAGGAAAAACGAAAATTTTATCAGTCGAAGATAATTTTAAGTTGGCAGACTCGTCTCACAATTAATTTTGTTGATTTTTTTCATCTATATATTTTTTATTTCTCTTTACTTTGTATATTTTGTTCGTATATATATATGTATTTATTATTATATGTTTTTTTTTTCGGAAATTTTCTGTACTATTGCACCTACAGTTTTGTCTCTGCATCATCCTAAGGTAGACTGGTAGAATATGCCTACTTCATTAAGTCCGCCTTTGTACATTATGTGCATATAGTTTTAATAAATAAATAAATAATTTAGGAACAGTCAAATAGTTTACAATTATTATCTCAAAATACATCCTCAAATTACAGCAAAGGTCCTTGTGGAAGCCCTATGGTACACCAACTGACGCATTCTTTCTGCCGTCGTAGAAGACATATTTTCCTTTTCAACCGCAAAAAAAAAAAAACACACACTTTTTGTATTAAACATTTATTTATGAGCAAAACTTCTTAAGTTTACACCTGTTCATTAGCTGAATGACAAACTTCAGGATAATCTGGGTCCTTCTCACAGATAAAAGCAGCTGGTCTGTCACACCACAAGTCATCATATTGACCCGAGCGGTATATCGAACCACAATTTTCACCTGGTGTAAAATTATTAGGCTCCCCTCCAGAAAATTTGCCGTACCCTGCTTCCTCAAGTGTTTGACCTGAAATGGGAACGTTATTGTTATTGTGTGATTCATCATCATCTGCCTAGCCTTTTGCCAATTTTGTTGGAGTCGGCTACAAGTCTAACTAGAAGCAACTGATTACCAGTATTTTACATAAAACGACTGCCTATTTTTGACCTCTACAACCCAGTTAGTACAAGATAATACGGTACCCATTGGTTAAGACTGGCTGTCAGTCTTTCGGGCCAATGACTATCTGTAACGACTGTCAAAGATCTACAACTGACAACCGGGACGAACGGCTTATCGTGCTTTCCGAGGCATGGAGGAACCTCGGTATGTTATGGGTGGTAACTCATCCACGGACCGACCTTTACAAACGCGGCTTAACCTTGAAGAACGACCCGTACGGTTGTGATTATTTAGCCAAAAGAACTTAACGTAACAATCGTCTGCTGAAGTTAAAAGTTCTGAATCAAACGGTTGCTTTGCGACACCCGTCGGACCGCCGACCATTTGCGAAAAAGGAGTAAAGCTAAAACTTACTCATTTAGAGAGCATTCTTGCGGGTAGTATGAATGGCCAACAATTAAATATTAACTATAATATCTCTATATTGACACGGAACCTACATAATTATATGCTTTTTACGTATTGTTTGTTATTTACAAAAATTACAAAACCAATTTTTAAATGGCAATGTTGTCCTATTTAATCCAAAGGTTAAGTGGTAGAGAATGCCCTGTGGCATTAAGTCCATGTATCACATGATGATGTCTATGTATCACTATTGTACATGAAGTTAAAATGAATACTTACCATGAATTGTCCTAAAATCCCAATGTTCGCCCCAATCGTGAAATCCGACGAATGCTACATCTTTCCAGAAATTTCCTCTCATACTACCCCCAGGGTGTCTGCCATAGAGCTCTCTTAGAACTGTGGCTTCGAGATCACTGTTTATAATAGCAAGATGGCCGCCTTCAGCGTCACATGTGAAGAAGGCTCGGGTGAAATTTTTTGCTATCGTGTGGAACTTGTAGCAACTGTTAGTTCTGGCGTCCAAGCGGTATTCTGAAATGGCAGAAAGTAGGTTATATGAAATTTTTATATTTACCTCATTTACACAATACAATCTCTAAACGGACCCTTCACCAAGCCGTCAAACAAGCATTCTGGACATCAAACTCAGTGACCCTACGCAAAAATTATTGCTGGGAAACGACTTTTTTTTAGGGGTGAAAAATCACGTTTTACGGTAAAGCTTAATGTAATACACTCAAAACATTGTGGTGATGGATGTATTGAATGGTACGGGGGTCATGGAGGTATTTAAAGTAAAGTTATAATCTTAAAAACTAGTATTTAAAAAAAAACTTGTGAAAAAGTTGGAACTTTGAGCAGATTGCAATGACAAGTAGAACCAGTGTCTTTCGGCTTTGTTAAGGGTCTATTTACACCTTGCCATGAAAATTCATTGCTGAACCGAAATAATTGTAAATGTACCAATTTCAAACTGCAAATGTATTTAAGGAATTTCTAAAGGCAAGCCTGTTAGACTATTCGTCGTCATCATCTGCCTGCCTTTTCCCAACTATGTTATCGGATTATAACTATGGGATCGACTTCTAGTCTAACTGGATACATCTGAATACCAGTATTTTCTAAGAGTGACTGCCTATCTGACCTCCGCAACCCTTTTGATACTGGATAATGCGATAAAGGAGTATAGTATTATACAGATGAGACTGGTTGTCAGACTTTCGGGCTTCAGAATAATCCTTACGACTGTCAAAGATGTACAAATGTCGGGACCAACGGGTTAACATACTTTCCGAGGCATGAAAAACCCGGTATTACTATGATAGACTGTCATCCATCCTCGGACCGACTTCAGCAAACATTGCATATCCTTGAAGACCGACCCGTGCGACTTACACACACAGCATTTTATTTAGCCATGAGCCTCTCCTATGAGACCTTCCCTATGATAACTCTTACCAGGATCTGTAGTGCCGCATTCGTTGACTCTCAGTCTATTATTTGCGGACCGGTAACAGACATATGGACGAGTTGCTTCACATGCTAGATCTGCTAACTCTCCATTATAATTCATAGTGAGACAACTTTCTTTGTTGTCCTTATTGTCAGGCTCATTTGGTGCCCAAGTCTTCTTAGGGATTTTGGATAGCGGAATACCTGTAATTTATATATATGTATTAGTATTAATTCAGTCTTCAAGTAAATATTACTTTATAAGCCTTTTCGGTATTATTCAGCTCAATTGAATCTTGTGCAAACGTAACAATTATACAGCAAGTATCAAAAAGATGTAGTCTTTGTGATACTTGCTGCTTTCTTTTTTTGTATATTTGTGGGTGTGATACAGACCAACAAACTGAGCGACTTTTTCTATGGAACCAACATTATAATTGCGAAAAAGAACAATGGGTAAATTTATACTCTACTCGATCCAAATGCATGGGATAGCTAAGTATTTTTTCGTGATTACGATGCTGATCTCATGGAGGAAATTGTTCTGTTTTTTCTGCATTCGTGAAATATATTGTTTTTATTGTTTTACTTTATACTAAATAACTTATTTAACTAACTTACGCACAATATACATAACCGTAGTTAAATGCTAGGCTTAATACATGAGCCTAGTGAGTACATGACCCTGGTAGGGCGCAGCAAAATAACTTAAAACTAATAATATTGCAGCTTACCATCAACAGTTAAATAAGCTCCTCGAGCGAAGGTGGCATGAATCCCAGTAAATATTTCATACCCTTGTTCAGATTCAGTGGAATTTGCGATCTTCGTCAATTCAGTTTTTATATTTTCTGTGGTTGGTGAAGCTAGAACAGCACCTGGTGACAAAACAAAATAAAATAACTTCTTGCTTATCTATACTACACAACAAGCTATACATATCCAGTATAACCTGACCTCGCTTTGTATGACCTTCCCGTACAATGAGAGATCAACTCAATTTGGTTTCGCATAGCTTGAGTCATCGTGCGTACTATATAATATTCTGTTATGTTATATACAAAGTTATATTTGTTTGTTTGTTCGTGTTTTATGCGCTGTCATACCCTTCATCCGATTGCGATAAAATTTTGTCAAATTAATAATAATAATTAATGCTTGCGCGAAGGTTATAGGTTGAGCATAGTATAAAAAAAAATTAAAAAAAATATACGCAGTCCGCAGCCGCGAGTTCAAGCAAAAAACAAAAATAACAAATTTGTGTCTTCGTAAGTTTGGATCTAGGAGGTAATCTTCAGAACTTCTGATTCTATTTCGAAAATGATTTAATTAATGCTAAGCTACTTTACTCCCAAGTATCATAACTAGGTATATTTAAAACATTCCAGTGAAATTCCGATCATAACGTGAGAGAAGCTGCGAGTGACAGCTAAAGTAGTAAAGATTCAGACAAAGGTCTTTCTTTCTTTTTTTTTAATAAACGTTGAGCCACACTAGGAATTTCTTCCTGTATCGTGGCTGCGTTTACAAACATAGAAAGTCACAAACACAAACATCCAGACCCGGAACAACTACTTGCAGATCATACAAATATTTGTTCCGTGCGGGGATCGAACCCGCGATACGCTGCGCAGCAGTAGATCACTCAGCCATTACGCCAACCGTGTCGTCAAAAAAAAAGATGTATGATAACTGACCCATATGGCAGTTATTTTTAAGTCCCATATAATAGAGATTAAGCAGCTGTTTTTGCCATAAAATTGTAAAGAAATTCATTTATTGATAGCTTTTGCCCGCGACTTCGCCCGCGTGTAGGTAAGAATAAGCAAGTTCTGCAGAGACATACAGTATCCTGTATCCTAGGTCACGGTTTATCTGTGTTCCTACAAATCTCTTTAGACCGTTAAGACACGCTATAGTGACAAACAAATAAACAAACACACTTTCGTATTTAAAATATAAGTTAAGTATAAGGATAAATATAAAATGGAATATGAATGTGGATGGCAATAAGAGCAGAAGAAGACCAAAGAAATGATGGATAGACTGTGTGAACGATGATATGCCTAAAAAAGAAGTGACTGCTGAGATGACGAATAATAGGGAACTCAAACTCAAACTCAAAGCATTTATTTCAAATAGACCCGTGACAGGCACTTTTGCATAGTCGAAAATAAGCTACCTACAGTCCCGCCACAGGCATAATAACAGTGAATGGACTGTAGTTGCCCATTCGAAAATAGTAGATCTCATGGAGAAGAATGGGCAAGAAACTCCATGGACACGCTTCTCAATATGGAAGAAGAAGGAAGTATGGATGAAGAAGATTTATGCTGCGCAGACCACAAATAGATTGGGATAAGGGTAGGAGAATGACGATGATGATAAATATAGAAGTTCTTACCTTCCAGTGCACACCGCAGCCGGGCGTCAAACCAAGTCGCTGGTATAACATGATGCTTGAACCACCCATTGACCTTTGAATTATATTTGTAGTCACATCGAAATGATTGTGATCCTTCTAAAAATACAAGTAAAATAAATCATACAGAATCATTCACAAACTATAAATAGACTTAAAAAAAATGCCTAATTCGGAAACAACTATTATTCTTAACAGCGGTGATGGTCCATTCCCATTACTTTGTGTAATTTATTCATCACCATTGCTCTTAAAACGGTAAAGGAAAACATCACGAGGAAACCGGCATCTCTTAGAACCAAAAATTTGAAGCCATGTGACATAAATCTACCAATCCTCTTTGGGCACGCGTGATACCCATTCTCTCTTATAAAGAGGTGGTCTGTGTCCCCAGTATGAACATTATAGGCTCGTTATAAAAATAAATATAATATCAATTTTACATCCATCATCACTGACAGGACAATTGTAGCCAATAAGCCTGATATAGTGGTGGTGGTTCGATTAGATCGACGCACAATGATTGTTGACATAACTTGAAAGCCGAGAAACATAAGCAAATCATGTAACTTGACTTGGCTCGCGAGATTGTAGACATGTGGGATGTGAATACAGCGATCATTCTACCGATAGTCGTTTTAGCTAATGGCCAATAGCATCGACCAATAGCTAAGGAAGCTCTCGCTTGGCAGCTGGATCAAGGGCTTGATTCAGAAAGCTGTACTTTTGGACACAGCGCGTATTGATAGAAGGTTCCTCTTTCAAGAGCCCTGACCACAGATAGTTCGGACCCTGTTCCCGATTTGCCCGGGCTACTATTTTTAATATTATTGATAGTTTTTTTATGTTAAGCGAATATGTAAAAATTTAAAAATGTGTGTAAAGATCAATAAACGAAAAATATTATAATTATCATCTTAAGGCAAACAATATTAGAAGGTGGAATGTCTGTTCCGAAAAAATCTGTAGTAGTAGTAGAAGTGTAAAAAACGTATCTAACGTTTTTTTTTAATATTGTAATCTTGCAATGGTAGTATAACTCTGTTTATAAACATTTCTAGGTATGGAAGATATTATCTATCTTGGGTATTTTTCTTAAAGATAATTACGAAAAACCCCGTGGTATGGATAGTTATATTGAGAAATGTGAAACGTAGGAAAAAGGGCTAATAAGTTTTGTATGACCATGTGAAAAAAAAACAGAGCATTGATAACATGAAGGAATTATTATTGAAAGAAAGCTTTAAATTATGAATTAAAATAAAGAGGGGAGGCTGTCGAACACCAACGGGCTGTATAACAAATTATGAAACAAATCATGATAACTGAGTGCTATCATTTGTAGTAGCAAACCGGAAGTGGTAGGAAAACGATATTTATGTATATTTTATACGTTTTTTTTAATGTATTAAATAAGTACCTATTTCATTATTTTTCTTTTTTTTTTGCGGGAAATATGTGTAAAATTTGATAACATTAGGTATATGTGCCACTGTCCATACTAAAGTAGTGATATTTCTGTATAAAAAATAATTTTGTTGGTGGCACGTATACTGCCTCTTAAAAAGGGTTAAAACAGTTTAATAAATCAAAATTATCTTACCAATATACTTCAGGCAGAAGACTAACACAAAATATTTTAACCAAGACCTCATCATGTCAGGACTGGGTTGTTTATGTAGCGACACAAATATTTTACCATTATTTATAGGTGATTCCAATATTATCGGTAGAAATATGAACTTTTCAGTCAATGGTTCCCAAGTAGAACCTTACCTACGCACATGTATTTTTCCTGTCATTGTATCAAAGCTTTGTCAACCAGGAAAGAATAGGAATCTAACAGTGAGTGATTCGACGTGGTCTAAAATAGCTTATGGCATCACGCCTGCAATCCCAGAAGGCTTAAGCAGAGGTGTACCTACGGTACTTCCACATTTCGCCAGTGACGATTAAGTTTCATAGAATAGGGTGCGAGCTTATTGCCAGTAACCGGGCATGCTGTAACCAGACTACAGTATTCCAGACTGTTACTGAGAAATTCCCGGTGATAAAAACCCTATAATAATTTGCCCGACTTGGGAATCGAACCCAGGACCTCATGCTCAGTAAATGCTCTTGTGACCCACTGGTCCAACGTAATATTAGCTAATAATATGAGCCTCAGCCGAGACCGTACGAATTTGTTGTCTGTAAGAGCACATTCTAAATCTTACAAAATAGGTTTGACTTTCGATTATTTCTACTAGCTTTAACCTGCGGCTTCGCTCGCCTTAAGGTCGGAAACTATCCCAAGGGAACGTTTGAAATATAGCCTATGACACTCGATGATAATGTAGCTACCCATTAGTGATATTTTGGAATCCAATCAGTAGTTTCGAAGATTATATCCTACTACACTCAAACATTTTACATTACATCCAAACTTCGACAAACAAAAAAAAAAAAAACGAACTTAACCTTTTTATAATCTACTAGCCGTTGCCCGCGACTTTGTCCGCGATAACTACATCCCTGCCAAAGAACAATGGCAAGAGCTTAAGCAATCTGGGGACCACACTTAGAGCTCGCGTACATTCGTAAAAATACTCCCAAAAGATAGGTCTCGGTCAAATTAAGATAAAAGGTAATCATAGCATATTTCTATAATATTGGATTTGGCTAGAATAACATAATTTATAAACCCAATTGTCGCGTGGGCAAAATCAGAACTAATGCCGCCATCTTATTTTTTCAATACATTTTGCAAATGTTTAGCAAAAGCGCTTTCATGTCAACCTCAATGGAGCTTCAAAAGATCCATGTAACACTGTAGGATAGACAATTACGTCAGCCGTAATGTCATTCAAAAATATTTTCATTATTATCATCCAATATACCTTATACTTTATTACAAGTACGTAGAATTTAAGGACTGTCTAGGTATTTAGCCTGCGGAGCCCGCACTTGCACAACCCGTCACATTGTCTTATGATTTTGGTCGGCTTATTCTTTAATGGCGCAATTACACTAATCGAAAAACAAACAATGAAGCTGGACGAGTTTGCCCGAAGACGGACGTACTCGACGGCGTTTTTTTACACTTGGTCGTTTGACGATTCCATGGGCAATCGAATTCGGGCGACGACCATGTGTAATTGTGCCATGGACTAGGGCAAAAATGAAGCATTAATTACAAGTTGGATAAAACATTTATTTTAAGCAGCTTAACAATATAATCTTATAACAACCCCTTCAAATAACTGAGCGACCGGCGGCGCGGGCATGCCATCATCATCGGCCTCATCGGCATCATTACCATAATCATATGATGCTCCTCGCACATAATAGCAGCAACTGTACTGTTTATGTTTATGGCATTGTTTTAGCGTCTATCATATCTATACACCTTCACTGTATTTTTCTTTTGTTGTTTAGTTCACCACGAAACAAATAAAACTGTTAAACTAATAAAATGCACAACTATCCACAACAAAACCACACATCTAGATTTTAATTGATCAAGACAGAGTTCAGAAGTGACAATATTTATGACATTTATGACATATTCTGTTTTCATAGATGACATAGCTTTGAATGTTGCCATTTAAGCTAAATTCTCCAAAAAAACGTTACGTACGTACTTTACATTTTTAATATCAGCAGTCACTAATTAATCATTTATTTAGTAACATGATAATTTAGTATCATAAAACTTGTTGCGAATCTAATAAGAGGCTGACTTAGAAGCAAAGAAAGCATGTGTTTCCAAAGATAGGTGGAGTCTTACTCAAAATGGCTTAGATTAGATGAGACAAAACAGATAAAATATCGCAGCAATGTAAACGGCTTGTCTTATAATACTAGGTAGCAAACGTCTCATGGTACTCACTATTACTACCAGCAAAATAATTAATTAGTATTATTATAGAAATTCCATTTTCTGTTGAATATGGTAACTCCGTTGCTTCCGTCACTATTTCTACGTTTCGATATTACAAATGATTGCGTTTAGATGTTCAGATTTAGTAAAATATTTGTTTCTTCTTTTTTTACTTTGTGCAGCTTAGTAAAAAAAAGATATTACATGGAAAGAAACGCCCCGTAATTGCTTCATATAATGTACATACTTTCATTGATGAACGCTTCTGAAATTAACTGAGCCCTAAAAAACCAATCTTCTTTCAAGTTTATAGCACAAAAATTGAAGGCCTTTCATACAAACTTGCGAAAGCCCTTAGACCTCCTAAATTCGGCCCTGTAGCAAAATCCGTTCGTAGCGGACGTCTACTAACTATAAACTACCTCCCTGCCAAATTTCATCTTAAACGTCAAGTAGTTTTCGATACTGCGTGATGAGTGAGTGAGTGACCTTTCGCTTTTATATATTTAGATCAGTAAGTATAGACTAGCACTTCGCCCGCGACTTAGTCCGCAAAAATTGGGATAGCTCGACTAATATGCATGATATAAATATAATTTATAGCCTATAGCACCCACGAATAAAATAACTTTCTGCCAGTGAAAGAATTTTTAGAATTGGATCATTAGTTCCGGATATTACATACAAACATACAAACCAATTTTCCCTCTTTATAATATTCGTATAGATTTCACTTTATACGAGTATTGAGTGAAGATGCGGTAGACAATACATTTAATCAGAAAAACCGCAAAATTTGAAAACCACTGACTCAGGAAATAAATATCAGGTACAGAAGGAAACGCTGTTATCTTAATAATGAAAAAGCTAACTTATCGATTTGTATTAATAAACTAATGATATAGGTATTTCAGTGTTCTAACTAGGATAAAACCTGGACGCTTAGCCAATTTAACATCAAAACATCCTTAACATGGTACTTGATTAGTATGCCTAGTTAATAACTGTATATTTTATCGCACCATTGTTATTAAAACAATACAAACTGCTATAAGAATAATAACTTAACATCACACCTGTAATCCCCGAAGGTTTAGGCAGAGATGTACCTATTATCTACTTATCAAGTTTTTTTTTTTTAGTCTATACGGGGTGTAAACAGACCCTTCACCAAGCCGTCAATCAAGCATTCTGTACATCAAACTAAGTAACTTTACGCAAAAAATTTTGCTGGGAAACGAAATTTTTTTTTTGGGTCAAAAATCACATTTTACGGTAAAACTCAATATAATGCGCTCAAAACTTATTGCTGATGGATGCTTTGAATAGTAAACGGACCATGGAGGTAATTGGAGTAAAGTTAGAACCTTAAAAAGTAGTATTTAAAAAAAAACTTGTGAAAAAATTGGAACTTTGACCCCCAATATCTCCGCAACTAGAAGGTTCCCAGGTATGGTCCAGAATACCTGGGAACCTCTAAGTTACGGAGATATTGAGGGTCAAAGTTCCAACTTTTTCCCCGTACTATTCAATCCATCCATCAGTACAATGTTTAGAGTATCGTTCCAATTTTAGTATATGTACTGCCGAAGCAAGTACTCAATGTTTAGAGTGCGTTATATTGAGTCCTATCGCAAAATGTGATATTACACCCCAAAAAAAAAGTCGTTTCCCAGCAATAGTTTTTGCGTAAAGTTCCTTAGTTTGATGTACCCACATAATACTTGGTTGACGGCTTCGTGAAGGGTCTTTTTACACCCTGTATTATCCCAGTGCTGGGCAAAGGCCTCCCCCATAGCCTTCCACTCTTCTCTTCATGTGGTATTCTCCGGCTAATCTCTCACAAACGCCAAGTCGTCACGCCAGCGTATTCTAGGCCTCCCTCGGAGACGATCAGGGAGCCAAGTTAGCATAGGATAATAAAATACTGTCGATACTTATTGACAACAAGTGAATATTTACATTATATACAAACTACAAATCTATAATAGTAACAAAAAAAAAAATGTATAAGTATCAAAACGGTTACAGGGCGTAAAAAAAATCGTCCACATGGCCTTAGTGTTTCAACCCCAAACGGCTCAATTGCCAATTAAATTATTGTATTTGCGCCGTTTGAGGTTTTCAGCACCTGCAGCAGCCGCCCCAGTGAAACTCGCTGTACTAGGAAGATGGGATGGCGCAAGGGTGTCGACACAAGTTGCACCCCACACCTAAGGCCTAACCAACTTCCATGGCATTGTGGTCATAAAATATCGAATACTTATTATTGGGTATTATATAATATCGGGGAAAAAGGTAAAGGCAGGTTTCTGGTCCATGAAAGTACCTAACCAGTTAAAATCCAAGTTTCGCTATCTTCAATGACTAGAATAATAATAAGGTCTTCATTATTTAAATTACCCAAGGCATGAATCTTAAAAGTTTTCAAGATTCCATGGGCATATCCCTATTAGCTTAACGTCTAATCTTTACTGATTGACTGACCTTCAACCGACATGACGACACGGTTGGCGCAGTGGCTGAGCGATTGACTGCTGCGCTGCGTGTCGCGGGTTCGATCCCCGCACGGAACAAATATTTGTATGGCCTACAGATAGTTGGGGTCTGGCTGTTTGTTTGTGTATGTGAGTTTCAATGTATGTAAACGCACCCACAATACAGGAGAAATTCCTAGTGTGGGGCAACATTTAAAAAAAGAGATGCTGGCAGAAATCCCGGTAAAGATTTCAGAATTTGTACCCAAGAAGTACCTGATAATGCGAGTAACTTCATTTGTTATCTCTGGTGTTGTTGGGGAAGCTAGCTTAGCACCTGGTGACAGAAGAAAGTTATGAGAAAAGTCGATATAATTATTTTAATGAAACCCAGGGTATTTAGTCTAAACGGCCCAAGGCGAATAGACCGCGGGCCATTAGACCTTAACCAAAATCGCCTACGTTCCAAAGGACCGGCGATAAAAAGAAGAAGCAGCACGGTCCATACAAAATTAACCCACGTCCTACAGCAACGAGAAGTATTTAAAAAAAAATGATAAAAATGGGTTTAAAAAGATGGCATACTTCCAAACTCCATCCTTACGGTCTAGCATATAAAAAAATTGCTATGAAAATTCGTTCAGGGGCAGTAATATCTACGATGGATATATTACAATATTGAGAAATACTTGGCTATCTTGATTTGACTTCTATTATTGAGTTCCATCATCGATTTTTTTTTTCCAAAAAAATAAGTTGTTTCCCTGCAATAATTTTGCGGTGAAGTTACTTAGTTTGATGTGCAGTATGTTTGGTTGACGGCATCGTGATGGGTCCGTTTACACCCTTAATTCATTGCAGATATGACTGCCCCTGAACGAATTTTCATCGCATTTTTTTATATGTTAGACTGTAAGGATGGAGTTTGAAAGTATGCCATATTTTTATACCTATTTTTATATATTTTTTGAGATACTTCCTTCTCTTTGCTGTAGGACGTGGGTTTATTTTGATCCTTCTTCTTTGTAAACAAATTCAATGTCATAAACTACATCAAGTACATTCGGGTTTAAAAGTTACAAACTTTGCCAAACTTCTTGGCAGTATATGATTAGGTATAAATGAGACAAAAGATGTAGTATAGTCTGGTTATAATTATCCAAAGGTGCATCTTATATACTAACGACTACGTGACGATAACAGACAGTAGAAACATTTAATAGATATTGAACGTGCGATAAAGAACATAAGATTGCGATGTAGATTGTAGATACAGCACAAAGATATTGTACTGTAACACAAACTTTAAATAAAAGATTATTTTAACACCCTGTTCACGACCTCGGGCAAAGCCACTCGCGTCAAGACGTACGCGCGTTAGGGTGGAACACTTTTGAATGTTTTTTTTTCGAATTTCGGATTGGAATACCGGGGAAAAGTTGCGTTATATAAATACGAATAATACCACTTAATTTGGAAGTTCTAGCTTAAGTGCTTGAGCCCCCGCCAGACATTTGAAATTTCGCCTTTTAAGTTTTTATGGACATTTCATACGGTAGCACCCTTTAATTAAAATGATAACTAAATATGAAATATTGTGACTGTAAAGATTAAATATAAATACATTTTAATGAATAAAAATATTAATTTAAGAAAAAAAATACAGCTTCAGAAAGATAAACAAAAACAAAAAACGTTATTTGTTGTACTAAAATCCTTTTTCTTCTCGAAGTTTGGAATGAGCTTTTGACATACTAATTTAGACTGTATGAATCCCCCCCTTCTAGACATGTCGTATGCACTTAGAGCTACCCCTAACGCAATGTGACGGATCTCTTGGGTGTGGCAAGGCACTCTCATATACTCCAAAACCGCATCTCCTCCATTTTCTTAAGGTTTGTTTTAAGGTCTTATGTTTCTCCTCATTGGAAATATTCGACGACAAAAAAGTATTGATAGCTCGTTCAATAATTTTTGCACTGCCAAATGCTGGAACCACATACCCAACATAAACAGAAACTGTTTCTTTTATAATCGAAATATGTCACTTAAAAACGTAACTTTTTTGATTCTTTCAAAATAATTTTAGTTATCTTGTCTTTCCTTCCATCGAAATACAACACAGGAATTTATGTAACTCTTGCATTTGTTAAAATTTGCTCTTGTAATTGCAATATTGTACACCGTGACTTTTTAGTCGTCTTACAAAGGTGGTCCACTCAATGTGCCCCACATAAAATAGCTTTAGACGCGATTTTTTTTACCTACCATAATAGGTACAAAGAAAAATAAATAAAACATTACAGAAAAATATGAAACAGCCTGTTAATGATGTTTACGTGTCAAACGGGAGAACATACCTACCCAGCGCTCGAGTCCAGTAGATCATGGCTTACAACAGGGTGTTTTAACTACGTCATGCGTCATAATTCTGAATTATTTGTTTATTTTTAAATTATTAAAATCTCATAAATATCTTTTTTTTTCTGAATGTTTAGTAGACATTGGATACATGAAGTGGGCTGCCGTTGTAAGACGACAAAAAAGTCACGGTGTATAGAATTCGTGCGATGGAGTCTTCACGGATATTGCTCCTCTTCTTGTTGATCCTGCATTCGGTTCACAGGTTTCCATTTCGCCCACTGTAGTTCGTGATCTGGTTCGTTTTCTTGCCGGAGTAACGAAGATTGGAAGTGGGGTTTCTCCACAATGTGCATCTTTCACACTAGATAGTAACTTTTTTAATATGGTTGCTGCCAGTTAAGATCGCAATAGCGGTCATTGATCCACCTACATTTGTAAAAGTTCTTAACTTTGAAATCCAAAAATAAGCCTGTTCATGTCTTGAATCGTCATCTATCGTGATCTTCAACATTTTTTCTAATGAAAAAAGATACATGGTTCATTTGTTTTGGTTCGTACGAAGAGATATTATGGAAAGAGCAATGACCGCTATTGCGATCTTAATTGTCAGCAACTATAGAAATAGTAGCTTACCTTCCATTGCGCATCGTAGCCGGGCATCCAACCAAGTAGCTGGTATCACAAGGTGCTTGAACCATGCCTTAGCCGCTGGGCTTTATTTGTATTCACATCTAAACGCTTTTTCTAAAATTAGGAAGAAGTTGGTATATAAGAAATGTGGAATAAATATTAAAAAAGTAATTTAAACTAATATACTTATACTAATAAATTTGTCTAATGGTCGCAAGAGCGATTGCTGAGCATGAGGTCCGTGGTTCGATTCCCAGGTCGAGCAAAGTGTTATTGTATAATGTTTTTCCATCAAGCATTTCTCAGTAGCAGTAGGTGCCGTCACGTAAAAAGAACGCTGACCGCTCAAATAAACTTTTTTTTTTTTTTTCAGCCTTTTCCAAAGTACAAAGTAGCTAGTAAAGTACCTATTACGATTCAACAATGAAAAAAATATACTTATATTATAAAACAATAGCTTAGTACTTTAGGACGCGACTGTATAACGTGCGCAAACACATCCCCTACTGTCACTCAGCGTTCTTTTTACATGACGGGGCTTATACTCGGGTGATGGCAACCCCCCCCCATCAACCCTATCATATTCGAGTTACACATAACTGGCGCAAGGTGAGCATACTTAACTATGTATTACGGAGACCTCTGCCTTACCTTTCGGGGATTACAAGCACATTGTTTTACATACTACCTGAAAAATGGGATTGTAAGACGTAACAAGATGAAGTGAATGGAGGTCTGTCAGGATTTGTTTGATGTACATCAAAGACATTCAAATATAACTAGCTATAGACGGGACAAGACCAACAACTGACAATTCCAAAACCTGTTACAAATTAGTAACAAGTCGATCAGTCCAGTGCGATACGTCGCCTTGTCAGGTCGCATTCATATGACACAAAGACATTTAAATATTTCCAAGCTATAGACGGGTCATGACGAAGAAAATCGTAATCCAAAACTTGTTACTACTTAGTAACAATTCGTTCTGTCTAGTGTCATCTGTGTCATACGCCCGCTTGTCTTATCAGGTAGCATTCGTTCGTCAAAATCGAAAATATTCAGGATGAAAATTATTGTATGACAATATTCCCAATGTCCTCTCTAGATGTGTTTTAAATCTCTTTGATGTACATGGATTTTTTGGATGTTCCTCATAACTGTTCAAGTTTTAAGTTTAAAGGGGTTCACTGTCTCATTGGTTTCATAGTCGACTGCTAAGCGTTGGATCTTGGATTCGATGCCCTAATTGAGCAAAAAGTTATTGGGATTTTCCATGACGAATTTCCCATGTGTTAGGTTAGTACTTAAAAAATCCTGACGAATGAACCCAATAAAACTTTGCCTAACCCAGAATTCGTTTTATCAATCAATTGAATGAGTTTATAGAAATTTAAGCTGAATAGTAACACTAAATATTTAAAAATATACTTCATTTTGTGATGACAAAATTGAAAATATGCAAATCCAAATTGTAATGTTTATTTCTTACGGTGGTTTTATATTATAATCCAGGTACTTTTTATTTTGTTTTCTTATCTATGTAGTCCAAATACTTATGCTGTCTTGACATCCGTACGCTTTTTTTCTCGGGTGACCACTGAAAACCAGCGCTGTGCTATGGGCCCCGCATAGCTAAACATCATGTTGAGTGGTAACCTGCTTGTAGAAGTCACGACGTGCAAGCTGTCAAATTTTTTTTAAATCCGACCTTTTGTATTTATAAACATTTGTTATGCACTTAATGTTTTTTTTGTTATTTTGTGTGCACGTCATGTCCCTGCGACAAATAAATATTTTTTCTTTCTATCTTTTATTCTTTCAATTTGCACGTCGATGTCTCTAAATTCGTGTGTGTATATTTGAGAACCCCTGACATAAAGCAATGAATTGTATTCAACATAACAAGTGAAGCATGAATATTCAATAAACATTCATTTAAAAAGTAAAGATAAAATAGGTTATTAAAGAACATGGGGCTACATTTATGAGGTGTATTGATTATTGTTTCGATGACTTTCTGATGGTGTTAGTCGTGATTTAATTAAATTAACCCATGAAAGCGTAGATGGATTTGAATATTGTGTGTCAAATCAAATGTATCCATAAATAATTGTAGATTTCATGTTATTTATCAAGTTTCTATTTGTATTACATTGACATGCTTCATAAACTAGGTTCTGGTACATTTCATTCTATGTTTGTCAGTATTATGTAGGTAATTTTAGGACTTGGATTCGTTTTCCAAGTCAGAAAAAGTGATATTGGTAAATATTGTATCACCATTACACCCCTTGGTCTTCACAAAACGAGGTGTTATTTATAAAAATTATGTTGTTTAATTGCCAAGAGATTGCTTTTTTCTTTTCTAAGTGCTGATTTTTCTATATTCAGGAATATTTTCATCTGAGAAATAAAAATTAGGGTTTGAGGGCTTCTCAACTCTCAATACCCATTACACCCTGATTATTTGGGTAGAAAACATTATTTAAGACACTTGTAATATAAGAGTGGTGAAGAAAAACCTGAATGAATGCTGAGGAAAAGCAAGACAAAGGAAAAGAAGTATTCCGGAGCTGCGGGACTGTTCGAAAGAGATACCGCGGCCCTGGAACAAACACAAAGGGCAAAAAAGGAACACGGATGGGTTTTAGTCAGTAAAAATCTGACACTCCCTCCCACTCCACCCAGAGCGGGGGGGAGGGATATTTGATGATTTCCCATCCAAAAAAAAAAGAAAAGAAGTATGGAAGAATTGAACCGACCCTAAGTAATCTGAGACGGGGAAAATAAAAAATGATAATCTAATTTTTAGACAGCTGTAAAAAATATCTCCGTAACTTATAATAGCGGATTATTTAAAGCCCTAATGAAGCAATGATCTTATAAATTTAAGCCCAATTTGCAAGATAATTCCTTGGAAAAACATTATAGGTTTATTTTATGATTTAAGCAAGGCTTCTGATTAAGTTGACGACAGTACCTTTATCTCGAAGACCATAGAAGTTAATGTAAACAATTAAATTGAATATTATATTGTATTCTAGTAATCGGAAAGTTTCGGAACAGGTAAATACACATTTTTTTGTTCAATAACGAGGTTACTTTTGTAAGAGTACCCCAAGGATCACTTTTTGGACCACGCATAAGTATATAACTTACGCCTTGTTCCAATGGGGGTTTGAAGATACCCCACCTTACAATCTTTACATACATGTAGCTTAGTAGAGAAATTAATACGCTGCAAGGTATAATTTATACGTACTGTCTAAATACCAAGATTGTTAATGCCTAAAACTATTTTAATTAATTTTTTTTTTTATTGCTTTTCCTTTCAACTCCGAACATGTAGTGCAATCATTCAAAAATACAATTCAATTCTTTATTGCATATCACACGACTGTGTTTTACAAGATCTTAAAATAATATTAACGTTCACATGGACCCTGTCGGGCACAATAATTTTATATAATACTAGCGGCCCGTCCCGGCTTTGCACGGGTGGAAATTTATTTTTTAAACATTTTGGGATAAAATATAGCCTATGTTACTCAGGGATAATGTAGCTTTCTAATGGTGAAAAAATTTTTGAAATCGGCACAGTACTTTTTGAGTTTATTCATTACAAACATACACACACACACACAAAAATACAAATCTTTCCTCTTTATAATATTAGTAAGATTGATAGTAGCATTTAAAATAATTAACAGTAATTAAAAATTAATAAATTCATTTAAATAAGTTAATAATGTCACAGGATAAAAAAAGTGCAGAATATAAAGTCGAATAAAATAAAACTCAAAGTATTTATTTCAATTAGACCATAACATGAACTTTTGAAAGTCACAAAAATAACAAAGAGCGAAGCTACAGTAACAGACACAAGGCATAATAACTTGTGAAACTACTGTAGTTGCCCATTCCAAGGCGTAGATCTCTATGGAGAAGAATGGGCAAGAAACTCCATGGACACTCTTTAATAAATTTATGGTCAAATACATCATGTTATTCAAATAATAATGAAAATACAATCATGTTAATAAGATAATAATCAAATACAAAAATATCAATTAAATAAGAAACAAAATTCAATAAATAAGTAGGTAGTAAGAGTCAATCCATTTTCATGTCATTATTAAAAAAACATTAAATGAGTAAAAGCAATTGTCGATTAATAGTTTTCTGACTCATTTTATAAATATTTTTCTCATTCTCTTCCATTCTCATGTCATAAGGAATTTTGTAATATATTTTTATTGAAATAACGTGAAGGCTAGTGCTGTGTAATTTAACCTTT